>OV702300.1:32703327-33303327 GCA_916181665.1 Avena sativa | reverse complement strand
GCACAAAGAAGACCGTAAGAAAGACGGGGAGTTGAGACACCCTGCTGATGGGTCACAGTGGAGAAAAATCGAGAGAGACTTCCCAGACTTTGCAGGTGACGCAAGGAACTTATGGTTTGGTCTAAGTACGGATGGCATGAATCCTTTTGGGGAGCAGAGCTGCAGTCGCAGCACCTGGCCCGTGACTCTATGTATCTACAACCTGCCTCCTTGGTTGTGTATGAAGCGTAAGTTCATTATGATGCCAGTGCTCATCCAAGTCCCGAAGCAACCGGGCAACGACATTGATGTGTACCTTAGGCCATTAGTTGAAGAACTCTTACAGTTGTGGGGCAAACCAGGTGTACGTGCGTGGGATGAGAACAAACAGGAGCCATTTAATCTACGAGGGTTGTTATTCGTAACCATCAATGATTGGCCTGCTCTTAGTAACCTTTCAGGACAGACAAACAAAGGATATAAGGCATGCACCCACTATTTAGATAAGACCGAAGGTACATATTTGCATAAATGCAAGAAGGTTGTGTACCTAGCGAATCGACGATTTCTTCCGACCAATCATCCCGTAAGAAAGAAAGGCAAGCATTTTAAAGGTGAGGCAGATCACCGGAAGAAGCCTGAACTCCCTGCTGGTGATGATGTATTTGGTATGGTCAAGGACATAGAAGTAATCTTTGGAAAGGGTCCCGGCGGTCAATCAGTTCCGAACGACGTTGCTACAGGACACGCACCCATGTGGAAGAAGAAATCTATATTTTGGGAGCTGCCATATTGGAAAGTCCTGCATGTCCGCTCTTCAATCGACGTGATGCACGTGACGAAGAATCTCTGCGTGAACCTGCTAGGATTCCTAGGCGTGTATGGTAAGACAAAAGATACACCTGAAGCACGGGAGGACCAACAAATTATGAAAGACCCAAAGAACATGCATACAGATAACAAGACGGATAAAGGGCGTCACTTAAGTCGTGCCAGCTATGCTCTTACCAAAGCAGAGAAGGAAATCTTTTTTGAAGTCCTTTACAGTATCAAGGTGCCGTCGGGCTTCTCATCTAATATAAAGGGGATAATAAATATGGCAGAGAAAAAGTTCCAAAACCTGAAGTCTCATGACTGTCACGTGATTATGACGCAGTTGCTTCCGATTGCATTGAGGGGGCTTCTACCGGAAAATGTTCGAGTACCCATTGTGAAGCTGTGTGCATTCCTCAATGCAATATCTCAGAAGGTAATCAATCCAGATATTCTGCCAAGGTTACAGAAGGATGTGGTACAATGTCTTGTTAGTTTTGAATTGGTGTTCCCACCATCCTTCTTCAATATTATGACGCATCTCCTGGTTCATCTAGTGGAAGGGATTGCCATTCTCGGTCCGGTATTTCTGCACAATATGTTCCCCTTTGAGAGGTTCATGGGAGTCTTAAAGAAATATGTTCATAACCGTGCTAGACCAGAAGGAAGCATCTCCAAGGGATATGGAACAGAGGAGGTCATTGAGTTTTGTGTTGACTTTATTCCTGACCTTAAGCCGATTGGTGTTTCTGACTCGCGGCATGAGGGAAGACTAAGTGGAAAAGGCACGCTGGGAAAGAAAGCAATGATATGTAGGGACGGGGATTCTTTCACTAAAGCACACTACACAGTTCTACATAATTCCACCTTGGCAGCTCCGTATATCGAGGAACACAAGAATATTGTACGCTCCAAAAACCCGGGGAAGCCTGAATCATGGATGACAGATGAACACATGAAGTCTTTCGGTGGTTGGATGCGGACACATCTCTTGAATGACACCACTGTTGGAGATCAGCTATACTTGTTGGCCGCGTCACCATCTTCTATTGTATTGAATTTCCAAGGGTACGAAATAAATGGGAATACATTCTACACGATCTCCCAAGATAAAAAGAGCACCAAACAAAATAGTGGTGTCCGCTTTGATGCAATAGACGAGAATGGACAAAAGGACACATATTATGGTTACATAGAGGAGATATGGGAACTAGACTATGGAGTCTCTTTTAAGGTCCCTTTGTTTCGCTGCAAATGGGTCAACCTGAATGGGGAAGGGGTAAAGATAGACCAGTTGTACGGAATGACAACAGTGGATCTCAACAATCTTGGTTATAGAGATGAACCATTCGTCCTAGCCAATGATGTGTCTCAGGTTTTCTATGTGAAGGACATGTCCTCCAGACCGAAAAAAAGAAAAAATATGCAAACGAATACATCATATGATGAGCCAAAGCGTCACATAGTTCTTTCAGGGAAAAGAAACATCGTGGGAATCGAGGACAAGACAGACATGTCAGAAGATTATAATAAGTTTGATGAAATTCCGCCCTTCACAGTGAAAACTGACCCAAGCATTCCGTTAAGTAAAGAAGATGCTCCATGGTTACGTCTGAAGCGGTCATAAGGAATGACATATGCCAAGAAGTTCATGCTCATATTATGTAACTCTAGTTCATGTCTTTCGCGGTTTGTGGCTTGACCGAAGGATATCTTTCGCGGTTTGTGGCCTTTAGTCCCGGTTTTGTAGTCTCAGTTTTTAATATTAATAAATGTCTTGAGTGTTAGTCCCATTTTGTGGCTGGACCGGGAGTGCCTCTATGACCAGATTCTTGGAGATGCCGGAGGACTGGGCTCCGTCGGCATCTCCCTGAAACTGGTCGTAGTGGTGGCCCTGCTCTCGAAAACCATCTTGCAGCTTGTAACTTCACTAACTAGATTAATACGCCTCGGAGCTAACTAATTTCACATATTAGGGAGTGCCTCTATGACCAGTTTCTCGGAGATGCCGGAGGACTGGGCTCCGTCGGCATCTCCCTGAAACTGGCCGCAGTGGTGTCCCTGCTCTCGAAAACCATCTTGCAGCTTGTAACTTCACTAACTAGATCAATACGCCTCGGAGCTAACTAATTTCACATATTAGGGAGTGCCTCTATGACCAGTTTCTCGGAGATGCCGGAGGACTGGGCTCCGTCGGCATCTCCCTGAAACTGGCCGCAGTGGTGTCCCTGCTCTCGAAAACCATCTTGCAGCTTGTAACTTCACTAACTAGATCAATACGCCTCGGAGCTAACTAGTTTCACATATTAGGGAGTGCCTCTATGATCAGTTTCTCGGAGATGCCGGAGGACTGGGCTCCATCGGTATCTCCCTGAAACTGGCCGTAGTGGTGTCCCTGCTCTCTAAAACCATCTTGGAAATGCCTCAAACTGGCTGGAGGACTGGACTCACAAGGATGCATATTTATAGTACAAGCAGTTCGGCATAATGTCGACACTCACGACATAATGTCGACAGTCACCCCTATTATTAGTGCTGACTCATCTTTAGTCCCGGTTGGTGTCTCCAACCGGGACTAAAGGTTCATCTTTAGTCCCGGTTGGTGACACCATCCGGGACAAGGTACAAGCCGCACGACATAATGTCGACACTCACCCCTATTATTAGTGTTGTCTGGCCCACTCTGCCGCAATCCCTTTAGTCCCGGTTTGTGACTACATCCGGGACTAAATGTGTGCCGAACAATGATCATGTTTCGAAAAAACCTTCACAAAATGACCTATCATGTTCGAGGTTTCATGGCTTTCGGTCCAAATGACCGATGTTATGTGCTGAATCACGGCATAGTTTGTGATGTTGTGCCCATATTATGCATGTGTGTGGACATTGGTATGGAGAACAATGTTGCAGGAGGAAGTTTTCCTTTTTGTCGCACGGAAAATCCCTTTTCCATTTTCCGAGCGCAAAAAACGGGTCGTTTTGTGAAGTAACCACCAAAATGCCGTTTCAGAATGCTACCGTCCTATTTTCCTAAAATACTAGACCACCTTACATGGACTATATCCCAACCGGTACATCTCAAACCATTTCGTCCATCCCGGGTAAAAAGGACAAATGTCTGCCGAATCGGCAAGAAGTGGGTCCGGTTTGTACTACAGGTACATGATCTATCGCCCGTGATTTTTTGAAAAAATCATTTTTATACTCGCAATATGTGGTTTCTTCAGAGATCCAATGCAAGTTCTAACGATGCCCGTCCCCTATCTTCATGCACACCGGTTCGACCATAGTTAGAAATTCAGATAATTCAAAACGGGCATAATAAATTCAAAAAAAATCCGAACAATGAAAATCCTTCGCGTGGTGTCATATTATGTTACATAGTTGAAAGTAAAAATAGCAGACTTGGTATATTGATCATGTTTCGAAAAAATCTTCACAAAATGACCTATCATGTTCGAGGTTTCATGGCTTTCGGTCCAAATGACCGATGTTATGTGATGAATCACGGCATAGTTTGTGATGTTGTGCCCATATTATGCATGTGTGTGGACATTGGTATGGAGAACAATGTTGCAGGAGGAAGTTTTCCTTTTTGTCGCACGGAAAATCCTTTTTCCATTTTCCGAGCGCAAAAAACGGGTCGTTTTGTGAAGTAACCACCAAAATGCCGTTTCAGAATGCTACCGTCCTATTTTCCTAAAATACTAGACCACCTTACATGGACTATATCCCAACCGGTACATCTCAAACCTTTTCGTCCATCCCGGGTAAAAAGGACAAATGTCTGCCGAATCGGCAGGAAGTGGGTCCGATTTGTACTACAGGTACATGATCTATCGCCCGTGATTTTTTGATAAAATCATTTTTAGACTCGCAATATGTGGTTTCTTCAGAGATCCAATGCAAGTTCTAACGATGCCCGTCCCCTATCTTCATGCACACCGGTTCGACCATAGTTAGAAATTCAGATAATTCAAAACGGGCATAATAAATTCAAAAAAAATCCGAACAATGAAAATCCTTCGCGTGGTGTCATATTATGTTACATAGTTGAAAGGAAAAATAGCAGACTTGGTATATTGATCATGTTTCGAAAAAACCTTCACAAAATGACCTATCATGTTCGAGGTTTCATGGCTTTCGGTCCAAATGACCGATGTTATGTGCTGAATCACGGCATAGTTTGTGATGTTGTGCCCATATTATGCATGTGTGTGGACATTGGTATGGAGAACAATGTTGCAGGAGGAATTTTTCCTTTTTGTCGCACGGAAAATCCCTTTTCCATTTTCCGAGCGCAAAAAACGGGTCGTTTTGTCAAGTAACCACCAAAATGCCGTTACCGTCCTATTTTCCTAAAATACTAGACCACCTTACATGGACTATATCCCAACCGGTACATCTCAAACCTTTTCGTCCATCCCGGGTAAAAAGGACAAATGTCTGCCGAATCGGTAGGAAGTGGGTCCGGTTTGTACTACAGGTACATGATCTATCGCCCGTGATTTTTTGAAAAAATCATTTTTAGACTCGCAATATGTGGTTTCTTCAGAGATCCAATGCAAGTTCTAACGATGCCCGTCCCCTATCTTCATGCACACCGGTTCGACCATAGTTAGAAATTCAGATAATTCAAAACGGGCATAATAAATTCAAAAAAAATCCGAACAATGAAAATCCTTCGCGTGGTGTCATATTATGTTACATAGTTGAAAGGAAAAATAGCAGACTTGGTATATTGATCATGTTTCGAAAAAACCTTCACAAAATGACCTATCATGTTCGAGGTTTAATGGCTTTCGGTCCAAATGACCGATGTTATGTGATGAATCACGGCATAGTTTGTGATGTTGTTCCCATATTATGCATGTGTGTGGACATTGGTATGGAGAACAATGTTGCAGGAGGAAGTTTTCCTTTTTTGTCGCACGGAAAATCCCTTTTCCATTTTCCGAGCGCAAAAAACGGGTCGTTTTGTGAAGTAACCACCAAAATGCCGTTTCAGAATTCTACCGTCCTATTTTCCTAAAATACTAGACCACCTTACATGGACTATATCCCAACCGGTACATCTCAAACCTTTTCTTCCATCCCGGGTAAAAAGGACAAATGTCTGCCGAATCGGAAGGAAGTGGGTCCGGTTTGTACTACAGGTACATGATCTATCGCCCGTGATTTTTTGAAAAAATCATTTTTAGACTCGCAATATGTGGTTTCTTCAGAGATCCAATGCAAGTTCTAACGATGCCCGTCCCCTATCTTCATGCACACCGGTTCGACCATAGTTAGAAATTCAGATAATTCAAAACGGGCATAATAAATTCAAAAAAAATCCGAACAATGAAAATCCTTCGCGTGGTGTCATATTATGTTACATAGTTGAAAGGAAAAATAGCAGACTTGGTATATTGATCATGTTTCGAAAAAACCTTCACAAAATGACCTATCATGTTCGAGGTTTCATGGCTTTCGGTCCAAATGACCGATGTTATGTGCTGAATCACGGCATAGTTTGTGATGTTGTGCCCATATTATGCATGTGTGTGGACATTGGTATGGAGAACAATGTTGCAGGAGGAATTTTTCCTTTTTGTCGCACGGAAAATCCCTTTTCCATTTTCCGAGCGCAAAAAACGGGTCGTTTTGTCAAGTAACCACCAAAATGCCGTTACCGTCCTATTTTCCTAAAATACTAGACCACCTTACATGGACTATATCCCAACCGGTACATCTCAAACCTTTTCGTCCATCCCGGGTAAAAAGGACAAATGTCTGCCGAATCGGTAGGAAGTGGGTCCGGTTTGTACTACAGGTACATGATCTATCGCCCGTGATTTTTTGAAAAAATCATTTTTAGACTCGCAATATGTGGTTTCTTCAGAGATCCAATGCAAGTTCTAACGATGCCCGTCCCCTATCTTCATGCACACCGGTTCGACCATAGTTAGAAATTCAGATAATTCAAAACGGGCATAATAAATTCAAAAAAAATCCGAACAATGAAAATCCTTCGCGTGGTGTCATATTATGTTACATAGTTGAAAGGAAAAATAGCAGACTTGGTATATTGATCATGTTTCGAAAAAACCTTCACAAAATGACCTATCATGTTCGAGGTTTAATGGCTTTCGGTCCAAATGACCGATGTTATGTGATGAATCACGGCATAGTTTGTGATGTTGTTCCCATATTATGCATGTGTGTGGACATTGGTATGGAGAACAATGTTGCAGGAGGAAGTTTTCCTTTTTTGTCGCACGGAAAATCCCTTTTCCATTTTCCGAGCGCAAAAAACGGGTCGTTTTGTGAAGTAACCACCAAAATGCCGTTTCAGAATTCTACCGTCCTATTTTCCTAAAATACTAGACCACCTTACATGGACTATATCCCAACCGGTACATCTCAAACCTTTTCTTCCATCCCGGGTAAAAAGGACAAATGTCTGCCGAATCGGAAGGAAGTGGGTCCGGTTTGTACTACAGGTACATGATCTATCGCCCGTGATTTTTTGAAAAAATCATTTTTAGACTCGCAATATGTGGTTTCTTCAGAGATCCAATGCAAGTTCTAACGATGCCCGTCCCCTATCTTCATGCACACCGGTTCGACCATAGTTAGAAATTCAGATAATTCAAAACGGGCATAATAAATTCAAAAAAAATCCGAACAATGAAAATCCTTCGCGTGGTGTCATATTATGTTACATAGTTGAAATGAAAAATAGCAGACTTGGTATATTGATCATGTTTCGAAAAAACCTTCACAAAATGACCTATCATGTTCGAGGTTTCATGGCTTTCGGTCCAAATGACCGATGTTATGTGATGAATCACGGCATAGTTTGTGATGTTGTGCCCATATTATGCATGTGTGTGGACATTGGTATGGAGAACAATGTGCAGGAGGAAGTTTTCCTTTTTGTCGCACGGAAAATCCCTTTTCCATTTTCCGAGCGCAAAAAACGGGTCGTTTTGTGAAGTAACCACCAAAATGCCGTTTCAGAATGCTACCGTCCTATTTTCCTAAAATACTAGACCACCTTACATGGACTATATCCCAACCGGTACATCTCAAACCTTTTCGTCCATCCCGGGTAAAAAGGACAAATGTCTGCCGAATCGGCAGGAAGTGGGTCCGGTTTGTACTACAGGTACATGATCTATCGCCCGTGATTTTTTGAAAAAATCATTTTTAGACTCGCAATATGTGGTTTCTTCGGAGATCCAATTCAAGTTCTAACGATGCCCGTCCCCTATCTTCATGCACACCGGTTCGACCATAGTTAGAAATTCAGATAATTCAAAACGGGCATAATAAATTCAAAAAAAATCCGAACAATGAAAATCCTTCGCGTGGTGTCATATTATGTTACATAGTTGAAAGGAAAAATACCAGACTTGGTATATTGATCATGTTTCGAAAAAACCTTCACAAAATGACCTATCATGTTCGAGGTTTCATGGCTTTCGGTCCAAATGACCGATGTTATGTGATGTTGTGCCCATATTATGCATAGTTTGTGATGTTGTGCCCATATTATGCATAGTTTTTCTAAATTCCAAATTGATATTAAAAAAATATAAGTTAATTCATTTTTAATTGTAAATGGTTCATATTTTAAATGGTTACATTAATTATTTTTTAAAACAGAAAATGTTTTTGAATTATTTATTTAAATCCAAACACTTTTTATGTTTAAAATTTTTCTAAATTCCAAATTAATATTCAAAAATATAATTTAATTCATTTTAAAAGGTTACATTAATTATTTTTTAAAAATAGAATATGTTTTTGAATTATTTATTCAAATCCATACACTTCTTATGTTTAAAGTTTTTCTAAATTCCAAATTGATATTAAAAAAATATAAGTTAATTCATTTTTAATTGTAAATGGTTCATATTTTAAATGGTTACATTAATTATTTTTTAAAACAGAAAATGTTTTTGAATTATTTATTTAAATCCAAACACTTTTTATGTTTAAATTTTTTCTAAATTCCAAATTAATATTCAAAAATATAAGTTAATTCATTTTAAAAGGTTACATTAATTATTTTTTAAAAATAGAAAATGTTTTTGAATTATTTATTCAAATCCATACACTTCTTATGTTTAAAGTTTTTCTAAATTCCAAATTGATATTAAAAAAATATAAGTTAATCAATTTTTAATTGTAAATGGTTCATATTTTAAATGGTTACATTAATTATTTTTTAAAACAGAAAATGGTTTTGAATTATTTATTCAAATCCAAACACTTTTTATGTTTAAAGTTTTTCTAAATTCCAAATTAATTATCATTTAAAAAACAATACAAATTTAAACCCCAAAATAAAAAATAAGGCGGGAACAGAGAAAAAATACCTGAAATTTTTTGAAAACAGGGGAATATGTCCCGGTTGGAGCCACCAACCGGGACTAAAGAGCCCCTGCGCGCCAACCCTTGGTCTGCTGAAAATATTGGAGTATAGGTCCCGGTTGCTGGCTCCAACCGGGACGTATAACCCTTTAGTCCCGGTTGAAGCCACCAACCGGGACTAAAGGTCCTTTGGTTATAACTGGGTGCCCCTCCTCTTCTTCTTCCCCATCTCCCCTCCTCTTCTCTTCTCGCGCACGACGCCGTCAGGCTGCCCCGCCGCCGTGCACGCCCTACCGGCCGCCCCTCGCCCAGCCAAGCGTGCAGGAAGCTTCGCCTCGTCGCCCCGAGGCTTCTCCCTGAAGGAATCGGCCCCGCTCGCTCCCAATCGTCGCCAACTACCCTCGAGCCCGATGATCGCCGCCGTCGATTCGTCGGCTCCCGACCTCGCCTCGCCTCCCCGACACCACCACCGCACACCTGGTATGCTGCTGGTCCTCGTGGACCCTCTCTCTCGCCCCCTCTCGCTCTGGTTCATCCTCCCCGTCGACCACCTGCCACCACCGCCGCTCACCGTCGTCGTGCTCTCTCTACGGTGACCTTTTGGAGGCGGCGCCGCTACTCTTTGGCTCGCCTCAACCTCCTCTCTCTAATGCGCGCACGCACGCGCCCTAGATCGCCCCCTAACGCCGTTCCCGATCACCATCCTGCAAGCCACCGCCGGCGTGATGTCACCCGTGCATCAGCGCGACCCAGCCAGTGAGCCACTTTACCTGCATGGCTTTCCTATGTGGCCTCTGGCCCACATGTCAGCGTCTCTGGCTAGCCCCAGCCCGAGTGAAAAATGCCCCCCTGAACCACTTTTGCTTGTGTGGCTGCTGAGGTGGCTCCGGGCCCCTCTGTCAGTCACTGTGGGTAGGTTTGCCTGCGGTGTAAAAAGTTTAACCAGCTTTTAATAATTTCAGAAATAATTATAATCTTATAAATTCAATAACTTTTAATCTATAAGTCATAAAAATATGGATAATATATCAAAATGTTCAGAAAAATGAAACCTAGCTATCTAAGCTATAATCATGCATTGTTCAACAACTTAAATTACAAGTTTAATTAGAAGAACAAATCCACCCCTCTCATGTGTTTCGGAGTTTCTCCGAGTTAGGGTTTTCACCCCTCGGAACCCCGATTAAATCGTCGAGCATTTCTTAGGGTTATATTCCAATGCAAATTAACTTGTCATATCATCATACTTGCTTGAGCATTGCATCGATGCCATGTGTTGATTGTTTCCCTTTCTTTTTGGTGTTTGGATTATTAGGTTTATTATTAGTTAGGTATTATTAGGTTTATTAATTAGTTTGGTATTATTGGTCTTCGGCCCCACTGGTCAGTCACTGTGGGTAGCCCCAGACCCGATTCACATTTTCAAGCAACTTAGGTGCATGTGGGTTCGACGATGTGCCTATCTACTACACGGTTTCCCTTTCTCTTCATTTTTATTATTGTGTATGTATATATTAGGGTTTCTCTGAATTAAGGTTTATATCTCTCAACACCGTACTTAACTTTCTCCTTTAGCCGCTTTGACTTATTCGTTTTTCCACCTATGCAGAAAATATGGACCCACACGTCAGAGACGAAGAAAAGGAAGAGTTGATCCAAGGTGTGATCCGTGGGGAAGATAATTTAGACGTATCAACGTTTCTGAACAACTCCGGTGAGGGTGATCCTCTTTTTACCGTAGTAGACAACTTGTTTGAGGTTGAAGGTGTTGCCTTCTGCGAGGGAGAAGGCGATGCCTTGTGTAATCGAGAAGACGACCGCTCCGGCGAGGTGCATGTAATATAAATCAATTCATTAATTAATCATCTGCTATCTATATAGAAATAGTAATGACGATCTTTCTTCTTTTAGCCCTCCGGATCGAAGGAATCTACTGAAAAGAGCAGACGAGGCCCAACCAAAAAGTTGCAAGACCATGAGAGGTTTAGGATCGAAGATGTTGCTGAAGACGGCAGACCGACAGCTCCCGAAGTTGTCGCAACCAAATTTGTGGCACAATGCGGAGTAATCGTTAGGGACTTAATCCCGATCACCATTAGAAATTGGAATAGGCCTGCTAAAGCGGATGAAGAGGGAACATGTTTATTTGTCCCTAACCACGCCAAAGATTTACTGTGGAAGAGGCTCATGGTTAATTTCAAACTACCGAAGATAGAGCTGGATCAAAATGCGGAGGATCCAGTTGAGGACGCCTTACAACATGGGAGAGCCATGGAGGCTAAGGTCAGGGAGTGGGCTTTGAAGAAGATGGCCCAGTGTTTCACCAACTAGAAGAAAAGATTGCACCTTGACTATGTCATGAAAAGGAAGACTCCGGATTTCAAGAAGACTCAGTTTCAGAAGATAAAACCATTCTGGGCTGAGTTTGTGGAATACAAGACATCGGAAAAAGCTAAGGAAATGTCTGCAAAGAATAAGCTGAATACTGCTAACAAGAAGTATCACCATACTATGGGGCAAGGTGGCTACAGGGCTGACATTCCTAAGTGGGAGAAACTTGAGGAAGAACTGCGTGCTAAAAATATCACCCCAGAGACAGACGATTGGGTAGAACATGCAAGGAATTGGTTTTACGGGCATGGGGGCACGTTGGACTCGGAAGGGAGGTGTATAGATAACATACGACATAAAGAAGACCCCTTGCCAATCGAGAGGATGAGAAAAGCAGTAAAGGCTGTTAAAGATGGGGACTTCATTCCCGATAGAGAGAATGATGAGCTCACACTCGCCCTTGGAAATAAGGAATATGATGGACGAACACGAGGCACAATAGGCTCCCAATCATGGAGGACTGGGTTTCCCGAAGAGAGGAAGAAATATCCTGATAGAAGGCGTCAGAGGAGTAAGGACAGGGCGGCAGTTGAAGCAGAAAGTCAGAAAGAGCGAATGCGTTTAATTGAAGAACGATTAAAGCAACAACAAGATGAAATTAACTCACTTAAAGAGCAAAGTACTACCGGCCCATCTTAGCAGCACACTGCATTCGATGCTACCGGCCTATCGAATAATCGAAAAGCAGTGTGGCTTCCATCGAGGTCCCGGGTGATGACAATAGCGATGCCGATGATGCACCGACGATGGCTCCTGTTGGCTACCCAGTGGATGATATCACAGAGATGACACACTGCGAGCTACATGTCAAAGTTGTGAACATATCAATGAAGGTGGCGGTCGGCTATGCCTTACCAATTGGACCCACACCAACTTACCACAGTCGTCCGGTTCCAGAGGGCTACGCTGTTGTCGGCGTGGATGAAATCATGCCCACCTTTGAGGTTTTGGATCTTCACTACCCTGCTGGTGAAGGGGATGTGACTGTGCTGGGTGACGCAAAAAACGTCACCATTCTATGGCCGAAGGATTGTATCGTGCTTCGAAATCACACGCCAAGGCCATCTTCGTCGCCGCCTCACCCGTCTCCAGCGAGGCCGTCGCCGCCGCGGCAGCTGTCTTCGTCGCCTCACCCGGCTCCGTCGCCTCACCAATCTCCGGTGCAGCCATCGCCGCGGGAGCCATCGCCGGCGCCTCAGGATAAAAAGCGTAAGCGTACCGCTACTGTGTGTCGTAAGCGATCGCCGAAACGTAAACAAGAGCCTCTTCCAAAAGTACCAACGGTTCCTCCCAAGAGAGCTTATGACTGTACTGAAGAGGAGACTGCGGCGATCGTTGATGCGGAAACGACAGCGTTTTTCGCTAAGCTGAGGCGGCAAAAAGAGCCAGAGTTCCCCAGCACCAAAGAAGAAAAAGCCGAAGTGTTGAAAATGCTAAAGACTCTTCATCAACCCGAGCCAAAGCTGTCATCAGACTATGAGCGTTCTATTCTCAAGTCACATGCAGCACAAAAAGCCTCGAAGAGCAGTACTGATGCAAGCGGGAAATCTGTTGCCCAGCTCGGAGAACAAGCAAAACAGACTTGCGCCCCTCTCAAGGTGATTTCTCAAACCAATGTGGGGTCGAGCAAATATGGGGCCGAAGAGCAGTATGATCCAGAGGTAGTTGCACAATACGGAGAAGCTACCGCTGCTCAAGGTATGAGTATTGCCCAGTACTTATTCCAGTTAGAGTTCTTCCCCGTGAGTGAAGTAGCATACCAATACCAGTACGGAAAACCTCTCGTCAAACCTGAGGAGGTAAACAATCTTCCAACAAAAATGCGAAGATTGCATAACTGGTACGTGCATGCCACAAGGGCCGGGGCTAACTGGATAGTGCTGAGGGTTACAAAAAAGCATCATGGGAAAGATAAGGATGACATGATATCCATTGAATTTGATGAACTATTTCAATTATTCAATCAAGACGCCTTGGACAAATCGATCATGAGTGCCTATTGTCTGTAAGTACTAATTCTGTAATTAATTTAGTCTCCATCTATATTATTTTGTTTATTGCATGTATATAATCATACTTAAATATGCAGAATGAAGATTCTCGAATGCAGCAGAGGACAAATCTATGACATTGGCTTCATTGACCCATATTGGGTTCATGAAGCTAATCTCAAAATAAGCCCCCAGGATACGGAGGATAATATAGTACACGCGTTAAGGTTTCAAGAAACCAAAAGGGAAATACTATTTCCTTACAACTTCTAGTGAGTGTTATTGTCTTGTATACACTTTCTATTTCGCTTACTCGATGTTAAGTATATAATTGATTAGTTCTGCATTCGCAGGTACCACTATATTCTGTTAATCATTCAACTTGACAAAGGGCGTGTACTAGTCATGGACTCGAAACATAAACCCCTTGAGACGTGGAAGGACATGCAGATACTTCTCCAGCGGTAATTATAATCATTACGACACTATATCGGCAACGTTCGTGAATTTTATGATATCAAGTACTTAATAACTTATTTTATTCGTTTTCTACGCCGGGCAGCGCTTGGAAACGGTTCACCAAGAAGGCTAGGGGTGTTTGGAAAGAGGAGCTTACATTTCAACCACTAGATGTAAGCACCACTAGCTATATCCGCGCATCTCTTTGATTCTAGTTTTGATACAGTTATTATCATGCTTGATTATTATTTTGATTGAACTCTGTTGTCGTAAAGTGCCTGACGCAGGGACCAGGTAACAATCTATGTGGATACTATGTATGCGAGTTCATCCGGCAGACGTGCGATGAGAAGGGCAGAAATTTAGAGCAACTCCACGTACGTAAACAATTTCTATAGTTTTTAATTACAATCAAATTGTGTTTAGTTTCATATTCATATAGGCTGACTCCTTTTTTAAATCAGATCGAACGTCTACGGGACGGTCTTCTGCCAAAGGATCGCATACGAGCAATACAGGAGGAATTGGTGGGATTCTTGGATGCAGAAGTCCTAAACACACAAGGGGAATACTACTCGGCTGTGTATAGACAATAGGAATTGTAAAAATAGCAACTTTCAAGAAATTGGCCGGTAGCATCGAATAGCAACTTTTGTATGTAGTGCATGAATTCGATCCGTGTATTGAATGTAAAATGTTGTCATGATGATCTTGTGTAATATAAGGTTCCTTCATTGATAAGTGCAAAACACTAAATAAACAATAAAACAACCTAAATGAATTCTCTGTCGCGGCACAAAAAGTGGCGAAAATGCTGCTGCGGCAACAAAATGTGCCAAAATGAATTCTCTGCCGCGGCAGAGAAATGGGCCAAATCTCTGCCGCGGCAGCAGGTTATTAGTCCCGGTTCGTGTTACGAACCGGGACTAATGCTCCACCCCCCCTCGCGCTCTGATGCCGCCACGTGTGCCCCCATTTGTCCCGGTTGGTGGGGCAACCGGGACTAAAGGTTAGAGCTTTAGTCCCGATTGCCCCGTCCCGGTTGGGCAACTGGGACTAATGGCCCTTACCAACCGGGACGCATGGGGCGTTTTCTACCAGTGAATGAGCTAGTTTATAAGAGAGGCATAACTAGGAACTTCCTTTTGTTTATTAAACACACATGTATTAACGTTTCCGTATTAATACAATTATAGCATGTAAAATAAACATTTATCATAAACAAGGAATACGATAATAACCACTTTATTATTGCCTCTCAGGCATATTCCCTTCACCAACTCCTTGACATGGTTACATTCCGAAATTTACCAAGAAGATCCAAGAAAGTAGAAGGCGCAGCGTCCAAAGGGAACATGACGGACCAAATGGCCGCAAGTGATAACCTCGCCTGCCTCAGCACCCGAAGAACCTGGTGTACGCAATCTTGCACCGTCGTAAGAACGATGGATCGATCACATTCCATCCAAAATAAGCCACCAGCCTCCATCTCTTCTTGCATCAAGAAGTTCATCCGAATTGCGAAGCGCTCCTTCTCTTCCCTCGGAATGAGATTCACATCTGCACAAAGCACTGAATGATCTAGCATACAAATAAGGTGCACCCAAAAGAACATCAGTTCACAAAGACTCACATTGAATTTGCTCACCCATCTACCACAATTCTCCAAGCAAGAGCTCCTCCCTAACAGTGTCTCGCTCAGCCCTTGACTTCCATGAAGGGAATATGCCCTGAGAGGCAATAATAAAATGTTAATTATGTGTATTCCAAGTATATGATAGATGTTTATTTTGCATGCTATAATTGTATTAATACGGAAACGTTAATACATGTTTGTTTAATAAACAAACATAAAGTTCCTAGTTATGCCTCTCTCATAAACTAGTTCGTTGATTAACAAGATGATCACAGTTTCCTGATCATAGACATTGGATGTTGTTAATAACGAGATCACAACATTAGTGTAATGGTGTGATGAACATTCATCCGAAGTATAGCATTACGATCAAAGTCATTGAGTTTATATTGCTATAAACAACTTACGAAGTAGTCCTAATCCTTATACCATGAGATCATGCCAATCACTAACACCGGAAGAGTTTCTTGTTGACATCAAACGTCACACCGTAACTGGGTGATTATAAAGATGGCATCTAAAGTGTTATATTGAGAATCATGGATCAAGAGTGTAATTTGTTCATCCCGATGACGGATAGATATACTCTGGGCCCTCTCGGTGATATCACATTGGTTAGCTTGCAAGCAAGTGATTTGATCACTAGAATGTTATATCACGGGAACGAGAAAAGAGTGCATGTCAGTAACGCGATCAAACTAGGTATGGAGATACCAATGATCGAATCTCGGACATGTAATATATCGTGAAACAAAGGGATTAAGATACAAGCGTAAAAGGTTCCGACGATCACATGAAAGTCATCGTTGAATGTGTGGGAGTCAGTATGGATCTCCAGGTCCCACTACTGATTATTGATCGGAGAAGGGTCTCGATCATGTCTGCATTATTCGCGAACCGCAGGGTGACACACTTAAGGGACACTGACATCCGGTTGGATAAAATGTTTCATGCCGAAAGAATAAACAAGCGCAGGAATTTATTTCACTAGATACCGAAACAGGTTTTCGGGTGAAATTGCATAAAGAGGTGTAAGATCCCTCCTTTACAAAGGAAAAAGGATCCCTGTGATTGTAATGCTAGTCCATGGATCAATAGCTAGCATCCAGAGTTAAGATGTAATATCAAGAAAAAAAGGTCATAATACAACTTTATAACCAGGAAATAAACAATTTATTACATCTCACATAGCTCATTTGGCTATCTCATTACAATGAAGCAGAATATAACAATAACATGGGGTCCTTCATCTTCAAAGTGCCACAGGTAGACATGTGGGTTGTAGACTTGTAATCCTAATCAATAAACTTCACTAACATCAAACAAACCTGCATCATAACAAGTTACAGCCACAAGGGTCAATACATTTGAATTGTATTGGCAAGTGATACTATAGTAGTATAGTGGAGTCTATCATCTATATGCATTTGCCTAAGTGGAGCTTAGGCTTGCTTTGCTCAAAATAGATTTTTCCTTATCATTTGAAAACACTAAGTTTTTGTTTGTTAAAAATCACCCAAGGAACCACCAATAGAAATTGGTGAACCTTAAACCCTTGTTCAACCACAAGTTTTTACTTAGAAATTGGGATGATGAGATTCTTGATAGCTTCCATGTCTTGATGCTAAAATTGTCCTTTGCCAGGGACATGGCTAGGTACTTAGATTTTACACTCTGCAGAGGTGGTGCACTTTCCCACAAGACTTGGTTTCACCAAGACAAGATCCTTCAGAAGCCTTCCCTTAGACCAGAATGGACGCGCTCCAACCTATCAAACCCCTACCACCAACTGTCCATTTTGCTAAGTTATTGCAACCTATATGATCCAGGCAGAGCCCATAATGCCAAGTGGCTGCACTTGAATCTTCTCAACATTTGACATCTCAAATCTCTTTGTTCCTGGGTGGCCATCCACAAGTGAGATACCAAGTTTTCCCTAGTATACTGGACTTGGTGATGCCCAAGTTTTCCTCAGCATACTGGACTTGCATAACCACTCAACACAAACCATTCTTTCCATTCCACCCAGGTGATTCATTCACTTAGTTGTTTTATTAAAAAAACACAAGTCCACAGACTTAGAATTTTTCATAGCATGAATATATATTCCACCCTTGTTTTCTACTAGCTAAGATAAGCATCATAGTAGTAGGAATCTTAACTTTGGAGAATTCTACTAAGGTTTCATCTACTAGGATTTCCCATGGCATAGTTTACACTTAGCAAAATTCCATGCAAGTCCTACTTAGAAATATCACTAATGCATAGTGAAAATAATGGGACAAAAGTATGAAGCATCACTTGCCTTTTTGGTAGAGAGTGTAAGTTCACTTCTTGATCTTTGCATTGTTCACACACTTCAAATCACTACAATTCAATCAAGCCAACAATATTTCAATCTACCATTCAAGCGAATCATCACATAAAATGATAAAGACAAGGCAATGCATGCAAGCATGCCAAAATTTGTTTTATTTAAAAAAGTGGTTTATATCAGGTTATAAACATTTGAAAACACCAAATGGTCATTTTATAAAGTGGCAAAATCATTTGTATAATATTTTACTTCATAAACCATTTTTTGATTAAGTCATTATTTTATGTGATGAAGAAATGCTTTTAATAAGGCAACATTCTATAGGTTTAACAAAATATGTTTTCAAACCATAAAATCTTGTGTTTAGAGTCAGAGAGTTTATTTCCAAAACATTTCCCAAAGGTTTTCTTCCAAAATCATTTTTAACAATTAAACCATATTTTTATTTGACTAGAAATGGTTTAAATCAAGAGTTTATTATTTTACTTCACCAAATACATTTTTGAAACCGCAATTTGTTTCCTATGGTCAGTAGGTTCAAAACACACCATTTGCCAAAGATTTTGTCCTCAAAATCATTTTTGAACAATTTTTATATCCTAAACATGCATACACAAGTTTCTGTAAAAACAAACAATTTAACAGAAGCTTTTTACTAAACAAAGTGTATGGTTGGCTAGGACTTGTCTTTCTGAATCCATTAATATAAAATTTGCAAAATTTGGACATGTAGATCAAAAGTTATAGATTTTACAAAATCTAGCATCTAATAGACAAAATCTGTTTTAAATCAAACGAGCTGGGACACGTGTCTTGATATTACTCGTCCATACCGTTTCGTCCGGATCAGATACTCTGGAGCGTTGGATCTAAAGTAGATCGTGTGGCTCAGAAGCGAACATACCCCTTTTCTTAAGTTCTAATCTCACACCTTCGATCAAGATCTAACGGCTCGCATCTACTGGTCAAATACTGGCGGCGCTAGCGGTGGTGAACGGCGGCGGCGCGCTCTGGCAGTGACCTTGCCGGCGATACAGGAAGCTAGGGAGAGAGGGGAAGGGGTCACCGAGTTTGCCGAAAATTTTTGATGCTCAACGTGCCCTTGGTTGGCGGAGGGGTGCACGGGGACGAAGGAAATTGCTCGCCGGAGTTGCTGCGAGCGGCGGGTGGCTCTGGAGGTCGTCGAGGGCGAGGGTGCAGATCGTGCCGAGGCAAGTGGGAGGGTGCGTTAGATGCGTACGAGCATGGGGAATACTGGAGTATCATCGGGAACGAGAGGGGATGACGGAGTTCACCTGGGAAGCTCGACGGAGCAATGGCAGACGGTGGTGCTGCAATCGTCGTCATTGCCGAGGCTCTGGGGCATGCGCGAGTGAGCTAATGCCACTGGGAGATGCGCCAGGGCTTGGGGGTCAGGTCCGTGTGCTCGAGGAGGCGAGGGGCGGAGGAGGCTGGCCAGAATGTTCGCCGGAGCTCGTCGGAACAGTGTGTGGTACAGGGGGAAATTGGGCGTCCTGGGGGCGCGCTTGGGTGAGGCGACAGAGGGGCAAGGGAGAGGAGGCAGGGGCGACTAAATGGGCGTGGTCACGGTGAGGTATAACAGCGGCAATAACGCGAATTCATCGTCGCAATCAAAGGCAGCAACGGCAGGGCGAGTTCATCACGGGGAAGGAAGAAGGTGAGGTGGCAGTGGGGGCCTAGCGTCAGCGAGATAGCGAGGGGTGAGATCGGGCCTACTCGTCAGCGACGCTGCGGGTTCTTTTGCGAGTGAATAACGGTTCGCTCGGTGAGAGGGAGAGGTGGGCTGGCTAGGCTTAGTTGGGCCAGGCTAATTGGGCTGGTCCTTCACATTTTTTTTGTTCTGTTTGTTTTCTCTTTTTCCATTCTAATATTCTGTTTTGATTTCATTTAATCATTTTAAGCATCCATTTGAATTCAAATATTTGCCAAATTTTGTGTAGCTTCAAACACTCATTAATAAACCTTCTAAAATCATTTTGGAATAATTTATTTATTCCTTTTTGGGTCTTTTTAATTATTAAAGTAGGTCCCTGTATTAAATCAAATAGGTTTTAATAATATTACAAACACCATTTAAATTCTTTTAAACTTTCCAAATCCTTTCATTAGGGTTTTATTTGATTAATAGGGTGTCAAAATATTCAACTTGGATTAGTTGGAAAGTATTTATTATGATTCATAAATCATTTGCATTTGGGTATTTGTTTTATTCCCATGGAATTAAATATAGTTTTAATTCCCTAAAGTTTATTTGGAAGGTTTCTTTACTCTTAATTAGGTTGAATTAAACAACTTTTATTTCACCTGGGAAAATTCCAAACTACTATTTCTCATGAATTATATATTTATTCCAATAGGGGTTTGTCTTTATTTAAATGGAATTTGGCTTAAGCCATTTTATTTTATTTTGGAAAATTATTTATCCATTTATTTTATTTGGGTTTTGGATTATAGTCATTCCATTTGTTAATGGCTTAGGCCAAGATTTAATTGGGTCTTTAAATATTCTTTATCTAATAATTGGGTCATTTTATAAAATCCATATATTTTTATTTAGAGATCCAAACTTGGTGATTCCAATTTATAAAATCTTATTTAATATTTGTTTATATTTTTAAATCTCTTTAGGATTATTTACTCACCATTTGGTATGTATTTGTAGATAGGTTATTTATTAGCTTTGGAAATTCAATTTCCTTATCTTATTATATTCATAAGATTTTACCTATGGCTCCAAATTTAGTGAAACCAATTTATATGGCTTTATAATATTTTTATTTGTCATTCTTGATCACTTGTAAATGTTTGTTGACAAAGTTTTATATGGATCACATCCATAGGCTTGGAGATAACTTGGAAATGATTTTTATTCCATTAGGTTTTAGGGTTTGGATTTATTTTCCAAGTGTTTAATTTTTCCAGATACATTCATTGAGGAAAGCATTTCTTTTGATTTGGATTTTGTTGAATTCAAACTTTAATTAAAGTTTGTTCAAGATGGGATTTTAAGTTTCTATTTAGAAAAAAAAGTTTCTTTTCACCCTGATTTTCATCAATAATTTATTTTATTTATTTATTTTTGATATTACAAGATTTGGAAAATCTTGGGATGTGACAAGAGGTTATGCATGTGAAATGGAATTCTAGCAAGGGGTTATTAGTGAATGTTTGTCATTAAAGTAATTGACAAAATTCTTAATAAAATAAAAGAGTTTTATTTAATGAGAGTTTGCGTTAAATTTGGTGGAAATTTAATGACATGTTTGAGTGGGATTTTGAGTGGAGGGATATGAATGGATTTTTGTGAGTGGAGTGTCCACCCACATGAATGAAGGAGGGGAGGGGCAGCCCCATGGCCGGCGGCAACCCCTTGGGTGCCCCCCTCCTCCTATAAAAGGGACCCCCTCTCCTCTCTCTCACTCACACCTGCTCGTGAAGGATCTCTCTACCCCTCTAGAATTTACCCACATGGTCTCGGACTAGCGAGATACATGTTCCCGGTGGCTATTTGGCAAGAAAGGGTTGCGCTTCCGCTGCATCGCTGGAGCGATGAGGCGGAGGTTGCTCGGTGTCTTGTACGTGTGTGCGGGCACGGATGCGCTGCTTCTTTGTGGCGCTACGACTTCCTCTCAATCTTGAGATCGGCAAGAGATCGTCTACATCAACCACGAGTTGAACTCGTTAAGCATTATCGGTCTTCAAGGGTATGTTCTCTACAGATACATACGCCCGTTGTTTGTATCTAGTATATAGATCTTGGTACATAGTTGTTCCCATCGTAGGAAAATTTTTGTTTTCAATGCTGCGAACCCTACATTCCACACATCCGCGTGGCCTCAAATGCTTAGGACATCCTTTTCTAGGATGTGGACGCGGTCACGCAGAAAGGTCAACTGTGACGCGTCATCCAAAGATGGTCGAGGCTCAGACATAGGCGGAGTGACCACTGAAGCCTCACCTGAAATACCCTAGAGGCAAATAAGCAAGTATGAAGATCACAAGTACTTTTGGTAGCAGCTCAAAGATTGACTTATATACCTAAGTAAACCTACCTCGTGGAAAAAGTGTGACATGTTCATCCACAAGATGTTACAAAAAACATCAAAAGCAAAAGGCTATACTAGCTACAGTACAAAGGCCTAAGCACCCGCATCCGGAGAAGCCTCAGAGCCAGACTGCCTGCTCTTGAACTCTTGCTACTCATTCGCCGCATAATCAGCCAGGAGGTCGATGAGCTTAGGACCATAATGCTTACAGCAAGAAGCAAAGAGGGCGAAAGCTACCTTGGAGCCATCTGCCCGTCGGCATCCTGGACGTGACTTGAGGCAGGTCCAGCTCGGCTCCGGACACCATCGCCATGGCTAGCCCCATGGAGGCATTGACTGTAACAACCCTAGTTTTACTAAATAGACATTAGGGTTTGAATGTGTATTCATGAGCATCATCATTAAAAATGCATACAACAAATATATCTCAAAACCCTAAACCCCAATCTATTTCTCCCTTTGAATCTATTCAAAATGGCTTTTGAATTGTGAAAAACTCAAAATAATTGGAGCACAAATAGTTACAAGGGCACCAGCAATATTTCAAATATATACAAAAGTTTTGGTATCTCTGAAATTATAGAAAACATATTTGAATTTGAATCTACAAAGGAGAAAGTTAAACGGAAAAAGAAAAACATTTCTGGAAAGAAAAACATCTGTCTAACCTAACTGGGCCGAGCCCATCCCCTGTTCTCTCTCTTCCCGCCGCCCACACAGAGGACAACAGCCGTCGCCCTTGCTTCCTTGTGGCCCAGCTCAGCCCAACAGCAGCCCCTTCCGGCCCATACCGCGTCACCCTCCTCCCTGTCGTCTTTCTCGACCACGGCGAGCAGCTCGTTGTCGCGGCCCGCGTCGTCGATCCCCACCACTTGCATCTCGCCGCCCTCCGCCGCGTGGAGATGGATAAGGTCGTCTCGGGCACGCCTCTCTCGCTCTCATCCACTTCTCCTCTCCCCAGTGACCTCCCTCTCGCGTTCCTCTCCTTTGGCCGACGAACCCAAGCCTCGGGCTCCACCGTGTCCCGCCATCTCTGACCACCCCTTCGCCCTCTAAGACCACGGTCGGAATCGAGCAGGGGCGCTACAAAACGTCTCCATCGACCTCAACTTTCCCGACTCCGACCGTCGTGATTCATCGTTGATTCTAGTGCCTCCTGACCTCACTTCGCCTCCCCGAACCCTTCTCTGCAACCACGGTGAGCCAGAGGTCCTCGCAGACCCCCCCGTTCCCTTTCTCTCGCTCTCCAGCCCCCTCCCTGTCGACCACCTGCAGCCACCGCCGTCGACCGCTTTTGTTCTCCTCGCTCCGGTGACCAATAAATGGCAGCGCCACTTCTACTAGACTCGCCTCGCTACCCTCTTTCCAACAGACCCAGCCCCGCATTGCCCCTAGCGCCGTGCCCGAGCTCGATCTGGAGCCCCACCATTGTTGACCTCAAGATGACGTCATTAGTCCCTTTTTCTTTTGTTTTATCGATTTCAGTAAATAATTTCTGTAATTGTTAAATGCTGACATGTGGGTCCACCCTGTAAGTGAAATAAATATTTCAGAAATGTTTTTGTTTTATAAAAAGGATAAAGTAAGTTCAAAATGTAAATTATTTTGTAATATTCTAAAAATGATTTAAAATAAAATAAAAATGGAGAAATTCATAACTAATTCATTTTAAATCAGAAAAATACATATAATATATCAAAATGTTCAGAAAAATAAGATTTTTCCAATACCATTATAATCATGCATTGTTCAACAACTTACATGACAAGATTAATTAGAATAACAAAAGGAACCCTCTCATAAGCTTCCGGAGTTTCCCCGAATTAGGGTTTGGACCCCTCGGACTCCGTTTAAAAAGACTAAGCATGTCTAGGGTTTCAATTTTAATGCAATTTAAATTGTCATATCATCATCATTGCTTGAGCATTGCATTGATGCCATGTGTTGATTGTTTCCCCTTGTTTCCGGTAATTGGTTCTTTTCCGGTAGAATACGATATCAGAATCGAGATCGAGACTAAAGACCGAGATCAACACCGTCGAAGCTCAAATGTAAATACTTGGCCAACTATAACCAAGTCAAGTACCAGGTGTCCGGAACTCTGCTTTCTGGATATCAACTGGAAAAGGCAAGCGAAGCCCCACACATGATATAATCATATGCTTTCAAAGTATTTATATTCTTGCCATTTGCATGGGATTCTAAAGTCTTTTATCGATATATAGAGTAATCCTATCTTATGCATGTTACCTTTGAAGCTTATATTTCCCTGATCCACTACTCCTAGCATAACTAGGTTTGGGCTTGTGAAGCGTTGCTAGAGCTATTACATATGTTGTGCTTAGCCAAGCTTACCTGTTACCACTGGTCCATCCGGTTGATGAATCAGAGCTCCAAATGAACCTATTTTATCAGGATGACATGGCATGATCAGAGATGAAAGTTAAACATGCTAAGGCTAGTATGGGAGGCCACGGTGGGTTGTGGTTTTTGCAGTCCAATACTTGCCACTACTAGGACCCGAGTTCTTGCCTATGGTCCAAGACGAGCGTACTGCCACACGGGGGCTAGAAACCCCCTCGACCAACTAACTTGCCTAGTAGATTCCATGAGTCACACAGTTCGGGCGTTCCATTCGACATACGCATTCTATCTCTTCTCGATGGAGGTGAAGGAGGTGCATTCATACATGTCACATCCCAAGATTTTCCAAATCTTGTAATGTGAAAATAAATTAATAAAATAAAACTTTGTTTGATTTTCAGGGCCAGATGAAACTTTTTGAATTCCAATAGGAATCTTCAAACCTATTTTGAACAATATAATCCCAACAGGATTTAAAAACATAAAACAATTAACAAAGGAAAATAAAATATTTTGGAAATACTATTTTGGATCTTTTAATAAAAGGATTTGGTATTCAAAAGAAAAGATGGATTTATAAATAAGGATTATTTTATAAAGCCAAAATTAAACCTTGGCCAAGCTTTGAATTTAAAACATTTTGTTTTGAATTAAAATAGCAAAAGTTTATTTAAATAAATTAATAAGGATTTAATATCCAACTTTATTTAAATAAAAAGCTTTACCAATTTAATTGAAACATCAAAACTTATTAAATCGTTTAAAATAAGTTTTCCCAAATATTTGTTATTCACAAATAAAACCTACTAAAGTGTTTTGGCTTTATTTTTTTTTATTTCAAAATAAAATATCTCAATAAAACAAATCCTATTTGATTTAATAATGAAAAGCCTATTATATTTAATTAATAATGGACTCTAAAATAAAGGTTATTTGTTTTAAACAGATTCCCAAGTATTCCTTATTTCCAAATAAAACCTACTGATTTAGTTTTGAAAATATTTGGATTTAAAACAAAGATTTTATTAATTAAAACAAACCCTATTTTATTAAATAACTAATGATCCATTTATTTAATTAATAAATGGAACCTTTAATAAAATGGTTAATTATTTTAAACAAGCTTTCTAGATATACCTTATTTCAAATACAACCCACTACTTTGGTTGTGGAAAATATATGGATTTAAATTGAGTTTGAAATAAATCAAATCCTAATTTGATTAATTAGCAATGGGTATTTATTTAATTAATAATGGACTTTATTATTTAAAAATTATGGATTTTAAATTTAGGTTCAGGCTACTGAACAGAACCAAATCAAACTTCCAAAGTTTTGGTGTTGGTTTGAATTGAATTGAAACTTGTTTGATTGTTTGAAAGTTTTGGTGTTGGTTTGAATAGGAAAAGATTTAGACAGAAAAAAAAATAGAGCAAACGACCTAGCCCAGGCAGCCCAATAAGCCCATCAGACCAGCCCAGCTCCTCACCCAGAAAGAAAATGATTCGCACCTCGTTTCTGACCCGTACAGTGTATGACCAGTGGACCCTTCCCTCATTTCGTTTTCCCACTAACAGGTAGACCCACCTCCACTGTTCTTCCTCTCCACCCCGCAGCGACCAGTTCTTCTCCCCCGCTCTGCTGTTGATTTCTCCAGCTTAATTCGCTTTAACGCGACCGACGTTACCAGCCTTGATCACGCAGATGGAAACGCCAGGGCATCCTCTATAATTCCCCTCTGACACCTCGCACTTGTACGCCTTAGACCACCCCAATTCCCTCCTCGAGCTCCTCTGTTCCGACCGCCGTCTCCGGCCAATTCAGGCCAGTACAGACCACCTTCCACCTTTCCGAGCACGCTAGCAGCTTCCCCACTCCCAGACGCTTCTCCCCGTGCCCTTCCTTCAACCGCGGACGCCCCGGAGCGTCGGCTTCGACAAGCTCCGACAGCGCCGCCGTCCGTTTCCACTCCGGCGACGACTTTCAGGTGAACCAGACCGCCCCGACCCCTCTCGTTCACGCACACAGCATCGCCTTGCTCTTGCGCATCTGAATGTGCTCCTGTTTTGCCTTAGGGCGATCTGCAGCGACGACTCCTACCGCCACCACCGTTTGGCTTAACTCCGACGAGCATTTCAGGTATGCATTTGACCACCCCGCGCCTCCTCGTTCACACTCCCGCACTCGCCACACCTTTCTGCATCTAACCGCATCGTTGTTTTTCTTCGGGATGATCTACAGCGTCGCCCTCGACCGCGGACAGAACCACCCGACGCCGACCTCCACTCCGGCGAGGAATTACTGCAGACCCTGAGCGCCCCGCGACCAACCGATCACGCCCCGAGCAACACCTCGGCCTCGCGATCACGGTGAGCGTTCTCACCTAGTACTTTGCTTCCTAGAACCGCCGATAGCCGCAGCCAGACCGTCGCCGCCGCGCGCAGCCACCGGGCGCCGCCGGAATTTGGCAAGCATGCTAGTGACCGTTAGATTTAGATCTAACGTATAGGAAAGAAAGTGGGCGAAGGGGTATCGAGCAACCAGCGCCGTGCGATTCCACTTAGATCCAACGATCCAGAGAGATCGATCCACCCGAACCGGTACCGTCCAGTTAAAACACGCCGCGTGTCACCTATTTCGTTTTAAAAGAAATTTGAAAACAGATTTATTTGCAAACTTCAAACCCTTGTAACTTTCAAACCACACGTCCAAAAATTGCAAATTTTATGTCGTTGGATTCAGGAGAACAAGCCCTAGCCAACCATGGCCTTAGTTTCGAAAATAGTATCTGTTAGCTTGTTTGATTTTGCAGATTCTTTTGTGTGCTTGCTAACATTAGAAAAATCATTTAAAAATGATTTTTGAGATCAAACCTTTGCCAATTGGTTTGTTGTGACCTTACTGACCCTAGGAACCAACCCTTGGTGTTAAAAATGATTTTGGTAAAATATAGGTTGAATTATTTAACTTAGCCATTTTCTAACCAAATAAACTCATTGATTTTATTATGGAAATGTTTTTGCAAGGAAAACTTTGGGAAAATGTTTTGGACCAAAATTACTGACCTAAAACACCAAGCCTTGCCAAGGGCAACTCACTTGGTGAAAAACCTAAACCTTTGCTTTGATAAGAATAATTTTCACCACATAAAATGATGAATGAATTTTAAAATGGTCTTGAGATAAAACCCTTTTGCAAATGACTTTGCCATTTTGGTAAATGACCAATTTAGAACCTTACAAAGTTATAAACCTAGTAGAGACCATCCTTGCAATAGAACCACCCTTTGCATACTTATGCATGACTTAGTTTCCTTCTTGCCTTGTGTGTGTGATTTTGTTTGAGTAGTGGTGGTTTGGAATGTTAGTTGATTTGGTGTTTTGCTTGATTGACTTGTAGTGAAATTAGCAAAGTGTGAGACTAGCAAGATCAAGGAGTGAACCCCCATTCCCTACCAAAAGGCAAGTTACACTATCATCTAAAGTCCTACTATTTTCATTATATACTTAGTGGATTTTGAAAACATGCATGAAAAGATATTTTATACTTATGCTATGCTAAATCCTATTAGGATTCCCTACACATTCCTTAGTGAAAATATTGAAGTTGTACATGCTTAGCCATGCTATGTTTGTAAAGAGATACATGTTGAGATTTTACAAAGGTTGAGAAAAGGACTTGTGTTTTACATAATAAAACAAGGACTCAATGAACCACCTAGGTGGAGGATACTTGAAGTTTTGGAGAAGATGGCAACAAAAGGAACCATGTCTATGGCAATCACTTTGTGTTGTGCTCCAAAAGAAAACCACCTAGGAAACTTAGAGATCAAACATGCTTCTCCAATTGTGGCTTTCGTGTGCAACCACATGCTATTATGGCTCTGGCTTAGTCAATTACATTAGGAAGACCCATACATTGTCTTTAGTTACTGGACATGGGGATCTGGAATGCTTCATGGGGGCTGAAGACAAATCTAGCAATGATGTATGGGAGGACCTTTTGGAAAGACTTCGTCACATTCTCAATCTGCCAGTACTCCATCTTGGTGAGCACTAATCCAGTAGGCCACTGGTGGCAAAAGGATGGGATTGTGACATGTGGGTAAAGTGTACTCCTTCTGCAGAAGTAAATAAAATCTAAGTACTTAGCCGTGTCCCCGGTTATGGACAATACTGAGCAACTAAAGTTTGAACTATGGGAGATCTCGACATTCCAACTTCTAATATAAAAACTTGATGCCCTTGTGTGTCTACCAAGGAATTCAAAGAGATTTTGTAAAACTTGTTGCACTTGGGGTTACCAAGGTGCTCAAGAGCATGATGTACTTGGGGTTACCAAGGAACTCATGGGTTTTGATAAAACTTGTTGCACTTGGGGTTACCAAGGTGCTCAAGAGATTTTGAGAAGGATTTGAACACTTGAGTTTCTACCAAGGAGTTCAAGGAACTTGGAAAAGAAATTTGACAAAGGACTTTAAAACCCTTTTTGAAAAGATAGGATAAAACAATGCTTTATGCAAATAAGCCTTAAACTCTACTTAGCCAAATATGCATATAATGATAGGATCCACTCTTATTAAACATAAAAGTGAAGCTTGCCAATACAATTCAAAATGTATTGACCTTTGTGGCTGTAACTTGTAATGTTGCAGGTTGATTGTTTGTAAATGAAGATTGTTTGATTGACTAGGACTACAAAGTCTACAACCAACATCTGCCTGTGGCATTTTGAAGATGAAGGACCCATGATTTTATTTATTCCGCTGCAATGTATTGTAATAGCCAAACGAGCTATGTTTGATGTAATAAACTTATATTATTCCTGGTTATAAATTTTATATTATGACCTTTGTATCTTGATATTACATCTTAACTGTGGATGCTAGCTATTGATCCAGGGACTAGCATTGTAAACACAGGAGGGATCAATCTTATTAAAGGTTGGGACCCCTACAATACACGTCGGTAAGCGTGGCAGGGAATGGGAGATGACCGGCATCCGTAATCTCAAACCCTGTTCACATCATTAGGGACCGACTTCGGGATTCGACCCGTTACAGCGGCATCTCCCTAGTAAGTGACTCATGGTCTTGGCGAAAGCAAGGTAAAGGTCGTGGTCAACCACTCTCTGCCAGCCTTCCAAGGAAGAGGGCTAATGATTTGGAATTAAGAATCGGTTGGTACGTGTGTGTAAAGTTGTACACCCTTGCAGGGTTAAATCTTTTCGAAAAGCAATGTCCACGGTTATGGACGAACTTGGAGACCAGATTCAAAGATCATAATGAACTTAAGGATGCTTCCTCGGGAATCAGACATAGTGATCTCAATATCAGATACCTGCAAACACAACATGCATGATTACAAATAGATTAGATCTTGATCATGAACGGAGCTCCCAAGATCTATACATGAAAGCACTAGGAGGAGATACAACCATCTAGCTACTACACGGACCCGTAGTCCAAGGTGGAACTACTCATGCATCATACCAGAGAAGAAGGCCTCCGGGGTGATCTCCCCTCCGGAAGGGTACCAGGAAGAACTTCAGACCCCCCCCCGATGGTGGCGGCTACAAACAGTTTCGTGGATTTTTGATCTGGTGTCTAGAGTTTCTGCATCGGTGGCTTCTAGAGGGTGTGGCAGCCCTAGCTCGCATCTCCGTCTCACCTCTAGACTTCGGGTCCCCTGCGGTAAAATATTGACTTTTGCTTTTGTCCCGTCCAATTCCGAGAATATTTATTTTCTGCCTTTCTAGAACCAAAAACAGAAGAAAACAGGCAACTCCACAGTGGAAACTTGTTAATAGGTTAGTTCCAGAAAACATATAAAAACACCTCAAAGTGTAGACAAAGCAAAGCAAAGTAGATACTAAACAAGCATGGAGCATCAAAAATTATAGAGACGTTTCCGACGTATCAAGCATCCCCAAGCATAACTCCTACTCGTCCTCAAGTAGGTAAGTGATAAAAGAATAATTTTTGAGGTTACATGCACCATCAAAACCAAGATCAAACCATTTGCAAGCATTGAAAGCTAGGATCAAAGAACTCTAAACATGTGCATGAAACATGGAGTTCTAACAATAAGACAAATTAACTATGAATGCAACATGAAAAGCTACAAACAAAGATCATGAATAACATGCATTGAAAAACTTTTTTTTGTTTCTCATACAGAAAACATGGCATAGTGGCGATCGACTTGTCCCTCATAGAGTGGCAAATAGATGCATAGGACACCTTCAAAGTTCATAAGAGTAACTAGATACAAATAGCACAAGGGCAAGTAATATCACAATACGCATCAATCAATAAGCTTTGGGACACTTCACATAGAACTAAGAATTGCAACTATGCTCTCTTAATGGTGCCTAAAGGTAGAAGGTGGAGACTCAATATAGTGCTGGAAGAAGGGCCCTTCATAAGGGAACCAGGGATTTTAAGTTTCAAAAAGAGCTTCCAAAAATTATGTTACTTGTTAGCTTTCAGCCCTCATTGCCCCTATCATAAGCTTCTTGAAGTGATTAAGGTTAAAGTGAACAAACTATGGAGTATATGCTTGACAAAGTATAAGTTGGCAATCTCAAGTCCCTTGAATATAAGGGCCACACCTCATGCTACTCAACTTCAGTCACCTGTAAGTTCCTGTCATTGTAAGTACATGCGTATCATAGAGAACCGCCAATGGGGTACCCCTTGCACATGGTACAAGAGATTTCCTGTTCGCACTAAGACATGTCAGTGCATGGTCTGTTCATGTATCGTGTGCGTGCGTGTGTTTACCGTTAGTTTCTTAGCGAGAAGAGTGGGGAGAGGATCCAGCTACTGGGCGTGCAAGGACCGGCCGTGTTGATCGCGTCAAAGCGCGATCATGGTTGCGAGCTGGGGCATGTGGAGCGTGGGTGTCGTGGGTGCACGTGCGGCGCCGGCGTGGCGACGTGAGTGCGAGCCACGCCCATAAAACCCCTACCTGTAATCTCCATTAGACCAACGAGTTGGATCTCGTCAGAGAAAACAAGGCGTACGTGCGCCTGAAAAAACCTCTACCTCTCTGTTCATATTCTTCCACTCGGCCTGTGAGCTGAGAGAGAAAGAGCTACGGGCTGTCATTTGGTATCAGAGCGAGGCGATGGCATTGGTTCCGCACGGTGGCACTCGCAGGAGCATGGTGCCGCTCTACTGTCCGGTGCTCACTGACGATAACTACACCATCGGGGCAATCAAGGTCGAGGCGAACCTCAACTCACAGGGGCTATGGAGGCAGTGGTCCCGACAGAGGATGCGGCTGCGGTGGTCATCGCGGAGAAGGACAAGCCGACGAGGGCATACCTCTTTGGAGGCCTCTCCGAGGACATCCTGCTGCAGGTGTCATCGAAGAAGACGGCGGCGGAGGTGTGGCGAGCCTCAAGGCGCGGTTCATCGGCGCAAATAGCGTGAGGGCGGCTCATCTGTCCAAGCTCCGCGGCGACTTCGATCGGCTGGTCATGGCGGATGGCGAGGCACTGGACGTGTACGCAGGGAAGATCAGCGGCATGGAGGCTAAGTACGCGAGCCTCGGCGCAACACTCGACAACGCTGATATGGTGAAGAAGCTGCTGGACACGGTGCCTGACGATCTGTACACGGCGGTGGCCGGCACCGATAAGTTCTGCGACATCGAGACGGTGTGCTTCGACGAGGTGCTCGGGCGGCTGAAGGCGTTCCAGGAATGGTCGGCACGCCGCAAGGTTGCTCTTGGTGGCGAGCGTCGTGAGGACCAGCTGCTGCTCACGGCGGCGCAGTGGGAGGAGCGGCGGCGGGTACGACGATGACGACGGCAGCAGCACGGCTTCGGGAGCTGCTGGAAAGGGACGGAAGGGGAGATGACACAACTGCGGTGTACGTGGGCACTTCGCCCGCGACTGCTGGAAGCCAAAGAAGAAGCAGCAGGAGGAAGCGTTGCTCTGCAACGCCGGCGACCAGCCAAGCCTGCTCTAGGCATGGCTTAGTGGGAGATTGTTGGCACTAAGCCATGTCAGTGCATGGTTTGTGCATGTATCATGTGCGTGCATGTGTTTACCGTTAGTTTGTTAGAGAGAAGAGTGGGGAGAGGATCCAGCTCCTGGGCGCGCAAGGACCGGCCGTGTTGATCGCGTCAGAGCGCGATCATGGTTGCGAGCTGGGGCGTGTGGAGCGTGGGTGTCGTGGGTGCGTGTGTGGCGCGCCGTGGCGACGTGAGTGCGAGCCACGCCCAAAAAACCCTCCTTGTAATCTCCTTTATACCAACGAGTTGGAGCTCGTAAGAGAAAACAAGGCGTACGTGCGCCTGAAAAAACCTCTAGCTCTTTGTTCATCTTCTTCCTCTCGGTCTGTGAGCTGAGAGAGTAAGAGCTACGGGCTGTCATTTCCCATAACCAAAATGACAAGGCAAGCAGACAATGAGCATCTCACCGATCTTTTTATTTACTATATGCATAGCTTTTTATTGAGGATGCTTCACAGATATCTCAGTATGGTGATACTGCAAGTTTCCACCATGATTAGGCATGGCTTAGGCTAGCGGCCCAGACGTTTCTCTAACACAAAATACATAACTCCATGGACTCACAAGATTTCTCTTTATTTCACACCGGTGACATCCATAGACAAAATAGCATGATATCAACTAAGTACAAAGTACAAGTGCAATGTTGAAAACGTTCCCCATGACAGCATGGTTCTGCTAATGCCAACGTATAAGTGCAAGCATATACAACATAGATGACACAATGGTTCAAGTTTATTAGGGGCAAAGAATATAAAGTGTGCCATCAAGTTCGTGAGGGCTTTAATCACTAAGATTTCCCATAACAAAATACTTTTTAATTGGAAGATAGCTGAAAACAAGAATATACTTGGAATGGTGTAACACACCATGCATAGGAGTTTATAGTGGACACTTTGGAATAACTTGGTTTCTTGGGAGTTGAAAGCATGATTAGAGCTTACTCATACAAGTGGAGGCAAGCAAAAGACTAGGAGCAACGAACTAAGAAAGAAATAATGGCCATAATCATGCAGGGCGACAAAACATTACTAATCAAAGCATAGAGTGGTACTACAAGTCAAGTACTAAATGATCATGTGACTTGTTCATATTCATAACATGGTGTGAGCATGTGCCAAGTCAACCCAAACAAAACATCAAAGGAAAATACCACAATACTATGTTTTTGTATGATAAAACAAAACATGATTCCTTCAAGGCACACTAAGAAATCCCAATGACTTGGAGCAAGTCATGATACAGCAATAATCACTAATCATAAGGTCAAAACAACACCTAGCATGTCATGCTAAAGTCTAATTCATAGTCAATGCAAGATCCTCTTGCACTTCCAAGCAAGAACTTTCTACTAATTTCCAACACCAATCGACTTATTTGAAATAACACAACGAGAATGGGGGTCCAAACTACTTTATTCAAGCAAACTAAAAAAACTAAGGAAACCATACGAAAACTAAGACGCTCCAAGAACAACACAACTGTGCATGAAACAATAAAAAACAAAGTATCTAGACAGACTTGACCTTTTAAGTGATGAAGAAGGGGATGCCTTGGGCATCCCCAAGCTTTGACGCTTGTATCTCTTGGATATTTCTTGGGGTTACACCATGGTGGCATCCCCAAGCTTGAGAGTTTGTCCATTCTTCATCTCATTACATCACTCTCTCTCTACACCTAGAATTTTTCCTTCATACAAAACTTCACACAATCTTCATTAGCAACATTAGTGTATTCAAAAGATAATAGACCTTTGGGTTTAGCTTTGGAACAGAAAAACTTTCACTAAAAACACAAGCTACTAAAGAAAATTCCTTTAAAAAGCTCAATTCCCCAAAAGAGAACTCAAAAAGAAATCGATAATAAGCACGAAAAGAAATCGATAAGAAGCAAATGCAAATTATTAAGCTCAATTCCTTTACTATTTCTAGGCAAGGATAGCAACCATTCTTTAGCTTTTCCTCTCAAGGAGAAAGGAAATAGCTTGAGCTTAATAATATCTCCATCTACATCCTCATAATTTTCCATCTCACAAAGTTCAACAAAGCTATTGAGATGGGTAGCAGCATCATCAGAACTAGCACCAGAAAATTGGTCTCTCATCACAAGATTCAACAAAGCAGGCTAAATTTCATAAAAGGTAGCATTAGGAGCAGGTGGAGCAATAGGAGTGCTAAGGAAATCATTGTTATTGGTGCTAGTGAAGTCACACAACTTGGTGTTCTTATCAGAGTTCATTTTGGCAAAGGTGGGGAAGCCAAAAACAGCAGCAGCTATAGCAGGAACTAAAATTTTTGTGTTTTTGAATAAAGAAAGCAAACCAAACTATACTAATTTTTTGGCGTTTTTGAAAACAAGAGGCAAAAAATACCAAGCAAAGGAAACTAAGCAAACTAAAAACAAAGTAAAGATAAAGGAAGTTGAGGACTCCCCTCGTGAAGATGTCCTTAGCCTCCCCGGCAACGACGCCAGAAAACTTGTTGATGGCTCAGTTGATGTGGAGCCTATTGGGAACCCCAAGAGCAAGGAGTGAAGCAGCACAGCAACAAGTCTTTCCTCAGCAAGAAACCGAGGTTATCGAACCAGTAGGAGGAGGGAAATGTCACACATGTGTTACAAGCAACTTGGAAACCTACACAACACAAACTTAAGACTTTGCCCCAACTAACAGTGAGGTTGTCAATCTCACCGGTTGCTGTAATAAAGGATTAACTTTATGGTGTGGAAGCTAACGGTGGTTTGCAGCAAGTAAATAGTAACAGTGGAAGATGTATCAATGGTAAATATTGGACCGGGGTCCATAGTTCACTAGAGGTCCATAGTTCACTAGATGAAGGGTAAAAAAATTACAGCAGGGCAATTGACAGGAACTGAGCAAACATAACAATGCAATACTAGACAAAAAGATCCCATGAGATACGATTGGGAAATACAACAAGATACATAGAACGCCATCCAACTGCATCTATGACTAGAAGTCCACCTTCAGGAACTTAGGCCATTGTAGTTCATGAATTGCGTCGTTCTGTATGAAATTTCATATCAACCAATTCGGTATCCAATACCCAAGAACCACATTGTCTAACAAGCAAAGAATACAACCATAACATGTATATCATCCATATACCTAAATTGGATATTTCCAATCTTTTATTTTCTGCCAAATATATTTTATAGATTCTCTTTCAGCATTTCCTTTTTCCTCTTTAAAAGAATCTATCAACATCAAAAGTGGCGCCATACACATGACACATAGTCCAAAGCGTGTATATTCAAAAAATAATACCTTTGGACTTGCACTTTGAAGTAGATCACCATCATCAAATGATCGGTATTCTTTGAAAATCCATTCTTTAGTAATCTTTTAGTGTAGTAAACACTTTACATACATCTTATATTCACCCTTATCATGACGACTTTCATGATCAAGCTACTATTAGCTTATAAAGGTGAATCGTGAGTATAACATTACTTTCCAAAACCCTTTTGGATGATTAGGATGTCTAGCATCTCCAACCTTTGTAAATTTTCATCCAATATGAGAACATACATTATACTCTATCATATTGCAACCAAAACATTGTTTCAGATATCGTTATATCTGTCACACATGATGGTTTCTGAAACAATTCTTTTAGCTCCTAGATAAACTTGATATTAAAACAATCAAGAATCATAGAGGCAAACATGATACTTAAGATACTAACACTGGAATTGTTACTCTCGATTTAATACCAATTATTAAATTTCACGGAGTAAAAAGAGTTTGCTGAAAGTTTGCAATAGGAATTTAAACTTTAGATTGACACCAAAACAATACGATACCAGTTCGTAAAGTAAATATCTAGAATTCTATAGTTCTATTATCTCAATTACAACTATGCATAAGGTGGTGGACGAATGCCAATGACTACAACAAATTATGCAAATTCACTTTGATTTAATTTATGATAAATTGAGTTCTTATAATCCAAATTAGAAATGAACTCCCACTCAAAAACGACATCCCTCGTGTCTTTTTGGTGATTACATGAACCAAATCCACAACACCAAGTCTGATCATCACGTGAGTCGATATAGCTTCAAAGGCAAGCATCCATATGGTCATCATATCAAAACATATGAATCATGCTTAACCTTTCGGTCTGTGTTTCGAGTCCATGTCTGTACATGCTAGGCTCGCCAAGTAAGAACCTTAGTATTCGCGTGTGTAACTGTCTTACACCCGAGATATGCTCGTGGATTCAAGTACACCTGATCATCACGTGATGTCTTGAAGCGACGAAACATTGTCGGTGCATACTTAAGGAAGAACACATTTTTATCTTGATATCTAAATGAGGGATCATCTTATTATGCTAATAAAACGCCAAACAAGCAATATAAGATGCAATAAACATCACATGTTAATAAGTGAAATGATATGGTTCCCGCACTTGATCTCCATCATGTGCATCGTGGTATGATCTCTATCATACCTCTATGTGTAAGGCCAAGGTCTATGGAAACTACACGTTATGTGTGTTGTAAGAGTATCATTTTATACTTCTACTTACAACATCACCATATCATAACACTAGCCCAGCAACAATCTAAACTAGACGCCTCTAATTTATCCATTTCAAGTTTTACGTGGCTTAGGTCTTTCGAATATAGAACCGTTCTTACCTACGAACATGAACCACAACGAGGATAACCAAATTGTTGACAACTCGTTGCAAATTAGATATTGACTACAGTAGGAGAGACAGACACCCGCTAGCCAAGCGTCGAACAGGTCTCATGTGCGAGGACATGTAAAGTTTGTCCGGGCAGCTCCATCCCACTATGCCACCAATATCCAAAGTACAACTAAGAAGAAATAAAATGATCATCATGGCCCACATACTCATATGCGTACTACCCGTGCAAAGTATCTACGCATAGATCCGGCTCTGATACCACTGTAGGGTTCGCAGCATAGAAAACAAAAAATTTCCTACGAGGGGAACTATGTACCAAGATCTATCTACAAGATACAAACAACGGGCGGATATATTTCCGTACAGAACATACCCTTGAAGACCGACAAAGGTTAACAAGTTTTACTCGTGGTTGATGTAGACGATCTCTTGCCGATCTCAAGATCGAGAGGAAGTCCTAGCGACGCAAATCAGCAGCGCATCCGTGCTCGCACACACGTTCGACGCACCGAGCAACGTCCGCCTCCTCGCTCCAGCAATGCAGCGGAAGCACAACTCTTTCTTGCAGAATAGCCACCGGGAACATGTATCTCGCTAGTCCGAGACCATGGGGAATAAATTCTAGAGGGGGAGAGAGATCCTTCACGAGGAGGTGTGAGTGAGAAGTGAGAGGAGGGTCTCCTTATATAGGGGAGGGGGGCAGCCAAAGGGGGCATGGCCGCCGGCCATGGAGGGTGCCCCCACCTCTCCCTCATTCATGTGGGTGGACACTCCACTCACAAAATGGCCCTTCAATTTTCTCCACTCAAAAACCCACTCAAATTCCCATTAAATTTCCACCAAATTTAATGCAAACTCTCATTAAATAAAACTATTTTATTTATTCATAATTTTGTCAATTACTTTAATGACAAACATTCACATATAACCTCTTGCTAGTATTTCATTTCACATGCAGAAACACTTTCTGCAATTTCACCCGAAAACTTGTTTCGTTATCGAGTGAAATAAATTCCTGCGCTTGTTATTCTTTTCGGCATGAAACTTTTGCTCCAAATGGATGTCGGTGTCTCTTAAGTGTGTCACCCTACGGTTCGCGAATAATGCGGACATGATCGAGACCCCTCTCAGATCAATAATCAGAAGCGGGATCTGGAGACCCTTACTGACTCCCACACATTCAAGGATGACTTTCTTGTGATCGTCGGAACATTTTTATGCTAGTATCTTAATCCCTTTATTTCGCGATATATTACATGTCCGAGATTCGATCATCAGTATCTCCATACCTAGTTTGATCTCGTTACTGACATGCACTCTTTTTTTGTTCCCGTGATATAACATTCTAGTGATCAAATCACTTGCTTGCAAGCTAATCAATGTGATATCACCGAGAGGGCCCAGAGCATATCTATCCATTATCGGGATGAACAAATTCCACTCTCGATCTATGGACCTCAACATAACACTTTAGTTGTTCTAAACCCATCTTTATAATCACCCTGTTACGGTGTGACGTTTGATGTTATCAAGAAACTTTTTCGGTGTTAGTGATTGACATGATCTCATGGTCTAAGGATTGGGATCACTTTGTAAGTTGTTATAGCAATATAAACTCAATGACTTTGATCGTAATGCTATACTTCGGATGAATATTCATCACACCATTACACTAATGTTGTGACCTCGTTATTAACAACATCCAATGTCCATGATCAGGAAACCTATGATCATCTTGTTAATCAATGAGATAGTTTATAAGAGAGGCATAACTAGGAACTTCCTTTTGTTTATTAGACACACATGTATTAACGTTTCCATATTAATACAATTATAGCATGTAAAATAAACATTTATCATAAACAAGGAATACGATAATAACCACTTTATTATTGCCTCTCGGGCATATTCCCTTCACCAACTCCTTGACATGGCTTACATTCCGAAATTTACCAAGAAGATCCAAGAAAGTAGAAGGCGCAGTGTCCAAAGGGAACATGACGGACCAAATGGCCGCAAGTGATAACCTCGCCTGCCTCAGCACCCGAAGAACCTGGTGTACGCAATCTTGCACCGTCGCAAGGACAATGGTCGATCACATTCCATCCAAAATAAGCCACCAGCCTCCATCTCTTCTTGCATCAAGAAGTTCATCCGAATTGCGAAGCGCTCCTTCTCTTCCCTCGGAATGAGATTCACATCTGCACAAAGCACTGAATGAGCTAGCATACAAATAAGGTGCACCCAAAAGAACATCAGTTCACAAAGACTCACATTGAATTTGCTCACCCATCTACCGCAATTCTCCAAGCAAGAGCTCCTCCCTGGCAGTGTCTTGCTCAGCCCTTGACTTCCATGAAGGGAATATGCCCTGAGAGGCAATAATAAAATGTTTATTATGTGTATTCCAAGTATATGATAGATGTTTATTTTGCATGCTATAATTGTATTAATACGGAAATGTTAATACATGTGTGTTTAATAAACAAACAGAAAGTTCCTAGTTATGCCTCTCTCATAAACTAGTTCGTTGATTAACAAGATGATCACAGTTTCCTGATCATAGACATTGGATGTTGTTAATAACGAGATCACAACATTAGTGTAATGGTGTGAGGAACATTCATCCGAAGTATAGCATTACGATCAAAGTCATTGCGTTTATATTGCTATAAGCAACTTACGAAGTAGTCCTAATCCTTAGACCATGAGATCATGTCAATCACTAACACCGGAAGAGTTTCTTGTTGACATCAAACGTCACACCGTAACTGGGTGATTATAAAGATGGCTTCAAAGCTACTAAAGTGTTATATTGATAATCATGGATCAAGAGTGGATTTTGTTAATCCCGATGACGGATAGATATACTCTGGGCCCTCTCGGTGATATCACATTGGTTAGCTTGCAAGCAAGTGATTTGACAACTAGGACGTTATATCACGGGAACGAGAAAAGAGTGCATGTCAGTAACGAGATCAAACTAGGTATGGAGATAACGATGATCGAATCTCGGACATGTAATATATCGTGAAACAAAGGGATTAAGATACAAGCGTAAAAGGTTCCGACGATCACAAGAAAGTCATCGTTGAATGTGTGGGAGTCAGTATGGATCTCCAGGTCCCGCTACTGATTATTGATCGGAGAAGGGTCTCGATCATGTTTGCATTATTCGCGAACCGTAGGGTGACACACTTAAGGGACACTGACATCCGGTTGGAGAAAATGTTTCATGCCGAAAGAATAAACAAACGCAGGAATTTATTTCACTAGATACCGAAACAGGTTTTCAGGTGAAATTGCATAAAGAGGTTATGCATGTGAAATGGAACTCTAGCAAGGGGTTATTTGTGAATGTTTGTCATTAAAGTAATTGACAAAATTCTTAATAAAATAAAAGAGTTTTATTTAATGAGAGTTTTGCGTTAAATTTGGTGGAAATTTAATGACATGTTTGAGTGGGATTTTGAGTGGAGGGAAATGAATGGATTTTTGTGAGTGGAGTGTCCACCCACATGAATGAAGGAGGGGAGGGGGCAGCCCCATGGCCGGCGGCCACCCCCTTGGGTGCCCCCCTCCTCCTATAAAAGGCACCCCCTCTCCTCTCTCTCACTCACACCTCCTCGTGAAGGATCTCTCTCCCCCTCTAGAATTTACCCCCATGGTCTCGGACTAGCGAGATACATGTTCATGGTGGCTATTCGGCAAGAAAGGATTGTGCTTCCGCTGCATCGCTGGAGCGATGAGGCGGAGGTTGCTCGGTGTCTTGTACGTGTGTGCGAGCACGGATGCGCTGCTGCTTTGCGGCGCTACGACTTCCTCTCGATCTTGAGATCGGCAAGAGATCGTCTACATCCACCACGAGTTGAACTCGTTAAGCATTGTCGGTCTTCAAGGGTATGTTCTCTACGGATATACGTCCGCCCGTTGTTTGTATCTAGTAGATAGATCTTGGTACATAGTTGTTCCCATCGTAGGAAATTTTTTGTTTTATATGCCGCGAACCCTACATTCCACACATCCGCGTGGCCTCGAATGCTTAGGATATCCTTTTCTAGGCTGTGGACGCGGTCATACAGAAAGTTCAACTGCGACGCGTCATCCAAAGATGGTCGAGGCTCAGACACAGGCGGAGTGACCACTGAAGCCTCACCTGAAAGACCCTAGAGGCAAATAAGCAAGTATGAAGATCACAAGTACTTCTGGTAGCAGCTCAAATATTGACTTATATACATAAGTAAACCCACCTCGTGGAAAAAGTGTGACTTGTTCATCCACAAGATGTTACAAAAAACATCAAAAGCAAAAGGCTATACTAGCTACAATACAAAGGCCTAAGCACCCGCATCCGGAGCAGCCTCGGAGCCAGACTGCCTGCTCTTGAACTCCTGCTACTCAGTCGCCGCATAATCGGCCAGGAGGTCGATGATCTTAGGACCATAATGCTTACAGAAAGAAGCAAAGAGGCCGAAAGCTACCTAGGAGCCATCTTCCCATTGGCATCCTGGACGTGACTTGAGGCAGGTCCAGCTCGGCTCCAGACACCATCGCCATGGCTAGCCCCATGGAGGTATTGACTGTAAGAACCCTAGTTTTACTAAATAGACATTAGGGTTTTAATGTGCATTCATGAGAATCATCATTAAAAATGCATAGAACAAATATATCTCAAAACCCTAAACCCCAATCTCTTTCTCCCTTTGAATCTATTCAAAATGGCTTTTGAATTGTGAAAACCTCAAAATAATTGGAGCACAAATAGTTACAAGGGCACCAACAATATTTCAAATATTTACAAAAGTTTTGGTATCTCTGAAATTATACAAAACATACTTGAATTTGAATCTACAAAGGAGAAAGTAAAACGGAAAAAGAAAAACATTTCTGGAAAGAAAAACATCTGTCTAACCTAACTGGGCCGAGCCCATCCCCTGTTCTCTCTCTTCCCGCCGCCCACACACAGAGGCCAGCAGCCGTCGCCCTTGCTTCCTTGTGGCCCAGCTAGGCCCAACAGCAGCCCCTTCCGGCCCATACCACGTCGCCCTCCTCCCTGTCGTCTTTCTCGACCACGGCGAGCAGCTCGCTGTCGCGGTCCGCGTCGTCGATCCCCATCGCTTGCATCCCGCCGTCCTCCGTCGCGTGGAGATGGATAAGGTCGTCTCGGGCACGCCTCTCTCGCTCTCATCGACTTCTCCTCTCCCCAGTGACCTCCCTCTCGCGTTCCTCTCCTTTGGCCGACGAAACCTAGCCTCGGGCTCCACCGTGTCCCGCCATCTCTGGCCACCCCTTCGCCCTCTAAGACCATGGTCGGCTTCGCCTTGTCACGCTGATGCTCCTCCTCGAAGGAATCGAGCAGGGGCGCTACAAAATGTCTCCATCGACCTCAACTTTCCCGACTCTGACCGTCGTGATTCATCGTCGATTCTAGTGCCTCCTGACCTCACTTCGCCTCCCCGACCCCTTCTCTGCAACCACGGTGATCCAGAGGTCCTCGCAGACCCCTCCATTACCTTTCTCTCGCTCTCCAGCCCCTCCCCGTCGACCACCTGCAGCCACCGCCATCGGTCGCCGTTGTTATCCTTGCTCCGGTGACCAATAAATGGCGGCGCCACTTCTACTCGACTCGCCTCGCTACCCTCTTTCCAACAGACCCAGCCCCGCAGCCCCGCATTGCCCCTAGCGCCGTGCCCGAGCTCGATCTGGAGCACCACCATTGCTGACCTCAGGATGACGTCATTAGTCCCTTTTTCTTTTGTTTTATCAATTTCAGTAAATCATTTCTGTAATTGGTAAATGCTGACATGTGGGTCCACCCTATAAGTGAAATAAATATTTTCAGAAATGTTTCTGTTTAATAAAAAGGATAAAGTAAGTTCAAAATGTAAATTATTTTGTAATATTCTAAAAATGATTTAAAATAAAATAAAAATGGAGAAATTCATAACTAATTCATTTTAAATCAGAAAAATACATATAATATATCAAAATGTTCAGAAAAATAAGATTTGTCCAATAGCATTATAATCATGCATTGTTGAACAACTTACATGACAAGTTTAATTAGAATAACAAAAGGAACCCTCTCATAAGCTTCCGGAGTTTCCCCGAATTAGGGTTTGGACCCCTCGGACTCCGTTTAAAATGACTAAGCATGTCTAGGGTTTCAATTTCAATGCAATTTAATTTTTCATATCATCATCATTGCTTAAGCATTGCATCGATGCCATGTGTTGATTGTTTCCCCTTGTTTCCGGTATTTGGTTCTTTTCCGGTAGAATATGATATCAGAATCGAGATCAAGATTGAAGACCGAGATCAACACCATCGAAGCTTTAAGGTAAATACTTGGCCAACTATAACCAAGTCAAGTACCAGGTGTCCGGAACTCTGCTTTCTGGATATCAACTGGCAAAGGCAAGCGAAGCCCCACACATGATATAATCCTATGCTTTCAAAGTATTTATATTCTTGCCATTTGCATGCGATTCTAAAGTCTTTTATCGATATATAGAGTAATCCTATCTTATGCATGTTACCTTTGAAGCTTATATTTCCCTGATCCATTACTCCTAGCATAACTAGGGTTGGTCTTGTGAAGCGTTGCTAGGGCTATTACATATGTTGTGCTTAGCCAAGCTTACCTGTTACCACTAGTCCATCTGGTTGATGAATCATAGCTGTGAATGAACCTATTTTATCAGGATGACATGGCATGATCAGAGATGAAAGTTAAACATGCTAAGGCTAGTATGGGAGGCCACGGTGGGTTGTGGTTTTTGCAGTCCAATACTTGCCACTACTAGGACCCGAGTTCTTGCCTATGGTCCAAGACGAGCGTACTGCCACACGGGGGCCTAGAAACCCCTTCGACCAACTAACTTGCCTAGTAGATTCCATGAGTCACATAGTTCGGGCGTTCTATTTGACATACGCATTCTAGATCTTCTCGATGGAGGTGAAGGAGGTGCATTCATATTGGTAGGTAAGCGTGGCAGGGAATGGGAGATGACCGGCATCCGTAATCTCAAACCCTGTTCACATCATTAGGAACCGACTTTGGGACTCGACCCGTTACAGCGGCATCTCCCTAATAAGTGACTCATGGTCTTGGCGAAAGCAAGGTAAAGGTCGTGGTTAACCACTCTCTGCCAGCCTTCCAAGGAAGAGGGCTAATGATTTGGCATTAAGAATCGGTTGGTACGTGTGGGTAAAGTTGTACACCCCTGCAGGGTTAAATCTTTTCGAAAAGCCGTGTCCACGGTTATGGACGAACTTGGAGACCAGATTCAAAGATCATAGTGAACTTAAGGATGCTTCCTCGGGAATCTGACATAGTAATCTCAATATCCATCAGATCCCCGCAAACACAACATGCATGATTACAAATAGATTAGATCTTGATCATGAACGGAGCTCCCAAGATCTATACATGAAAGCACTAGGAGGAGATACAACCATCTAGCTACTACATGGACCCGTAGTCCAAGGTGGAACTACTCATGCATCATATCGGAGAAGAAGGCCTCCGGGGTGATCTCCCCTCCGACAGGGTACCGGGAAGAACTTCAGACCCCCCCCCCCCCCGCCCTATGGTGGCGGCTACAAACAGTTTCGTGGATTTTTGATCCGGTGTCTAGAGTTTCCGCATCGGTGGCTACTTATAGGCGAAGAGGCGAGGCTGGGAGGCTGCTAGAGTGTCCACACCCTGCCTAGGCACGAGCCCACCCTGGCCGTGCCTAGGGGGTGTGGCAGCCCTGTCTCGCCTCTCCGTCTCACCTCTAGACTTCGGGTCCCCCGCGGTAAAATATTGACTTTGACTTTTGTCCCGTCCAATTCCGAGAATGTTTATTTTCTGCCTTTCTAGAACCAAAAACAGAAGAAAACAGGCAACTGGCACTGTGGCAACTTGTTAATAGGTTAGTTCCAGAAAACATATAAAAACACCTCAAAGTGTAGACAAAGCAAAGAAAAGTAGATACTAATCAAGCATGGAGCATCAAAAATTATAGAGACGTTTTCGACGTATCAAGCATCCCCAAGCATAACTCCTACTCATCCTCAAGTAGGTAAGTGATAAAAGAATAATTTTTGAGGTTACATGCACCATCAAAACCAAGATCAAACCATTTGCAAGCATTGAAAGCTGGGATCAAAGAACTCTAAACATGTGCATGAAACATGGAGTTCTAACAATAAGACAAATTAACTATGAATGCAACATGAAAAGCTACAAACAAAGATCATGAATAACATGCATTGAAAAACTTTTTTTGTTTCTCATACAGAAAACATGGCATAGTGGCGATCGGCTTGTCCCTCATAGAGTGGCAAATAGATGCATAGGACACCTTCAAGGTTCATAAGAGTAACTAGATACAAATAGCACAAGGGCAAGTAATATCACAATATGCATCAATCAATAAGCTTTGGGACACTACACATAGAACTAAGAATGGCAACTATGCTCTCTTAATGGTGCCTAAAGGTAGAAGGTGGAGACTCAATATAGTGCTAGAAGAAGGGCCCTTCATAAGGGAACCAGGGATTTTAAGTTTCAAAAAGAGCTTCCAAAAATTATGTTACTTGTTAGCTTTCAGCCCTCATTGCCCCTATCATAAGCATATTGAAGTGATTAAGGTTAAAATGGACAAACTATGGAGTACATGCTTGACAAAGTATAAGTTGGCAATCTGAAGTCCCTTGAATATAAGGGCCACACCTCATGCTACTCAACTTCAGTCACCTGTAAGTTCCTGTCATTGTAAGTACATGCGTATCATAGAGAACCGCCAACGGGGTACCCCCTGCACATGGTACAAGAGATTTCCTGTTGGCACTAAGACATGTCAGTGCATGGTCTGTGCATGTATCGTGTGCGTGCGTGTGTTTACCGTTAGTTTCTTAGAGAGAAGAGTGGGGAGAGGATCCAGCTACTGGGCGCGCAAGGACCGGCCGTGTTGATCGCGTCAAAGCGCGATCATGGTTGCGAGCTGGGGCGTGTGGAGCGTGGGTGTCGTGGGTGCACGTGCGGCGCGGCGTGGCGACGTGAGTGCGAGCCACGCCCATAAAACCCCTACCTGTAATCTCCATTAGACCAACGAGTTGGATCTCGTCAGAGAAAACAAGGCGTACGTGCGCCTGAAAATCCCTCTGCATCTCTGTTCATATTCCTCCTCTCGGCCTGTGAGCTGAGAGAGAAAGAGCTATGGGCTGTCATTTGGTATCAGAGCGAGGCGATGGCATTGGTTCCGCACGGTGGCACTCGCTGGAGCATGGTGCCGCTCTACTGTCTGGTGCTCACCGACGATAACTACACCATCGGGGCAATCAAGGTCGAGGCGAACCTCAACTCACAGGGGCTATGGGAGGCAGTGGTCCCGACGGAGGATGCGGCTGCGGTGGTCATCGCGGAGAAGGACAAGCCGACGAGGGCATACCTCTTTGGAGGCCTCTCCGAGGACATCCTGCTGCAGGTGTCATCGAAGAAGACGGCGGCGGAGGTGTGGACGAGCCTCAAGGCGCGGTTCATCGGCGCAAATAGCATGAGGGCGGCTCGTCTGTCCAAGCTCCGCGGCGACTTCGATCGGCTGGTCATGGCGGATGGCGAGGCGCTGGACGTGTACGCAGGGAAGATCAGCGGCATGGAGGCTAAGTACGCGAGCCTCGGCGCAACACTCGACAACGCAGAGATGGTGAAGAAGATGATGGACACGGTGCCTGACGACCTGTACACGGCGGTGGCCGGCATCGAGAAGTTCTGCGACGTCGAGACGGTGTGCTTCGACGAGGTGCTCGGGAGGCTGAAGGCGTTCCAGGAATGGTCGGCACGCCGCAAGGTGGATCTTGGTGGCGAGCGTTGTGAGGACCAGCTGCTGCTCACGGCGGCGCAGTGGGAGGAGCGGCGGCGGGTACGACGATGACGACGGCAGCAGCACGGCTTCGGGAGCTGCTGGAAAGGGACGGAAGGGGAGATGACACAACTGTGGTGTACGTGGGCACTTCGCCCGCGACTGCTGGAAGCCAAAGAAGAAGCAGCAGGAGGAAGCGTTGCTATGCAACGCCGGCGACCACCCAAGCCTGCTCTAGGCATGGCTTAGGGGGAGATTGTTGGCACTAAGCCATGTCAGTGCATGGTTTTGTGCATGTATCGTGTGCGTGCGTGTGTTTACCGTTAGTTTCTTAGCGAGAAGAGTGGGGAGAGGATCCAGCTCCTGGGCGCGCAATGATCGGCCGTGTTGATCGCGTTAGAGCGCGATCATGGTTGCGAGCTGGGGCGTGTGGAGCGTGGGTATCGTGGGTGCGTGTGTGTCGCGCCGTGGCGACGTGAGTGCGAGCCACGCCCAAAAAAACCCTCCCTGTAATCTCCTTTATACCAACGAGTTGGAGCTCGTAAGAGAAAACAAAGCGTACGTGCGCCTGAAAAAACCTCTACCTCTTTGTTCATCTTCTTCCTCTCGGTCTGTGAGCTGAGAGAGTAAGAGCTACGGGCTGTCATTTCCCATAACCAAAATGACAAGGCAAGCAGACAATGAGAATCTCACCGATCTTTTTATTTACTATATGCATAGCTTTTTATTGAGGATGCTTCACAGATATCTCAGTATGGTGATACTGCAAGTTTCCACCATGATTAGGCATGGCTTAGGCTAGCGGCCCAGGCGTTTCTCTAACACAAAATACATAACTCCATGGACTCACAAGCTTTCTCTTTATTTCACACCGGTGACATCCATAGACAAAATAGCATGATATCAACTAAGTACAAAGTACAAGTGCAATGTTGAAAACGTTCCCCATGACAGCATGGTTCTGCTAATGCCAACGTATAAGTGCAAGCATATACAACATAGATGACACAATGGTTCAAGTTTATTAGGGGCAAAGAATATAAAGTGTGCCATCAAGTTCGTGAGGGCTTTAATCACTAAGATTTCCCATAACAAAATACTTTTTAATTGGAAGATAGCTGAAAACAAGAATATACTTGGAATGGTGTAACACACCATGCATAGGAGTTTATAGTGGACACTTTGGAATAACTTGGTTTCTTGGGAGTTGAAAGCATGATTAGAGCTTACTCATACAAGTGGAGGCAAGCAAAAGACTAGGAGCAACGAACTAAGAAAGAAATAATGGCCATAATCATGCAGGGCGACAAAACATTACTAATCAAAGCATAGAGTGGTACTACAAGTCAAGTACTAAATGATCATGTGACTTGTTCATATTCATAACATGGTGTGAGCATGTGCCAAGTCAACCCAAACAAAACATCAAAGGAGAATACCACAATACTATGTTTTTGTATGATAAAACAAAACATGATTCCTTCAAGGCACACTAAGAAATCCCAATGACTTGGAGCAAGTCATGATACAGCAATAATCACTAATCATAAGGTCAAAACAACACCTAGCATGTCATGCTAAAGTCTAAGTCATAGTCAATGCAAGATCCTCTTGCACTTCCAAGCAAGAACTTTCTACTCCTTTCCAACACCAATCGACTTATTTGAAATAACACAGCGAGAATGGGGGTCCAAACTACTTTATTCAAGCAAACTAAAAAAACTAAGGAAACCATACGAAAACTAAGACGCTCCAAGAACAACACAACTGTGCATGAAACAATAAAAAACAAAGTATCTAGACAGACTTGACCTTTTAAGTGATGAAGAAGGGGATGCCTTGGGCATCCCCAAGCTTTGACGCTTGTATCTCTTGGATATTTCTTGGGGTTACACCATGGTGGCATCCCCAAGCTTGAGAGTTTGTCCATTCTTCATCTCATTACATCACTCTCTCTCTACACCTAGAATTTTTCCTTCATACAAAACTTCACATAATCTTCATTAGCAACATTAGTGTATTCAAAAGATAATAGACCTTTCGGTTTAGCTTTGGAACAGAAAAACTTTCACTAAAAACACAAGCTACTAAAGCAAATTCCTTTAAAAGATCAATTCCCCAAAAGAGAACTCAAAAAGAAATCGATAAGAAGCAAATGCAAATAATGGCAGAAATTTGTCAAAATAGACCAGCAGGTAGAAACCAATTTTTTCGAAAATCTTCTGTTGCTCAAATCAAAACGTATTGAACTAACGAAAGTTAGATAACATACTGAGGGATTTATTCGAACATTTTTAGCTCAATCCGACTTACATAGACTCCTCACTAATTTTTATGGTGGAGGACAGAAATCTGTTTCGGGACAGCAACTCCCCAAATCTTACTTCCCTCTCATTAGAGGTCAGTCTTGTCACAAAAAGCAAACAAAAAGGATAAGGAGAGGTCATTACTGAAGTAATAACTTCCAAGACTCAAGAAAACTCTTGGGTTATCTCCCAACAAGTACTTTTGTTTAACACCTTTAAGTTAGGCACAGGAAGCAAGAAATCAAGTATTTTCAAATGAGGAAGCATTAACATCAAACCTTGCTATCAAAGGAGGAGGAAAAAGCAACTTCTCTCTCCTCATAGGGAAGTGTTCAATACCTTTCTTGAATGTAAATTGATATTTAATGGTGCCTTATTTCATATCAATGTTGGCACCAACAGTTCTAATAAAAGGTCTTCCCAAAGTAATAGGACAAGAAGCATTGTATTCAACATCCAAAACATAGAAATCCACAGGGACATAAGAATTGTTAACCATAATGATAACATCATTAATACTACCCATGAGTTTCTTCTTAGCATTATCATTAAGTGGGACATCCAAATAACAATCTTCCAAATGTGGCAAATCAAGCATTTCATAAATCTTCCTAGGCATAATAGAGATACTAGAACCAAGATCACATGAAGCTTTGAGATCAAAGTCATTCACTTGCATATTAATAATGGGTTCCCAACTATCTTCCACTTTCCTAGGAATAGAAGCTTTGTGTTTTAACTTCTCTTTCTTAATCTTAACAAGAGCATCTGTAATGTGTTTGGTGAAAGCTACATGCATATCACTAGCATCCAGACTTCTAGCAAGCTTTTGCAAGAACATAATCACTTCAGAAATATTGCAACAGTCTATATCAAAATCAAACTTAGCATCACTAGTAGTAGACTCATTGTGCTTAGGCATTGTAGGAGGAGGAATAGGGACTTCTTGTGGTTTAGTGGTGATGGTGCACACACTATTGTTTCTATCAATTTCAGCTTGCCTTTCCCACTTAGCATGAACTTGGGCTAACAGTCTAATATTTTCATCAATAGTAACTTGTATGGCATGAGTAGCAGCAAAAGTACTTTCCAAGGTTTCAGGTTCAGCAGCCATTTTACTAATCAAGGAGAACTGTGCTTCAGACAAAGAGGATATATTTTTATCAACATTCAAAAGATTTTCCTCTATAGCCTTATTGAAGGTGGTTTGTTTACTAATAAAATCTTTGAGAGTGACTTCAAGTTCAGAGGGGGTACTTCTAGCATTGTTGTAAGAGTTTCCATAGGAATTTCCATTATTAGGAGGATAAGGCCTACAGTTGTTACCACCAAAATTATTCCTATAGGCATTGTTGTTGAAATTGTTGTTTCTAATGAAGTTCACATCAACTTGCTCTTCTTGAGCAACCAAAGAGGCTAAGGGAACACTATTAGGATCTAGAGGAGCTTTCCCATTAACAAGCATAGCCATAAAAACATCAATCTTATCACTCAAAGAGGAGGTTTCTTCAACAGAATTTACCTTCTTACCATGTGGACCTCTTTCAGTGTGTCATTCAGAGTAGTTAACCTTCATATTATCAACGAGTCTTGTTGAAGAACCCAAAGTGATGCCCATAAAGGTACCTGCAGCAGCTGAATCCAACATGTTTCTTGAAGAGAAATTCAAACCTGCATAAAAAGTCTGGATAATCATCCAAGCAGTGAGTCCATGAGTGGGACAATTCTTAACTAAAGATTTAATTATTTCCCAAGCTTGAGCAACATGTTCATTATAAAGTTGTTTAAATTTCATAATGGCACTTCTCATAGATATAATCTTAGCAGGAGGGTAGCACAAGAATCTTTGCAGTTAGTACAAGAATCAATACTATTTCATAATTTCCCAATAAAAGCATCTTTGCAGTTAGTACAAGAATCAATACTATTTCTAGGCAAGGATAGCAACCATTCTTTAGCTTTTCCTCTCAAGGAGAAAGGAAATAGCTTGAGCTTAATAATATCTCCATCTACATCCTTATACTTTTCCATCTCACAAAGTTCAACAAAGCTATTGAGATGGGTAGCAGCATCATCAGAACTAGCACCAGAAAATTGCTCTCTCATCACAAGATTCAACAAAGCAGGCTAAATTTCATAAAAGGTAGCATTAGGAGCAGGTGGAGCAATAGGAGTCCTAAGGAAATCATTGTTATTGGTGCTAGTGAAGTCACACAACTTGGTGTTCTCATCAGAGTTCATTTTGGCAAAGGTGGGGAAGCCAAAAACAGCAGCAACTAGAGCAAGAACTAATTTTTTTGTGTTTTTGAATAAATAAAGCAAACCAAACTATACTAATTTTTGGAGTTTTTGGAAACAAGAGGCAAAAAATACCAAGCAAAGTAAACTAAGCAAACTAAAAACAAAGTAAAGATAAAGGAAGTTGAGGACTCCCCTCGTGAAGATGTCCTTAGCCTCCCCGGCAACGACGCCAAAAAACTTGTTGATGGCTCAGTTGCTGTGGAGCCTATTGGGAACCCCAAGAGCAAGGAGTGAAGCAGCACAGCAACAAGTCTTTCCTCAGCAAGAAACCGAGGTTATCGAACCAGTAGGAGGAGGGAAATGTCACACATGTGTTACAAGCAACGTGGAAACCTACACAACACAAACTTAAGACTTTGCCCCAACTAACAGTGAGGTTGTCAATCTCACCGGTTGCTGTAATAAAGGATTAACTTTATGGTGTGGAAGCTAACGGTGGTTTGCAGCAAGTAAATAGTAACAGTGGAAGATGTATCAATGGTAAAGATTGGACCGGGGTCCATAGTTCACTAGAGGTCCATAGTTCACTAGATGAAGGGTAAAAAAATTACAGCAGGGCAATTGACAGGAACTGAGCAAACATAACAATCCAATACTAGACAAAAAGATCCTATGAGATACGATTGGTAAATACAACAAGATACATAGACCGCCATCCAACTGCATCTATGACTAGAAGTCCACCTTCAGGAACTTAGGCCATTGTAGTTCATGAATTGCGTCGTTCTGTATGAAATTTCATACCAACCAATTCGGTATCCAATACCCAAGAACCACATTGTCTAACAAGCAAAGAATACAACCATAACATGTATATCATCCATATACCTAAATTGGATATTTCCAATCTTTTATTTTCTGCCAAATATATTTTATAGATTCTCTGTCAGCATTTTCTTTTTCCTTTTTAAAAGAATCTATCAACATCAAAAGTGGCGCCATACACATGACACATAGTCCAAAGCGTGTATATTCAAAAAATAATACCTTTGGACATGCACTTTGAAGTAGATCACCATCATCAAATGATCGGTATTCTTTCAAAATCCATTCTTTAGTAATCTTTTAGTGTAGTAAACACTTTACATACATCTTATATTCACCCTTATCATGACGACTTTCATGATCAAGCTACTGTTATCTTATAAAGGTGAATCGTGAGTATAACATTACTTTCCAAAACCCTTTTGGATGATTAGGATGTCTAGCATCTCCAACCTTTGTAAATTTTCATCCAATATGAGAACATACATTATACTCTATCATATTGCAACCAAAACATTGTTTCAGATATCGTTATATCTATCACACATGATGGTTTCTGAAACAATTGTTTTAGCTCCTAGATAAACTTGATATTAAAACAATCAAGAATCATAGAGGCAAACATGATACTTAAGATACTAACACTGGAATTGTTACTCTCGATTTAATACCAATTATTAAATTTCAGGGAGTTAAAAGAGTTTGCTGAAAGTTTAAAATAGGACTTTAAACTTTAGATTGACACCAAAACAATACGATACCAGTTCGTAAAGTAAATATCTAGAATTCTATAGTTCTATTATCTCAATTACAACTATGCATAAGGTGGTGGACGAATGCCAATGACTACAACAAATTATGCAAATTCACTTTGAGTTAATTTATGATAAATTGAGTTCTTATAATCCAAATTAGAAATGAACTCCCACTCAAAAACGACATCCCTCGTGTCTTTTTGGTGATTACATGAACCAAATCCACAACACCAAGTCCGATCATCATGTGAGTCCATATAGCTTCAAAGGCGAGCATCCATATGGTCATCATATCAAAACATATGAATCATGCTTAACCTTTCGGTCTATGTTTCGAGGCCATGTCTGTACATGCTAGGCTCGCCATGTAAGAACCTTAGTATTCGCGTGTGTAACTGTCTTACACCCGAGATATGCTCGTGGATTCAAATACACCTGATCATCACGTGATGTCTTGAAGCGACGAAACATTGTCGGTGCATACTTAAGGAAGAACACATTTTTATCTTGATATCTAAATGAGGGATCATCTTATTATGCTAATAAAACGCCAAACAAGCAATATAAGATGCAATAAACATCACATGTTAATAAGTGAAATGATATGGTTCCCGCACTTGATCTCCATCATGTGCATCGGGGTATGATCTCTATCATACCTCTATGTGTAAGGCCAATGTCTATGGAAACTACACGTTATGTGTGTTGTAAGAGTATCATTTTATACTTCTACTTACAACATCACCATATCATAACACTAGCCCAGCAACAATCTAAACTAGACGCCTCTAATTTATCGATTTCAAGTTTTACGTGGCTTAGGTCTTTCGAAGATAGAACCGTTATTACCTACGAACATGAACCACAACAAGGATAACCAAATTGTTGACAACTCGTTGAAAATTAGATATTGACTATAGTAGGAGAGACAGACACCCGCTAGCCAGTTATGCAAAACTAGTTGCATGTCAAGCGTGGAACAGGTCTCATGTGCGAGGACATGTAAAGTTTGTCCGGGCAGCTCCATCCCACTATGCCACCAATATCCAAAGTACAACTAAGAAGAAATAAAATGATCATCATAGCCCACATACTCATATGTGTACTACCCGTGCGAAGTATCTACGCATAGATCCGGCTCTGATACCACTGTAGGGTTCGCAGCATAGAAAACAAAAAATTTCCTACGATGGGAACTATGTACCAAGATCTATCTACTAGATACAAACAATGGGCGGATGTATTTCCGTACAGAACATACCCTTGAAGACCGACAAAGGTTAACAAGTTCGACTCGTGGTTGATGTAGACGATCTCTTGCCGATCTCAATATCGAGAGGAAGTCCTAGCGCCGCAAATCAGCAGCGCATCCGTGCTCGCACACACGTTCGAGGCACCGAGCAACCTCCGCCTCCTCGCTCCAGCGATGCAGCGGAAGAACAACTCTTTCTTGCTGAATAGCCACCGGGAACATGTATCTCGCTAGTCCGAGACCATGGGGAATAAATTCTAGAGGGGGAGAGAGATCCTTCACGAGGAGGTGTGAGTGAGAAGTGAGAGGAGGGTCTCCTTATATACGAGAGGGGGGCAGCCAAAGGGGGCATGGCCGCCGGCCATGGAGGGTGCCCCCACCTCTCCCTCATTCTTGTGGGTGGACACTCCACTAACAAAATGGCCCTTCAATTTTCTCCACTCAAAAATCCACTCAAATTCCCATTAAATTTCCACCAAATTTAATGCATATCTCATTAAATAAAACTCTTTTATTTATTCAGAATTTTGTCAATTACTTTAATGACAAACATTCACATATAACCCCTTGCTAGTATTTCATTTCACATGCAGAAACACTTTCTGCAATTTCACCCAAAAACCTGTTTCGGTATCGAGTGAAATAAATTCCTGCGCTTGTTATTCTTTTCGGCATGAAAATTTTGCTACAAATGGATGTCGGTGTCTCTTAAGTGTGTCACCCTACGGTTCACGAATAATGCGGACATGATCGAGACCCCTCTCAGATCAATAATCAGAAGCGGGATCTGGAGACCCTTACTGACTCCCACACATTCAAGGATGACTTTCTTGTGATCGTCGGAACATTTTTATGCTAGTATCTTAATCCCTTTGTTTCGCGATATATTACATGTACGAGATTCGATCATCAGTATCTCCATACCTAGTTTTATCTCGTTACTGACATGCACTCTTTTCTTGTTCCCGTGATATAACATTCTAGTGATCAAATCACTTGCTTGCAAGCTAATCAATGTGATATCACTGAGAGGGCCCAGAGCATATCTATCCATTATCGGGATGAACAAATACCACTCTCGATCCATGGACCTCAACATAACACTTTAGTTGTTCTTAACCCATCTTTATAATCACCCTGTTATGATGTGACGTTTGATGTTATCAAGAAACTCTTCCGGTGTTAGTGATTGACATGATCTCATGGTCTAAGGATTGGGATCACTTTGTAAGTTGTTATAGCAATATAAACTCAATGACTTTGATCGTAATGCTATACTTCGGATGAATGTTCATCACACCATTACACTAATGTTGTGACCTCATTATTAACAACATCCAATGTCCATGATCAGGAGACCTATGATCATCTTGTTAATCAATGATCTAGTTTATAAGAGAGGCATAACTAGGAACTTACTTTTGTTTATTAGACACACATGTATTAACGTTTCCATATTAATACAATTATAGCATGTAAAATAAACATTTATCATAAACAAGGAATACGATAATAACCACTTTATTATTGCCTCTCGGGCATATTCCCTTCACCAACTCCTTGACATGGCTTACATTTCGAAATTTACCAAGAAGATCCAAGAAAGTAGAAGGCGCAGCGTCCAAAGGGAACATGACGGACCAAATGGCCGCAAGTGATAACCTCGCCTGCCTCAGCACCCGAAGAACCTGGTGTACGCAATCTTGCACCGTCGCAAGGACGATGGATCGTCACATTCCATCCAAAATAAGCCACCAGCCTCCATCTCTTCTTGCATCAAGAAGTTCATCCGAATTGCGAAGAGCTCCTTCTCTTCCCTCGGAATGAGATTCATATCTACACAAAGCACTGAATGAGCTAGCATACAAATAAGGTGCACCCAAAAGAACATCAGTTCACAAAGACTCACATTGAATTTGCTCACCCATCTACCGCAATTCTCCAAGCAAGAGCTCCTCCCTGGCAGTGTCTCGCTCAGCCCTTGACTTCCATGAAGGGAATATGCCCTGAGAGGCAATAATAAAATGTTTATTATGTGTATTCCAAGTATATGATAGATGTGTATTTTGCATGCTATAATTGTATTAATACGGAAATGTTAATACATGTGTGTTTAATAAACAAACAGAAAGTTCCTAGTTATGCCTCTCTCATAAACTAGTTCGTTGATTAACAAGATCATCACAGTTTCCTGATCATAGACATTGGATGTTGTTAATAACGAGATCACAACATTAGTGTAATGGTGTGAGGAACATTCATCCGAAGTATAGCATTACGATCAAAGTCATTGCATTTATATTTCTATAAACAACTTACGAAGTAGTCCTAATCCTTAGACCATGAGATCATGTCAATCACTAACACCGGAAGAGTTTCTTGTTGACATCAAACGTCACACCGTAACTGGGTGATTATAAAGATGGCTTCAAAGCTACTAAAGTGTTATATTGATAATCATGGATCAAGAGTGGAGTTTGTTCATCCTGATGATGGATAGATATACTCTGGGCCCTCTTGGTGATATCACATTGGTTAGCTTGCAAGCAAGTGATTTGATCACTAGAATGTTATATCACGGGAACGAGAAAAGAGTGCATGTAAGTAACGAGATCAAACTAGGTATGGAGATAACGATGATCGAATCTCGGACATGTAATATATCGTGAAACAAAGAGATTAAGATACAAGCGAAAAAGTTTCCGACGATCACATGAAAGTCATCGTTGAATGTGTGGGAGTCAGTATGGATTTCCAGGTCCCGCTACTCATTATTGATCGGAGAAGGGTCCCGATCATGTCTGCATTATTCGCGGACCGTAGGGTGACACACTTAAGGGACACTGACATCCGGTTGGAGCAAATGTTTCATGCCGAAAGAATAAAGAAGCGCAGGAATTTATTTCACTAGATACCGAAACAGGTTTTCGGGTGAAATTGCATAAAGAGGTTATGCATGTGAAATGGAATTCTAGCAAGGGGTTATTTGTGAATGTTTGTCATTAAAGTAATTGACAAAATTCTTAATAAAATAAAAGAGTTTTATTTAATGAGAGTTTGCGTTAAATTTGGTGGAAATTTAATGACATGTTTGAGTGGGATTTTGAGTGGAGGGAAATGAATGGATTTTTGTGAGTGGAGTGTCCACCCACATGAATGAAGGAGGGGAGGGGGCAGCCCCATGGCCGGCGGCCACCCCCTTGGGTGCCCCCCTCCTCCTATAAATGGCACCCCCTCTCCTCTCTCTCACTCACACCTCCTCATGAAGGATCTCTCTCCCCCTCTAGAATTTACCCCCATGGTCTCGGACTAGCGAGATACATGTTCCTGGTGGCTATTCGGCAAGAAAGGGTTGTGCTTCCGCTGCATCGCTGGAGAGATGAGGCGGAGGTTGCTCGGTGTCTTGTACGTGTGTGCGAGCACGAATGCGCTGCTGCTTTGCGGTTCTACGACTTCCTCTCAATCTTGAGATCGGCAAGAGATCGTCTACATCCACCACGAGTTGAACTCTTTAAGCATTGTCGGTCTTCAAGGGTATGTTCTCTACGGATATAAGTCCGCCTGTTGTTTGTATCTAGTAGATAGATCTTGGTACATAGTTGTTCCCATCGTAGGAAAAATTTTGTTTTCTATGCCGCGAACCCTACATTCCACACATCCGCGTGGCCTCGAATGCTTAGGATATCCTTTTCTAGGCTGTGGACGCGGTCACGCAGAAAGTTCAACTGCGACGCGTCATCCAAAGATGTTCGAGGCTCAGACACAGGCGGAGTGACCACTGAAGCCTCACCTGAAAGACCCTAGAGGCAAATAAGCAAGTATGAAGATCACAAGTACTTCTGGTAGCAGCTCAAATATTGACTTATATACATAAGTAAACCCACCTCGTGGAAAAAGTGTGACTTTTTCATCCACAAGATGTTACAAAAAACATCAAAAGCAAAAGGCTATACTAGCTACAATACAAAGGCCTAAGCACCCGCATCCGGAGCAGCCTCGGATCCAGACTGCCTGCTCTTGAACTCCTGCTACTCAGTCGCCGCATAATCGGCCAGGAGGTCGATGAGCTTAGGACCATAATGCTTATAGAAAGAAGCAAAGAGGGCGAAAGCTACCTAGGAGCCATCTGCCCGTCGGCATCCTGGACGTGACTTGAGGCAGGTCCAGCTCGGCTCCAGACACCATCACCATGGCTAGCCCCATGGAGGTATTGACTGTAACAACCCTAGTTTTACTAAATAGACATTAGGGTTTTAATGTGCATTCCTGAGAATCATCATTAAAAATGCATACAACAAATATATCTCAAAACCCTAAACCCCAATCTCTTTCTCCTTTTGAATCTATTCAAAATGGCTTTTGAATTGTGAAAACCTCAAAATAATTGGAGCACAAATAGTTACAAGGGCACCAGCAATATTTCAAATATTTACAAAAGTTTTGGTATCTCTGAAATTATACAAAACATATTTCAATTTGAATCTACAAAGGAGAAAGTAAAACGGAAAAAGAAAAACATTTCTAGAAAGAAAAACATCTGCTAACCTAACTGGGCCGAGCCCATCCCCTGTTCTCTCTCTTCCCGCCGCCCACACATAGAGGCCAGCAGCCGTCGCCCTTGCTTCCTTGTGGCCCATCTAGGCCCAACAGCAGCCCCTTCCGGCCCATACCACGTCGCCCTCCTTCCTATCGTCTTTCTCGACCACGGCGAGCAGCTCGCTGTCGCGGCCCGCGTCGTCGATCCCCACCGCTTGCATCCCGCCGTCCTCCATCGCGTGGAGATGGATAAGGTCGTCTCGGGCACGCCTCTCTCGCTCTCATCGACTTCTCCTCTCCCCAGTGACCTACCTCTCGCGTTCCTCACCTTTGGCCGACGAACCCTAGCCTTGGGCTCCACCGTGTCCAGCCATCTCTGACCACCCCTTCGCCCTCTAACACCATGTTCGGCTTCGCCTTGTCACGCTGATGCTCCTCCTCGAAGGAATCGAGCAGGGGCGCTACAAAACGTCTACATTGACCTCAACTTTCCCGACTCCGACCGTCGTGATTCATCGTCGATTCTAGTGCCTCCTGACCTCACTTCGCCTCCCCGACCCCTTCTCTGCAACCACGGTGAGCCAGAGGTCCTCGCAGACCCCTCCATTCCCTTTCTCTCGCTCTCCAGCCCCTCCCCGTCGACCACCTGCAGCCACCGCCGTCGGCCGCCATTGTTCTCCTCGCTCCGGTGACCAATAAATGGCGGCGCCACTTCTACTCGACTCGCCTTGCTACCCTCTTTCCAACAGACCCAGCCCCGCAGCCCCGCATTGCCCCTAGCGCCGTGCCCGAGCTCGATCTGGAGCACCACCATTGCTGACCTCAGGATGACGTCATTAGTCCCTTTTTCTTTTGTTTTATCAATTTCAGTAAATCATTTCTGTAATTGGTAAATGCTGACATGTGGGTCCACCCTGTAAGTGAAATAAATATTTTCAGAAATGTTTCTGTTTAATAAAAAGGATAAAGTAAGTTCAAAATGTAAATTATTTTGTAATATTCTAAAAATGATTTAAAATAAAATAAAAATGGAGAAATTCATAACTAATTCATTTTAAATCAGAAAAATACATATAATATATCAAAATGTTCAGAAAAATAAGATTTTTCCAATAGCATTATGATCATGCATTGTTGAACAACTTACATGACAAGTTTAATTAGAATAACAAAAGGAACCCTTCATAAGCTTCCGGAGTTTCCCCGAATTAGGGTTTGGACCCCTCGGACTCCGTTTAAAATGACTAAGCATGTCTAGGGTTTCAATTTCAATGCAATTTAAATTTTCATATCATCATCATTGCTTAAGCATTGCATCGATGCCATGTGTTGATTGTTTCCCCTTGTTTCCGGTATTTGGTTCTTTTCCGGTAGAATACGATATCAGAATCGAGATCAAGATTGAAGACTGAGATCAACACCATCGAAGCTCGAAGGTAAATACTTGGCCAACTATAACCAAGTCAAGTACCAGGTGTCCGGAACTCTTCTTTCTGGATATCAAATGGCAAAGGCAAGCGAAGCCCCACACATGATATAATCCTATGCTTTCAAAGTATTTATATTCTGGCCATTTGCATGCGATTCTAAAGTCTTTTATCGATATATAGAGTAATCCTATCTTATGCATGTTACCTTTGAAGCTTATATTTCCCTGATCCACTACTCCTAGCATAACTAGGATTGGGCTTGTGAAGCGTTGCTAGAGCTATTACATATGTTGTGCTTAGCCAAGCTTACCTGTTACCACTGGTCCATCCGGTTGATGAATCATAGCTGCGAATGAACCTATTTTATCAGGATGACATGGCATGATCATATATGAAAGTTAAACATGCTAAGGCTAGTATGGGAGGCCACGGTGGGTTGTGGTTTTTGCAGTCCAATACTTGCCACTACTAGGACCCGAGTTCTTGCCTATGGTCCAAGACGAGCGTACTGCCACACGGGGGCCTAGAAACCCCCTCGACCAACTAACTTTCCTAGTAGATTTCATGAGTCACATAGTTCGGGCGTTCCATTCGACATACGCATTCTATCTCTTCTCGATGGAGGTGAAGGAGGTGCATTCATATAGGTAGGTAAGCGTGGCAGGGAATGGGAGATGACCGGCATCCGTAATCTCAAACCCTGTTCACATCATTAGGGACCGACTTTGGAACTCGACCCGTTACAGCGGCATCTCCCTAGTAAGTGACTCATGGTCTTGGTGAAAGCAAGGTAAAGGTCGTGGTCAACCACTCTCTGCCAGCCTTCCAATGAAGAGGGATAATGATTTGGCATTAAGAATCGTTGGGTACGTGTGGGTAAAGTTGTACACCCCTGCAGGGTTAAATCTTTTCGAAAAGCCGTGTCCACGATTATGGACGAACTTGGAGACCAGATTCAAAGATCATAGTGAACTTAAGGATGCTTCCTCGGGAATCTGACATAGTAATCTCAATATCCATCAGATCCCCGCAAACACAACATGCATGATTACAAATAGATTAGATATTGATCATGAACGGAGATCCCAAGATCTATACATGAAAGCACTAGGAGGAGATACAACCATCTAGCTACTACATAGACCCGTAGTCCAAGGTGGAACTACTCATGCATCATATCGGAGAAGAAGGCCTCCGGGTGATCTCCCCTCCGACAGGGTACCGGGAAGAACTTCAGACCCCCCCCCCCCCCCGCCCGATGGTGGCGGCTACAAACAGTTTCGTGGATTTTTGATCCGGTGTCTAGAGTTTCTGCATCGGTGGCTACTTATAGGCGAAGAGGCGAGGCTGGGAGGCTGCTAGAGGGCCCACACCCTGCCTAGGCACGGGCCCACCCTGGCCGTGCCTAGGGGGTGTGGCAGCCCTGGCTCGCCTCTCCGTCTCACCTCTAGACTTCGGGTCCCCCGCGGTAAAATATTGACTTTGGCTTTTGTCCCGTCCAATTCCGAGAATATTGATTTTCTACCTTTCTAGAACCAAAAACAGAAGAAAACTGGCAACTGGCACTGTGGCAACTTGTTAATAGGTTAGTTCCAGAAAACATATAAAAACACCTCAAAGTGTAGACAAAGCAAAGCAAAGTAGATACTAAACAAGCATGGAGCATCAAAAATTATAGAGACGTTTTCGACGTATCAAGCATCCCCAAGCATAACTCCTACTCATCCTCAAGTAGGTAAGTGATAAAAGAATAATTTTTGAGGTTACATGCACCATCAAAACCAAGATCAAACCATTTGCAAGCATTGAAAGCTGGGATCAAAGAACTCTAAACATGTGCATGAAACATGGAGTTCTAACAATAAGACAAATTAACTATGAATGCAACATGAAAAGCTACAAACAAAGATCATGAATAACATGCATTGAATTTTTTTTTTTGTTTCTCATACAGAAAACATGGCATAGTGGCGATCGGCTTGTCCCTCATAGAGTGGCAAATAGATGCATAGGACACCTTCAAGGTTCATAAGAGTAACTAGATACAAATAGCACAAGGGCAAGTAATATCACAATATGCATCAATCAATAAGCTTTGGGACACTGCACATAGAACTAAGAATGGCAACTATGCTCTCTTAATGGTGCCTAAAGGTAGAAGGTGGAGACTCAATATAGTGGTGGAAGAAGGGCCCTTCATAAGGGAACCAGGGATTTTAAGTTTCAAAAAGAGCTTCCAAAAATTATGTTACTTGTTAGCTTTCAGCCCTCATTGCCCCTATCATAAGCATCTTGAAGTGATTAAGGTTAAAATGAACAAACTATGGAGTACATGCTTGACAAAGTATAAGTTGGCAATCTCAAGTCCCTTGAATATAAGGGCCACACCTCATGCTACTCACCTTCAGTTACCTGTAAGTTCCTATCATTGTAAGTACATGCGTATCATAGAGAACCGCCAACGGGGTACCCCCTGCACATGGTACAAGAGATTTCCTGTTGGCACTAAGACATGTCAGTGCATGGTTTGAGCATGTATCGTGTGCGTGCGTGTGTGTACCGTTAGTTTCTTAGCAAGAAGAGTGGGGAGAGGATCCAGCTCCTGGGCGCGCAAGGACCGGCCGTGTTGATCGCGTCAGAGCGCGATCATGGTTGCGAGCTGGGGCGTGTGGAGCGTGGGTGTCGTGGGTGCGTGTGTGGCGCGCCGTGGCGACGTGAGTGCGAGCCACGCCCAAAAAAACCCTCCCTGTAATCTCCTTTATACCAACGAGTTGGAGCTCGTAAGAGAAAACAAGGCGTACGTGCGCCTGAAAAAACCTCTACCTCTCTGTTCATCTTCTTCCTCTCGGTCTGTGAGCTGAGAGAGAAAGAGCTACGGGCTGTCATTTCCCATAACCAAAATGACAAGGCAAGCAGACAATGAGCATCTCACCGATCTTTTTATTTACTATATGCATAGCTTTTTATGGAGGATGCTTCACAGATATCTCAGTATGGTGATACTGCAAGTTTCCACCATGATTAGGCATGGCTTAGGCTAGCGGCCCAGGCGTTTCTCTAACACAAAATACATAACTCCATTTGACTCACAAGCTTTCTCTTTATTTCACACCGGTGACATCCATAGACAAAATAGCATGATATCAACTAAGTACAAAGTACAAGTGCAATGTTGAAAACGTTCCCCATGACAACATGGTTCTGCTAATGCCAACGTATAAGTGCAAGCATATACAACATAGACGACACAATGGTTAAAGTTTATTAGGGGCGAAGAATATAAAGTGTGCCATCAAGTTCGTGAGGGCTTTAATCACTAAGATTTCACATAACAAAATACTTTTTAATTGAAAGATAGCTGAAAACAAGAATATACTTGGAATGGTGTAAAACACCATGCATAGGAGTTTATAGTGGACACTTTGGAATAACTTGGTTTCTTGGGAGTTGAAAGCATGAGTAGAGCTTACTCATACAAGTGGAGGCTAGCAAAAGACTGGGAGCAACGAACTAAGAAAGAAATAATGGCCATAATCATGCAGAGCGACAAAACATTACTAATCAAAGCATAGAGTGGTACTACAAGTCAAGTACTAAATGATCATGTGACTTGTTCATATTCATAACATGGTGTGAGCATGTGCCAAGTCAACCCAAACAAAACATCAAAGGAGAATACCACGATACTATGTTTTTGTATGATAAAACAACGCATGATTCCTTCAAGGCACGCTAAGCAATCCCAATGACTTGGAGCAAGTCATGATATAGCAATAATCACTAATCATAAGGTCAAAACAACACCTAGCATGTCATGCTAAAGTCTAAGTCATAGACAATGCAAGATCCTCTTGCACTTCCAAGCAAGAACTTTCTACTCCTTTCCAACACCAATTTACTTATTTGAAATAACACAGCGAGAATGGGGGTCCAAACTACTTTATTCAAGCAAACTAAAAAAAACTAAGGAAACTATACGAAAACTAAGACGCTCCAAGAACAACACAACTGTGCATGAAACAATAAAAAACAAAGTGTCTAGACAGACTTGACCTTTTAAGTGATGAAGAAGGGAATGCCTTGGGCATCCCCAAGCTTTCACGCTTGTATCTCTTGGATATTTCTTGGGGTTACACCATGGTGGCATCCCCAAGCTTGAGATTTTTCCATTCTTCATCTCATTACATCACTCTCTCTCTCTACACCTGGAATTTTTCCTTCATACAAAACTTCACACAATCTTCATTAGCAACATTAGTGTATTCAAAAGATAATAGACCTTTGGGTTTAGATTTGGAACAGAAAAACTTTCACTAAAAACACAAGCTACTAAAGAAAATTCCTTTAAAAAGCTCAATTCCCCAAAAGAGATCTCAAAAAGAAATCGATAAGAAGCAAATGCAAATAATGGCAGATATCTGTCAAAATAGACCAGCAGGTAGAAACCAATTTTTTAGAAAATATTCTGTTGCTCAAATCAAAACATGTTGAACTAACGAAAGTTAGCTAACATACTGAGGGATTTATTCATACATTTTCAGCTCAATCCGACTTACATAGACTCCTCACTAATTTTTATGGTGGAGGACAGAAATCTGTTTCGGGACAGCAACTCCCCAAATCTTACTTCCCTCTCATTAGAGGTCACTCTTGGCACAAAAAGAAAACAAAAAGGATAAGGAAACTCAAGGAAACTTCCAAGACTCAAGGAAACTCTTGGGTTATCTCCCAACAAGTACTTTTCTTTAACACATTTAAGTTAGGCACAAGAAGCAAGAAATCAAGTATTTTCAAATGAGGAAGCATTAACATCAAACCTTGCTTTCAAAGGAGGAGCAAAAAGCAACTTCTCTCTCCTCGTAGGGAAGTGTTCAATACCTTTCTTGAATGGAAATTGATATTTAATGGTGCCTTCTTTCATATCAATGTTGGCACCAACAGTTCTAAGAAAAGGTCTTCCCAAAGTAATAGGACAAGAAGCATTGTATTCAACATCCTAAACATAGAAATCCACAGGTAGTTAACCATCATTTTATCAAAGAGTAGTTAACCATGTGGAGCTCAAAGAGGAGGTTTCTTCAACAGAATTTACCTTCTTACCATGTGGAGCTCTTTCAGTGTGTCATTCAGAGTAGTTAACCATCATTTTATCAAGGAGTCTTGTTGAAGAACCCAAAGTGATGCCCATAAAGGTACCTCCAGCAGCTGAATCCAACAGGTTTCTTGAAGAGAAGTTCAAACCTGCATAAAAAGTCTGGATAATCATCCAAGCAGTGAGTCCATGAGTGGGACAATTCTTAACTAAAGATTTATTTATTTCCCAAGCTTGAGCAACATGTTCATTATAAAGTTGTTTAAATTTCATAATGGCACTTCTCATAGATATAATCTTAGCAGGAGGGTAGCACTTTCCAATAAAAGCATCTTTGCAGTTAGTACAAGAATCAATACTATTTCTAGGAAAGGATAGCAACAATTCTTTAGCTTTTCCTCTCAAGGAGAAAGGAAATATGTCACATCCCAAGATTTTCCAAATCTTGTAATGTGAAAAACAAATAAACAAAATAAAAATTATTGTTCAAAATCAGGGTGAAAAGGAACTTTTGTTTTTAAATGGAAATTAAAATCCCATCTTGAACAAACCTTAGTTAATATTTGAATTCAACAAAATCTAAATCATGAGAAATGCATTCCTCATTAAATGTACCTGGAAATTTAAACACTTGGAAAATAAACCAAAACCCTAAAACCCTAATGGAATAAATCATTTCCAAGTTATCCCCAAGCCTATGGATTTGAACCATATAAAAATTTGTCAACAAACATTTACAAATGATCAAGAAAGACAAATAGAAATGTTATAAGACCATAGAAATTGGTTTCACTTAATTTGGAGCCATAGATAAAAATCTTATGAATATAATAAGATAAGGAAATTAAATTTCCAAAGCTAATAAAGAACCTATCTACAAATCCATACCAAATGGTGAGCAAATAATCCTAAAGATATTTAAAAAGATAAACAAATATTAAATAAGATTTTATAAATTGGAATCACCAAGTTTGGATCTCTAAATAAAAAGATATGGATTTTATAAAATGAAGAAAGAATTATTAAATAAAGAATATTTGAAAGACCAGATAAATCTTGGCCTAATCCATAAGCAAATGGAATGAATATAATCCAAATCCAAATAAAATAAAAGGATAAAGAAATTCCAAAATAAAATAAATGGCATTAACCATTCTATCCCTATTTTTAATAAAGACAAATCTCTAATAAGAATTATTATATAATTCATGAGAAAATAGTATTTTGGAATTTACCCAAATGAAATAAAAATGGTTTAATCCAACTCAAATAAGATCAAAGGGAACCTCTAAATAAAATTTAGGTAATTAAAAACTATATTTAATCCCATTGGAATTAGAACAAATACCCAATTCAAATGATTTATAAATCATAATAAATACTTTCCAAATAATTCAAGATGAATTATTTGACACCCTAATAATCAAATAGAAACCTACTGAAAGGATTTGGAAGATTTTGGAAATTTAAATGGTGTTTGAAAATATTATTAAATCTTATTTGATTTAAAACAAGGGCTTATTTGAATAATTAAAAGACCCCAAAAAGAATAAAATTTTATTCCAAAATTGATTTCTGATTATATGCTAACCAGTATTTAAACCCACACAAAATTTTGCAAATATTTGAATTCAAATGGATGCTTGAAATGATTAAATAAAATCAAAACAGAATAAAAGAAAAGGAAAAAGAAAAACAAACAGAACAAAAAAAGACCCAACCCATCTGGCAGCCCACTAAGCCCAACAGCCCACTCCCTCTCTTCTTCCGCAGAAAACGTTTCGAACCAGGGAACTTACCCACTCCGCCGCTGACAGAACGACCCCACCCCCACTCTCTCTCGCTCACAGACAGCCAGGCCCCTCAGCCACCTCACCATCTTCCTCCTCGCGGCGACTCCGCCCCTCACCTCGTCGGCCGTTGCAGGCGATTAAAACCAGGCTTAATTCGCGTTAACCGCGCCATTAAATGCCCCGCGACCATGCTGTCTTAAGCGCCAGCATCTCCTCTCCCGTTTCCCCTAGTCGCCTCACCCTAGCGCTCCCCCAGGCCGCCCAATTTCCTCTGGCACCACCCTCTGCTCCGGCGAGCTCCATCAACGATTCCGGTAGCACTAGTCACCACCTTGCCCCCTCAACCACTCGAGCCTGCTCCCCTCTTCCAGACGCATCTCCCAGTGGCCTTGGATTGCCCGCGCATGAATCCCAGCGTCAGCAACGATCACGTCTGAGCAGCACCACCGTCGGCCTTGACTCCGGCAAGCTTCCCTGGTGAGCACAGACTTCCCCTCGCCCTCTTTTGATGCTCACTTGTTTTACACTCGCATACGAAGCTAACCGTGTCTTCCGTTTGTTCCCTCGTGACCCGCAGCTCCGCCCTCGACGACGACAGCGCGCGGCCGTCGCCAGACAACTCTCCGGCGAGCAATCCCTGCAACCCAAGTGCGCCCCTTGACCAACCGCGAGTACCTTGAGCTTCCCCACGCCACGGCGAACCTGGTGAGCCAATCCCCTTCCTCCCTCGCTTCCTCTAGCACCGGCGACGCCGTAGCCAGAACCCGCATCGCCACCTGCCGACGCCAGCGCCGCCACTAGTTGGCAAGCGTGTTGCGCGCCTTTGGATTTTGATCCAAAGGATGCGATAGAATCACTTAACGCCGAAGGGGTACGCAATCTGTGCCGTGCGATGTAACTTGATCCAACACCTCATGTTGCTGATCCACGCGAACCGGTACCGACGAATTAGAACACGCCACGTGGCTCTGTTCGTTTGAATTAAAACAGATTTGATCTATTAGATGCTAGATTTTGTAAAATCTATAACTTTTAATCTACACGTCCAAATTTTGCAAATTTTATATCAATGAATTCAGAAAGACAAGCCCTAGCCAACCATGCACTTTGTTTAGTAAAAAGCTTCTGTTAAATTGTTTGTTTTTGCACAAACTCATGTATGCTTGTTTAGGATATAAAATTTATTCCTAAATGATTTTGAGGATCAAATCTTTGGCAAATGGTGTGTTTTGAACCTACTGACTATAGGAAACAAATTGTGGTTTCAAAAATGTATTTGGTGAAACAAAAGAATGAATCTTGGATTTAAACCATTTCTAGTCAAATAAAAATATAGTTTAATTATTAAAAATGGTTTTGGAAGAAAACCTTTGGGAAATGTTTTGTTTTAAACTCTCTGACCCCAAAAACCAAGTATTATGATTTGAAAATGTATTTGGTAAACCCTATAAAAATTACTACTTTGCTAAAGGCATTTTCAACCACATGAAATAATGATTTGGTTTAAAAATGGTTTAGAGATAGAATCTTTTGCAAATGGTTTTGCCACCTTATAAAATGACCATTAGGTGTTTTCAAATGTTTATAACCCATTAGAAACCACTTCCCCAAATAAAACAATCTTTAGCATGCTTTCATGCATTGTTTTGTTATTATTATTTTATGTGTTGAATTGCTTGAATGGTAGATTGAAATATTGTTTGCTTGATTGAATTGTAGTGACTTGAAGTGTGTGAACATTGCAAAGATCAAGAAGTGAACTTACCTGGGTGGAATGTAAGGAATGGTTTGTGTTGAGTGGTTCATAAGGCCCATTTCTATGGTTTACCTTGTGTATCTCACTTGTGGATGGCCACCCAAGAACAAAGAGATTTGAGATGTCAAATGTGGAGAAGCTTCAAGTGCAGCCACTTGGCATTATGGGCTCTGCCTGGATCATATAGGTTGCAAGAACTTAGCCAAATGGACAGTTGGTGGTAGGGGATGATAGGTTGGAACGCGTCCATTCTGGTCTAAGGGAAGGCTTCTGAAAGATCTTGTCTTGGTGAAACCAAGTCTTGTGGGGAAAGTGCACAACCTCTGCAGAGTGTAAAATCTAAGTACTTAGCCATGTCCCTGGCAAAGGACAATTTGAGCATCAAGACATGGAAGCTATCAAGAATCTCATCATCCCAATTTCTAAGTTAAAAACTTGTGGTTGAACAAGGGTTTAAGGTTCACCAATTTCTATAGGTGGTTCCTTGGGTGATTTTGACAAACAAAAACTTAGTGTTTTCAAATGATAAAGAAAAAAACTATTTTGAGCAAAGCAAGCCTAAGCTCCACTTAGCCAAATGCATATAGATGATAGACTCGACTATACTACCATAGTATCACTTGCCAATACAATTCAAATGTATTGACCCTTGTGGCTGTAACTTGTTATGTTGCAGGTTTGTTTGATATTAGTGAAGTTTAAATGATTAGGATTACAAGTCTACAACCAACATGTCTGCCTGTGGCACTTTGAAGATGAAGGACCCCATGCTTATAGATATTCTTCTGTAATGTAATGTAATATCCAAATGAGCTATGTAAGATGTAATAAATTATTTTATTCCTGGTTATAAATTTGTATTATGACCTTTGTTTCTTGATATTACATCTTAACTGTGGATGCTAGCTATTGATCCAGGGACTAGCATTGTAAACACAGGGATCTCTACCTTATTAAAGGTTGGGAACCTTACAAAATAGCTTGAGCTTAATAATATCTCCATCTACATCCTTATACTTTTCCATCTCACAAAGTTCAACAAAGCTATTGAGATGGGTAGCAGCATCATCAGAACTAGCACCAAAAAACTGCTCTCTCATCACAAGATTCAACAAAGCAGGCTAAATTTCATAAAAGGTATAATTAGGAGCAGGTGGAGCAATAGGAGTGCTAAGGAAATCATTGTTATTGGTGCTAGTGAAGTCACACAACTTGGTGTTCTCATCAGAGTTCATTTTGGCAAAGGTGGGGAAGCCAAAAACAGCAGCAGCACCTAGAGCAGGAACTAATTATTTTGTGTTTTTGAATAAATAAAGCAAACCAAACTATACTAATTTTTGGAGTTTTTGGAAACAAGAGGCAAAAAATACCAAGCAAAGTAAACTAAGCAAACTAAAAACAAAGTAAAGATAAAGGAAGTTGAGGACTCCCCTCGTGAAGATGTCCTTAGCCTCCCCGGCAACGACGCCAAAAAACTTGTTGATGGCTCAGTTGCTGTGGAGCCTATTGGGAACCCCAAGAGCAAGGAGTGAAGCAGCACAGCAACAAGTCTTTCCTCAGCAAGAAACCGAGGTTATCGAACCAGTAGGAGGAGGTAAATGTCACACATGTGTTACAAGCAACGTGGAAACCTACACAACACAAACTTAAGACTTTGCCCCAACTAACAGTGAGGTTGTCAATCTCACCGGTTGCTGTAATAAAGGATTAACTTTATGGTGTGGAAGCTAACGGTGGTTTGCAGCAAGTAAATAGTAACAATGGAAGATGTATCAATGGTAAAGATTGGACCGGGGTCCATAGTTCACTAGATGAAGGGTAAAAAAATTACAGCAGGGCAATTAACAGGAACTGAGCAAACATAACAATGCAATACTAGACAAAAAGATCCTATGAGATTAGATTGGGAAATACAACAAGATACATAGACCGCCATCCAACTGCATCTATGACTATAAGTCCACCTTCAGGTTATCATCCGAACCCCCTCCAGTATTAAGTTGCAAGCAACAGACAACTGTTTTAAGCAAAGTGTGTAAGGTAAACTATCCACTTGCTCCCTAGTGGCAACAGCACATCTACAACCGAAGAGATAGCTACTAACAACGGAGAGCATGCAAGATTACAAACAACACAGACATGATAGAATCAAATAGACAAAACCATTAATCAATCTGACATAGTAATCTCAATATCCCTCAGATCCCCGCAAACACAACATGCATAATTACAAATAGATTAGATCTTGATCATGAACGGAGCTCACAAGATCTATACATGAAAGCACAAGGAGGAGATATAACCATCTAGCTACTACATGGATCATACCGAAGAAGAAGGCCTCTGGCATGATCTCCCCTCCGGCAGGGTGCTGGGAAGAACTTCAGATCCCCCCGATCAAGGGACGATGGTGGCGGCGGCTCTAGATGGTTTCGTGGAGTTTTGATCCGATGTCTAGGGCTTCTGCATCGGGGTCTTCTTATAGGCGAAGAGGAGAGGCTAGGAGGCGGACATAGGGCCCACACCTTGACCAGGAGCGGGCCCACCCTGGCCGCGCCTAGGGGGTGTGGAAGCCCTGGCTCGCCTCTCCGTCTCTCCTCTGGACTTCGTGTCCCACACGGTAAAATATTGACTTTGGATTTTCTTCCCGTCCAATTCCGAGAATATTGATTTTTTGCCTTTCTGGAACCAAAAATAGAAGAAATCAGGCAACTGGCACTATGGCAACTTATTAATAGGTTAGTTCCAGAAAACATATAAAAACACCTCAAAGTGTAGATAATGCAAACCAAAGTAGATACTAAATAAGCATGGAGCATAAAAAATTATAGATACTTTTCCGACGTATCACACGCGAGCCGTCAATTGAGAAGACCTAGCATGCCACTCAAATCTCACCATACACGTGTCAGCACTACACCAAACCGTCGCTAGCACACTGTGCACCACTACTAGGAAAATAGCTATAGATAGACATACCTTCTGTGGCGCATGGTTCTGACCATGCGCCTGTTATCGCCATATTTTGGCCAAAGGAGGAGTTGGGCCGCAATCAAGATGGGCTTAGAAGATACGTATATGCAACGTGTTGTTGAATCGGCCTCGTGCGTTGATTTGGGCTAAATTGCCCGTGTATCTTATATTGTAATAGGTTCCGTTTCGATTTAGGTAAGAGATAGAGTTGTAGAGTTATTCCAAAGATAGAAAGTCTCCGGACTATAAATATGTACCTAAGGTTATTGAGAAAAGGAGGACAATCACGTTCACAACAAACACAATCTCGGCGCATCGCCACCCCTTGTTTCTAGGGTTTTTCTCGGGTAAGTGCCATGCTGCCTAGATCGCATCTTGCGATCTAGGCAGTATCTACTTATGCGATTATTTGGTGTTACTCGTACTGAAGCCTTGTTGATGGCGAGTAACACTATTATCATAGATTTGTTTAGGCTAGCATCGGTACTTTTTGCTATGATCGTTTAGATATGCTGCCTCTAGTTATCTCGCCGCCTTTGCACCTTTTCCCGGGTGTAAGGGTGGCACTTTGCTTGATCTTTATTTAAGTCGATTTGATCTGTTATAGTTGTGCCTTGTTCTCCAAGGTTTAGTTTGATATCTACATGATCAGGCCTTGCAAACGGGTTGAACGATCCAGTAGTATGGAAGATATGGTTTACCAATCCAAGAGGAGTTGTTCCGGGAATTAACGTTACGTTGGTTTTTAGGCCTTCTCTAGGATTGGTTTTCTATTATCTTTTGTATCTACCAGGCTTAGTTACGTGTAGGACGTTCCAATTACGTGGTGAAAACGTTAAACTGTCGTAGATCGATTTAACTTGTATTGATGAAGCAAAACCCCATGTTATCATAGATCTAATGCAGAACCATGGGGTAATCGGCTCCAAGAGCCGATTCACAGGGAAACCTGAAAGCCGGTCACGGCTTGAATTTTACGTATGTTTGTTTGCCATGCAGGAAACCAATCGAAGCAATCTTTCACCTTCCTGATCAGGTATAGGTCAGGTGGCACGCCCTCGAACCAGCCAGGACGCGTGCCGGAGTTTTGCGGGCCGTTGCCCGAGGGACCAGGGCCCACCAGCAGTCCTGGGAGCCTCCCGGATCTCCGTGTTGCCCGTCGCTGCTCGCCGGTGGGTTTTGGCAGGCAACACATTCTGGCACGCCCGGTGGGACCTTCAACAACGTCTACATCAACATCCAACGCTGCGATGGAGAACAGACCAGTAACGTACGACGAGCTGCCTGAGGAGCACAAGGCGAAGTATGATGACGTCAAAGCTCTCTTCGAAGCCGATCTCATCGTCTCTTTTGAGAGGACTCGTAAGCATGGCATCAGGTGGAAAGGGTTCTCACCCGAGGGTGCTCTTGATGAGGTGGATCTGTCTGTTCCTTCAGAGGAGCGCACCAGAGCTCTGCGACAGGAAGTCAACTACATGGTGGCTCATTCTCTTCACCGCCATTCTGAGAGCCTGGTGAACGCTTTCGAGCGGATTGCAGTTCGCGTGGTTCAGGAGATCATGAAACATCAGTACTCTCCATCGGGGCCTACTTTAGGGACTCACCAGGGAGAAAGACCGCTCCAGACCAGGCCACAACTGCCATTCACGCTTGCAGCTCCGGAGCCACCAGGGGCACCGGCGTACGTCGTCTACAAGATCGGAGGTGACCCTGGCGATTGCCAATTCCTGTGTGAACCACCTAAAGAAATCCCACATGGATATGTGTGCACCTACGTGCCGGACTGCAACAGCTTGACGCGCACGAACCAGATTGCAACCGCAGGGATCGCTGGGGCAGGAGTTTCTGGAGCAGGTGCTTCGGGAGCAGGTGTTTCTGGAACAGGAATCTCTGGGATGGACGCTGATAAACAGGCATGGCTAGCCAAGTATGCCACTGGAACGAGTCATGAGAATCTAGCCCCTGCAGCCCAAACAGTGGAGCAAATCCGTACCATCTTGAGAGACCAGTTCGGCTTCGTGCCGAAGAGAAGGACAATCGGCTATTCAAAGCCGTACCCCAACGAGTTTGACCTGATTCCGCTGCCACCCAAGTATCGGCTCCCTGAGTTCTCGAGGTTCAGCGGGTCAGAAGGGTCGAGCTCGATCGAGCACGTGAGCCGATACCTGGAACAGTTAGGCATGATTTCAGCATCGGATCAGTTGCGCGTAAGGTTCTTTGCGCAATCTCTGACAGGACCAGCTTTTGGGTGGTACACCTCGCTGCCACCTGATTCGATCCAGACCTGGAAGCAACTGGAAGAGCAGTTCCACATTCAGTGTCATTCAGAGGCTACTGAGGCTGGCATTGCAGACCTGGCACAGGTGCGGCAAAAGCGGGGAGAAACTGTAGCCGAGTACATCCAGCGCTTCAGGACTGTCAAGAACCGATGTTACTCAGCTCGGTTAACTGAAAAGGAAGCAGTCGAACTGGCAGCGTTGGGTCTCTCAGCACCTATCAAGGATCTGGCTTTCCAAGTAGAGTACAACTCGTTGGCGCACATGGCCCAGAAGCTGACGATATATGAACAGCGTCACCCTGAGTTGTACCAAGACAAGTTCAAACGTCCGATAGGCCTGGTCGATACAGAAGAAGAAGATCCTACGCAAGACCAGGAGGTGGCCGTGGCTGAATGGGCTCGGGGGGCAGATCCTGTATCCTGCAAATGGGTGAAACAGCAAGGGCCTGCAAAAGGGTTTGACTTCGATGTGAGCAAAGCTGAGCAGATATTCGATTTACTACTGAAAGAAAAGCAGCTGAAGTTACCCGAAGGCCACAAAATCCCTACGGCTCAAGAGATGAACGGAAGACCATACTGCAAGTGGCATCACTCGTTCACCCACACCACCAATGACTGCAAAGAGCTACGTCGCCAGATCCAAACGGCGATAGAGCAGGGCCGTCTGATCCTGGGGCAATTCGCCATGAAAGTAGACACTAACCCGTTTCTCGGCGTCAACATGGTAGAACACAGCCAGTCCACAAGGCGTCAGTTGGATTTCTCGTTCGATGTTAATATGGCAGGACCTGTGTACCACCGTGGCGCATATAAGGAGGAACACGGTCGCTCTCGGGGCAAAGAAAGAGAGGAGGCTGGTCCATGCAACCGGCCCAGCTACGATGACAGGCGGTATTTAACTGAGGAACAGGTGAGGAGCGTGCGATATCAGAAGCCACATTCCACGCATCTCCTTAACAAGTATGATCGTCAGTATGACCGACATCGCCGGCGCGATGGAGACGATGAAGGATATGAGCACCTCGCTAGGGGACCGTCAAAAGAAAAGGAAGGCGCAGACAAACATTGGGATTGTCCTTTCTTCAAGTATTGCTGGGATGCGGGAATGAGCCGATTGCCTACAATCGATAATTGCCCGGAATGTGGCCAGCAGAAGGAGGACACGGGGCCAGTGTCAGTGTTCAAGCGTCTAGGGCCTCTCCTACCTCAGAGCCGATACAGGGAGTCCGCTCGAGCAAAAGATCTCGAGGAGCCAATGGATGACAAAGGAAAGGACAGATATCACCGTCCAAGGTGGTGTCCCGACGGACTCAGACACACCCAAAAGCGTAGAGTGCAGCGGCTGCGTAACTTGGAGGAAGCCGAAGCGCAGTATCTCTATGCTTTAAAGAAAGCACGGCCCGATTTGGCCGTTAAGATTCGGCAGACCTTGGAAACGGAAGATCGCCCGAAAAGGAAAGAGTGGCGCCCCAAACCGGTAAAAGCCGATGCAAAGACATCGGCTGGCACAAACATGGTGTTCATACTTCCGTCAGAGTTCTGCGCGCCAAGAACCAACGAGCTACCAGTGGCACAGTTTGACTGCGGCCCACGGCCGGTTATCTTTGAGAAGCCACGTGAGAAGGGCTACAAACATCTGAAAGCCCTGTACCTACGAGGTTACATCAATGGGCAGCCCGTCAGCAAGATGCTGGTGGACACCGGAGCGGCAGTCAATATAATGCCATACTCCATGCTACGGCGTTTGGGACGCTCCACTGCAGATCTGATCAAAACCAACGTCACGTTAAGCGACTTCAACGGCCAAACTTCAGAAACGCAGGGCGTGCTGAACGTGGATCTGACCGTGGGCAGAAAAACCATCCCTACGTCATTCTTCGTCGTGGACAGCAAAAGCACCTACGCTGTCTTGCTAGGGAGAGATTGGATTCATGCCAACTGCTGCATTCCATCCACGATGCACCAGTGCCTAATACAGTGGGATGGAAATGAAGTGGAGGTCATTCATGCAGATGATTCTATCGAGATCTCCATAGCTGGCATGAACATCTGGGAAGCAGAAGACCAAGAGCCGATCTCTGGAATCAGTCTAGACGGCTGTGAGCGCATTGAAGCTACAAAAAACGGGGTGAGGCTGGTCTTATCCACTGGCCTGACAGAGTAGCAAAGTCCATGATCATACATGGTACGGCCGATCCCTGCGATCGGCCACAAAAAACAAAAAGCAGCAATCTTACGACAAGCAGATCATGTAGTCGTAGCAGGGAGATTCCCTGCCATTGTGAAACACAAATAAGGTGTAAACCGCCCTTGACTAATGCAATCAAAAAGGGGGCCGATTCAGGCAATCGGCCCAAATTATTTTGGTTACCCTCACCTACTGTTTACCCTGTGTTTAGCATCGATTTAACAGGTGACGGAAAGCTAGGGTATGGGTTTACATCCGCTGATGAACTAGAGGAAATCGACATCGGTCCTGGGGATAAGCCACGACCAACATTTATCAGCAAGAAGTTAGATCCGAGGCTGCGGGGTCCGATGATAGCTCTGTTGAAAGAATATCCAGACTGCTTCGCCTGGGACTATACAGAGATGCCTGGATTAGACAGGAGCATCATTGAGCATCGACTCCCGCTTAAAAAAGGATTTCGGCCATTCCAGCAGCGAGCACGACAGATGAAGGCCGAAATTTTGGCAGAAGTCAAGAAAGAGGTCGAGAAAATGTTGACAGCCAAGTTAATCAGGCCATGCAGGTATGCTGAGTGGATTTCTAGTATCGTACCTGTAGAGAAAAAGGATGGCCGCTGGCGTGTTGCCATAGATTTTCGGGATCTCAATAGGGCTACTCCAAAGGATGAGTATCCGATGCCGGTGGCAGAAACGTTAATCAACGCAGCGGCTGGTCATAAAATCTTGAGCTTCATGGATGGCAATGCCGGTTACAACCAAATTTTTATGGCTCCAGAAGATATACACAAGACTGCATTCAGAGTACCAGGCTCGGTGGGGTTGTTTGAATACGTAGTCATGACGTTTGGACTGAAGAATGCCGGCGCCACGTTCCAAAGAGCCATGAATTACATTTTCCACGATCTGATCGGCAAGCTGGTGGAAATTTATATCGATGACGTGGTGGTCAAGTCAGCTTCAGTACAAGGACATCTGGACGACCTGCGACGCGTCCTGGACCGAACAAGGAAATTCGGGCTACGGATGAATCCAAAGAAGTGTGCTTTCGGTGTGACGGCCGGTCAGTTCTTGGGTTTCTTGGTCCATGAACGCGGAATTGAGATCGGCTTGAAAAGTCAGGAGGCAGTGCGAACAATTAAGCCACCTACAACGAAGAAAGAACTGAAAGCATGATTAGAGCTTACTCATACAAGTGGAGGCAAGCAAAAGACTAGGAGCAACGAACTAAGAAAGAAATAATGGCCATAATCATGCAGGGCGACAAAACATTACTAATCAAAGCATAGAGTGGTACTACAAGTCAAGTACTAAATGATCATGTGACTTGTTCATATTCATAACATGGTGTGAGCATGTGCCAAGTCAACCCAAACAAAACATCAAAGGAGAATACCACAATACTATGTTTTTGTATGATAAAACAAAACATGATTCCTTCAAGGCACACTAAGAAATCCCAATGACTTGGAGCAAGTCATGATACAGCAATAATCACTAATCATAAGGTCAAAACAACACCTAGCATGTCATGCTAAAGTCTAATTCATAGTCAATGCAAGATCCTCTTGCACTTCCAAGCAAGAACTTTCTACTACTTTCCAACACCAATCGACTTATTTGAAATAACACAACGAGAATGGGGGTCCAAACTACTTTATTCAAGCAAACTAAAAAAACTAAGGAAACCATACGAAAACTAAGACGCTCCAAGAACAACACAACTGTGCATGAAACAATAAGAAACAATGTATCTAGACAGACTTGACCTTTTAAGTGATGAAGAAGGGGATGCCTTGGGCATCCCCAAGCTTTGACGCTTGTATATCTTGGATATTTCTTGGGGTTACACCATGGTGGCATCCCCAAGCTTGAGAGTTTGTCCATTCTTCATCTCATTACATCACTCTCTCTCTACACCTAGAATTTTTCCTTCATACAAAACTTCACACAATCTTCATTAGCAACATTAGTGTATTCAAAAGATAATAGACCTTTGGGTTTAGCTTTGGAACAGAAAAACTTTCACTAAAAACACAAGCTACTAAAGCAAATTCCTTTAAAAAGCTCAATTCCCCAAAAGAGAACTCAAAAAGAAATCGATAATAAGCACGAAAAGAAATCGATAAGAAGCAAATGCAAATTATTAAGCTCAATTCCTTTACTATTTCTAGGCAAGGATAGCAACCATTCTTTAGCTTTTCCTCTCAAGGAGAAAGGAAATAGCTTGAGCTTAATAATATCTCCATCTACATCCTCATAATTTTCCATCTCACAAAGTTCAACAAAGCTATTGAGATGGGTAGCAGCATCATCAGAACTAGCACCAGAAAATTGGTCTCTCATCACAAGATTCAACAAAGCAGGCTAAATTTCATAAAAGGTAGCATTAGGAGCAGGTGGAGCAATAGGAGTGCTAAGGAAATCATTGTTATTGGTGCTAGTGAAGTCACACAACTTGGTGTTCTTATCAGAGTTCATTTTGGCAAAGGTGGGGAAGCCAAAAACAGCAGCAGCTATAGCAGGAACTAAATTTTTTGTGTTTTTGAATAAAGAAAGCAAACCAAACTATACTAATTTTTTGGAGTTTTTGAAAACAAGAGGCAAAAAATACCAAGCAAAGGAAACTAAGCAAACTAAAAACAAAGTAAAGATAAAGGAAGTTGAGGACTCCCCTCGTGAAGATGTCCTTAGCCTCCCCGGCAACGACGCCAGAAAACTTGTTGATGGCTCAGTTGATGTGGAGCCTATTGGGAACCCCAAGAGCAAGGAGTGAAGCAGCACAGCAACAAGTCTTTCCTCAGCAAGAAACCGAGGTTATCGAACCAGTAGGAGGAGGGAAATGTCACACATGTGTTACAAGCAACGTGGAAACCTACACAACACAAACTTAAGACTTTGCCCCAACTAACAGTGAGGTTGTCAATCTCACCGGTTGCTGTAATAAAGGATTAACTTTATGGTGTGGAAGCTAACGGTGGTTTGCAGCAAGTAAATAGTAACAGTGGAAGATGTATCAATGGTAAAGATTGGACCGGGGTCCATAGTTCACTAGAGGTCCATAGTTCACTAGATGAAGGGTAAAAAAATTACAGCAGGGCAATTGACAGGAACTGAGCAAACATAACAATGCAATACTAGACAAAAAGATCCTATGCGATACGATTGGGAAATACAACAAGATACATAGAACGCCATCCAACTGCATCTATGACTAGAAGTCCACCTTCAGGAACTTAGGCCATTGTAGTTCATGAATTGCGTCGTTCTGTATGAAATTTCATACCAACCAATTCGGTATCCAATACCCAAGAACCACATTGTCTAACAAGCAAAGAATACAACCATAACATGTATATCATCCATATACCTAAATTGGATATTTCCAATCTTTTATTTTCTGCCAAATATATTTTATAGATTCTCTTTCAGCATTTCCTTTTTCCTCTTTAAAAGAATCTATCAACATCAAAAGTGGCGCCATACACATGACACATAGTCCAAAGCGTGTATATTCAAAAAATAATACCTTTGGACTTGCACTTTGAAGTAGATCACCATCATCAAATGATCGGTATTCTTTGAAAATCCATTCTTTAGTAATCTTTTAGTGTAGTAAACACTTTACATACATCTTATATTCACCCTTATCATAACGACTTTCATGATCAAGCTACTATTAGCTTATAAAGGTGAATCGTGAGTATAACATTACTTTCCAAAACCCTTTTGGATGATTAGGATGTCTAGCATCTCCAACCTTTGTAAATTTTCATCCAATATGAGAGCATACATTATACTCTATCATATTGCAACCAAAACATTGTTTCAGATATCGTTATATCTGTCACACATGATGGTTTCTGAAACAATTCTTTTAGCTCCTAGATAAACTTGATATTAAAACAATCAAGAATCATAGAGGCAAACATGATACTTAAGATACTAACACTGGAATTGTTACTCTCGATTTAATACCAATTATTAAATTTCACGGAGTAAAAAGAGTTTGCTGAAAGTTTGCAATAGGAATTTAAACTTTAGATTGACACCAAAACAATACGATACCAGTTCGTAAAGTAAATATCTAGAATTCTATAGTTCTATTATCTCAATTACAACTATGCATAAGGTGGTGGACGAATGCCAATGACTACAACAAATTATGCAAATTCACTTTGATTTAATTTATGATAAATTGAGTTCTTATAATCCAAATTAGAAATGAACTCCCAATCAAAAACGACATCCCTCGTGTCTTTTTGGTGATTACATGAACCAAATCCACAACACCAAGTCTGATCATCACGTGAGTCGATATAGCTTCAAAGGCAAGCATCCATATGGTCATCATATCAAAACATATGAATCATGCTTAACCTTTCGGTCTGTGTTTCGAGTCCATGTCTGTACATGCTAGGCTCGCCAAGTAAGAACCTTAGTATTCGCGTGTGTAACTGTCTTACACCCGAGATATGCTCGTGGATTCAAGTACACCTGATCATCACGTGATGTCTTGAAGCGACGAAACATTGTCGGTGCATACTTAAGGAAGAACACATTTTTATCTTGATATCTAAATGAGGGATCATCTTATTATGCTAATAAAACGCCAAACAAGCAATATAAGATGCAATAAACATCACATGTTAATAAGTGAAATGATATGGTTCCCGCACTTGATCTCCATCATGTGCATCGTGGTATGATCTCTATCATACCTCTATGTGTAAGGCCAAGGTCTATGGAAACTACACGTTATGTGTGTTGTAAGAGTATCATTTTATACTTCTACTTACAACATCACCATATCATAACACTAGCCCAGCAACAATCTAAACTAGACGCCTCTAATTTATCCATTTCAAGTTTTACGTGGCTTAGGTCTTTCGAATATAGAACCGTTCTTACCTACGAACATGAACCACAACGAGGATAACCAAATTGTTGACAACTCGTTGCAAATTAGATATTGACTACAGTAGGAGAGACAGACACCCGCTAGCCAAGCGTGGAACAGGTCTCATGTGCGAGGACATGTAAAGTTTGTCCGGGCAGCTCCATCCCACTATGCCACCAATATCCAAAGTACAACTAAGAAGAAATAAAATGATCATCATGGCCCACATACTCATATGCGTACTACCCGTGCAAAGTATCTACGCATAGATCCGGCTCTGATACCACTGTAGGGTTCGCAGCATAGAAAACAAAAAATTTCCTACGAGGGGAACTATGTACCAAGATCTATCTACAAGATACAAACAACGGGCGGATATATTTCCGTACAGAACATACCCTTGAAGACCGACAAAGGTTAACAAGTTTTACTCGTGGTTGATGTAGACGATCTCTTGCCGATCTCAAGATCGAGAGGAAGTCCTACCGACGCAAATCAGCAGCGCATCCGTGCTCGCACACACGTTCGAGGCACCGAGCAACGTCCGCCTCCTCGCTCCAGCGATGCAGCGGAAGCACAAATCTTTCTTGCAGAATAGCCACCGGGAACATGTATCTCGCTAGTCCGAGACCATGGGGAATAAAGTCTAGAGGGGGAGAGAGATCCTTCACGAGGAGGTGTGAGTGAGAAGTGAGAGGAGGGTCTCCTTATATAGGGGAGGGGGGCAGCCAAAGGGGGCATGGCCGCCGGCCAAGGAGGGTGCCCCCACCTCTCCCTCATTCATGTGGGTGGACACTCCACTCACAAAATGGCCCTTCAATTTTCTCCACTCAAAAACCCACTCAAATTCCCATTAAATTTCCACCAAATTTAATGCAAACTCTCATTAAATAAAACTATTTTATTTATTCATAATTTTGTCAATTACTTTAATGACAAACATTCACATATAACCTCTTGCTAGTATTTCATTTCACATGCAGAAACACTTTCTGCAATTTCACCCGAAAACTTGTTTCGTTATCGAGTGAAATAAATTCCTGCGCTTGTTATTCTTTTCGGCATGAAACATTTGCTCCAAATGGATGTCGGTGTCTCTTAAGTGTGTCACCCTACGGTTCGCGAATAATGCGGACATGATCGAGACCCCTCTCAGATCAATAATCAGAAGCGGGATCTGGAGACCCATACTGACTCCCACACATTCAAGGATGACTTTCTTGTGATCGTCGGAACATTTTTATGCTAGTATCTTAATCCCTTTATTTCGCGATATATTACATGTCCGAGATTCGATCATCAGTATCTCCATACCTAGTTTGATCTCGTTACTGACATGCACTCTTTTTTTGTTCCCGTGATATAACATTCTAGTGATCAAATCACTTGCTTGCAAGCTAATCAATGTGATATCACCGAGAGGGCCCAGAGCATATCTATCCATTATCGGGATGAACAAATTCCACTCTCGATCTATGGACCTCAACATAACACTTTAGTTGTTCTAAACCCATCTTTATAATCACCCTGTTACGGTGTGACGTTTGATGTTATCAAGAAACTTTTTCGGTGTTAGTGATTGACATGATCTCATGGTCTAAGGATTGGGATCACTTTGTAAGTTGTTATAGCAATATAAACTCAATGACTTTGATCGTAATGCTATACTTCCGATGAATATTCATCACACCATTACACTAATGTTGTGACCTCGTTATTAACAACATCCAATGTCCATGATCAGGAGACCTATGATCATCTTGTTAATCAATGAGATAGTTTATAAGAGAGGCATAACTAGGAACTTCCTTTTGTTTATTAGACACACATGTATTAACGTTTCCATATTAATACAATTATAGCATGTAAAATAAACATTTATCATAAACAAGGAATACGATAATAACCACTTTATTATTGCCTCTCGGGCATATTCCCTTCACCAACTCCTTGACATGGCTTACATTCCGAAATTTACCAAGAAGATCCAAGAAAGTAGAAGGCGCAGCGTCCAAAGGGAACATGACGGACCAAATGGCCGCAAGTGATAACCTCGCCTGCCTCAGCACCCGAAGAACCTGGTGTACGCAATCTTGCACCGTCGCAAGGACAATGGTCGATCACATTCCATCCAAAATAAGCCACCAGCCTCCATCTCTTCTTGCATCAAGAAGTTCATCCGAATTGCGAAGCGCTCCTTCTCTTCCCTCGGAATGAGATTCACATCTGCACAAAGCACTGAATGAGCTAGCATACAAATAAGGTGCACCCAAAAGAACATCAGTTCACAAAGACTCACATTGAATTTGCTCACCCATCTACCGCAATTCTCCAAGCAAGAGCTCCTCCCTGGCAGTGTCTTGCTCAGCCCTTGACTTCCATGAAGGGAATATGCCCTGAGAGGCAATAATAAAATGTTTATTATGTGTATTCCAAGTATATGATAGATGTTTATTTTGCATGCTATAATTGTATTAATACGGAAATGTTAATACATGTGTGTTTAATAAACAAACAGAAAGTTCCTAGTTATGCCTCCCACATAAACTAGTTTGTTGATTAACAAGATGATCACAGTTTCCTGATCATAGACATTGGATGTTGTTAATAACGAGATCACAACATTAGTGTAATGGTGTGAGGAACATTCATCCGAAGTATAGCATTACGATCAAAGTCATTGCGTTTATATTGCTATAAGCAACTTACGAAGTAGTCCTAATCCTTAGACCATGAGATCATGTCAATCACTAACACCGGAAGAGTTTCTTGTTGACATCAAACGTCACACCGTAACTGGGTGATTATAAAGATGGCTTCAAAGCTACTAAAGTGTTATATTGATAATCATGGATCAAGAGTGGATTTTGTTAATCCCGATGACGGATAGATATACTCTGGGCCCTCTCGGTGATATCACATTGCTTAGCTTGCAAGCAAGTGATTTGACAACTAGGACGTTATATCACGGGAACGAGAAAAGAGTGCATGTCAGTAACGAGATCAAACTAGGTATGGAGATAACAATGATCGAATCTCGGACATGTAATATATCGTGAAACAAAGGGATTAAGATACAAGCGTAAAAGGTTCCGACGATCACAAGAAAGTCATCGTTGAATGTGTGGGAGTCAGTATGGATCTCCAGGTCCCGCTACTGATTATTGATCGGAGAAGGGTCTCGATCATGTCTGCATTATTCGCGAACCGTAGGGTGACACACTTAAGGGACACTGACATCCGGTTGGAGCAAATGTTTCATGCCGAAAGAATAAACAAGCGCAGGAATTTATTTCACTAGATACCGAAACAGGTTTTCAGGTGAAATTGCATAAAGAGGTTATGCATGTGAAATGGAACTCTAGCAAGGGGTTATTTGTGAATGTTTGTCATTAAAGTAATTGACAAAATTCTTAATAAAATAAAAGAGTTTTATTTAATGAGAGTTTTGCGTTAAATTTGGTGGAAATTTAATGACATGTTTGAGTGGGATTTTGAGTGGAGGGAAATGAATGGATTTTTGTGAGTGGAGTGTCCACCCACATGAATGAAGGAGGGGAGGGGGCAGCCCCATGGCCGGCGGCCACCCCCTTGGGTGCCCCCCTCCTCCTATAAAAGGCACCCCCTCTCCTCTCTCTCACTCACACCTCCTCGTGAAGGATCTCTCTCCCCCTCTAGAATTTACCCCCATGGTCTCGGACTAGCGAGATACATGTTCATGGTGGCTATTCGGCAAGAAAGGATTGTGCTTCCGCTGCATCGCTGGAGCGATGAGGCGGAGGTTGCTCGGTGTCTTGTACGTGTGTGCGAGCACGGATGCGCTGCTGCTTTGCGGCGCTACGACTTCCTCTCGATCTTGAGATCGGCAAGAGATCGTCTACATCCACCACGAGTTGAACTCGTTAAGCATTGTCGGTCTTCAAGGGTATGTTCTCTACGGATATACGTCCGCCCGTTGTTTGTATCTAGTAGATAGATCTTGGTACATAGTTGTTCCCATCGTAGGAAATTTTTTGTTTTATATGCCGCGAACCCTACATTCCACACATCCGCGTGGCCTCGAATGCTTAGGATATCCTTTTCTAGGCTGTGGACGCGGTCACACAGAAAGTTCAACTGCGACGCGTCATCCAAAGATGGTCGAGGCTCAGACACAGGCGGAGTGACCACTGAAGCCTCACCTGAAAGACCCTAGAGGCAAATAAGCAAGTATGAAGATCACAAGTACTTCTGGTAGCAGCTCAAATATTGACTTATATACATAAGTAAACCCACCTCGTGGAAAAAGTGTGACTTGTTCATCCACAAGATGTTACAAAAAACATCAAAAGCAAAAGGCTATACTAGCTACAATACAAAGGCCTAAGCACCCGCATCCGGAGCAGCCTCGGAGCCAGACTGCCTGCTCTTGAACTCCTGCTACTCAGTCGCCGCATAATCGGCCAGGAGGTCGATGATCTTAGGACCATAATGCTTACAGAAAGAAGCAAAGAGGCCGAAAGCTACCTAGGAGCCATCTTCCCATTGGCATCCTGGACGTGACTTGAGGCAGGTCCAGCTCGGCTCCAGACACCATCGCCATGGCTAGCCCCATGGAGGTATTGACTGTAAGAACCCTAGTTTTACTAAATAGACATTAGGGTTTTAATGTGCATTCATGAGAATCATCATTAAAAATGCATACAACAAATATATCTCAAAACCCTAAACCCCAATCTCTTTCTCCCTTTGAATCTATTCAAAATGGCTTTTGAATTGTGAAAACCTCAAAATAATTGGAGCACAAATAGTTACAAGGGCACCAACAATATTTCAAATATTTACAAAAGTTTTGGTATCTCTGAAATTATACAAAACATACTTAAATTTGAATCTACAAAGGAGAAAGTAAAACGGAAAAAGAAAAACATTTCTGGAAAGAAAAACATCTGTCTAACCTAACTGGGCCGAGCCCATCCCCTGTTCTCTCTCTTCCCGCCGCCCACACACAGAGGCCAGCAGCCGTCGCCCTTGCTTCCTTGTGGCCCAGCTAGGCCCAACAGCAGCCCCTTCCGGCCCATACCACGTCGCCCTCCTCCCTGTCGTCTTTCTCGACCACGGCGAGCAGCTCGCTGTCGCGGTCCGCGTCGTCGATCCCCACCGCTTGCATCCCGCCGTCCTCCGTCGCGTGGAGATGGATAAGGTCGTCTCGGGCACGCCTCTCTCGCTCTCATCGACTTCTCCTCTCCCCAGTGACCTCCCTCTCGCGTTCCTCTCCTTTGGCCGACGAAACCTAGCCTCGGGCTCCACCGTGTCCCGCCATCTCTGGCCACCCCTTCGCCCTCTAAGACCATGGTCGGCTTCGCCTTGTCACGCTGATGCTCCTCCTCGAAGGAATCGAGCAGGGGCGCTACAAAATGTCTCCATCGACCTCAACTTTCCCGACTCTGACCGTCGTGAATCGTCGATTCTAGTGCCTCCTGACCTCACTTCGCCTCCCCGACCCCTTCTCTGCAACCACGGTGATCCAGAGGTCCTCGCAGACCCCTCCATTCCCTTTCTCTCGCTCTCCAGCCCCTCCCCGTCAACCACCTGCAGCCACCGCCATCGGCCGCCGTTGTTATCCTTGCTCCGGTGACCAATAAATGGCGGCGCCACTTCTACTCGACTCGCCTCGCTACCCTCTTTCCAACAGACCCAGCCCCGCAGCCCCGCATTGCCCCTAGCGCCGTGCCCGAGCTCGATCTGGAGCACCACCATTGCTGACCTCAGGATGACGTCATTAGTCCCTTTTTCTTTTGTTTTATCAATTTCAGTAAATCATTTCTGTAATTGGTAAATGCTGACATGTGGGTCCACCCTATAAGTGAAATAAATATTTTCAGAAATGTTTCTGTTTAATAAAAAGGATAAAGTAAGTTCAAAATGTAAATTATTTTGTAATATTCTAAAAATGATTTAAAATAAAATAAAAATGGAGAAATTCATAACTAATTCATTTTAAATCAGAAAAATACATATAATATATCAAAATGTTCAGAAAAATAAGATTTGTCCAATAGCATTATAATCATGCATTGTTGAACAACTTACATGACAAGTTTAATTAGAATAACAAAAGGAACCCTCTCATAAGCTTCCGGAGTTTCCCCGAATTAGGGTTTGGACCCCTCGGACTCCGTTTAAAATGACTAAGCATGTCTAGGGTTTCAATTTCAATGCAATTTAATTTTTCATATCATCATCATTGCTTAAGCATTGCATCGATGCCATGTGTTGATTGTTTCCCCTTGTTTCCGGTATTTGGTTCTTTTCCGGTAGAATATGATATCAGAATCGAGATCAAGATTGAAGACCGAGATCAACACCATCGAAGCTTTAAGGTAAATACTTGGCCAACTATAACCAAGTCAAGTACCAGGTGTCCGGAACTCTGCTTTCTGGATATCAACTGGCAAAGGCAAGCGAAGCCCCACACATGATATAATCCTATGCTTTCAAAGTATTTATATTCTTGCCATTTGCATGCGATTCTAAAGTCTTTTATCGATATATAGAGTAATCCTATCTTATGCATGTTACCTTTGAAGCTTATATTTCCCTGATCCATTACTCCTAGCATAACTAGGGTTGGTCTTGTGAAGCGTTGCTAGGGCTATTACATATGTTGTGCTTAGCCAAGCTTACCTGTTACCACTAGTCCATCTGGTTGATGAATCATAGCTGTGAATGAACCTATTTTATCAGGATGACATGGCATGATCAGAGATGAAAGTTAAACATGCTAAGGCTAGTATGGGAGGCCACGGTGGGTTGTGGTTTTTGCAGTCCAATACTTGCCACTACTAGGACCCGAGTTCTTGCCTATGGTCCAAGACGAGCGTACTGCCACACGGGGGCCTAGAAACCCCCTCGACCAACTAACTTGCCTAGTAGATTCCATGAGTCACATAGTTCGGGCGTTCTATTCGACATACGCATTCTAGATCTTCTCGATGGAGGTGAAGGAGGTGCATTCATATAGGTAGGTAAGCGTGGCAGGGAATGGGAGATGACCGGCATCCGTAATCTCAAACCCTGTTCACATCATTAGGAACCGACTTTGGGACTCGACCCGTTACAGCGGCATCTCCCTAGTAAGTGACTCATGGTCTTGGCAAAAGCAAGGTAAAGGTCGTGGTCAACCACTCTCTGCCAGCCTTCCAAGGAAGAGGGCTAATGATTTGGCATTAAGAATCGGTTGGTACGTGTGGGTAAAGTTGTACACCCCTGCAGGGTTAAATCTTTTCGAAAAGCCGTGTCCACGGTTATGGACGAACTTGGAGACCAGATTCAAAGATCATAGTGAAGTTAAGGATGCTTCCTCAGGAATCTGACATACTAATCTCAATATCCATCAGATCCCCGCAAACACAACATGCATGATTACAAATAGATTAGATCTTGATCATGAACGGAGCTCCCAAGATCTATACATGAAAGCACTAGGAGGAGATACAACCATCTAGCTACTACATGGACCCGTAGTCCAAGGTGGAACTACTCATGCATCATATCGGAGAAGAAGGCCTCCGGGGTGATCTCCCCTCCGACAGGGTACCGGGAAGAACTTCAGACCCCCCCCCCCCCCCGCCCTATGGTGGCGGCTACAAACAGTTTCGTGGATTTTTGATCCGGTGTCTAGAGTTTCCGCATCGGTGGCTACTTATAGGCGAAGAGGCGAGGCTGGGAGGCTGCTAGAGTGCCCACACCCTGCCTAGGCACGAGCCCACCCTAGCCGTGCCTAGGGGGTGAGGCAGCCCTGTCTCGCCTCTCCGTCTCACCTCTAGACTTCGGGTCCCCCGCGGTAAAATATTGACTTTGACTTTTGTCCCGTCCAATTCCGAGAATGTTTATTTTCTGCCTTTCTAGAACCAAAAACAGAAGAAAACAGGCAACTGGCACTGTGGCAACTTGTTAATAGGTTAGTTCCAGAAAACATATAAAAACACCTCAAAGTGTAGACAAAGCAAAGAAAAGTAGATACTAATCAAGCATGGAGCATCAAAAATTATAGAGACGTTTTCGACGTATCAAGCATCCCCAAGCATAACTCCTACTCATCCTCAAGTAGGTAAGTGATAAAAGAATAATTTTTGAGGTTACATGCACCATCAAAACCAAGATCAAACCATTTGCAAGCATTGAAAGCTGGGATCAAAGAACTCTAAACATGTGCATGAAACATGGAGTTCTAACAATAAGACAAATTAACTATGAATGCAACATGAAAAGCTACAAACAAAGATCATGAATAACATGCATTGAAAAACTTTTTTTTGTTTCTCATACAGAAAACATGGCATAGTGGCGATCGGCTTGTCCCTCATAGAGTGGCAAATAGATGCATAGGACACCTTCAAGGTTCATAAGAGTAACTAGATACAAATAGCACAAGGGCAAGTAATATCACAATATGCATCAATCAATAAGCTTTGGGACACTACACATAGAACTAAGAATGGCAACTATGCTCTCTTAATGGTGCCTAAAGGTAGAAGGTGGAGACTCAATATAGTGCTAGAAGAAGGGCCCTTCATAAGGGAACCAGGGATTTTAAGTTTCAAAAAGAGCTTCCAAAAATTATGTTACTTGTTAGCTTTCAGCCCTCATTGCCCCTATCATAAGCATATTGAAGTGATTAAGGTTAAAATGGACAAACTATGGAGTACATGCTTGACAAAGTATAAGTTGGCAATCTGAAGTCCCTTGAATATAAGGGCCACACCTCATGCTACTCAACTTCAGTCACCTGTAAGTTCCTGTCATTGTAAGTACATGCGTATCATAGAGAACCGCCAACGGGGTACCCCCTGCACATGGTACAAGAGATTTCCTGTTGTCACTAAGACATGTCAGTGCATGGTCTGTGCATGTATCGTGTGCGTGCGTGTGTTTACCGTTAGTTTCTTAGAGAGAAGAGTGGGGAGAGGATCCAGCTACTGGGCGCGCAAGGACCGGCCGTGTTGATCGCGTCAAAGCGCGATCATGGTTGCGAGCTGGGGCGTGTGGAGCGTGGGTGTCGTGGGTGCACGTGCGGCGCGGCGTGGCGACGTGAGTGCGAGCCACGCCCATAAAACCCCTACCTGTAATCTCCATTAGACCAACGAGTTGGATCTCGTCAGAGAAAACAAGGCGTACGTGCGCCTGAAAAAACCTCTGCATCTCTGTTCATATTCCTCCTCTCGGCCTGTGAGCTGAGAGAGAAAGAGCTATGGGCTGTCATTTGGTATCAGAGCGAGGCGATGGCATTGATTCCGCACGGTGGCACTCGCTGGAGCATGGTGCCGCTCTACTGTCTGGTGCTCACCGACGATAACTACACCATCGGGGCAATCAAGGTCGAGGCGAACCTCAACTCACAGGGGCTATGGGAGGCAGTGGTCCCGACGGAGGATGCGGCTGCGGTGGTCATCGCGGAGAAGGACAAGCCGACGAGGGCATACCTCTTTGGAGGCCTCTCCGAGGACATCCTGCTGCAGGTGTCATCGAAGAAGACGGCGGCGGAGGTGTGGACGAGCCTCAAGGCGCGGTTCATCGGCGCAAATAGCATGAGGGCGGCTCGTCTGTCCAAGCTCCGCGGCGACTTCGATCGGCTGGTCATGGCGGATGGCGAGGCGCTGGACGTGTACGCAGGGAAGATCAGCGGCATGGAGGCTAAGTACGCGAGCCTCGGCGCAACACTCGACAACGCAGAGATGGTGAAGAAGATGATGGACACGGTGCCTGACGACCTGTACACGGCGGTGGCCGGCATCGAGAAGTTCTGCGACGTCGAGACGGTGTGCTTCGACGAGGTGCTCGGGAGGCTGAAGGCGTTCCAGGAATGGTCGGCACGCCGCAAGGTGGATCTTGGTGGCGAGCGTCGTGAGGACCAGCTGCTGCTCACGGCGGCGCAGTGGGAGGAGCGGCGGCGGGTACGACGATGACGACGGCAGCAGCACGGCTTCGGGAGCTGCTGGAAAGGGACGGAAGGGGAGATGACACAACTGCGGCCTACGTGGGCACTTCGCCCGCGACTGCTGGAAGCCAAAGAAGAAGCAGCAGGAGGAAGCGTTGCTATGCAACGCCGGCGACCACCCAAGCCTGCTCTAGGCATGGCTTAGGGGGAGATTGTTGGCACTAAGCCATGTCAGTGCATGGTTTTGTGCATGTATCATGTGCGTGCGTGTGTTTACCGTTAGTTTCTTAGAGAGAAGAGTGGGGAGAGGATCCAGCTCCTGGGCGCGCAATGATCGGCCGTGTTGATCGCGTTAGAGCGCGATCATGGTTGCGAGCTGGGGCGTGTGGAGCGTGGGTGTCGTGGGTGCGTGTGTGGCGCGCCGTGGCGACGTGAGTGCGAGCCACGCCCAAAAAAAACCTCCCTGTAATCTCCTTTATACCAACGAGTTGGAGCTCGTAAGAGAAAACAAGGCGTACGTGCGCCTGAAAAAACCTCTACCTCTTTGTTCATCTTCTTCCTCTCGGTCTGTGAGCTGAGAGAGTAAGAGCTACGGGCTGTCATTTCCCATAACCAAAATGACAAGGCAAGCAGACAATGAGCATCTCACCGATCTTTTTATTTACTATATGCATAGCTTTTTATTGAGGATGCTTCACAGATATCTCAGTATGGTGATACTGCAAGTTTCCACCATGATTAGGCATGGCTTAGGCTAGCGGCCCAGGCGTTTCTCTAACACAAAATACATAACTCCATGGACTCACAATCTTTCTCTTTATTTCACACCGGTGACATCCATAGACAAAATAGCATGATATCAACTAAGTACAAAGTACAAGTGCAATGTTGAAAACGTTCCCCATGACAGCATGGTTCTGCTAATGCCAACGTATAAGTGCAAGCATATACAACATAGATGACACAATGATTCAAGTTTATTAGGGGCAAAGAATATAAAGTGTGCCATCAAGTTCGTGAGGGCTTTAATCACTAAGATTTCCCATAACAAAATACTTTTTAATTGGAAGATAGCTGAAAACAAGAATATACTTGGAATGGTGTAACACACCATGCATAGGAGTTTATAGTGGACACTTTGGAATAACTTGGTTTCTTGGGAGTTGAAAGCATGATTAGAGCTTACTCATACAAGTGGAGGCAAGCAAAAGACTAGGAGCAACGAACTAAGAAAGAAATAATGGCCATAATCATGCAGGGCGACAAAACATTACTAATCAAAGCATAGAGTGGTACTACAAGTCAAGTACTAAATGATCATGTGACTTGTTCATATTCATAACATGGTGTGAGCATGTGCCAAGTCAACCCAAACAAAACATCAAAGGAGAATACCACAATACTATGTTTTTGTATGATAAAACAAAACATGATTCCTTCAAGGCACACTAAGAAATCCCAATGACTTGGAGCAAGTCATGATACAGCAATAATCACTAATCATAAGGTCAAAACAACACCTAGCATGTCATGCTAAAGTCTAAGTCATAGTCAATGCAAGATCCTCTTGCACTTCCAAGCAAGAACTTTCTACTCCTTTCCAACACCAATCGACTTATTTGAAATAACACAGCGAGAATGGGGGTCCAAACTACTTTATTCAAGCAAACTAAAAAAACTAAGGAAACCATACGAAAACTAAGACGCTCCAAGAACAACACAACTGTGCATGAAACAATAAAAAACAAAGTATCTAGACAGACTTGACCTTTTAAGTGATGAAGAAGGGGATGCCTTGGGCATCCCCAAGCTTTGACGCTTGTATCTCTTGGATATTTCTTGGGGTTACACCATGGTGGCATCCCCAAGCTTGAGAGTTTGTCCATTCTTCATCTCATTACATCACTCTCTCTCTACACCTAGAATTTTTCCTTCATACAAAACTTCACATAATCTTCATTAGCAACATTAGTGTATTCAAAAGATAATAGACCTTTCGGTTTAGCTTTGGAACAGAAAAACTTTCACTAAAAACACAAGCTACTAAAGCAAATTCCTTTAAAAGATCAATTCCCCAAAAGAGAACTCAAAAAGAAATCGATAAGAAGCAAATGCAAATAATGGCAGAAATTTGTCAAAATAGACCAGCAGGTAGAAACCAATTTTTTCGAAAATCTTCTGTTGCTCAAATCAAAACGTATTGAACTAACGAAAGTTAGATAACATACTGAGGGATTTATTCGAACATTTTTAGCTCAATCCGACTTACATAGACTCCTCACTAATTTTTATGGTGGAGGACAGAAATCTGTTTCGGGACAGCAACTCCCCAAATCTTACTTCCCTCTCATTAGAGGTCAGTCTTGGCACAAAAAGCAAACAAAAAGGATAAGGAGAGGTCATTACTGAAGTAATAACTTCCAAGACTCAAGAAAACTCTTGGGTTATCTCCCAACAAGTACTTTTGTTTAACACCTTTAAGTTAGGCACAGGAAGCAAGAAATCAAGTATTTTCAAATGAGGAAGCATTAACATCAAACCTTGCTATCAAAGGAGGAGGAAAAAGCAACTTCTCTCTCCTCATAGGGAAGTGTTCAATACCTTTCTTGAATGTAAATTGATATTTAATGGTGCCTTCTTTCATATCAATGTTGGCACCAACAGTTCTAATAAAAGGTCTTCCCAAAGTAATAGGACAAGAAGCATTGTATTCAACATCCAAAACATAGAAATCCACAGGGACATAAGAATTGTTAACCATAATGATAACATCATTAATACTACCCATGAGTTTCTTCTTAGCATTATCATTAAGTGGGACATCCAAATAACAATCTTCCAAATGTGGCAAATCAAGCATTTCATAAATCTTCCTAGGCATAATAGAGATACTAGAACCAAGATCACATGAAGCTTTGAGATCAAAGTCATTCACTTGCATATTAATAATGGGTTCCCAACTATCTTCCACTTTCCTAGGAATAGAAGCTTTGTGTTTTAACTTCTCTTTCTTAATCTTAACAAGAGCATCTGTAATGTGTTTGGTGAAAGCTACATGCATATCACTAGCATCCAGACTTCTAGCAAGCTTTTGCAAGAACATAATCACTTCAGAAATATTGCAACAGTCTATATCAAAATCAAACTTAGCATCACTAGTAGTAGACTCATTGTGCTTAGGCATTGTAGGAGGAGGAATAGGGACTTCTTGTGGTTTAGTGGTGATGGTGCACACACTATTGTTTCTATCAATTTCAGCTTGCCTTTCCCACTTAGCATGAACTTGGGCTAACAGTCTAATATTTTCATCAATAGTAACTTGTATGGCATGAGTAGCAGCAAAAGTACTTTCCAAGGTTTCAGGTTCAGCAGCCATTTTACTAATCAAGGAGAACTGTGCTTCAGACAAAGAGGATATATTTTTCTCAACATTCAAAAGATTTTCCTCTATAGCCTTATTGAAGGTGGTTTGTTTACTAATAAAATCTTTGAGAGTGACTTCAAGTTCAGAGGGGGTACTTCTAGCATTGTTGTAAGAGTTTCCATAGGAATTTCCATTATTAGGAGGATAAGGCCTACAGTTGTTACCACCAAAATTATTCCTATAGGCATTGTTGTTGAAATTGTTGTTTCTAATGAAGTTCACATCAACTTGCTCTTCTTGAGCAACCAAAGAGGCTAAGGGAACACTATTAGGATCTAGAGGAGCTTTCCCATTAACAAGCATAGCCATAAAAACATCAATCTTATCACTCAAAGAGGAGGTTTCTTCAACAGAATTTACCTTCTTACCATGTGGACCTCTTTCAGTGTGTCATTCAGAGTAGTTAACCATCATATTATCAACGAGTCTTGTTGAAGAACCCAAAGTGATGCCCATAAAGGTACCTGCAGCAGCTGAATCCAACAGGTTTCTTGAAGAGAAATTCAAACCTGCATAAAAAGTCTGGATAATCATCCAAGCAGTGAGTCCATGAGTGGGACAATTCTTAACTAAAGATTTAATTATTTCCCAAGCTTGAGCAACATGTTCATTATAAAGTTGTTTAAATTTCATAATGGCACTTCTCATAGATATAATCTTAGCAGGAGGGTAGCACTTTCCAATAAAAGCATCTTTGCAGTTAGTACAAGAATCAATACTATTTCTAGGCAAGGATAGCAACCATTCTTTAGCTTTTCCTCTCAAGGAGAAAGGAAATAGCTTGATCTTAATAATATCTCCATCTACATCCTTATACTTTTCCATCTCACAAAGTTCAACAAAGCTATTGAGATGGGTAGCAGCATCATCAGAACTAGCACCAGAAAATTGCTCTCTCATCACAAGATTCAACAAAGCAGGCTAAATTTCATAAAAGGTAGCATTAGGAGCAGGTGGAGCAATAGGAGTCCTAAGGAAATCATTGTTATTGGTGCTAGTGAAGTCACACAACTTGGTGTTCTCATCAGAGTTCATTTTGGCAAAGGTGGGGAAGCCAAAAACAGCAGCAACTAGAGCAAGAACTAATTTTTTTGTGTTTTTGAATAAATAAAGCAAACCAAACTATACTAATTTTTGGAGTTTTTGGAAACAAGAGGCAAAAAATACCAAGCAAAGTAAACTAAGCAAACTAAAAACAAAGTAAAGATAAAGGAAGTTGAGGACTCCCCTCGTGAAGATGTCCTTAGCCTCCCCGGCAACGACGCCAGAAAACTTGTTGATGGCTCAGTTGTTGTGGAGCCTATTGGGAACCCCAAGAGAAAGGAGTGAAGCAGCACAGCAACAAGTCTTTCCTCAGCAAGAAACCGAGGTTATCGAACCAGTAGGAGGAGGGAAATGTCACACATGTGTTACAAGCAACGTGGAAACCTACACAACACAAACTTAAGACTTTGCCCCAACTAACAGTGAGGTTGTCAATCTCACCGGTTGCTGTAATAAAGGATTAACTTTATGGTGTGGAAGCTAACGGTGGTTTGCAGCAAGTAAATAGTAACAGTGGAAGATGTATCAATGGTAAAGATTGGACCGGGGTCCATAGTTCACTAGAGGTCCATAGTTCACTAGATGAAGGGTAAAAAAATTACAGCAGGGCAATTGACAGGAACTGAGCAAACATAACAATCCAATACTAGACAAAAAGATCCTATGAGATACGATTGGTAAATACAACAAGATACATAGACCGCCATCCAACTGCATCTATGACTAGAAGTCCACCTTCAGGAACTTAGGCCATTGTAGTTCATGAATTGCGTCGTTCTGTATGAAATTTCATACCAACCAATTCGGTATCCAATACCCAAGAACCACATTGTCTAACAAGCAAAGAATACAACCATAACATGTATATCATCCATATACCTAAATTGGATATTTCCAATCTTTTATTTTCTGCCAAATATATTTTATAGATTCTCTGTCAGCATTTCCTTTTTCCTTTTTAAAAGAATCTATCAACATCAAAAGTGGCGCCATACACATGACACATAGTCCAAAGCGTGTATTTTCAAAAAATAATACCTTTGGACATGCACTTTGAAGTAGATCACCATCATCAAATGATCGGTATTCTTTCAAAATCCATTCTTTAGTAATCTTTTAGTGTAGTAAACACTTTACATACATCTTATATTCACCCTTATCATGACGACTTTCATGATCAAGCTACTGTTATCTTATAAAGGTGAATCGTGAGTATAACATTACTTTCCAAAACCCTTTTGGATGATTAGGATGTCTAGCATCTCCAACCTTTGTAAATTTTCATCCAATATGAGAACATACATTATACTCTATCATATTGCAACCAAAACATTGTTTCAGATATCGTTATATCTATCACACATGATGGTTTCTGAAACAATTGTTTTAGCTCCTAGATAAACTTGATATTAAAACAATCAAGAATCATAGAGGCAAACATGATACTTAAGATACTAACACTGGAATTGTTACTCTCGATTTAATACCAATTATTAAATTTCAGGGAGTTAAAAGAGTTTGCTGAAAGTTTAAAATAGGACTTTAAACTTTAGATTGACACCAAAACAATACGATACCAGTTCGTAAAGTAAATATCTAGAATTCTATAGTTCTATTATCTCAATTACAACTATGCATAAGGTGGTGGACGAATGCCAATGACTACAACAAATTATGCAAATTCACTTTGAGTTAATTTATGATAAATTGAGTTCTTATAATCCAAATTAGAAATGAACTCCCACTCAAAAACGACATCCCTCGTGTCTTTTTGGTGATTACATGAACCAAATCCACAACACCAAGTCCGATCATCATGTGAGTCCATATAGCTTCAAAGGCGAGCGTCCATATGGTCATCATATCAAAACATATGAATCATGCTTAACCTTTCGGTCTATGTTTCGAGGCCATGTCTGTACATGCTAGGCTCGCCATGTAAGAACCTTAGTATTCGCGTGTGTAACTGTCTTACACCCGAGATATGCTCGTGGATTCAAATACACCTGATCATCACGTGATGTCTTGAAGCGACGAAACATTGTCGGTGCATACTTAAGGAAGAACACATTTTTATCTTGATATCTAAATGAGGGATCATCTTATTATGCTAATAAAACGCCAAACAAGCAATATAAGATGCAATAAACATCACGTGTTAATAAGTGAAATGATATGGTTCCCGCACTTGATCTCCATCATGTGCATCGGGGTATGATCTCTATCATACCTCTATGTGTAAGGCCAAGGTCTATGGAAACTACACGTTATGTGTGTTGTAAGAGTATCATTTTATACTTCTACTTACAACATCACCATATCATAACACTAGCCCAGCAACAATCTAAACTAGACGCCTCTAATTTATCGATTTCAAGTTTTACGTGGCTTAGGTCTTTCGAAGATAGAACCGTTATTACCTACGAACATGAACCACAACGAGGATAACCAAATTGTTGACAACTCGTTGAAAATTAGATATTGACTATAGTAGGAGAGACAGACACCCGCTAGCCACTTATGCAAAACTAGTTGCATGTCAAGCGTGGAACAGGTCTCATGTGCGAGGACATGTAAAGTTTGTCCGGGCAGCTCCATCCCACTATGCCACCAATATCCAAAGTACAACTAAGAAGAAATAAAATGATCATCATAGCCCACATACTCATATGTGTACTACCCGTGCAAAGTATCTACGCATAGATCCGGCTCTGATACCACTGTAGGGTTCGCAGCATAGAAAACAAAAAATTTCCTACGATGGGAACTATGTACCAAGATCTATCTACTAGATACAAACAACGGGCGGATGTATTTCCGTACAGAACATACCCTTGAAGACCGACAAAGGTTAACAAGTTCGACTCGTGGTTGATGTAGACGATCTCTTGCCGATCTCAATATCGAGAGGAAGTCCTAGCGCCGCAAATCAGCAGCGCATCCGTGCTCGCACACACGTTCGAGGCACCGAGCAACCTCCGCCTCCTCGCTCCAGCGATGCAGCGGAAGAACAACTCTTTCTTGCCAAATAGCCACCGGGAACATGTATCTCGCTAGTCCGAGACCATGGGGAATAAATTCTAGAGGGGGAGAGAGATCCTTCACGAGGAGGTGTGAGTGAGAAGTGAGAGGAGGGTCTCCTTATATACGAGAGGGGGGCAGCCAAAGGGGGCATGGCCGCCGGCCATGGAGGGTGCCCCCACCTCTCCCTCATTCTTGTGGGTGGACACTCCACTAACAAAATGGCCCTTCAATTTTCTCCACTCAAAAATCCACTCAAATTCCCATTAAATTTCCACCAAATTTAATGCATATCTCATTAAATAAAACTCTTTTATTTATTCAGAATTTTGTCAATTACTTTAATGACAAACATTCACATATAACCCCTTGCTAGTATTTCATTTCACATGTAGAAACACTTTCTGCAATTTCACCCAAAAACCTGTTTCGGTATCGAGTGAAATAAATTCCTGCGCTTGTTATTCTTTTCGGCATGAAACTTTTGCTACAAATGGATGTCGGTGTCTCTTAAGTGTGTCACCCTACGGTTCACGAATAATGCGGACATGATCGAGACCCCTCTCAGATCAATAATCAGAAGCGGGATCTGGAGACCCTTACTGACTCCCACACATTCAAGGATGACTTTCTTGTGATCGTCGGAACATTTTTATGCTAGTATCTTAATCCCTTTGTTTCGCGATATATTACATGTACGAGATTCGATCATCAGTATCTCCATACCTAGTTTTATCTCGTTACTGACATGCACTCTTTTCTTGTTCCCGTGATATAACATTCTAGTGATCAAATCACTTGCTTGCAAGCTAATCAATGTGATATCACTGAGAGGGCCCAGAGCATATCTATCCATTATCGGGATGAACAAATACCACTCTCGATCCATGGACCTCAACATAACACTTTAGTTGTTCTTAACCCATCTTTATAATCACCCTGTTATGATGTGACGTTTGATGTTATCAAGAAACTCTTCCGGTGTTAGTGATTGACATGATCTCATGGTCTAAGGATTGGGATCACTTTGTAAGTTGTTATAGCAATATAAACTCAATGACTTTGATCGTAATGCTATACTTCGGATGAATGTTCATCACACCATTACACTAATGTTGTGACCTCATTATTAACAACATCCAATGTCCATGATCAGGAGACCTATGATCATCTTGTTAATCAATGATCTAGTTTATAAGAGAGGCATAACTAGGAACTTAATTTTGTTTATTAGACACACATGTATTAACGTTTCCATATTAATACAATTATAGCATGTAAAATAAACATTTATCATAAACAAGGAATACGATAATAACCACTTTATTATTGCCTCTCGGGCATATTCCCTTCACCAACTCCTTGACATGGCTTACATTCCGAAATTTACCAAGAAGATCCAAGAAAGTAGAAGGCGCAGCGTCCAAAGGGAACATGACGGACCAAATGGCCGCAAGTGATAACCTCGCCTGCCTCAGCACCCGAAGAACCTGGTGTACGCAATCTTGCACCGTCGCAAGGACGATGGATCGTCACATTCCATCCAAAATAAGCCACCAGCCTCCATCTCTTCTTGCATCAAGAAGTTCATCCGAATTGCGAAGAGCTCCTTCTCTTCCCTCAGAATGAGATTCATATCTACACAAAGCACTGAATGAGCTAGCATACAAATAAGGTGCACCCAAAAGAACATCAGTTCACAAAGACTCACATTGAATTTGCTCACCCATCTACCGCAATTCTCCAAGCAAGAGCTCCTCCCTGGCAGTGTCTCGCTCAGCCCTTGACTTCCATGAAGGGAATATGCCCTGAGAGGCAATAATAAAATGTTTATTATGTGTATTCCAAGTATATGATAGATGTGTATTTTGCATGCTATAATTGTATTAATACGGAAATGTTAATACATGTGTGTTTAATAAACAAACAGAAAGTTCCTAGTTATGCCTCTCTCATAAACTAGTTCGTTGATTAACAAGATCATCACAGTTTCCTGATCATAGACATTGGATGTTGTTAATAACGAGATCACAACATTAGTGTAATGGTGTGAGGAACATTCATCCGAAGTATAGCATTACGATCAAAGTCATTGCATTTATATTGCTATAAACAACTTACGAAGTAGTCCTAATCCTTAGACCATGAGATCATGTCAATCACTAACACCGGAAGAGTTTCTTGTTGACATCAAACGTCACACCGTAACTGGGTGATTATAAAGATGGCTTCAAAGCTACTAAAGTGTTATATTGATAATCATGGATCAAGAGTGGAGTTTGTTCATCCCGATGATGGATAGATATACTCTGGGCCCTCTTGGTCATATCACATTGGTTAGCTTGCAAGCAAGTGATTTGATCACTAGAATGTTATATCACGGGAACGAGAAAAGAGTGCATGTAAGTAACGAGATCAAACTAGGTATGGAGATAACGATGATCGAATCTCGGACATGTAATATATCGTGAAACAAAGAGATTAAGATACAAGCGAAAAAGGTTCCGACGATCACAGGAAAGTCATCGTTGAATGTGTGGGAGTCAGTATGGATTTCCAGGTCCCGCTACTCATTATTGATCGGAGAAGGGTCCCGATCATGTATGCATTATTCGCGGACCGTAGGGTGACACACTTAAGGGACACTGACATCCGGTTGGAGCAAATGTTTCATGCCGAAAGAATAAAGAAGCGCAGGAATTTATTTCACTAGATACCGAAACAGGTTTTCGGGTGAAATTGCATAAAGAGGTTATGCATGTGAAATGGAATTCTAGCAAGGGGTTATTTGTGAATGTTTGTCATTAAAGTAATTGACAAAATTCTTAATAAAATAAAAGAGTTTTATTTAATGAGAGTTTGCGTTAAATTTGGTGGAAATTTAATGACATGTTTGAGTGGGATTTTGAGTGGAGGGAAATGAATGGATTTTTGTGAGTGGAGTGTCCACCCACATGAATGAAGGAGGGGAGGGGGCAGCCCCATGGCCGGCGGCCACCCCCTTGGGTGCCCCCCTCCTCCTATAAATGGCACCCCCTCTCCTCTCTCTCACTCACACCTCCTCATGAAGGATCTCTCTCCCCCTCTAGAATTTACCCCCATGGTCTCGGACTAGCGAGATACATGTTCCTGGTGGCTATTCGGCAAGAAAGGGTTGTGCTTCCGCTGCATCGCTGGAGAGATGAGGCGGAGGTTGCTCGGTGTCTTGTACGTGTGTGCGAGCACGAATGCGCTGCTGCTTTGCGGTTCTACGACTTCCTCTCAATCTTGAGATCGGCAAGAGATCGTCTACATCCACCACGAGTTGAACTCTTTAAGCATTGTCGGTCTTCAAGGGTATGTTCTCTACGGATATAAGTCCGCCTGTTGTTTGTATCTAGTAGATAGATCTTGGTACATAGTTGTTCCCATCGTAGGAAAAATTTTGTTTTCTATGCCGCGAACCCTACATTCCACACATCCGCGTGGCCTCGAATGCTTAGGATATCCTTTTCTAGGCTGTGGACGCGGTCACGCAGAAAGTTCAACTGCGACGCGTCATCCAAAGATGTTCGAGGCTCAGACACAGGCGGAGTGACCACTGAAGCCTCACCTGAAAGACCCTAGAGGCAAATAAGCAAGTATGAAGATCACAAGTACTTCTGGTAGCAGCTCAAATATTGACTTATATACATAAGTAAACCCACCTCGTGGAAAAAGTGTGACTTTTTCATCCACAAGATGTTACAAAAAACATCAAAAGCAAAAGGCTATACTAGCTACAATACAAAGGCCTAAGCACCCGCATCCGGAGCAGCCTCGGATCCAGACTGCCTGCTCTTGAACTCCTGCTACTCAGTCGCCGCATAATCGGCCAGGAGGTCGATGAGCTTAGGACCATAATGCTTACAGAAAGAAGCAAAGAGGGCGAAAGCTACCTAGGAGCCATCTGCCCGTCGGCATCCTGGACGTGACTTGAGGCAGGTCCAGCTCGGCTCCAGACACCATCACCATGGCTAGCCCCATGGAGGTATTGACTGTAACAACCCTAGTTTTACTAAATAGACATTAGGGTTTTAATGTGCATTCCTGAGAATCATCATTAAAAATGCATACAACAAATATATCTCAAAACCCTAAACCCCAATCTCTTTCTCCTTTTGAATCTATTCAAAATGGCTTTTGAATTGTGAAAACCTCAAAATAATTGGAGCACAAATAGTTACAAGGGCACCAGCAATATTTCAAATATTTACAAAAGTTTTGGTATCTCTGAAATTATACAAAACATATTTCAATTTGAATCTACAAAGGAGAAAGTAAAACGGAAAAAGAAAAACATCTGCTAACCTAACTGGGCCGAGCCCATCCCCTGTTCTCTCTCTTCCCGCCGCCCACACATAGAGGCCAGCAGCCGTCGCCCTTGCTTCCTTGTGGCCCATCTAGGCCCAACAGCAGCCCCTTCCGGCCCATACCACGTCGCCCTCCTCCCTATCGTCTTTCTCGACCACGGCGAGCAGCTCGCTGTCGCGGCCCGCGTCGTCGATCCCCACCGCTTGCATCCCGCCGTCCTCCATCGCGTGGAGATGGATAAGGTCGTCTCGGGCACGCCTCTCTCGCTCTCATCGACTTCTCCTCTCCCCAGTGACCTACCTCTCGCGTTCCTCACCTTTGGCCGACGAACCCTAGCCTTGGGCTCCACCGTGTCCAGCCATCTCTGACCACCCCTTCGCCCTCTAACACCATGTTCGGCTTCGCCTTGTCACGCTGATGCTCCTCCTCGAAGGAATCGAGCAGGGGCGCTACAAAACGTCTACATTGACCTCAACTTTCCCGACTCCGACCGTCGTGATTCATCGTCGATTCTAGTGCCTCCTGACCTCACTTCGCCTCCCCGACCCCTTCTCTGCAACCACGGTGAGCCAGAGGTCCTCGCAGACCCCTCCATTCCCTTTCTCTCGCTCTCCAGCCCCTCCCCGTCGACCACCTGCAGCCACCGCCGTCGGCCGCCATTGTTCTCCTCGCTCCGGTGACCAATAAATGGCGGCGCCACTTCTACTCGACTCGCCTTGCTACCCTCTTTCCAACAAACCCAGCCCCGCAGCCCCGCATTGCCCCTAGCGCCGTGCCCGAGCTCGATCTGGAGCACCACCATTGCTGACCTCAGGATGACGTCATTAGTCCCTTTTTCTTTTGTTTTATCAATTTCAGTAAATCATTTGTGTAATTGGTAAATGATGACATGTGGGTCCAGCCTGTAAGTGAAATAAATATTTTCAGAAATGTTTCTGTTTAATAAAAAGGATAAAGTAAGTTCAAAATGTAAATTATTTTGTAATATTCTAAAAATGATTTAAAATAAAATAAAAATGGAGAAATTCATAACTAATTCATTTTAAATCAGAAAAATACATATAATATATCAAAATGTTCAGAAAAATAAGATTTTTCCAATAGCATTATGATCATGCATTGTTGAACAACTTACATGACAAGTTTAATTAGAATAACAAAAGGAACCCTCTCATAAGCTTCCGGAGTTTCCCCGAATTAGGGTTTGGACCCCTCGGACTCCGTTTAAAATGACTAAGCATGTCTAGGGTTTCAATTTCAATGCAATTTAAATTTTCATATCATCATCATTGCTTGAGCATTGCATCGATGCCATGTGTTGATTGTTTCCCCTTGTTTCCGGTATTTGGTTCTTTTCCGGTAGAATACGATATCAGAATCGAGATCAAGATTGAAGACCGAGATCAACACCATCGAAGCTCGAAGGTAAATACTTGGCCAACTATAAACAAGTCAAGTACCAGGTGTCCGGAACTCTTCTTTCTGGATATCAAATGGCAAAGGCAAGCGAAGCCCCACACATGATATAATCCTATGCTTTCAAAGTATTTATATTCTAGCCATTTGCATGCGATTCTAAAGTCTTTTATCGATATATAGAGTAATCCTATCTTATGCATGTTACCTTTGAAGCTTATATTTCCCTGATCCACTACTCCTAGCATAACTAGGATTGGGCTTGTGAAGCGTTGCTAGAGCTATTACATATGTTGTGCTTAGCCAAGCTTACCTGTTACCACTGGTCCATCCGGTTGATGAATCATAGCTGCGAATGAACCTATTTTATCAGGATGACATGGCATGATCATATATGAAAGTTAAACATGCTAAGGCTAGTATGGGAGGCCACGGTGGGTTGTGGTTTTTGCAGTCCAATACTTGCCACTACTAGGACCCGAGTTCTTGCCTATGGTCCAAGACGAGCGTACTGCCACACGGGGGCCTAGAAACCCCCTCGACCAACTAACTTTCCTAGTAGATTGCATGAGTCACATAGTTCGGGCGTTCCATTCGACATACGCATTCTATCTCTTCTCGATGGAGGTGAAGGAGGTGCATTCATATAGGTAGGTAAGCGTGGCAGGGAATGGGAGATGACCGGCATCCGTAATCTCAAACCCTGTTCACATCATTAGGGACCGACTTTGGAACTCGACCCGTTACAGCGGCATCTCCCTAGTAAGTGACTCATGGTCTTGGTGAAAGCAAGGTAAAGGTCGTGGTCAACCACTCTCTGCCAGCCTTCCAATGAAGAGGGATAATGATTTGGCATTAAGAATCGTTGGGTACGTGTGGGTAAAGTTGTACACCCCTGCAGGGTTAAATCTTTTCGAAAAGCCATGTCCACGATTATGGACGAACTTGGAGACCAGATTCAAAGATCATAGTGAACTTAAGGATGCTTCCTCGGGAATCTGACATAGTAATCTCAATATTCATCAGATCCCCGCAAACACAACATGCATGATTACAAATAGATTAGATATTGATCATGAACGGAGCTCCCAAGATCTATACATGAAAGCACTAGGAGGAGATACAACCATCTAGCTACTACATGGACCCGTAGTCCAAGGTGGAACTACTCATGCATCATATCGGAGAAGAAGGCCTCCGGGTGATCTCCCCTCCGACAGGGTACCGGGAAGAACTTCAGACCCCCCCCCCCCGCCCGATGGTGGCGACTACAAACAGTTTCGTGGATTTTTGATCCGGTGTCTAGAGTTTCTGCATCGGTGGCTACTTATAGGCGAAGAGGCGAGGCTGGGAGGCTGCTAGAGGGCCCACACCCTGCCTAGGCACGGGCCCACCCTGGCCGTGCCTAGGGGGTGTGGCAGCCCTGGCTCGCCTCTCCGTCTCACCTCTAGACTTCGGGTCCCCCGCGGTAAAATATTGACTTTGGCTTTTGTCCCGTCCAATTCCGAGAATATTGATTTTCTACCTTTCTAGAACCAAAAACAGAAGAAAACTGGCAACTGGCACTGTGGCAACTTGTTAATAGGTTAGTTCCAGAAAACATATAAAAACACCTCAAAGTGTAGACAAAGCAAAGCAAAGTAGATACTAAACAAGCATGGAGCATCAAAAATTATAGAGACGTTTTCGACGTATCAAGCATCCCCAAGCATAACTCCTACTCATCCTCAAGTAGGTAAGTGATAAAAGAATAATTTTTGAGGTTACATGCACCATCAAAACCAAGATCAAACCATTTGCAAGCATTGAAAGCTGGGATCAAAGAACTCTAAACATGTGCATGAAACATGGAGTTCTAACAATAAGACAAATTAACTATGAATGCAACATGAAAAGCTACAAACAAAGATCATGAATAACATGCATTGAAATTTTTTTTTGTTTCTCATACAGAAAACATGGCATAGTGGCGATCGGCTTGTCCCTCATAGAGTGGCAAATAGATGCATAGGACACCTTCAAGGTTCATAAGAGTAACTAGATACAAATAGCACAAGGGAAAGTAATATCACAATATGCATCAATCAATAAGCTTTGGGACACTGCACATAGAACTAAGAATGGCAACTATGCTCTCTTAATGGTGCCTAAAGGTAGAAGGTGGAGACTCAATATAGTGGTGGAAGAAGGGCCCTTCATAAGGGAACCAGGGATTTTAAGTTTCAAAAAGAGCTTCCAAAAATTATGTTACTTGTTAGCTTTCAGCCCTCATTGCCCCTATCATAAGCATCTTGAAGTGATTAAGGTTAAAATGAACAAACTATGGAGTACATGCTTGACAAAGTATAAGTTGGCAATCTCAAGTCCCTTGAATATAAGGGCCACACCTCATGCTACTCACCTTCAGTTACCTGTAAGTTCCTATCATTGTAAGTACATGCGTATCATAGAGAACCGCCAACGGGGTACCCCCTGCACATGGTACAAGAGATTTCCTGTTGGCACTAAGACATGTCAGTGCATGGTTTGAGCATGTATCGTGTGCGTGCGTGTGTGTACCGTTAGTTTCTTAGCAAGAAGAGTGGGGAGAGGATCCAGCTCCTGGGCGCGCAAGGACCGGCCGTGTTGATCGCGTCAGAGCGCGATCATGGTTGCGAGCTGGGGCGTGTGGAGCGTGGGTGTCGTGGGTGCGTGTGTGGCGCGCCGTGGCGACGTGAGTGCGAGCCACGCCCAAAAAAACCCTCCCTGTAATCTCCTTTATACCAACGAGTTGGAGCTCGTAAGAGAAAACAAGGCGTACGTGCGCCTGAAAAAACCTCTACCTCTCTGTTCATCTTCTTCCTCTCGGTCTGTGAGCTGAGAGAGAAAGAGCTACGGGCTGTCATTTCCCATAACCAAAATGACAAGGCAAGCAGACAATGAGCATCTCACCGATCTTTTTATTTACTATATGCATAGCTTTTTATGGAGGATGCTTCACAGATATCTCAGTATGGTGATACTGCAAGTTTCCACCATGATTAGGCATGGCTTAGGCTAGCGGCCCAGGCGTTTCTCTAACACAAAATACATAACTCCATTTGACTCACAAGCTTTCTCTTTATTTCACACCGGTGACATCCATAGACAAAATAGCATGATATCAACTCTGGACTACCAAGGCGTTATAAATATAAGGTAACTTGCCTGGGGGAAAAGTGACATCCAGCACGGGTCCAATAATTTGATCGATACGACCTGCACTTCCTAGGTAGGAGACTTACGTGTTGATTGGATGCGGAGACACCTTTGATTGTGAATTCTAATGTGGCAGATCCAATTCTTTATCTGCATGGCCAAACCTGGTCGGCGGCGCCATAAACTCGATAACCAGCACCGGTACAAAGTACAAGTGCAATGTTGAAAACGTTCCCCATGACAACATGGTTCTGCTAATGCCAACGTATAAGTGCAAGCATATACAACATAGACGACACAATGGTTAAAGTTTATTAGGGGCGAAGAATATAAAGTGTGCCATCAAGTTCGTGAGGGCTTTAATCACTAAGATTTCACATAACAAAATACTTTTTAATTGAAAGATAGCTGAAAACAAGAATATACTTGGAATGGTGTAAAACACCATGCATAGGAGTTTATAGTGGACACTTTGGAATAACTTGGTTTCTTGGGAGTTGAAAGCATGAGTAGAGCTTACTCATACAAGTGGAGGCTAGCAAAAGACTGGGAGCAACGAACTAAGAAAGAAATAATGGCCATAATCATGCAGAGCGACAAAACATTACTAATCAAAGCATAGAGTGGTACTACAAGTCAAGTACTAAATGATCATGTGACTTGTTCATATTCATAACATGGTGTGAGCATGTGCCAAGTCAACCCAAACAAAACATCAAAGGAGAATACCACGATACTATGTTTTTGTATGATAAAACAACGCATGATTCCTTCAAGGCACGCTAAGCAATCCCAATGACTTGGAGCAAGTCATGATACAGCAATAATCACTAATCATAAGGTCAAAACAACACCTAGCATGTCATGCTAAAGTCTAAGTCATAGACAATGCAAGATCCTCTTGCACTTCCAAGCAAGAACTTTCTACTCCTTTCCAACACCAATTTACTTATTTGAAATAACACAGCGAGAATGGGGGTCCAAACTACTTTATTCAAGCAAACTAAAAAAACTAAGGAAACTATACGAAAACTAAGACGCTCCAAGAACAACACAACTGTGCATGAAACAATAAAAAACAAAGTGTCTAGACAGACTTGACCTTTTAAGTGATGAAGAAGGGAATGCCTTGGGCATCCCCAAGCTTTCACGCTTGTATCTCTTGGATATTTCTTGGGGTTACACCATGGTGGCATCCCCAAGCTTGAGATTTTTCCATTCTTCATCTCATTACATCACTCTCTCTCTCTACACCTGGAATTTTTCCTTCATACAAAACTTCACACAATCTTCATTAGCAACATTAGTGTATTCAAAAGATAATAGACCTTTGGGTTTAGATTTGGAACAGAAAAACTTTCACTAAAAACACAAGCTACTAAAGAAAATTCCTTTAAAAAGCTCAATTCCCCAAAAGAGATCTCAAAAAGAAATCGATAAGAAGCAAATGCAAATAATGGCAGATATCTGTCAAAATAGACCAGCAGGTAGAAACCAATTTTTTAGAAAATATTCTGTTGCTCAAATCAAAACATGTTGAACTAACGAAAGTTAGCTAACATACTGAGGGATTTATTCATACATTTTCAGCTCAATCCGACTTACATAGACTCCTCACTAATTTTTATGGTGGAGGACAGAAATCTGTTTCGGGACAGCAACTCCCCAAATCTTACTTCCCTCTCATTAGAGGTCACTCTTGGCACAAAAAGAAAACAAAAAGGATAAGGAAACTCAAGGAAACTTCCAAGACTCAAGGAAACTCTTGGGTTATCTCCCAACAAGTACTTTTCTTTAACACATTTAAGTTAGGCATAAGAAGCAAGAAATCAAGTATTTTCAAATGAGGAAGCATTAACATCAAACCTTGCTTTCAAAGGAGGAGCAAAAAGCAACTTCTCTCTCCTCGTAGGGAAGTGTTCAATACCTTTCTTGAATGGAAATTGATATTTAATGGTGACTTCTTTCATATCAATGTTGGCACCAACAGTTCTAAGAAAAGGTCTTCCCAAAGTAATAGGACAAGAAGCATTGTATTCAACATCCTAAACATAGAAATCCACAGGTAGTTAACCATCATTTTATCAAAGAGTAGTTAACCATGTGGAGCTCAAAGAGGAGGTTTCTTCAACAGAAATTACCTTCTTACCATGTGGAGCTCTTTCAGTGTGTCATTTAGAGTAGTTAACCATCATTTTATCAAGGAGTCTTGTTGAAGAACCCAAAGTGATGCCCATAAAGGTACCTCCAGCAGCTGAATCCAACAGGTTTCTTGAAGAGAAGTTCAAACCTGCATAAAAAGTCTGGATAATCATCCAAGCAGTGAGTCCATGAGTGGGACAATTCTTAACTAAAGATTTATTTATTTCCCAAGCTTGAGCAACATGTTCATTATAAAGTTGTTTAAATTTCATAATGGCACTTCTCATAGATATAATCTTAGCAGGAGGGTAGCACTTTCCAATAAAAGCATCTTTGCAGTTAGTACAAGAATCAATACTATTTCTAGGAAAGGATAGCAACAATTCTTTAGCTTTTCCTCTCAAGGAGAAAGGAAATATGTCACATCCCAAGATTTTCCAAATCTTGTAATGTGAAAAACAAATAAACAAAATAAAAATTATTGTTCAAAATCAGGGTGAAAAGGAACTTTTGTTTTTAAATGGAAATTAAAATCCCATCTTGAACAAACTTTAGTTAATATTTGAATTCAACAAAATCTAAATCATGAGAAATGCATTCCTCATTAAATGTACCTGGAAATTTAAACACTTGGAAAATAAACCAAAACCCTAAAACCCTAATGGAATAAATCATTTCCAAGTTATCCCCAAGCCTATGGATTTGAACCATATAAAAATTTGTCAACAAACATTTACAAATGATCAAGAAAGACAAATAGAAATGTTATAAGACCATAGAAATTGGTTTCACTTAATTTGGAGCCATAGATAAAAATCTTATGAATATAATAAGATAAGGAAATTAAATTTCCAAAGCTAATAAAGAACCTATCTACAAATCCATACCAAATGGTGAGCAAATAATCCTAAAGATATTTAAAAAGATAAACAAATATTAAATAAGATTTTATAAATTGGAATCACCAAGTTTGGATCTCTAAATAAAAAGATATGGATTTTATAAAATGAAGAAAGAATTATTAAATAAAGAATATTTGAAAGACCAGATAAATCTTGGCCTAATCCATAAGCAAATGGAATGAATATAATCCAAATCCAAATAAAATAAAAGGATAAAGAAATTCCAAAATAAAATAAATGGCATTAACCATTCTATCCCTATTTTTAATAAAGACAAATCTCTAATAAGAATTATTATATAATTCATGAGAAAATAGTATTTTGGAATTTACCCAAATGAAATAAAAATGGTTTAATCCAACTCAAATAAGATCAAAGGGAACCTCTAAATAAAATTTAGGTAATTAAAAACTATATTTAATCCCATTGGAATTAGAACAAATACCCAATTCAAATGATTTATAAATCATAATAAATACTTTCCAAATAATTCAAGATGAATTATTTGACACCCTAATAATCAAATAGAAACCTACTGAAAGGATTTGGAAGATTTTGGAAATTTAAATGGTGTTTGAAAATATTATTAAATCTTATTTGATTTAAAACAAGGGCTTATTTGAATAATTAAAAGACCCCAAAAAGAATAAAATTTTATTCCAAAATTGATTTCTGATTATATGCTAACCAGTATTTAAACCCACACAAAATTTTGCAAATATTTGAATTCAAATGGATGCTTGAAATTATTAAATAAAATCAAAACAGAATAAAAGAAAAGGAAAAAGAAAAACAAACAGAACAAAAAAAGACCCAACCCATCTGGCAGCCCACTAAGCCCAACAGCCCACTCCCTCTCTTCTTCCGCAGAAAACGTTTCGAACCAGGGAACTTACCCACTCCGCCGCTGACAGAACGACCCCACCCCCACTCTCTCTCGCTCACAGACAGCCAGGCCCCTCAGCCACCTCACCATCTTCCTCCTCGCGGCGACTCCGCCCCTCACCTCGTCGGCCGTTGCAGGCGATTAAAACCAGGCTTAATTCGCGTTAACCGCGCCATTAAATGCCCCGCGACCATGCTGTCTTAAGCGCCAGCATCTCCTCTCCCGTTTCCCCTAGTCGCCTCACCCTAGCGCTCCCCCAGGCCGCCCAATTTCCTCTGGCACCACCCTCTGCTCCGGCGAGCTCCATCAACGATTCCGGTAGCACTAGTCACCACCTTGCCCCCTCAACCACTCGAGCCTGCTCCCCTCTTCCAGACGCATCTCCCAGTGGCCTTGGATTGCCCGCGCATGAATCCCAGCGTCAGCAACGATCACGTCTGAGCAGCACCACCGTCGGCCTCGACTCCAGCAAGCTTCCCTGGTGAGCACAGACTTCCCCTCGCCCTCTTTTGATGCTCACTTGTTTTACACTCGCATACGAAGCTAACCGTGTCTTCCGTTTGTTCCCTCGTGACCCGCAGCTCCGCCCTCGACGACGACAGCGCGCGGCCGTCGCCAGACAACTCTCCGGCGAGCAATCCCTGCAACCCAAGTGCGCCCCTTGACCAACCGCGAGTACCTTGAGCTTCCCCACGCCACGGCGAACCTGGTGAGCCAATCCCCTTCCTCCCTCGCTTCCTCTAGCACCGGCGACGCCGTAGCCAGAACCCGCATCGCCACCTGCCGACGCCAGCGCCGCCACTAGTTGGCAAGCGTGTTGCGCGCCTTTGGATTTTGATCCAAAGGATGCGATAGAATCACTTAACGCCGAAGGGGTATGCAATCTGTGCCGTGCGATGTAACTTGATCCAACACCTCATGTTGCTGATCCACGCGAACCGGTACCGACGAATTAGAACACGCCACGTGGCTCTGTTCGTTTGAATTAAAACAGATTTGATCTATTAGATGCTAGATTTTGTAAAATCTATAACTTTTAATCTACACGTCCAAATTTTGCAAATTTTATATCAATGAATTCAGAAAGACAAGCCCTAGCCAACCATGCACTTTGTTTAGTAAAAAGCTTCTGTTAAATTGTTTGTTTTTGCACAAACTCATGTATGCTTGTTTAGGATATAAAATTTATTCCTAAATGATTTTGAGGATCAACTCTTTGGCAAATGTTGTGTTTTGAACCTACTGACTATAGGAAACAAATTGTGGTTTCAAAAATGTATTTGGTGAAACAAAAGAATGAATCTTGGATTTAAACCATTTCTAGTCAAATAAAAATATAGTTTAATTATTAAAAATGGTTTTGGAAGAAAACCTTTGGGAAATGTTTTGTTTTAAACTCTCTGACCCCAAAAACCAAGTATTATGATTTGAAAATGTATTTGGTAAACCCTATAAAAATTACTACTTTGCTAAAGGCATTTTCAACCACATGAAATAATGATTTGGTTTAAAAATGGTTTAGAGATAGAATCTTTTGCAAATGGTTTTGCCACCTTATAAAATGACCATTAGGTGTTTTCAAATGTTTATAACCCATTAGAAACCACTTCCCCAAATAAAACAATCTTTAGCATGCTTTCATGCATTGTTTTGTTATTATTATTTTATGTGTTGAATTGCTTGAATGGTAGATTGAAATATTGTTTGCTTGATTGAATTGTAGTGACTTGAAGTGTGTGAACATTGCAAAGATCAAGAAGTGAACTTACACTCTCTACCAAAAAGGCAAGTGATGCTTCATACTTTTGTCCCATTATTTTCACTATGCATTAGTGATATTTCTAAGTAGGACTTGCATGGAATATTTGCTAAGAGTAAACTATGCCATGGGAAATCCTAGTAGATGAAACCTTAGAAGAAATTCCTAAGTTAAGATTCCTACTACTATCATGCTTAGCCTAGCTAGTAGAAAACAAGGGTGGAATATATATTCATACTATGGAAAAATTTGTAAGTCTGAGGACTTGTGTTTTGTTAATAAAACAACTAAGTGAATGAATCACCTGGGTGGAATGTAAGGAATGGTTTGTGTTGAGTGGTTCATAAGGCCCATTTCTATGGTTTACCTTGTGTATCTCACTTGTGGATGGCCACCCAAGAACAAAGAGATTTGAGATGTCAAATGTGGAGAAGCTTCAAGTGCAGCCACTTGGCATTATGGGCTCTGCCTGGATCATATAGGTTGCAAGAACTTAGCCAAATGGACAGTTGGTGGTAGGGGATGATAGGTTGGAACGCGTCCATTCTGGTCTAAGGGAAGGCTTCTGAAAGATCTTGTCTTGGTGAAACCAAGTCTTGTGGGGAAAGTGCACAACCTCTGCAGAGTGTAAAATCTAAGTACTTAGCCATGTCCCTGGCAAAGGACAATTTGAGCATCAAGACATGGAAGCTAGCAAGAATCTCATCATCCCAATTTCTAAGTTAAAAACTTGTGGTTGAACAAGGGTTTAAGGTTCACCAATTTCTATAGGTGGTTCCTTGGGTGATTTTGACAAACAAAAACTTAGTGTTTTCAAATGATAAAGAAAAAACTATTTTGAGCAAAGCAAGCCTAAGCTCCACTTAGCCAAATGCATATAGATGATAGACTCGACTATACTACCATAGTATCACTTGCCAATACAATTCAAATGTATTGACCCTTGTGGCTGTAACTTGTTATGTTGCAGGTTTGTTTGATATTAGTGAAGTTTAAATGATTAGGATTACAAGTCTACAACCAACATGTCTGCCTGTGGCACTTTGAAGATGAAGGACCCCATGCTTATAGATATTCTTCTGTAATGTAATGTAATATCCAAATGAGCTATGTAAGATGTAATAAATTATTTTATTCCTGGTTATAAATTTGTATTATGACCTTTGTTTCTTGATATTACATCTTAACTGTGGATGCTAGCTATTGATCCAGGGACTAGCATTGTAAACACAGGGATCTCTACCTTATTAAAGGTTGGGAACCTTACAAAATAGCTTGAGCTTAATAATATCTCCATCTACATCCTTATACTTTTCCATCTCACAAAGTTCAACAAAGCTATTGAGATGGGTAGCAGCATCATCAGAACTAGCACCAAAAAACTGCTCTCTCATCACAAGATTCAACAAAGCAGGCTAAATTTCATAAAAGGTAGAATTAGGAGCAGGTGGAGCAATAGGAGTGCTAAGGAAATCATTGTTATTGGTGCTAGTGAAGTCACACAACTTGGTGTTCTCATCAGAGTTCATTTTGGCAAAGGTGGGGAAGCCAAAAACAGCAGCAGCACCTAGAGCAGGAACAAATTATTTTGTGTTTTTGAATAAAGAAAGCAAACCAAACTATACTAATTTTTTGGAGTTTTTAAAACAAGAGGCAAACAAAACCAAGCAAAGGAAACTAAGCAAACTAAAAACAAAGTAAAGATAAAAGAAGTTGAGGACTCCCCTCGTGAAGACGTCCTTAGCCTCCCCGGCAACGACGCCAGAAAACTTGTTGATGGCTCAGTTGATGTGGAGCCTATTGGGAACCCCAAGAGAAAGGAGTGAAGCAGCACAGCAGCAAGTCTTTCCTCAGCAAGAAACCGAGGTTATCGAACCAGTAGGAGGAGGGAAACGTCACACAGGTGTTGCAAGCAACATGGAAACCTGCACAACACAAACTTAAGACTTTGCCCCAACTAACAGTGAGGTTGTCAATCTCACTGGTTGCTGTAATAAAGGATTAACTTTATGGTGTGGAAGCTAATGGTGGTTTGCAGCAAGTAAATAGTAACAGTGGAAGATGTATCAATGGTAAAGATTGGACCGGGGTCCATAGTTCACTAGAGGTCCATAGTTCACTAGATGAAGGGTAAAAAAATTACAGCAGGGCAATTAACAGGAACTGAGCAAACATAACAATGCAATACTAGACAAAAAGATCCTATGAGATTAGATTGGGAAATACAACAAGATACATAGACCGCCATCCAACTGCATCTATGACTATAAGTCCACCTTCAGGTTATCATCCGAACCCCCTCCAGTATTAAGTTGCAAGCAACAGACAACTGTTTTAAGCAAAGTGTGTAAGGTAAACTATCCACTTGCTCCCTAGTGGCAACAGCACATCTACAACCGAAGAGATAGCTACTAACAACGGAGAGCATGCAAGATTACAAACAACACAGACATGATAGAATCAAATAGACAAAACCATTAATCAATCTGACATAGTAATCTCAATATCCCTCAGATCCCCGCAAACACAACATGCATAATTACAAATAGATTAGATCTTGATCATGAACGGAGCTCACAAGATCTATACATGAAAGCACAAGGAGGAGATATAACCATCTAGCTACTACATGGATCATACCGAAGAAGAAGGCCTCTGGCATGATCTCCCCTCCGGCAGGGTGCTGGGAAGAACTTCAGATCCCCCCGATCAAGGGACGATGGTGGCGGCGGCTCTAGATGGTTTCGTGGAGTTTTGATCCGATGTCTAGGGCTTCTGCATCGGGGTCTTCTTATAGGCGAAGAGGAGAGGCTAGGAGGCGGACATAGGGCCCACACCTTGACCAGGAGCGGGCCCACCCTGGCCGCGCCTAGGGGGGTGTGGAAGCCCTGGCTCGCCTCTCCGTCTCTCCTCTGGACTTCGTGTCCCACACGGTAAAATATTGACTTTGGATTTTTTCCCGTCCAATTCCGAGAATATTGATTTTTTGCCTTTCTGGAACCAAAAATAGAAGAAATCAGGCAACTGGCACTATGGCAACTTATTAATAGGTTAGTTCCAGAAAACATATAAAAACACCTCAAAGTGTAGATAATGCAAACCAAAGTAGATACTAAATAAGCATGGAGCATAAAAAATTATAGATACTTTTCCGACGTATCACACGCGAGCCGTCAATTGAGAAGACCTAGCATGCCACTCAAATCTCACCATACACGTGTCAGCACTACACCAAACCATCGCTAGCACACTGTGCACCACTACTAGGAAAATAGCTATAGATAGACATACCTTCTGTGGCGCATGGTTCTGACCATGCGCCTGTTATCGCCATATTTTGGCCAAAGGAGGAGTTGGGCCGCAATCAAGATGGGCTTAGAAGATACGTATATGCAACGTGTTGTTGAATCGGCCTCGTGCGTTGATTTGGGCTAAATTGCCCGTGTATCTTATATTGTAATAGGTTCCGTTTCGATTTAGGTAAGAGATAGAGTTGTAGAGTTATTCCAAAGATAGAAAGTCTCCGGACTATAAATATGTACCTAAGGTTATTGAGAAAAGGAGGACAATCACGTTCACAACAAACACAATCTCGGCGCATCGCCACCCCTTGTTTCTAGGGTTTTTCTCGGGTAAGTGCCATGCTGCCTAGATCGCATCTTGCGATCTAGGCAGTATCTACTTATGCGATTATTTGGTGTTACTCGTACTGAAGCCTTGTTGATGGCGAGTAACACTATTATCATAGATTTGTTTAGGCTAGCATCGGTACTTTTTGCTATGATCGTTTAGATATGCTGCCTCTAGTTATCTCGCCGCCTTTGCACCTTTTCCCGGGTGTAAGGGTGGCACTTTGCTTGATCTTTATTTAAGTCGATTTGATCTGTTATAGTTGTGCCTTGTTCTCCAAGGTTTAGTTTGATATCTACATGATCAGGCCTTGCAAACGGGTTGAACGATATAGTAGTATGGAAGATATGGTTTACCAATCCAAGAGGAGTTGTTCCGGGAATTAACGTTACGTTGGTTTTTAGGCCTTCTCTAGGATTGGTTTTCTATTATCTTTTGTATCTACCAGGCTCAGTTACGTGTAGGATGTTCCAATTACGTGGTGAAAACGTTAAACTGTCGTAGATCGATTTAACTTGTATTGATGAAGCAAAACCCCATGTTATCATAGATCTAATGCAGAACCATGGGGTAATCGGCTCCAAGAGCCGATTCACAGGGAAACCTGAAAGCCGGTCACGGCTTGAATTTTACGTATGTTTGTTTGCCATGCAGGAAACCAATCGAAGCAATCTTTCACCTTCCTGATCAGGTATAGGTCAGGTGGCACGCCCTCGAACCAGCCAGGACGCGTGCCGGAGTTTTGCGGGCCGTTGCCCGAGGGACCAGGGCCCACCAGCAGTCCTGGGAGCCTCCCGGATCTCCGTGTTGCCCGTCACTGCTCACCGGTGGGTTTTGGCAGGCAACACATTCTGGCACGCCCGGTGGGACCTTCAACAACGTCTACATCAACATCCAACGCTGCGATGGAGAACAGACCAGTCACGTACGACGAGCTGCCTGAGGAGCACAAGGCGAAGTATGATGACGTCAAAGCTCTCTTCGAAGCCGATCTCATCGTCTCTTTTGAGAGGACTCGTAAGCATGGCATCAGGTGGAAAGGGTTCTCACCCGAGGGTGCTCTTGATGAGGTGGATCTGTCTGTTCCTTCAGAGGAGCGCACCAGAGCTCTGCGACAGGAAGTCAACTACATGGTGGCTCATTCTCTTCACCGCCATTCTGAGAGCCTGGTGAACGCTTTCGAGCGGATTGCAGTTCGCGTGGTTCAGGAGATCATGAAACATCAGTACTCTCCGTCGGGGCCTACTTTAGGGACTCACCAGGGAGAAAGACCGCTCCAGACCAGGCCACAACTGCCATTCACGCTTGCAGCTCCGGAGCCACCAGGGGCACCGGCGTACGTCGTCTACAAGATCGGAGGTGACCCTGGCGATTGCCAATTCCTGTGTGAACCACCTAAAGAAATCCCACATGGATATGTGTGCACCTACGTGCCGAACTGCAACAGCTTGACGCGCACGAACCAGATTGCAACCGCAGGGATCGCTGGGGCAGGAGTTTCTGGAGCAAGTGCTTCGGGAGCAGGTGTTTCTGGAACAGGAATCTCTGGGATGGACGCTGATAAACAGGCATGGCTAGCCAAGTATGCCACTGGAACGAGTCATGAGAATCTAGCCCCTGCAGCCCAAACAGTGGAGCAAATCCGTACCATCTTGAGAGACCAGTTCGGCTTCGTGCCGAAGAGAAGGACAATCGGCTATTCAAAGCCGTACCCCAACGAGTTTGACCTGATTCCGCTGCCACCCAAGTATCGGCTCCCTGAGTTCTCGAGGTTCAGCGGGTCAGAAGGGTCGAGCTCGATCGAGCACGTGAGCCGATACCTGGAACAGTTAGGCATGATTTCAGCATCGGATCAGTTGCGCGTAAGGTTCTTTGCGCAATCTCTGACAGGACCAGCTTTTGGGTGGTACACCTCGCTGCCACCTGATTCGATCCAGACCTGGAAGCAACTGGAAGAGCAGTTCCACATTCAGTGTCATTCAGAGGCTACCGAGGCTGGCATTGCAGACCTGGCACAGGTGCGGCAAAAGCGGGGAGAAACTGTAGCCGAGTACATCCAGCGCTTCAGGACTGTCAAGAACCGATGTTACTCAGCTCGGTTAACTGAAAAGGAAGCAGTCGAACTGGCAGCGTTGGGTCTCTCAGCACCTATCAAGGATATGGCTTTCCAAGTAGAGTACAACTCGTTGGTGCACATGGCCCAGAAGCTGACGATATATGAACAGTGTCACCCTGAGTTGTACCAAGACAAGTTCAAACGTCCGATAGGCCTGGTCGATACAGAAGAAGAAGATCCTACGCAAGACCAGGAGGTGGCCGTGGCTGAATGGGCTCGGGGGCAGATCCTGTATCCTGCAAATGGGTGAAACAGCAAGGGCCTGCAAAAGGGTTTGACTTCGATGTGAGCAAAGCTGAGCAGATATTCGATTTACTGCTGAAAGAAAAGCAGCTGAAGTTACCCGAAGGCCACAAAATCCCTATGGCTCAAGAGATGAACGGAAGACCATACTGCAAGTGGCATCACTCGTTCACCCACACCACCAATGACTGCAAAGAGCTACGTCGCCAGATCCAAACGGCGATAGAGCAGGGCCGTCTGATCCTGGGGCAATTCGCCATGAAAGTAGACACTAACCCGTTTCCCGGTGTCAACATGGTAGAACACAGCCAGTCCACAAGGCGTCAGTTGGATTTCTCGTTCGATGTTAATATGGCAGGACCTGTGTACCACCGTGGCGCATATAAGGAGGAAGACGGTCGCTCTCGGGGCAAAGAAAGAGAGGAGGCTGGTCCACGCAACCGGCCCAGCTACGATGACAGGCGGTATTTAACTGAGGAACAGGTGAGGAGCGTGCGATATCAGAAGCCACATTCCACGCATCTCCTTAACAAGTATGATCGTCAGTATGACCGACGTCGCCGGCGCGATGGAGACGATGAAGGATATGAGCACCTCGCTAGGGGACCGTCAAAAGAAAAGGAAGGCGCAGACAAACATTGGGATTGTCCTTTCTTCAAGTATTGCTGGGATGCGGGAATGAGCCGATTGCCTACAATCAATAACTGCCCGGAATGTGGCCAGCAGAAGGAGGACACGGGGCCAGTGTCAGTGTTCAAGCGTCTAGGGCCTCTCCCACCTCAGAGCCGATACAGGGAGTCCGCTCGAGCAAAAGATCTCGAGGAGCCAATGGATGACAAAGGAAAGGACAGATATCACCGTCCAAGGTGGTGTCCCGACGGACTCAGACACACCCAAAAGCGTAGAGTGCAGCGGCTGCGTAACTTGGAGGAAGCCGAAGCGCAGTATCTCTATGCTTTAAAGAAAGCACGGCCCGATTTGGCCGTTAAGATTCGGCAGACCTTGGAAACGGAAGATCGCCCGAAAAGGAAAGAGTGGCGCCCCAAACCGGTAAAAGCCGATGCAAAGACATCGGCTGGCACAAACATGGTGTTCATACTTCCGTCAGAGTTCTGCGCGCCAAGAACCAACGAGATACCAGTGGCACAGTTTGACTGCGGCCCACGGCCGGTTATCTTTGAGAAGCCACGTGAGAAGGGCTACAAACATCTGAAAGCCCTGTACCTACGAGGTTACATCAATGGGCAGCCCGTCAGCAAGATGTTGGTGGACACCGGAGCGGCAGTCAATATAATGCCATACTCCATGCTACGGCGTTTGGGACGCTCCACTGCAGATCTGATCAAAACCAACGTCACGTTAAGCGACTTCAACGGCCAAACTTCAGAAACGCAGGGCGTGCTGAACGTGGATCTGACCGTGGGCAGAAAAACCATCCCTACGTCATTCTTCGTCGTGGACAGCAAAAGCACCTACGCTGTCTTGCTAGGGAGAGATTGGATTCATGCCAACTGCTGCATTCCATCCACGATGCACCAGTGCCTAATACAGTGGGATGGAAATGAAGTGGAGGTCATTCATGCAGATGATTCTATCGAGATCTCCATAGCTGGCATGAACATCTGGGAAGCAGAAGACCAAGAGCCGATCTCTGGAATCAGTCTAGACGGATGTGAGCGCATTGAAGCTACAAAAAACGGGGTGAGGCTGGTCTTATCCACTGGCCTGACAGAGTAGCAAAGTCCATGATCATACATGGTACGGCCGATCCCTGCGATCGGCCACAAAAAACAAAAAGCAGCAATCTTACGACAAGCAGATCATGTAGTCGTAGCAGGGAGATTCCCTGCCATTGTGAAACACAAATAAGGTGTAAACCGCCCTTGACTAATGCAATCAAAAAGGGGGCCGATTCAGGCAATCGGCCCAAATTATTTTGGTTACCCTCACCTACTGTTTACCCTGTGTTTAGCATCGATTTAACAGGTGACGGAAAGCTAGGGTATGGGTTTACATCCGCTGATGAACTAGAGGAAATCGACATCGGTCCTGGGGATAAGCCACGACCAACATTTATCAGCAAGAAGTTAGATCCGAGGCTGCGGGGTCCGATGATAGCTCTGTTGAAAGAATATCCAGACTGCTTCGCCTGGGACTATACAGAGATGCCTGGATTAGACAGGAGCATCATTGAGCATCGACTCCCGCTTAAAAAAGGATTTCGGCCATTCCAGCAGCGAGCACGACAGATGAAGGCCGAAATTTTGGCAGAAGTCAAGAAAGAGGTCGAGAAAATGTTGACAGCCAAGTTAATCAGGCCATGCAGGTATGCTGAGTGGATTTCTAGTATCGTACCTGTAGAGAAAAAGGATGGCCGCTGGCGTGTTGCCATAGATTTTCGGGATCTCAATAGGGCTACTCCAAAGGATGAGTATCCGATGCCGGTGGCAGAAACGTTAATCAACGCAGCGGCTGGTCATAAAATCTTGAGCTTCATGGATGGCAATGCCGGTTACAACCAAATTTTTATGGCTCCAGAAGACTGCATTCAGAGTACCAGGCTCGGTGGGGTTGTTTGAATACGTAGTCATGACGTTTGGACTGAAGAATGCCGGCGCCACGTACCAAAGAGCCATGAATTACATTTTCCACGATCTGATCGGCAAGCTGGTGGAAATTTATATCAATGACGTGGTGGTCAAGTCAGCTTCAGTACAAGGACATCTGGACGACCTGCGACGCGTCCTGTACCGAACAAGGAAATTCGGGCTACGGATGAATCCAAAGAAGTGTGCTTTCGGTGTGACGGCCGGTCAGTTCTTGGGTTTCTTGGTCCATGAACGCGGAATTGAGATCGGCCTGAAAAGTCAGGAGGCAGTGCGAACAATTAAGCCACCTACAACGAAGAAAGAACTGCAGTCTCTCATCGGCAAGATCAACTTCGTCAGAAGATTCATCTCCAATCTGTCAGGAAGGATAGAGCCGTTCATGGGACTGGTAAAGATTAAATCTGATGAGGAGTTCAGCTGGGGGGCAGAACAACAACGAGCCTTCGACGAGATCAAAGAATATCTGACGAAGCCGCCAGTATTGGTTCCGCCCCAGCCGGATAGGCCATTCTACATTTACTTATCAGTAGCTGACACGTCCATCGCCTCAGTGGTGGTGCAAGTTTATGATGGGCTGGAGCGAGTTGTATTTTACATCAGCAGAAGGATGCTGGATGCAGAGACAAGGTATCCTGAGATCGACAAGTTGTGCCTCTGCCTGTTTTTTACCTGCACCAAGCTGCGCCACATTTTGCTATCAGCAGAGATTGTCATCATATGCAAATCAGATGTCATAAAGCACATGCTGTCGGCTCCTATGTTGAAAGGCCGACTGGGCAAATGGATGTTTGCATTATCAGAGTTTGACATCCGGTATCAACCCGCGAAAGCAGTTAAGGGACAGGCATTGGCCGACCTTATCGCTGAAAGGATCAACACTAATATAGCAGCACTATCTATACGAGCGTGGGCTATGTTTTTCGATGGATCGGTTTGTGACGATGGGTGCGGCATCGGTGTGCTACTCGTGTCGCCCCGGGGGGCAACATTCTCCTTCTCCATCAGGTTATCTGCCCCTCGCACCAACAACGTCGCTGAGTATGAGGCGATACGCAAGGGAATGGAGTTGCTCATCGAAGCTGGAGCAAAAGCAGTGGAAATTTTTGGAGACTCCAAGTTGGTGATTTCTCAGCTCACGGAGGAATACAAGTGTGAGAGCGAGTCGCTCTTCCCATTATGGCTGCAATGCCGTGAGATGATGGCACAGTTCCGGTACATAAACTTCACCTGGATCCCGCGATCGCAGAATACCGAGGCGAATGATCTTGCACAAATGGCTTCAGTCTACAAGGACGTAGCAGAGGGAGCCGATGTTCAGGTACAGTTCCTAGACGCAGACGACTGGAGAGCCGATATCTTCAATTACTTGAAGGATTCGGCTCGGGGGGCACCTAAACGGATAAGGTACAAGGCCATGAAGTATGTGCTCATTGGGGACGACATGTTTTACAGGACTCTGGAAGGGTTATTGCTCAAATGTCTGGGGATAGCCGAGGCCAATCGGCTCCTACACGAGGTACACGAAGGCGCCTGTGGAACTCACCAATCGGCTCACAAGATGAAGTGGTTGATCAGGCGATCAGGGTTTTATTGGCCTACCATGCTGGAGGACTGTTTTAAGTACTACAAAGGGTGTCAAGCATGTCAGAGATTTGGAAAAATTCAGATGGTACCCGCGTCAGCGATGAACCCCATCATCAAGCCTTGGCCATTCCGAGGTTGGGGCATGGATATGATTGGCAAGATCAATCCTCCGTCAAGCAAAGGCCACATGTGGATTTTGGCCATTACGGATTATTTCACTAAATGGGTGGAAGCCGTCCCTATGAAGTCAGTAAGCTCGAAGGATGTTGTCGATTTTGTGAAAGAACACGTCATTCATAGGTTTGGGATTCCCCAGACTATCACGACCGATGGAGGTTCGGTCTTCACTTCTCACGAGTTCAGAAAGTTCTGTGAGGACACAGGGATTAAGCTGATTCGATCATCTCCATACTATGCTCAAGCAAATGGGCAAGCTGAAGCGTCCAACCAGAGCCTTATCAAGCTGATCAAGAGGAAAATCGATGAGCACCCTAGGCGTTGGCACGAGGTTTTGTCAGAGGCTTTATGGGCTTACCGCATGTCATGTCATGGAGCGATAAAAACCTCGCCATACCATCTAGTCTATGGACAAGAAGCCGTATTGCCCTGGGAAATTACGGCTGGATCGAGACGTGTCACTTTTCAGAACGATCTAACGACTGAAGAATATGCGGCCCTGATGAGTGACAGTGTTTAGGATCTGACTGAGCTTAGGCTATGGTCGCTTGAGAAAATCAAAGAAAACAAGGCCAAGGTAGCTTGTGCATATAACAAGAAGGTGAGACCGAAGGAGTTCCACGTTGGCGATTTGGTATGGCAAGCTGTATTGCCATTGGGAACTAAGGATGCAGCATATGGTAAATGGTCTCCGAATTGGCACGGGCCATACAGAGTTGATCAGGTCTTGAGGGGGAACGCGTACATGCTGGAGGAGCTGGATGGCGTGAAATTCCCAGTGGCTGTCAACGGTCAGCATCTCAAGAAATATTTCCCAAGCATGTGGGATGATGGACAGTGAGATATGGGGGCCGATACATGAAATTGGCCAATGTTTCCCAAAGCATGTGGGATGATGGACAGTGAGATATGGGGGCTGATACATGAAATCGGCCAATAAAAAAAATACAGCCGATGCACAGCCATCGACTCTAGAGGTTCAGACTGTTACAAGCAGGAGCCAGTTTACATAAACCAGCTACTGAAGAAATGCCTCGAAGGCGTGGAGGGCGTCAGCACGGACACGGTCCACCTCGGCGATCTCGGCTTCGTCATCTTCGTCCTTGCCCGTCACTAGCTGCTTGTTCAGGGCACGTATTTCTGCCAGATCGGTCTTCAGTTGAGCCTTGAGGTTTTCTGCTTCGTCTTGGGATCGGGCGATGGATTCTTCCTTGTCGCGAATGAGCTGTTTTGTCGCCCGGACTTTCTCTTCGAGATCTTCCAACTCCCTTTTCAAGGATGCGAGCTCGGCGGTACTGACGGAGGTGTCAGTTTTGGCATCCAGAGACGCCTTTTTCTCGTTGAGCTGCTGACATCTGTCTGCAATGTTGGCCTTCAGCGGAAGTTGGGCACGACGCAGGTTGATCCTTTCACGAGCTAGCTTCACCCTTGACCCGTAGAAAGACAGAGTTATAACGGGCCAAAGCTTCACCTGCAATACTACTGGGAGTTGGTCTTTTATTTCAGCAAGAACGCTCTTCACCTCCTCAGAACCCTCGATCAACTCTTCGATCGGGGAGGACAGCAAGGCTCAAAGACGCTGGAATTGAGGTAGAACAGCCCTGGCTTGTGGTTTATCGGTGGCGACAGAGGCAGTTGGTTCGATGGATTCAGGGTCGAATGTCAACAAGCCTGAAATATCACAACCCTGGCAGCCCGAAAAAGCGTCAGTATGCGTCCAACAGAGAAGAATTAGCCGAAAGAAGCTAACATACCTCTCCTAAGATCGAGGGGATTGCAGATGACGAGGCAATCGGCTTGTGTGTAGTTGCTGGAGGCTTGGCCAAAGGGGTAGCCGTTTCATCTGCACCTTCGGGGATTGCTGAATCCGGCTCGGCTAGAGGCATCGGCACTGCCCCAGCCTTCCCACTAGAAACGTCAGTCGTCTGCATTGAAGGTGTTTAGCCGATGTAAATGATGATGAATCGGCAGATAAGAAGGAATTAAGTGGTAAGAGCATGAAGGGTGATGATTTTCGAAACCTCTTGGCTCGACGAAGAAGCTTGCAGTCCTTTGCGAGCTCTCTTGGGACCCACAACTGGCCCCGCCTCGACTGATGCTCGGGGGGCAGCAGGTTCAGGAACTGGCCTTTTCCTGGGAGCCGATGGTGGCACATCTGGCTGGTTTGGTGTGGCAGTCCTCTCAGAGTCTGTTGGGCTCGATTCTCCTTGATCAGGTTGTGTGTCCTCGTGCGAGGTGTCTTCGACGGAAGCCTGCAAGAGAAGGAAAGTTATTAGACATGAGCATGTCTGCAAGAATGAAAGAATGAGAGAAATCAACCAAGGCATGGATCAGCGTACATGCGAGCTTTCTGGAGAAGGGCTCCGGCGCCTCAAAGTCTTCCTGGCAGCTACCTTCTTCACCACCGTTCTTGTTTTAGTTGGAACTTGAGGGGCCGCTGACCTTGAGGTTACTTGCTTCTTAGAAGCCGATTGTGGTGTTATCGGCTGGTTCTGCATCATGACCCTTTTCAAAGGTGGCGAGTTTTTGTAGAAAAGAACCACAGGAGCTGGCGGAAAGAACTCAAAGGGGGAGCCATCACTGTGCGTAGGTTCAGGGCCATCTTGTTGCTGCAAAGAGAAAGAGTGGGTTAGTAGAAGAGTCATTTGTGAGCTGCATCAAGAAAATAGTGGTACCTGTTCCACGGGGATGTCATAGTCAGCATCGAGCTGTTTCAGCAACGGTCCCAGAGCTCTCCTGAAGGCGTGAGTCTTCCACATCGACCACCAGTCTTCAAAGCCATCGGTGGATGAGGCGAAGGTGAGGTCGTTGGGAATTGGGATGGTCAGAGCATCAAAGAAGGAGTAACACCTTTGACTGGTGAGAGGATCAGGCAGGTCGGCTCTGCTCTCCGTAAGATGGTGGAGAAAGAGATGGGGAGGTACTTGTCCAAGGCCAAATTGCCGAGCCACTATGACCGGCTGGTAGAATTCATACCCAGGCTTGATGATTCTGTTGGATGTGCTCATGCCAACTGGAAGGAAACAGGGACGGATCACAATGGAAAAGAGTTGCCGAGTGCTGGTGTCATCGGCAAAGCTGTCTAGCCTGAAGGAGATGGGATTTTCAAAATGTTCCGATTCTTCCATGTAAGGGAAGAAGGTAGGATTATCCAGGCCGTGGAAGAAAATACTGAACCACTTGGAAGCTTCCTGAGGGGATAGTTTACTACCTGGCAGCCTATACAAAGCTTGGCCATAACTGGTGCATCTGATCTGCCTTCCTTTGACATCTGGAAAGGTGCAACTCGCCAAAAGGGGGAAGTTTGGGATGTGGTTTTGAAAATACAGCTGAGCCCATAGCTGGATGAACCACCAAGGACCACCTGTTTTGACTGCTATGCCAGAGAACAGCTTGACAGACATCAACTGGAGATATCGGTAGACCTCTCCAAGGAACAGTTTGCCGATGCCAAGTTGAGTGCCTTTAGCAAGTTCATAGGCCAGGGAGAGATAGTTCTTGGTTGGAGCAAGGGAAGGGCCACAGAATATGAAATGTTCTAGCCAGAGGTTGAGGAAATCCGTGTGTTCTTTCTCGGTGACAGGACCTCTAGTTTTCATGTGGCTTTGAATATATGCGCCCCAGTTCGTGCATTCTGTTTTGGAAGACAGTTTGTAGGGGACTTTGGTCAGTTTAAAAGCAGAAGGGCTGGGTGATGTAACATCCAGACCAGTAATCATCACCACGTCTAACAGGGTTGGTGACATAGGGCCATGACCGAACATGAAGCAATTCAGAGCGTCAGACCAGAAGTAGCCGATGGTTTTGAGAAGATTCTCATGTTTCTCAAGAGAAGACAATGACAAATGCAAGGCATCGGCTATTCCCGTGGTTTCCCATTGGGATTGGTAAGCTCTAGCTACCCTGCTGAACCAAGTGACCCAATGTTCAGGAGGATTAGGCCAGGCTCGCAAGCAGTCGGCCCAAGAGTTTAAATCTAGGTCTTGGCTTACGAAGGGGATTCGGTTTGCTTCGCAAGAAATCAGATGGGCAGGACTAGATGCTGTACGAGGGCCAAGGTAGAGAGAATTTGGGAGAGAAGGATGTGGCAGCAGGATGTCTGAAACCTAGAAAATTTAATAATGGAATAAGGCATTAATTTAGGTGTTCGCCATTAATTCTAGCATCGCGTTCAGACTGTGGGGAGTAGGCGTACCTTCAGACCGGAGACCTCTGGGTTGGTGTTGGACGATTCCGCCATCTAGTTTGCTGGCGGAGATGGATCTGTGCAATTGGGGATCGAGGGGTCTTGTCGCTGTGAGCTCGATTTGGTCGATGAGCGATTGGAGATCTGGGTCGCCCTTTTTGAAGAGGGTCGCAGGTTACCGTTTGAAACTGGAAAGTGGCCGCTCAGATTTGTCTAAGTATGCGACCGAACTTGACCTTGTAAACGTTTTTGGGAAAGCCGATGTTGTACCATCGGCTCTTTGGGCTGTGACTTGGTTGACTGTATGAGCGCAGCAGGGTAAAAGCCTATGTGACTATCGGCAATCTTCGAGTTGGAAAAAGCAATCTTCGTTCATTCAAAAGACGATTATTTACAGTGGAGCTGATTGCTTACAAAAGGAGCTGATTGCTTACAAAAGGAAATCTACTACTACTACTACTACTACTACTAATTCCTAATCTAGAGGCCGAGGTCGTCGCCGCTATCTTCGCCGTCGTCTTGTTCGCTGTCATCAGCGCTGCTGCCGGCGTCGTCTTCGCTGCTGCTGATCCAGATGCCAGCGGGGGCCTCCTCGTCCTCGTCGTCGTCTTCGGTGTCCTCGCTGGACCCGGCGCGGAAGTACTTCACCGGCTAGTACTCGTCGGAGGAGGTGTCCTCCTCCGCTTCCTCCTCCTCGTCGGAGGAGTCGACGCCGTCCCAGGACATGGCGTCGTCGGTGCTATCCGCCTCCAGTTCCCCATCGGCAAGGAACTGCAGGTCCTCCTCGCCATCGGTCAAGGACTCGTCGTCCTCCGACCAGGTGGCGAAATCCCAATCCCTCTCGTCCCACCATTGTGGGGCGAGAGCGTTGTACGCCGCCGTCGGCGGATGCTCTGGCGTCGGCTCCCGGTCGCTCATTGAGTTGGAGGCTTGGGAGGACAGGCCAGATGAAGAAGAGGAGGCCATGGCGGAGGAAGAGGGTTTTTTGGCTGCTGGAGGAAGATGGGGCTGCAAACTGCTCAGATGAATATAAATAAGGTGAATAGTATGAAGCGGTTCAATGCTATAGCGGTTTCCCAGAATGTGCTCCCGAAATTGTCAAATCATGCACTGCGGAGAAGTGGAGAAGACAGGGCATCATGATGAGGGGGTGGCGTGACGATTCTGTTCTGCAACGCATTCTGGCAACGCGTAACCCGATACAGAAAAAAAGAGGAGAAGGAAAAAAACAGAGTGGTTTTGGAATTATTATTGCCAAAACCAGGGGGGCATGTGTTATCGCCATATTTTGGCCAAAGGAGGAGTTGGGCCGCAATCAAGATGGGCTTAGAAGATACGTATATGCAACGTGTTGTTGAATCGGCCTCGTGCGTTGATTTGGGCTAAATTGCCCGTGTATCTTATATTGTAATAGGTTCCGTTTCGATTTAGGTAAGAGATAGAGTTGTAGAGTTATTCCAAAGATAGAAAGTCTCCGGACTATAAATATGTACCTAAGGTTATTGAGAAAAGGAGGACAATCACGTTCACAACAAACACAATCTCGGCGCATCGCCACCCCTTGTTTCTAGGGTTTTTCTCGGGTAAGTGCCATGCTGCCTAGATCGCATCTTGCTATGATCGTTTAGATATGCTGCCTCTAGTTATCTCGCCGCCTTTGCACCTTTTCCCGGGTGTAAGGGTGGCACTTTGCTTGATCTTTATTTAAGTCGATTTGATCTGTTATAGTTGTGCCTTGTTCTCCAAGGTTTAGTTTGATATCTGCATGATCAGGCCTTGCAAACGGGTTGAACGATCCAGTAGTATGGAAGATATGGTTTACCAATCCAAGAGGAGTTGTTCCGGGAATTAACGTTACGTTGGTTTTTAGGCCTTCTCTAGGATTGGTTTTCTATTATCTTTTGTATCTACCAGGCTCAATTACGTGTAGGACGTTCCAATTACATGGTGAAAACGTTAAACTATCGTAGATCGATTTAACTTGTATTGATGAAGCAAAACCCCATGTTATCATAGATCTAATGCAGAACCATGGGGTAATCGGCTCCAAGAGCCGATTCACAGGGAAACCTGAAAGCCGGTCACGGCTTGAATTTTACGTATGTTTGTTTGCCATGCAGGAAACCAATCGAAGCAATCTTTCACCTTCCTGATCAGGTATAGGTCAGGTGGCACGCCCTCGAACCAGCCAGGACGCGTGCCGGAGTTTTGCGGGCCGTTGCCCGAGGGACCAGGGCCCACCAGCAGTCCTGGGAGCCTCCCGGCTCTCCGTGTTGCCCGTCGCTGCTCGCCGGTGGGTTTTGGCAGGCAACAGCGCCACAAAAGTTATCCAGTGGCGCATCAGGAGCAATGTGCCATAGAACCACCAAACTTATGTGGCGCGTCTTCCAGAGCCATGCGCCACAGAAGTTTGGTGGGACCTACACCAGCGGTTGGACCATGAATCTTCTATGGCGCATCACTCCGTATGCACCACTGAAGTTTGGTTGGACCCACAGCAGGCGGGGTCTGACCGTGCTCTGACCAAACTTCTGTGGCGCATAAAGGGAGATGCGCCACAGAAGTTTATATCTTCTATGGCGCATATCACCATATGAGCCACAGAACAATTATGTGGGCCCCACACTCTGGACACCCATGTACAAGATTCTGTGGCGCATTTGTGCATATGCGCCACATAAGAACAAACTTCTGTGGCGTATGAGTGCAATATGCGCCACATAATGCTTCGTCTTTCCTAGTACACACATTTTCCTCTTGTGCTTTTCCCAGCTAAACAAGTACCAGTGGAATAGGTAGAATATACTAGACAGACTAGTAGATAGACATGTACAGTGGCATACATCGTTGCAAAATGCACATGCGCATAGCGTTGAACAGCAAAACAAAAATGCCATACATCATTGCAAATACACAAACTACAACATTGCAAATCCCTTCACAGATTTGGTGGGGGCGATGGCGGTGGAAGATGCCAAACCTCCCTGTTCACGCGCACCTGTAGCCTGCGGACGTGGTCCTCCATGGACAAGTTGGGGTCGAGCACCGGCCGCCACCCGATTGGTTCCGCCATGCACGCCCTCTCCTCCGAAGACGCGAGCACGGCGTACACCTCATGTCCTTTTTGTAGAGGTCCTCGTGCCACGGTCTGGCCTCCTCCTCGATTAGGTTGACCTCTGAATCCCGCGGCGGCTGACTCCGAGCACTGCCCCTCGACCTCGCCCTCCACTTCGAGTAGGCTGCAGGGAACGCGAGCGGGATGTGCTCTCCAGCGAGTCTTCCGACGAGTTGTGGGAAGAAGACATCAGGGGAAGGTATGTTTCTTTGGATAGGGAGTGTGGTATATATATAGAGGGGTGTCATTAAAGCAGCTCTATCTGCCACCTTCATTTCGTGCAGATCTGCCCTCAGTGTTTTGTGGCGCATATATCAGCTATGCGCCACAGAAGATCTTCTGTGGCGCATAACCACAACATGTGCCACAGAACACTGAGTGCAGGGGCCCAAAGTGTTTGGCCCACTGCACCCTATGTCCCACAGTGTCTGGCCACTGGCCAAGGTTCTGTTGCGCATATATGTGCTATGCGCCATAGAACATTGATTCACGGAGCCCACATGGCCCACTGCACCCTATGGCCAAGGTTATGTGGCGCATGCACTCAGTATGCGCCATAGAAGATTAAACTTCTGTGGCGCATATTGCCTGTATGCGCCATACAATCCTTCGACCAGATCTGCACAAAGGTGGTAGATTTGCACCCCTCTATCTACCACCATCAATTTCGCATCCTTCTTCCCCTCCTCCCAGCTCGTCTTCCTCCTCTCTCCCACCCCATTGTGTCGATACTTTTCTACATTTTGTTGTATTTAAACCTACTACAGTTGATAGATTGGTTAGGGAAAGCCTTTCTCCAACTAGTAGATCTAAAACACACCTACTTTTCTCCTCCACTTCTCTATTTGTGTACTATTATCTCTCTATAGATCTATTGAACCACACTCTCTCACATCGCGCTCCCGACTCGGTATTCAATCTACTCGGCGATTAATTGGCCATGAATATGCATGTTTTGTAGGTGTGTGTATATGCGATGCATGCATGGCGCGATGATGATGTTTGTGCATGAAGCTTGTGTGGTGCATGAATGCTTGCATGGGAAGAAGTTTCATGTTTTTGCTTGTCTGTCCCGGTGTGGCGCATGGATGTTTGCCGAAATTTTGATTCATTTCCATTTCGGCAAATTTTTGCACCACCCATATTTCCTACTTTTAGGAAAGGTCATGCCGAATTTTTCCGGCGACGACCATGCATGTGTGTTTTGTGTGTTCATAAGGTGTTGTTTATAATTAAGCTACTCTCTATATTTTGCTCTATATGTGCATACTGCGCAGGCTACCATGGTCGTCAGCATGAGCGAAGGTCGAGTTACTAGGTACAAGAAAGACGCCAAGGCGGACATAATTCGGAACAACAAGACCCAGATAAGATGTCCATGTCGAACATGCAAACTCCAGCGCTAGATCGACCCTGATTCTTGACAATCGGAGGATCACCTGCTCAAGTGTGGTTTCATGCGCGACGACTTCGATGAGGAGCTCGCAGTAAATGGTGTCGTTCATCCTGAAGACTTGGGTGGGAGAGAAGACGAAGAGTCTCCCGACGGGCATGGTCATGATGACGAAGAATATACCGGCGTCGGGCATGATCATCATGACGAAGAAGGATATGCCGACGGGCATGACCATCATGAAGAAGGAGAAGAAGCGAACACCCAGACGCTGCTAACTTCGCTGTTAAGGGACCCTCATGTTCAGGAACTGCTTCTCAAGGAGACGAGCAACGCCAAAGCTGCAGCCAGAGAGAAAGCCCAGCTGGCGCAAATGGAGTTAGATGGGATGACTCCATTGTATCCTGGGTGTCGGCCCAAGGATACACGCCTGAGTGTAACGCTCAAGGCTCTAGAGATGAAGGAGGAACACAAATGGACCGACGTGAGCTTCAATGCTAACATGGAATTCTGGCACGATCGTCTTCCTAATGGGAACACATTGCCAACAAGTATAGAGGAAGCCAAGAAAATCGTGTGCCCTCTCGACCTACCGCACATTAAATACCACGAATGCATCAATGATTACACACTTTATCGTAACGAGTACGCGGAGAGAACCACATGTTCGGTGTGCAGACATGGATGGTACAAGAGAGGGAACAAGAAAGTTCCTCGAAAAGTGGTATGGTACTTTCCTATCACTCCCCGTCTACAGAGATATTTCGTAGATCCTAAGGAAGCAAAGCTAATGCAATGGCACGCGGAAAGGGAGAAACCCGAAGATGATCCAGAGAAGGGCAAGATCCTAACACACCCTTTAGACGCTAGCCAGTGGAATGCATTGGACATCGAGTTCGAAGAGTTTGGGGGCGATGCAAGGAACGTCAGGCTAGGTATGAGCACTGATGGACTCGATCCTTTTAGTAACCAGAGTAGCACGCATAGCACCTGGCCCGTGTTTGTAAGGCCGTACAACATCCCCCCATGGCTCTGCACAAAGCAAAGGTACGTACACATGAGCATTCTTATTCCGGGGCTGAAACAGCCAGGTGTCGATATGAATCTTTATCTCGGGTTGTTGAAAGAGGAGTTAGCCACGTTGTGGGAGACGCCAGCCCATACGTGGGATGCCTACACTAAATAATATTTCCCTCTGAGAGCCGCATTGCTCACGACGGTGCAGGATTATCCTGGTTACACATATGTATCGTCCTAGGTGAACCATGGACACAATGCATGTGTCAAGTGCATGGATAAGACCCCGCATCTCCACCTACCCAAGGATCCCGGGTCTTCGAAAACCGTGTTCCAAGGGACTCGAAAGTGGCTTCGCATGGATTACCCATGGAGAAAACGCGGTGACCTGTTCAATGGTAAAGACGAGCTCGAAAGAGCCCCGTGTACGAGGAGTGGCGAAGAAATCGAGGAGCTTCTGAATAATTGGGATGAGTGTCCAGCGCCAGGAATGAAGCGACCAAAGACAAAGCCGTACTGGAATGTCCTCCACACGCCCCATATCCTCGATGTAATGCATATCACGAAGAACGTTACCAAGAGTCTGCTTGGCACTCTCCTCAACATGCCGGAGTGAGCATCAAGAAGGAGCTTCAAGAAGGAGCTTCAGTACCCTGATAGTGATGATGATGACGATCAAACGGAAGGGACTCAGGCTCGCCGCAAGAGGGTTAAGGAGAATGAGGTGGTTGTGCTTCGCGCTGCCTGCTTCACTCTGTGTCAGTAGGCAATTGAGCAGTTTTTTAGGTGCCTCCTAGGAGTCAAAGATCCTCACGGTTACTCGGGCAAGATAAGCAGGTATCTCAACGTAGCGAAGAAGAAGTTCAGCGGTATGAAGTCCCACGACTGTCACGTGATGATGACATAGATACTTCCAGTTGCCATACGAGGGATAATGGACGAGCACATTCGTGAGACGCTTTTTGGCTTGTGCAACTTTTTCGATGTCATCTCTAGGAAGTCGATCATCATGAAGCAGCTCAAAAGGCTACAAGAAGAGATCCTGGTGATACTATGCGAGCTCGAGATTTACTTTTCGCCCGCATTCTTCGACATCATGGTGCATCTACTTGTCCACGTCGTGGATGACATCATCCAGCTAGGGCCGACATTCCTGCACAACATGATGTCGTTTGAAAGGCTGAACGGTGTCATTAAAGGGTTCGTTCGTAGCCAAAGGCTTTCTAATCTACGAGTGCATCTCTTTCTGCCAGAACTATCTAACCACCGAGAACGAGGATGTTGGAATACCCACCAAGAAGCACCTCGGTAGGCTCGCTGGGTATGGTCACCGTGAGGGCCACCGCTCACTGCATGTCGGCATTGCTAATCGACGCGCCGACTTTGGCAAGGCACACCGAGTCGCACTACAACACATTGAATTGGTCAGCCCTTGGGTGGAAGAGAACAAAAGCTTGATCGAGCAGGAGTACGTGGACCTGGCCCGCCCGAGGAAGAAAGGAGACCTAACAAGAGAACACAACTCCAACTTCACGTGTTGGTTCAAGAAAAGGCTGCTGGACAATCCCCCGCAGACGCCTTCTACGGAAGATCAACAACTCATATTCTCCTTGTCATAGGGCCCAGCGCATAACGTAAAGACCTATCAGTTATACGACATCAACGATTACAGATTCTACACCGAGGAAAAGGACATGAATAGCGACTATCAAAACTCAGGAGTAACTATGATGTCCTTTGCCGATGACGAGACTACTGTCATGGAAAGATTCTACGGAAGGATCGAGGAGATATGGGAGCTCGACTACTGTGGAGAGACGGTACCGATGTTCCATGTTAGATGGGCCAAGAACATCGAAAAAGACAGGTCGATATTTCACCACCTGCGTTATACCAGATGCCAAGTCGGCAAAGAAGGCCTCCAGAAAAATGAGTCGTGGATACTCGCTAGCCAAGTTGATCAATGTTTCTTTATTACCGACCCGTCAAAGCCCAGTCGTGTTGTAGTGAGGAGGGGAAAGAGGAGCATCATCGTAATGTACGGATCTGCCAACGAGCAAGACTTCGACAAGAATGGCGATCCGAAGATCGAAGAGGAGTTCGACAAGTACTTCAACATGCCTACTTCTACTACAATAAGAAGAAAGACCAGACTACCTACTAAAGGTTGCCAGTTCACGAGAAGAAATATCATAGTGCCCAGTCTAAAGTATTCAACCACGAAGAAAAAAGCCAAGAAGATTGTGAAGAGAGGCTAGCTCGACACATCACATGACGGCGTGCGACCTTTTTGTGTATTAGTTAGAGACTAAAATATATATCGTGGTATTTAAATATATGTGTAACATATATATATTTGTACTTGCTTGTTGTAATATAACATAAGTAAATATATTTATCACATACAATTTAAAATATTTTTTAAATAAAGAAAAAAGTCTGATACAGCCAGGATTCGAACCTGGGCTACCCAAGGTTAGAGCCAGTACTGGTGACCACTAGGCTAGGTGATTGTTTGATGCAAACTACAATGCCGCATTTCTTTTGGACCAAGTGCACATATTCTGTGGCGCATTCCTACAATATGCACCACAGAAGTTGGACATTCTGTGGCGCATATTGTAGGAATGCACCACAGAAGTTTCAAACTTAGCCAAAAAAACGGTTTGGCCTTCCCCTTCCCTACTTCATTCCAACCTTTCCCCAAATCGAAATTTTCGAGCCCGCGACCCAGAACCCTAGCGCCGCCCACACACAACGGAGGAGGAGCCTACGAGGGAGGAGGAGGATCCTACGAGGGAGGATGAGCCAGCCGTCGTCGCTGTTGTAGCCTATGGAGGAGGAGCATACGAGGGAGGGAGCCAGCAATCGCCGCCGTCAGATCCTGTGGAGGAGGAGCCCGTCCCGCGTGCAACCTAGGAGGAGAAGGGCAGTCCCGCGCCCATGGCGGACGAGACTGTAGAGGAGGAGCCCGTCCCGCAGCAGAAGCACTGCCGCCACGACCACCTCCCCATCCCGCGCCATCTCGCCACCGAAGCACATCTCTGAATTTCGTTTGCTGATTAGGGTTCCTAGGAACCGCAGTAGGTATCATTGCTCTATGCAGCCGGAGGCCAGTCCAGTGTAGGCGCTGCTTCAATGTCGCTGCGAGTTTGGGTTGTGGGCACCGTGGGCATGTGTCTCGGAGGAAGGGAGGAGCACATGCGTTGCCGTGTCGTCGGCGCCTTCTTGTTATGTATGGGCGTCGCCGATATTGGCTCGATCTCCTGGCCGGAATCATGGATGTTTCCATGTTCGTTGGGATTTGGGTCTGGAGGGGATCGCCTTTTTTTCTTGTTTTCCTGCTGGACACCTGCCGCCTGAAGAAGAAAGAAGGCGCACAGGCCTCCGGGTTGTAGATTGTGGGAGTAGATTGCGTTATGAGACCAACAACAAAAAAAAACCTACAAGTTTTCAAACATTATGAAAAAATATCACGTAGACAGTGGCATGTCCAAACTGAACAAACTCCTAGCGCAATTTTTTTTGAAGGGGTTTTTTTTCACACAAATGATTGTATAGTTTATGATCGAAAATTTTAGGACAGAAATGTTTGTATTTTATATGAACTTCTGCAAATTTATTAATTGCAACTACAGAGCATGCATAGGAACCCTACTTGTTTGAATTGCAAATTTGTTAATTGCAACTACAAAGTTTGCTAATTTGAATTGAAACTGTAGCAGAGGAGGGACCAAGATTAGTTGGGTACGGCGACCTGTTTACTTATTTTCTAATCATCATTTGTTTAGTTTAGTACAGCATGCCTAGCCTAAGGGCAGCAGCAGCACTGTAGAATACAGCACACTTTGAATAGCTTTCTTAAGTAAACCCAAACTAGCACAACAGTCACTAGTAGAAAACGCCCCATTGGTCCCGGTTGGTAAGGGGCATTAGTCCCGGTTACCCAACCGGGACAGGGCAATCGGGACTAAAGCCCCAACCTTTAGTCCCGGTTGCCCCACCAACCGGGACAAATGGGGGTACACGTGGCGGCGGTAGAGCGCGAGGGGGGGAGGAGCAACCGTCCCGGTTCGTAACACGAATCGGGACAAATAACCTTCTGCCGCGGCAGAGATTTGGCACATTTCTCTGCCGCGCCAGAGAATTCATTTTGGCAACTTTTGTTGCCGCGGCAGCATTTTCGCCACTTTTTGTGCCGCGGCAGACAATTCATTTAGGTTGTTTTATTGTTTATTTAGTGTTTTGCACTCCTCAATGAAGGAACCATTATATTACATAAGATCATCATTACATTATTACATTAGATACACGGATCGAGTTCATGCACTACATACCACTAGTGGAAACAACCCCATTGGTCCCGGTTGGTAAGGGCATTTAGTCCCGGTTACCCAACCGGGACGGGGCAATCGGGACTAAAGCCTCAACCTTTAGTCCCGGTTTCCCCACCAACCGGGACAAATGGGGGTACACGTGGCGACGGCAGAGTGCGAGGAGGGAGGAGCAACCGTCCCGGTTCGTAACACGAGCCGGGACAAATAACCTTCTGCCGCGGCAGAGATTTGGCACATTTCTCTGCCGCGGCAGAAACTTCATTTTGGCAACTTTTGTTGCCGCGGCAGCATTTTCGCCAGTTTTTGTGCCGCGGTAGAGAATTCATTATGTTGTTTTATTGTTTATTTAGTGATTTGCACTCCTCAATGAAGGAACCATTATATTACACAAGATCATCATGACAATATTACATTCGATACATGGATCGAGTTCATGCACTAGATCGAGTTCATCCCTATTGTCTATACAAAGCCGAATAGTATTCCCCTTTTAGGTTTAGGACTCATGCATCCAAGAATCCCGCCAATTCCTCCTGAAATTCTCGTACGCGATCTTTTGGCAGAAGACTGTCCCGTAGACGTTCGATCTGATTTAAAAAAGGAGTCAGCCTATATGAATGAAACTAAACACAATTTGATTGTAATTAAAAACTATAGAAATTGTTTACATACGTGGAGTTGCTCTAAATTTCTGCCCTTCTCATCGCACGTCTGCCGGATGAACTCGCAAACATAGTATCCACATAGATAGTTACCTGGTCCCTGTGTCAGGCACTTTACGAGAACATAGTTCAATCAAAATAATAATCAAGCATGATAATAACTGTATCAAAACTAGAATCAAAGAGATGCGCGGATATAGCTAGTGGTGCTTACATCTAGTGCTTGAAATGTAAGCTTCGCTTTTCAAACACCCCTAGCCTTGTTGGTGAACCATTTCCAAGTGCTCCCCGGCGAATAAAAAGAATAAAATAAGTTATTAATTACTTGATATCATAAAATTCACGAACGTTGTCGATATAGTGTCGTAATGATTAGAATTACTACTGGGGAAGCATCTGCATGTCCTTCCATGTCTCAAGGGGTTTATGTTTCGAGTCCATGACTAGTACACGCCCTTTGTCAAGTTGAATGATTAACATAATATAGTGGAAGCTGCGAATGCATAACTAATCAATTATATACTTAACATCGAGTAAACGAAATAGAAAGTGTATACAAGACAATAACACTCACTCGAAGTTGTAAGTAAAAAGTATTTCCCTTTTGGTTTCTTGAAACTTTAACGCGTGTACTATATTATCCTCCGTATCCTGGGGGCTTATTTTGAGATTAGCTTCATGAACCCAATATGGGTCAATGAAGCCAATGTCATAGATTTGTCCTCTATTGCATTCGAGAATCTTCATTCTGCATATTACAATATGATTATATACATGCAATAAACAAGGTGAGATAACTAGAGACTAAATTAATTATAGAATTAGTACTTACAGACAATAGGCACTGATGATCGATTTGTCCAAGGCGTCTTGATTGAATAATTGAAATAATTCATCAAATTCAACGGATATCATGTCATCCTTTTCTTTCCCATGATGCTTTTTTGTAACCCTCAGCACTATCCAGTTAGCCCAGGCCTTTGTGGCATGCATGTACCAGTTATGCAATCTTCGCATTTTTGTTGGAAGATTATTTACCTCCTCAGGTTTGACAAGAGGTTGGTCGTACTGGTATTTGTATGCTACTTCACTCATGGGGAAGTACTGTAACTGGGATAAGTACTGGGCAATACTCATACCTTGAGCAGCGGCAGCTTCTCCGTATTCTGCAACTACCTCTGGATCATACTGCTCTTCGGCCCCATATTTGCTCGACCCCACATTGGTATGGGAAATCACCTTGAGAGGGGCGCAAGACTGTTTTGCTTGTTCTCCGAGCTAGGCAACAGATTTCTCGCTTGCATCAGTACTGCTCTTCGAGGCTTGTTGTGCCGCATGTGACTTGAGAATAGAATGCTCATAGTCTGATGACATCTTTGGCTCGGGTTGATGAAGAGTCTTTAGCATTTTCAACACTTTGGATTTTTCTTCTTTGGTGCTGGGGAACTCTGGCTCTTTTTGCCGCCTCAGCTTAGCGAAAAACGCTATCGTTTCCGCATCAACGATCGCCGTAGTCTCCTCTTCAGTACAGTCATAAGCTCTCTTGGGAGGAACCTTTGGTACTTTTGGAAGAGGCTCTTGTTTACGTTTCGGCGATCGCTTACCACAACGCAGAGTAGAGGTACGCTTACGCTTTTTATCCTGAGGAAGCGGCGATGGCTCCCGCGGCGATGGCTGCGCCGGAGATTGGTGAGGCGACGGAGCCGGGTGAGGCGACGAAGACGGCTGCCGCGGCGGCGACGACCTCGCTAGAGACGAGTGAGGCGGCGGCGAAGATGGCCTTGGCGTGTGATTTCGAAGCACGATACATTTCTTTGGCCATAGAATGGTGACGTTTGTTGCGTCTCCTAGTACAATCACATCCCCTTCACCTGCAGGGTAGTCAAGATCCAAAACTTCAAAGGTGGGCATGATTTCATCCACCCCAACAACAGCGTAGCCCTCTAGAACCGGACGACAGTGGTAAGTTGGTGTGGGTCCAATTGGTAAGACATAGCCGACCGCCACCTTCATTGATATGTTCACAACTTTGACATGTAGCTCGCAGTGTGTCATCTCTGTGATATCATCCACTTGGTAGCCAACAGGAGCAATCGTCGGTGCACCATCGGCATCGCCATTGTCATCACCCGGGACCTCGGTGGAAACCACACTGCTTTTTCGATTATTCGATAGGCCGGTAGCATCAAATGCAGTGTGCTGCTGAGATGGGCTGGTAGTACTTTGCTCTTTAAGTGCATTAATTTCATCTTTTTGTTTCTTTATTCGTTCTTCAATTATACGCATTCGCTCTTTCTGAATATCTGCTTCAACTTCCACCCTGTCCTTTCTCCTCTGACAGCTTCTATCAGGATATTTCTTCCTCTCTTCGGGAAACCCAGTCCTCCATGGTTTGGAGCCGCTTGTGCCTCGTGTTCGTCCATCATGTTCCTTATTTCCAAGGGCGAGTGTGATCTCATCATTCTCTCTATCGGGAATGAAGTCCCCATCTTTAACAGCCTTTACTGCTTTTCTCATCTTCTCGATTGGCAAGGGGTCTTCTTTATGTCGTATGTTATATATACACTTCCTTTCCGAGTCCAACGTGCCCCCATGCCCGTAAAACCAATTCCTTGCATGTTCTACCCAATCTTCTGTCTCTGGGGTGATATTTTTAGCACACAGTTCATTCTCAAGTTTCTCCCACTTAGGAATGCCAGCCCTGTAGCCACCTTGCCCCATAGTATGGTGATACTTCTTGTTAGCAGCATTCAGCTTATTCGTTGTAGACATTTTCTTAGCTTTTTCTGATGTCTTATAATTCACAAACTCAGCCCAGAACGGTTTTATCTTCCTAAACTGAATCTTCTTGAAATCCGGAGTCTTCTCTTTCACGACATAGTCAAGGTGCAATGGTTTCTTCCAGTTGGTGAAACACTGGGCCATCTTCTTCAAAGCCCACTCCCTAACCTTAGCCTCCATGGATCTCCCATGTTCTAAGGCGTCCTCAACTGGATCCTCCTCATTTGGATCCAGCTCTATCTTCGGTAGTTTGAAATTAGCCATGATCCTCTTCCACAATAAATCTTTGGCATGGTTCGGGACAAATACACATGTTCCCTCTTCTTCTGCATCAGCAGGCCTATTCCAATTTCGAATGGTGATCGGGATTAAGTCCCTAACGATTACTCCGCATTGTGCCACAAATTTGTTTGCGACAACTTCTAGAGCCGTCGGTTTGCCGTCTTCAGCGACATCTTCGATCCTAAACCTCTCATGGTCTTCCAACTTTTTGGTTGGGCCTTGTCTGCTCTTTTCATTAGATTCCTTCGATCCGGAGGGCTAAAATAAGAAAGATCGTCGTTACTATTTCTATATAGATACCAGATTATTAATTAATGAATTAATTATATTACATGCACCTCGCCAGAGCGGTCGTCTTCTCGATCACACAAGGCATCGCCTTCTCCCTCGCGGAAGGCATCACCTTCAACCTCAAACAAGTCGTCTCTTCCGGCAAAAATAGGATCACCCTCACCGGAGTTGTTCAGAAACGCCGATACATCTAAATTTTCTTCCCCGCGGATCACACCATGGATCAACTCTTCCTTTTCTTCATCTCTGACATGTGGGTCCATATTTTCTGCATAGGTGGAAAAACGGATAAGTCAAAGCGGCTAAGGGAGAATGTTAGGTACAGTGTTGAGAGATATAAACCCTAATTCGGAGAAACCCTAATATATACATACACAATAATAAAAATGAATTTACAGTATCAAAAACCCTAATTCGGAGAAACCATCGGGCTCGGATCCTATCACGAAGAACCAATACCGAAAAGAAAGGCGGCAATCAATCAACCCTCGGGTTCAGGATGCCCTGGCGAGGACAAACCGACTAACCCTAGGTGCAACATCGATTCAACTGGGGTCTATGACAACTAATATCATGGCTAAGCATCTACAATGCGATGGCTATCAAGAAATCTTCGATCTTCGATGGTGTTGACCTAGGTCTTTGATCTCGATCTCGTATTCTACCGCGAAGAACCGAACGCCTAGCTTGTTCAACACATGGCATCGATGTAAATCAAGCAAGTATGATGATATGACAAGTTAATTTGCATTGGAATGTAACCCTAAGACATGCTCGACGATTTAATCGGGGTTCCGAGGGGTGAAAACCCTAACTCGGGGAAACTCCGGAACATATGAGAGGGGTGCATTTGTTCTTCTAATTATACTTGTCATTTAAGCTGTTGAACAATATATGATTATAGGTTAAATAGATAGGTTTCATTTTTCTGAACAATTTGATATATTATTTGTATTTTTCTGACTTATAAACAATAAGTTATTGATTTTACAATATTAAATCATTTACTAGAATTGAAAAAAAGGCAAATAGTTTTTACACCGGGGCGACCCCTAGCCAGTGAGACTGACAGAAGGGCCCCAGTGCCAACTCAGCCTCCACGCATGCTGATGTCAACACACGCATCGGATCATTTTTATACCACATAGGAGCCTACCCAATGAGGCTGACTGACGGGCCCAGGCCACATCAGATGCCACGCGAGCAAGGTGACGCACGAGTGACGTCAGCACGACGTCACTGGCGGTGAGCTCCCAGGCAGCGGCAGCGACGGCGATAGCGGGCACGCCTGGACGCGCGGATGGGCGCGTTAGAGAGAGGGTGATGCAGGGAGCAAGAGAGTGGCGGCGCCGCTCCTTCTTGGTCACCGGAACGTCGCCTCCGTCGAGCTCGAGCGGCGGCGGAGGCGGGCACACGTGGGGAGCATAGTACAGGAGGAGAGGGAGAGAAAGAAGACCAACGTGAGGATCAGCAGCTCACCAGGAACACGACAGAGGTGGTGGCGAGGCCGGGCGAGCTCGGGAGATGCCGGAATCGACAGAGACAAACGGCGGACGGAGCTTCCAATCCAGGTGATTGAGGTCACGCGCGAGGGAGGAAAAGTAGCCGGGGCGCGCGCGGACGGAGCCAGCGGTAGTGGAGGACGGAACGCGCGGGTGGCGGCGAGCTCGGGCAGCCTGCCGGCTTCGGCGGCAGTTCCTGTGCGCGCGTCGGTAAGAAGCAGTGAAGTGAGATGGGGAAGAAGAAGAGGAGGCGCGCCAGTTATAAACGAAGGGCCATACGTCCCGGTTGGTGGCTCCAACCGGGACTAAAGGGTCATACGTCCCGGTTGGAGCCACCAACCGGGACGTATAGTCCACTATTTTTTCATCAGCCCAAGGGGCGCGCAGGGGTCTTTAGTCCCGGTTGGTGGCACCAACTAGGACATATGACCCTGTTTTCAAAAAAAAATCAGCAATTTTCTCTCTGTTCCCGCCTTATTTTTTATTTTGGGGTTTAAATTTGTAATTTTTTTAAATAATAATTACTTTGGAATTTAGAAAAACTTTAAACATAAAAAGTGTTTGAATTTTAATAACTAATTCAAAACCATTTTCTATTTTTAAAAAATAATTAATGTAACCATTTAAACTATGAACCATTTAAAATTAATAATGAATTAACTTATATTTTTTGAATATTAATTTGGACTTCTGGCATGCTGAAAATGAGGGGATGCAGCATCACCAACCTCCACAGGCTAATGTTGCACCCAATGATGATCCCATGTTGCAGACCCCGCCAAATAGCCCTCCACAGGCTAATGTTGCAGCTCCTATTGTTGATGTTGCTGTTGAGAACCCAGATGCTGCAGTGGATAGCATGAGTTTGTCTGCAGGATATGGAGATGGATGTCTCACCTGCCAACTCTCATGTTCCTGACCCAGTTGATGCAATGAAGAGCATGCTTGCTTCACTTATTCAGTCTGCCAACAATATCCTAGCTATCATTTGCTCTTCTTCGGTTGTAAATGTTGAGTGCAAGATTACTGAAATTGTGGAGGAGCCACCTCTAGTTGTTGGGGGGAAATAAGAGGAAGAAGGGGACGGTTATTGTGGCATCTGTTAGGAGGAGTGGAAGAATTTCTGATATTACTGCTGGCTTTAAGGATAAGGCACCCATTGCTCAGATTCCTAATCCATCTGTCCTGAGATGAGAAAGAAAAAGGGCAAGAATACAGTAAAGAATGCACCTGTTTTTGAAGCTGAGATCATCAACTCAAAGGCCGCAGCACCTCCCCATCTTCCAGTCCCCACTCTGTAGGCTCTGGGTACTGGGCCTTGTCATATGCCACCTGGTGTGGTATCTGAAGATGCTTTGAAATATGATAGCTCTTATGATAGTGTGTAATTCACTATGCTTGTATGACCTATGGAAATATGCACAATGGAGTTTTGTGCTGTCACGCGTCATTTATCATTTGTTGCTTTTATTTCTTAGCACTTGCAGCTCATGTCTGCCATATGTAATAATCTCAACTGCTTTATCAGTCAAACTTGGGGAACTGGTTATCTGTCTTTATTTTCTCTATCTGGCTGTATTTTGTGCTGTTATTTGCCCAAGTGATCGATCTGTTTATCCAGGATCTTTAATATTGCCTGGTCCTCAATTCCTCATCATTGGTGTTAATGATTAGAAACTGGAATATTTTGGATTATAATCTGAGGGGTATCAACTCTCAGAGAAGATGGGATGATATAAGATTAAAAGTGGATGAATCCAATTGCAACATTATGTGTTTTCAGGAGACTAAGAGAGAACATTTTGATCACTCTTATATCCATAATTTCTGTCCTCGGAGATTTAATAAATTTGGCTTTGAGCCGTCTATTGGAAATTCTGGTGGGCTTATTATTATCTGGAATGGTAATATGTTTGATGGTGTGGTCCATAGCCAAAGTAAATTTCAGATCACTGTACAGTTAACTTGCAGAATGAGTTCACAGTCTTGGTTTCTTACTAATGTCTATGGGCCAACAAATAGTAAAGACAGAGCTCTTTTCTCTAACTGGTTACTCTCCTTAGATCCTTCCCTATTTGATCTTTGGATGATATTGGGAGATTTTAATCTGGTCAGAAGTCCAGTTAATAGAAACAGAGATGGAGGTGACACCAATAATATGCTACTTTTTAATAGAATCATATCACACCTTGATATGGAGGAAATTCCATTAAAAGGCAGAGCTTATACTTGGAGCAACATGCAAAATGATCCTCTTCTAGAAATACTGGATTGGATTTTTTCCAGTAATGCTTGGACTACTACATTTCCCAATACCTTAGCTATTCCTCTTGCTAAACTGTCATCTGATCATGTTCCGATAAACGTTCAGATTGGAACATCCATCCCAAAGGCTCAAATATTCAGATTTGAGGACAACTAGATGGAGTTTGATGGGTTTTCTGAAGCAGTCACCAGTAATTGGAACATTCCAACTCTATTCAGCAATCCTGCATCTGAACTTACTGCTAGATTCAAAGCATTGAGGCATGGGTTAAAGAAGTGGAGTAAAAACATGTCTCATCTCAATAAGGTTATTAAAACATGCAGTTATGTTCATGCGCTTTTTGATGGTTTAGAAGAACAGAGATCCCTCTCTATTCAGGAGAAGAACTTTAGAGCTACCCTTAAAGCTCATCAGCTAAGTCTTTTAGAAGCCAAGAGGATTTATTGGAAGAGCAGAGCCAGAATTAAATGGGCTAAATTGGGAGGGGAAAATGCTAAATTTTTCCATACTGTTGCCACACAAAATTTCAGATGTAATTATATTGCTAATTTATCTGATGAGGATGGTAGAATTTTCTCTGATCATGAAGGAAAGAGTGGGTTGCTCTAACAATGTTAATATGCTCTTTGATTTGGATCAGATTGTTAGTACATCATATAATGTGGATTTTAGCAGTCTTGAGCAACCTTTTTCTATTGAGGAAATTGACAATATTGTTAAGCATATGTCTGCTGATAAGTCTCCGGGGCCTGATGGATTCAATGGTGCCTTTCTAATAAAATGCTGGGGGACTGTTAAAAATGTTTTTTACAGATTATGCAATGATTTTCATTCTGGCTCATTGAATATTGAAAGTATAGACACTGCATACATAACACTCATTCCCAAAGTCAGCAATCCTGAATGTGTCTCTGATTACAGAGCAATTTGTTTGGTTAGCATTGCTATGAAATTCCTTACTAAATTACTGGCAAATAGGCTCCAGAATATTATCATTCCCTTGATTCATAAGAACCAATATGGTTTCATCAAGTCCAAGACCATTCATGACTATTTAGCTTGGTCCTTTGAATACCTGCATCTCTTTCATAAATCCAAAAAGGAAATTATTATTCTCAAGCTGGATTTTGAAAAGTCATTTGATAAGATTGAATATTCTGCTATTATTTCCATGATGACGCAACTTGGTTTTGGTGATAAATTTCTGTCTTGGACCAAGAACATTTTAAATAGTGCTACAACCTCAGTGCTTCTAAACAGTGTTCCTGGGAAATTGATCAGATGTAAACGGGGTGTCATACAAGGTGACCCCTTCTCTCCTCTATTATATGTTCTTGGAGGGGAATTATTGCAATATGTAATAAATGCATCCTGGGCTGATGGTCAGATATCACTGCCTCTTGATCAATCATATGGTTTAGATTATCCTATCATTCAGTATGCTAATGATACTCTCATTGTTATGCCTACTGATCCTGTTCAGCTCATCAATTTGAAATCCCTCTTAATGAGATTCTCTCAGTCTACTGGACTGAAGGTCAACTACAGCAAATCTTCCATGGTTCCCATAAATATCTCAGCTGAGAGATGTCAGATCCTTGCTGATATAATTGCTTGTAAAAGAGAATGCCTCCCATTTACTTATTTGGGTCTTCCTATGGGAACCAATAAACCAAAAATGGTACACTTGATTGGCATTATTGAAAAAATTGATAGAAGGTTATCTGGTGTTGCATCTACTCTATCATATGATGGCAGATTAATATTTCTCAAGGCAGTTATTGATGCTATTCCAAATTATGCTATGTGCTCTATGAAGCTTCCACTTGGATTTATTGATCATGTGGAAGGATCTGGAAGAGGTTTCCTATGAAGAGGGAAGGATATTGAAAAAAAATGAAATTGCCTGGTCAAATGGGAGAAGGTCTGTCAGTCCAAAGAGGCTGGTGGTTTAGGTGTCAAGGATCTGAGAGTTCATAACTGCTCTCTACTTATGAAGAATCTGTTTAAATTTATGAATAACAGAGATATCCCATGGGTCCAACTTATTTGGAAAGCACACTACTCACATGGAAAATTGCCTCATATTTGCTCACCTTGTGGTTCTTTTTGGTGGAGAGATTGCTTATCACTATGGTCTGATTTTGAGAAACTTGTATCCATAAAACCTGGAAAGGGTGAGACCATTAGCTTATGGAAAGATGTATGGATAGAGGAAACTTTTCAAAATAGATTCCCCCACTTGTTCTCTTTCTCCAAAAAACCAAAATATCAGTCTTTATCATGCATCAGTCATCATTACTGAGGATTTCTATGATCACTTCCACCTACCACTATCTCTGGTAGAAGCTCAGCAATTTGATGAGATGATCAACATTCTTATTAACTGGTCAAACTCTGCACTGTTCAATGAGTCAGATGAATGGAAGCTTGCTTGGAATCATGGTTACTCTTGCAAAAAGGTTTATCAATCCCTTAGGACAGCTGAACCTGCTCCTTTGCCATTTCAATGGATATGGAAATCATGTGTGCTTCCCAAGCAAAAGTTCTTTTTCTGGCTTTTAATCCAAGATAGGCTAAATTCAAGAGATCTATTGAATAGAAAGAACTTTTATGTTGAGTCCACTGACTGTGTGCTATGTGAGGATAATGATCTGGAAACCATGACCCATTTATTCTTTTCATGTGATTTCAGTCAATCTTTTTTGTGGAAACTCAATATGGAGTGGAATATTGATCTTTCATTTATTGATATGCTCATTGATGGTGGTAAGAGGGCTAACTCACTGTGTTTTAAGGAAGTGCTGATTATTGCTTGTTGGAGTATTTGGAACCACCGAAACAAAATTATTTTTGATGGACAGCAACAAGATCATCTGGAGTGTTTTAGATTCTTTAAGGAATCATTTGTTCTTGTTATGCATAGAGAAAAACCTAGCCTCAAGGAGGGCATGCAACAGTGGCTTGATACCTTGAAATTTCTCATTGAACTATTTCCCTATATCCTTTGTACATATCCATTTTATAAATGAAAAATGACACAGTAGGGGCCTTCCCTGCTATTTTTGTGTCAAAAAAATATTAATTTGGAATTTAGAAAAACTTTAAACATAAAAAGTGTCTGGATTTGAATAACTAATTCAAAACCATTTTCCGTTTTTAAAAAATAATTAATGTAACCATTTAAACAATGAACCATTTAAAATTAATAATGAATTAACTTATATTTTTTGAATATTAATTTGGAATTTAGAAAAACTTTAAACATAAAAAGTGTCTAGATTTGAATAACTAATTCAAAACCATTTTCTGTTTTTAAAAAATAATTAATGTAACCATTTAAACTATGAACCATATAAAATTAATAATGAATTAACTTATATTTTTTGAATATTAATTTGGAATTTAGAAAAACTTTAAACATAAAATGTGTCTGGATTTGAATAACTAATTCAAAACCATTTTCTATTTTAAAAAAATAATTAATGTAACCATTTAAACTATGAACCACTTAATATTAATAATGAATTAACTTATATTTTTTTAATATTAATTTGGAATTTAGAAAAACTTTAAAGATAAAAAGTGTCTGGATTTGAATAACTAATTCAAAACCATTTTCTGTTTCTAAAAAATAATTAATGTAACCATTTAAACTATGAACCATTTAAAATTAATAATGAATTAACTTATATTTTTTGAATATTAATTTGGAATTTAGAAAAACTTTAAACATAAAAAGTGTCTGGATTTGAATAACTAATTCAAAACCATTTTCTGTTTTTAAAAAATAATTAATGTAACCATTTAAACTATGAACCATTTAAAATTAATAATGAATTAACTTATATTTTTTGAATATTAATTTGGAATTTAGAAAAACTTTAAACATAAAAAGTGTCTGGATTTGAATAACTAATTCAAAACCATTTTCTATTTTTAAGAAATAATTAATGTAACCATTTAAACTACGAACCATTTAATATTAATAATGAATTAACTTATATTTTTTGAATATTAATTTGGAATTTAGAAAAACTTTAAACATAAAAAATGTCTAGATTTGAATAAATAATTCAAAAGCATTTTCTATTTTTAAAAAATAATTAATGTAACCATTTAAACTATGAACAATTTAAGGAGGGCGGGCAGATGCTGGTGAAACTTACGCCGGCGTGAATCGCCGGTGAGGTCGCTCCCGCTCGCTCAATACGTCAGGATGCGAAGGAGCGAGAATCCAAAACTCGAGATAAGGACGAAAATTTATGAAGCTCGGACTCGGCGGTGGTTCGACTCCTTTCTTAACTACAGGTGAGAGTGTGAGACCATGGACCAGCAGAGAAAGCCAGAGGGTTACAGATTAAGCCAGAGAGGGTTACAAGAAAAGACTTTATTTCCGCATCTCTGCTATAGTTTCAAACGTTTGCATAGTATTTATAGTTATGTAGTATGTACCCCCAATTGTTTGAAACATGTCTCTGGGGTGAGACTAGCATGCAGGTCGGCAAAATCACAAACAGGTGAATAAATTTTACTCACAAAAAATAGGATTGGCATAAATAAGAAAATTCACTTTTACTTTTAGGTGTGCATGAAGATAGGGGACGAGCATCATTAGAACTTGCATTGGATCTCTGAATAAACCACATATTGCGAGTCTAAAAATGATTTTTTCAAAAAATCACGGGCGATAGATCATGTACCTGTAGTACAAATCGGACCCACTTCCTACCGATTCGGCAGACATTTGTCCTTTTTACCCAGGATGGACGAAAAGGTTTGAGATGTCCCGGTTGTGAGATAGTCCATGTAAGGTGGTCTAGTATTTTAGGAAAATGAGACGGTATCATTCTGAAATGGCATTTTGGTGGTTACTTCACAAAACGACCCCTTTTTTGCGCTCGGAAAATGGAAAAGGGCTTTTCCGTGCGACAAAAAGGAAAACTTCCTCCTGCAACATTGTTCTCCATACCAATTTCCACACGCATTCATAATATGGGCACATCATCACAAACTATGTCATGATTCAGCACATAACATCGGTTATTTGGACCGAAAGCCATGAAACCTCGAACATGATAGGTCATTTTATGAAGGTTTTTTCGAGACATGATCAATATACCAAGTATGGTATTTTTCCTTTCAACTATGTCACATAATATGACACCACGCGAAGGATTTTCATTGTTCGGATTTTTTTTGAATTTATTATGCCCATTTTGAATTTTTGAATTTCTAACTATGGTCGAACCGGCGTGCATGAAGATAGGGGACGAGCATCGTTAGAACTTGCATTGGATGTCTGAATATACCACATATTGCGAGTATAAAAATGATTTTTTCAAAAAATCACGGGCGATAGATCATGTACCTTTAGTACAAACCGGACCCACTTCCTACCGATTCGGTATACATTTGTCCTTTTTACTCGGGATGGACGAAAAGGTTTGAGATGTCCCGGTTGGGAGATAGTCAATGTAAGGTGGTCTAGTATTTTAGGAAAATGGGACCGTAGCATTCTGAAACGGCATTTTGGTGGTTACTTCACAAAACGACCCGTTTTTTGCGCTCGGAAAATGGAAAAGGGATTTTCCGTGCGACAAAAAGGAAAACTTCCTCCTGCAACATTGTTCTCCATACCAATGTCCACACGCATGCATAATATGGGCACATCATCACAAACTAGGCCGTGATTCAGCACATAACATCGGTCATTTGGACCGAAAGCCATGAAACCTCGAACATGATAGGTCATTTTGTGAAGGTTTTTTCGAGACATGATCAATATACCAAAAACGGTATTTTTCCTTTCAACTATGTCACATAATATGACACCACGCGAAGGATTTTCATTGTTCGGATTTTTTTTGAATTTATTATGCTCGTTTTGAATTTTCTGAATTTCTAACTATGGTCGAACCGGCGTGCATGAAGATAGGGGACGAGCATCGTTAGAACTTGCATTGGATATCTGAATAAAACACATATTGCGAGTATAAAAATGATTTTTTCAAAAAATCACGGGCGATAGATCATGTACCTTTAGTACAAACCGGACCCACTTCCTACCGATTCGGCAGACATTTGTCCTTTTTACCCGGGATGGACGAAAAGGTCTGAGATGTCCCGGTTGGGAGATAGTCCATGTAAGGTGGTCTAGTATTTTAGGAAAATGGGACCGTAGCATTCTGAAACGGCATTTTGGTGGTTACTTCACAAAACGACCCGTTTTTTGCGCTCGGAAAATGGAAAAGGGATTTTCCGTGCGACAAAAAGGAAAACTTCCTCCTGCAACATTGTTCTCCATACCAATGTCCACACGCGTGCATAATATGGGCACATCATCACAAACTAGGCCGCGATTCAGCACATAACATCGGTCATTTGGACCGAAAGCCATGAAACCTCGAACATGATAGGTCATTTTGTGAAGGTTTTTAAGAGACATGATCAATATACCAAGTCTGGTATTTTTCCTTTCAACTATGTCACATAATATGACACCACGCGAAGGATTTTCATTGTTCGGATTTTTTTTGAATTTATTATGCTCGTTTTGAATTTTCTGAATTTCTAACTATGGTCGAACCGGCGTGCATGAAGATAGGGGACGAGCATCGTTAGAACTTGCATTGGATATCTGAATAAAACACATATTGCGAGTATAAAAATGATTTTTTCAAAAAATCACGGGCGATAGATCATGTACCTTTAGTACAAACCGGACCCACTTCCTACCGATTCGGCAGACATTTGTCCTTTTTACCCGGGATGGACGAAAAGGTCTGAGATGTCCCGGTTGGGAGATAGTCCATGTAAGGTGGTCTAGTATTTTAGGAAAATGGGACCGTAGCATTCTGAAATGGAATTTTGGTGGTTACTTCACAAAACGACCCGTTTTTTGCGCTCGGAAAATGGAAAAGGGCTTTTCCGTGCGACAAAAAGGAAAACTTCCTGCTGCAACATTGTTCTCCATACCAATGTCCACACGCATGCATAATATGGGAACATCATCACAAACTATGCCGTGATTCAGCACATAACATCGGTCATTTGGACCGAAAGCCATGAAACCTCGAACATGATAGGTCATTTTTGTGAAGGTTTTTTCGAGACATGATCAATATACCAAGTATGGTATTTTTCCTTTCAACTATGTTACATAATATGACACCACGCAAAGGATTTTCATTGTTCGGATTTGTTTTGAATTTATTATGCCCATTTTGAATTTTTTAAATTCTAACTATGGTCGAACCGGCGTGCATGAAGATAGGGGACGAGCATCGTTAGAACTTGCATTGGATGTCTGAATATACCACATATTGCGAGTTTAAAAATTATTTTTTCAAAAAATCACGGGCGATAGATCATGTACCTATAGTACAAACCGGACCCACTTCCTATCGATTCGGCAGACATTTGTCCTTTTTACCCGGGATGGACGAAAAGGTTTGAGATGTCCCGGTTGGGAGATAGTCCATGTAAGGTGGTCTAGTATTTTAGGAAAATGAGACGGTAGCATTCTGAAATGGAATTTTGGTGGTTACTTCACAAAACGACCCGTTTTTTGCAATCGGAAAATGGAAAAGGTCTTTTCCGTGCGACAAAAAGGAAAACTTCCTCCTGCAACATTGTTCTTCATACCAATGTCCACATGCATGCATAATATGGGCACATCATCACAAACTAGGCCGTGATTCAGCACATAACATCGGTCATTTCGACCGAAAGCCATGAAACCTCGAACATGATAGGTCATTTTGTGAAGGTTTTTTCGAGACATGATCAATATACCAAAAACGGTATTTTTCCTTTCAACAATGTCACATAATATGATACCACGCGAAGGATTTTCATTGTTCGGATTTATTTTTAATTTATTATGCTCGTTTTGAATTTTCTGAATTTCTAACTATGGTCGAACCGGCGTGCATGAAGATAGGGGACGAGCATCGTTAGAACTTGGATTGGATATCTGAAGAAACCACATATTGTGAGTATAAAAATGATTTTTTCGAAAAATCACGGGCGATAGATCATGTACCTTTAGTACAAACCGGACCCACTTCCTACCGATTCGGCAGACATTTCTCCTTTTTACCCGGGATGGACGAAAAGGTTTGAGATGTCCCGGTTGGGAGATAGTCCATGTAAGGTGGTCTAGTATTTTAGGAAAATGGGACCGTAGCATTCTGAAACGGCATTTTGGTGGTTACTTCACAAAACGACCCATTTTTTGCGCTCGGAAAATGGAAAAGGGCTTTTCCGTGTGACAAAAAGGAAAACTTCCTCCTGCAACATTGTTCTCCATACCAATGTCTACACGCATGCATAATATGGGAACATCATCACAAACTATGCCGTGATTCAGCACATAACATCGGTCATTTGGACCGAAAGCCATGAAACCTCGAACATGATAGGTCATTTTGTGAAGGTTTTTTCGAGACATGATAAATATACCAAGTCTGGTATTTTTCCTTTCAACTATGTCACATAATATGACACCACGCGAAGGATTTTCATTGTTCGGATTTTTTTGGAATTTATTATGCCCGTTTTGAATTTTATGAATTTCTAACTATGGTCGAACCAGCGTGCATGAAGATAGGGGACGAGCATCGTTAGAACTTGCATTGGATCTCTGAAGAAACCACATATTGCGAGTCTAAAAATTATTTTTTCAAAAAATCACGGGCGATAGATCATGTACCTGTAGTAGAAACCGGACCCACTTCCTACCGATTCGGCAGACATTTGTCCTTTTTATCCGGGATGGACGAAAAGGTTTGAGATGTCCCGGTTGAGAGATAGTCCATTTAAGGTGGTCTAGTATTTTAGGAAAATGGGATGGTAGCATTCTGAAATGGCATTTTGGTGGTTACTTCACAAAACGACACGTTTTTTGCGCTCGGAAAATGGAAAAGGGGTTTTTTGTGCGACAAAAAGGAAAACTTCCTCCTGCAACATTCTTCTTCATACCAATGTCCACACGCATGCATAATATGGGCACATCATCACAAACTATGCCGTGATTCAGCACATAACATCGGTCATTTGGACCGAAAGCCATGAAACCTCGAACATGATAAGTCATTTTGTGAAGGTTTTTTCGAGACATGATCAATATACCAAGTCTGGTATTTTTCCTTTCAACTATGTCACATAATATGACACCATCCGAAGGATTTTCATTGTTCGGATTTTTTTTAATTTATTATGCCCGTTTTGAATTTTCTGAATTTCTAACTATGGTCGAACCGGCGTGCATGAAGATAGGGGACGAGCATCGTTTGAACTTGCATTGGATCTCTGAAGAAACCACATATTGCGAGTCTAAAAATGATTTTATCAAAAAATCACGGGCGATAGATCATGTACCTGTAGTACAAACCGGACCCCCTTCCTCCCGATTCGGCAGACATTTGTCCTTTTTACCCAGGATGGACGAAAAGGTTTGAGATGTCCCGGTTGGGAGATAGTCCATGTAAGGTGTTCTAGTATTTTAGGAAAACGGTACGGTAGCATTCTGAAACGGCATTTTGGTGGTTACTTCACAAAACGACCCTTTTTTGCGCTCGGAAAATGGAAAAGGGCTTTTCCGTGCGACAAAAGGAAAACTTCCTCCTGCAACATTGTTCTCCATACCAATGTCCACACACATGCATAATATGGGCACATCATCACAAACTATGCCGTGATTCAGCACATAACATCGGTCATTTGGACCGAAAGCCATGAAACCTCGAACATGATAGGTCATTTTGTGAAGGTTTTTTCGAGACATGATCAATATACCAAGTCTGGTATTTTTCCTTTCAACTATGTCACATAATATGACACCACGTGAAGGATTTTCATTGTTCGGATTTTTTTTGAATTTATTATGCCCGTTTTGAATTTTCTGAATTTCTAACTATTGTCGAACCGGCGTGCATGAAGATAGGGGACGAGCATCGTTAGAACTTGCATTGCATCTCTGAAGAAACCATATAATGGGAGTCTAAAAATGATTTTATCAAAAAATCACGGGCGATAGATCATGTACCTGTAGTACAAACTGGACCCCCTTCCTCCCGATTGGGCAGACATTTGTCCTTTTTACCCGGGATGGACGAAAAGGTTTGAGATGTCCCGGTTGGGAGATAGTCCATGTAAGGTGGTCTAGTATTTTAGGAAAATGGGACGGTAGCATTCTGAACCGGCATTTTGGTGGTTACTTCACAAAACGACCCGTTTTTTTCCCTCGGAAAATGGAAAAGGGCTTTTCCGTGCGACAAAAAGGAAAACTTCCTCCTGCAACATTGTTCTCCATACCAATATCCACACGCATGCATAATATGGGCACATCATCACAAACTAGGCCGTGATTCAGCACATAACATCGGTCATTTGGACCGAAAGCCATGAAACCTCGAACATGATAGGTCATTTTGTGAAGGTTTTTTCGAGACATGATCAATATACCAAAAACGGTATTTTTCCTTTCAACAATGTCACATAATATGATACCACGCGAAGGATTTTCATTGTTCGGATTTATTTTTAATTTATTATGCTCGTTTTGAATTTTCTGAATTTCTAACTATGGTCGAACCGGCGTGCATGAAGATAGGGGACGAGCATCGTTAGAACTTGGATTGGATATCTGAAGAAACCACATATTGTGAGTATAAAAATGATTTTTTCGAAAAATTACGGGCGATAGATCATGTACCTTTAGTACAAACCGGACCCACTTCCTACCGATTCGGCAGACATTTGTCCTTTTTACCCGGGATGGACGAAAAGGTTTGAGATGTCCCGGTTGGGAGATAGTCCATGTAAGGTGGTCTAGTATTTTAGGAAAATGGGACCGTAGCATTCTGAAACGGCATTTTGGTGGTTACTTCACAAAACGACCCGTTTTTTGCGCTCGGAAAATGGAAAAGGGCTTTTCCGTGTGACAAAAAGGAAAACTTCCTCCTGCAACATTGTTCTCCATACCAATGTCTACACGCATGCATAATATGGGAACATCATCACAAACTATGCCGTGATTCAGCACATAACATCGGTCATTTGGACCGAAAGCCATGAAACCTCGAACATGATAGGTCATTTTGTGAAGGTTTTTTCGAGACATGATAAATATACCAAGTCTGGTATTTTTCCTTTCAACTATGTCACATAATATGACACCACGCGAAGGATTTTCATTGTTCGGATTTTTTTTGAATTTATTATGCCCGTTTTGAATTTTATGAATTTCTAACTATGGTCGAACCAGCGTGCATGAAGATAGGGGACGAGCATCGTTAGAACTTGCATTGGATCTCTGAAGAAACCACATATTGCGAGTCTAAAAATTATTTTTTCAAAAAATCACGGGCGATAGATCATGTACCTGTAGTAGAAACCGGACCCACTTCCTACCGATTCGGCAGACATTTGTCCTTTTTATCCGGGATGGACGAAAAGGTTTGAGATGTCCCGGTTGGGAGATAGTCCATGTAAGGTGGTCTAGTATTTTAGGAAAATGGGATGGTAGCATTCTGAAATGGCATTTTGGTGGTTACTTCACAAAACGACACGTTTTTTGCGCTCGGAAAATGGAAAAGGGGTTTTTTGTGCGACAAAAAGGAAAACTTCCTCCTGCAACATTCTTCTTCATACCAATGTCCACACGGATGCATAATATGGGCACATCATCACAAACTATGCCGTGATTCAGCACATAACATCGGTCATTTGGACCGAAAGCCATGAAACCTCGAACATGATAAGTCATTTTGTGAAGGTTTTTTCGAGACATGATCAATATACCAAGTCTGGTATTTTTCCTTTCAACTATGTCACATAATATGACACCATCCGAAGGATTTTCATTGTTCGGATTTTTTTTAATTTATTATGCCCGTTTTGAATTTTCTGAATTTCTAACTATGGTCGAACCGGCGTGCATGAAGATAGGGGACGAGCATCGTTTGAACTTGCATTGGATCTCTGAAGAAACCACATATTGCGAGTCTAAAAATGATTTTTTCAAAAAATCACGGGCGATAGATCATGTACCTGTAGTACAGACCGGACCGACTTCCTACCGATTCGGCAGACATTTGTCCTTTTTACCCGGGATGGACGAAAAGGTTTGAGATGTCCCGGTTGGGAGATAGTCCATGTAAGGTGTTCTAGTATTTTAGGAAAACGGTACGGTAGCATTCTGAAACGGCATTTTGGTGGTTACTTCACAAAACGACCCTTTTTTGCGCTCGGAAAATGGAAAAGGGCTTTTCCGTGCGACAAAAGGAAAACTTCCTCCTGCAACATTGTTCTCCATACCAATGTCCACACACATGCATAATATGGGCACATCATCACAAACTATGCCGTGATTCAGCACATAACATCGGTCATTTGGACCGAAAGCCATGAAACCTCGAACATGATAGGTCATTTTGTCAAGGTTTTTTCGAGACATGATCAATATACCAAGTCTGGTATTTTTCCTTTCAACTATGTCACATAATATGACACCACGTGAAGGATTTTCATTGTTCGGATTTTTTTTGAATTTATTATGCCCGTTTTGAATTTTCTGAATTTCTAACTATTGTCGAACCGGCGTGCATGAAGATAGGGGACGAGCATCGTTAGAACTTGCATTGCATCTCTGAAGAAACCATATAATGGGAGTCTAAAAATGATTTTATCAAAAAATCACGGGCGATAGATCATGTACCTGTAGTACAAACTGGACCCCCTTCCTCCCGATTGGGCAGACATTTGTCCTTTTTACCCGGGATGGATGAAAAGGTTTGAGATGTCCCGGTTGGGAGATAGTCCATGTAAGGTGGTCTAGTATTTTAGGAAAATGGGACGGTAGCATTCTGAACCGGCATTTTGGTGGTTACTTCACAAAACGACCCGTTTTTTTCCCTCGGAAAATGGAAAAGGGCTTTTCCGTGCGACAAAAAGGAAAACTTCCTCCTGCAACATTGTTCTCCATACCAATATCCACACGCATGCATAATATGGGCACATCATCACAAACTAGGCCGTGATTCAGCACATAACATCGGTCATTTGGACCGAAAGCCATGAAACCTCGAACATGATAGGTCATTTTGTGAAGGTTTTTTCGAGACATGATCAATATACCAAAAACGGTATTTTTCCTTTCAACTATGTCACATAATATGATACCACGCGAAGGATTTTCATTGTTCGGATTTTTTTTTAATTTATTATGCTCGTTTTGAATTTTCTGAATTTCTAACTATGGTCGAACCGGCGTGCATGAAGATAGGGGACGAGCATTGTTAGAACTTGGATTGGATATCTGAAGAAACCACATATTGTAAGTATAAAAATGATTTTTTCGAAAAATCACGGGCGATAGATCATGTACCTTTAGTACAAACCGGACCCACTTCCTACCGATTCGGCAGACATTTGTCCTTTTTATCCGGGATGGACGAAAAGGTTTGAGATGTCCTGGTTGGGAGATAGTCCATTTAAGGTGGTCTAGTATTTTAGGAAAATGGGACCGTAGCATTCTGAAACGGAATTTTGGTGGTTACTTCACAAAACGACCCGTTTTTTGCGCTCGGAAAATGGAAAAGGGCTTTTCCGTGCGACAAAAAGGAAAACTTCCTGCTGCAACATTGTTCTCCATACCAATGTCCACACGCATGCATAATATGGGAACATCATCACAAACTATGCCGTGATTCAGCACATAACATCGGTCATTTGGACCGAAAGCCATGAAACCTCGAACATGATAGGTCATTTTTGTGAAGGTTTTTTCGAGACATGATCAATATACCAAGTATGGTATTTTTCCTTTCAACTATGTTACATAATATGACACCACGCGAAGGATTTTCATTGTTCGGATTTGTTTTGAATTTATTATGCCCATTTTGAATTTTTTAATTTCTAACTATGGTCGAACCGGCGTGCATGAAGATAGGGGACGAGCATCGTTAGAACTTGCATTGGATCTCTGAAGAAACCACATATTGCGAGTCTAAAAATTATTTTTTCAAAAAATCACGGGCGATAGATCATGTACCTATAGTACAAACCGGACCCACTTCCTACCGATTCGGCAGACATTTGTCCTTTTTACCCGGGATGGACGAAAAGGTTTGAGATGTCCCGGTTGGGAGATAGTCCATGTAAGGTGGTCTAGTATTTTAGGAAAATGGGATGGTAGCATTCTGAAATGGCATTTTGGTGGTTACTTCACAAAACGACACGTTTTTTGCGCTCAGAAAATGGAAAAGGGCTTTTTTGTGCGACAAAAAGGAAAACTTCCTCCTGCAACATTCTTCTTCATACCAATGTCCACACGCATGCATAATATGGGCACATCATCACAAACTATGCCGTGATTCAGCACATAACATCGGTCATTTGGACCGAAAGCCATGAAACCTCGAACATGATAAGTCATTTTGTGAAGGTTTTTTCGAGACATGATCAATATACCAAGTCTGGTATTTTTGCTTTCAACTATGTCACATAATATGACACCATCCGAAGGATTTTCATTGTTCGGATTTTTTTTAATTTATTATGCCCGTTTTGAATTTTCTGAATTTCTAACTATGGTCGAACCGGCGTGCATGAAGATAGGGGACGAGCATCGTTTGAACTTGCATTGGATCTCTGAAGAAACCACATATTGCGAGTCTAAAAATGATTTTTTTCAAAAAATCACGGGCGATAGATCATGTACCTGTAGTACAAACCGGACCGACTTCCTACCGATTCGGCAGACATTTGTCCTTTTTACCCGGGATGGACGAAAAGGTTTGAGATGTCCCGGTTGGGAGATAGTCCATGTAAGGTGTTCTAGTATTTTAGGAAAACGGTACGGTAGCATTCTGAAACGGCATTTTGGTGGTTACTTCACAAAACGACCCTTTTTTGCGCTCGGAAAATGGAAAAGGGCTTTTCCGTGCGACAAAAGGAAAACTTCGTCCTGCAACATTGTTCTCCATACCAATGTCCAAACACATGCATAATATGGGCACATCATCACAAACTATGCCGTGATTCAGCACATAACATCGGTCATTTGGACCGAAAGCCATGAAACCTCAAACATGATAGGTCATTTTGTGAAGGTTTTTTCGAGACATGATCAATATACCAAGTCTGGTATTTTTCCTTTCAACTATGTCACATAATATGACACCACGTGAAGGATTTTCATTGTTTGGATTTTTTTTGAATTTATTATGCCCGTTTTGAATTTTCTGAATTTCTAACTATTGTCGAACCGGCGTGCATGAAGATAGGGGACGAGCATCGTTAGAACTTGCATTGCATCTCTGAAGAAACCATATAATGCGAGTCTAAAAATGATTTTATCAAAAAATCACGGGCGATAGATCATGTACCTGTAGTACAAACTGGACCCCCTTCCTCCCGATTCGGCAGACATTTGTCCTTTTTACCCAGGATGGACGAAAAGGTTTGAGATGTCCCGGTTGGGAGATAGTCCATGTAAGGTGGTCTAGTATTTTAGGAAAATGGGACGGTAGCATTCTGAACCGGCATTTTGGTGGTCCCTTCACAAAACGACCCGTTTTTTTCCCTCGGAAAATGGAAAAGGGCTTTTCCGTGCGACAAAAAGGAAAACTTCCTCCTGCAACATTGTTCTCCATACCAATATCCACACGCATGCATAATATGGGCACATCATCACAAACTATGCCATGATTCAGCACATAACATCGGTCATTTGGACCGAAAGCCATGAAACCTCGAACATGATAGGTCATTTTGTGAAGGTTTTTTCGAGACATGATCAATATACCAAGTATGGTATTTTTCCTTTCAACAATGTCACATAATATGACACCACGCGAAGGATTTTCATTGTTCGGATTTTTTTTGAATTTATTATGCCCGTTCTGAATTTTCTGAATTTCTAACTATGGTCGAACCGGCGTGCATGAAGATAGGGGACGAGCATCGTTAGAACTTGCATTGGATCTCTGAAGAAACAATATAATGCGAGTCTAAAAATGATTTTATCAAAAAATCACGGGCGATAGATCATGTACCTGTAGTACAAACCGGACCCCCTTCCTCCCGATTCGGCAGACATTTGTCCTTTTTACCCAGGATGGACGAAAAGGTTTGAGATGTCCCGGTTGGGAGATAGTCCATGTAAGGTGGTCTAGTATTTTAGGAAAATGGGACGGTAGCATTCTGAACCGGCATTTTGGTGGTTACTTCACAAAACGACCCTTTTTTGCGCTCGGAAAATGGAAAAGGGCTTTTCCGTGCGATAAAAAGGGAAACTTCCTCCTACAACATTGTTCTCCATACCAATGTCCACACACATGCATAATATGGGCACATCTGTAGGGGTTCGTAGCATGGAAAACAAAAATTTTCTATCGCATACAAACAAACAAGCCAAGATCTATCTACTAGATTGTAGCAACGAGTCGATGGAATAACTCACCCTCGAAGATTCCAAAGTGTTTAACGAGAGCAGATTCTCGTGGGTGATGTAGTCGTACTCTTTCCGATCTCAAGATCGCGTAGACGATCCTTCCGGCGCCGCGTTCCCGCAGCGCTCCCGCAGTCGGTCACACGTTCGGTACTCGACGAAGACCTTCCTCTCCCTTGTTCCAGCAGGCAGCGGAGGTTGTAGCACTCTCCTCGCGATTCCGGCAGCACAACGGCGTGGTACCGGAGGTAGAGGGGAAATCCCGCAGGGCTTCGCCTTAAGCCGGTGCGAGTATGGTGGAGCTTATGAGAGAGGCTATTAGTGGTCTAGTAATTAGACACACCAATTAGAAGGCTCTAAACCAATTAGAAGGCTCTAAACCAAATAGCTCTAAACCGGGGTCTAGATCTAGGGTTTAGTTTAGAGGATAGGAAACTTGTGTGTGTAGGAGGGGAGCCCTGCCCCTCCTTATATAGGTGGGAGGGTGTGGGCGCGCCAGGGGAGGGAGGGAGTCCCTCCCCAACTCGGCCTAGGGCTGGCGCCGGCTTGGAGGAGTTGGACTCCTCCTCCAAGTTGGTTCCAACTCCTCTTGCTTGTTTCCCACAGTTTCTTGTTTTGGCAGTTTGACTTTCAAACTGGACATTTGACTTTTCTGTTTTAGGATTCAATTTAATCCTATATTTGGGACAGCAAGAACACTTAGTACATGATGCAATCATTCCAATATGTAATGACACATTCATGTACCCCTTCCCCCCCGGAGTGCCGGACAATCCGGAACCTTCTAGAATATCCCCGATGAAAACACCAGAATCATTCCCGAATTCCGAAACGGGACTTTCCTTATATGAATCTTATTCTCCGGACCATTCCGGATCACCTCGTGATATCCCGGATCCCATCCGAGACTCCGAACAACATTCGGTCTCTTTCTCATAATACCATAACTACTCAAACAACGTCGAATCCTTAAGTGTGTCTCCCTACGGTTCGTGAATTATGCGGACATGATCGAGACACTTCTCCGAACAATAACCAATAGAGGAATCTGGAAATTCATATGGCTCCCACATATTTCTACGATTACTTTGCGATCGAATGAACCACTTACATACGATACCAATTTCCCTTTGTCTCACGATATGTTACTTATCCGAGGTTATGATCGTCGGTATCTCTGCATACCTAGTTCATCCTCGTTACTGATAAGTACTCTTTTCTCGTTCCCGTGATATGTGATCCCTTGTGACCAAGTCACATGCTTGCAAGCTAATTGGATGACATTTCACCGAGAGGGCCCAGAGAATATCTATCCGTCATGTGGATGGACAAATCCCACTCTTGATCCATGTGTTTCAACCAATACTTTCCGAACACTCAATGCCACCTTTATAGCCACCCTGTTACGGTGTGGTGTTTGATGACATCAAAGCATCCATCCAGTAAAGGTGATATGCATGATCTCATGGTCGAAGGAATTAGGTTACTATGTATCAGAAAGCATATAGCAATTGAACTATTGAAATGACTTGATCTTTATGCTACGCTTGTCTATAGGAGTATGTCCACCATATCATTCTCCTAACGATATGATCTTGTTGTTGATAACATCTCAATGTTCATGACAAAGAAACCACATCATCAATCAACCAACAAGCTAGTGAAGTATAGAGGCTATACTAGGGACTTCAAATTAAGTTTACAAATCACACAAGTATTAATGGTTTCCTTGTTAATACTATTATAGCATGAATGTAAACATTTATCATAAACACAGAGATATATAATAATAACTACATTTATTATTGCCTCTAGGGCATATCTCCAACAGTCTCCCACTTGCACTAGAGTCATCTAATCTAGATTACATGGTAATATACCGAACACCCATGGCAGTTTGGTGTTGGTCATGTTTTGCCCTCGGGAGAGGTTTAGTCAACGGATCCGCCACATTCAGATCTGTGTGTACTTTGCAAATCTTTATATCCCCATCCTGGATATGTTCTCGAATAGCGTGAAAACGTAGCTTGATATGCTTCAGCTTCTTGTGTGACCTTGGTTCTTGCGCATTGGCTATGGCGCCCATGTTATCACAGTAGATAGACATTGGGTCCAGCGCACTAGGAACCACACCCAGCTCTGTAATGAACTCTTTCATCCATATCGCTTCTTGTGAAGCCTCCGAAGCAGCCATGTATTCCGATTCAGTTGAAGATCTCGCCACAACGCTTTGCTTTGCACTCCTCCAGCTAACTGCTGCACCATTCAAAATAAATACGTATCCAGATTGTGATTTAGAATCATCCGGATCGGTGTTCCAACTAGCATCGGTGTAACCATTAACAACGAGCTGTTCATCACCTCCATAAGAAAGAACCATATCCTTAGTTCTTCTCAAGTACTTAAGGATGTTTTTGACCGCTGTCCAATGATCCACTCCTGGATCACTTTGATATCTGCTAGTTAGACTAACAGCATATGCGATGTCGGGTCTAGTACATAGCATGGCATACATTAGAGATCCTATGGCTGAGGCATAGGGAGTCTTACTCATCCTTTCTCTATCTTCTGCCGATGTCGGACTTTGAGTTTTACTCAAGGTCGTATTGGGCAACATGGGCAAGAACCCTTTCTTGCTATCTTCCATTCCAAACCTCTTTAGAACTTTGTCCAAATATGTACTTTGTGACAATGATATTTGGCGTTTCGATCTATCTCTATAAATCTTTATGCCTAATATGTAAGCTGCTTCGCCAAGATCCTTCATTGAAAAACTATTATTCAAATACTCTTTGACACTATTAAGAAGGTCTACATCATTCCCAATCAACAATATGTCATCCACATACAGTATTAAGAATGCTACAGAGCTCCCACTCACTTTCTTGTAAATACAAGCTTCTCCATAAGTTTGTATAAAACCAAAACTTTTGATTACCTTATCAAAACGTTGATTCCAACTTCGGGATGCTTGCTTCAATCCATAGATGGACCGTTGAAGCTTGCATACCTTGTTAGCATCTTTAGGATCGACAAAACCTTTGGGTTGCATCATATACAACTCTTCATCAATGTCTCCATTGAGGAATGTTGTTTTGACATCCATCTGCCATATCTCATAATCATAATATGCAGCGATTGCTAACATAATCCTCACAGACTTTAGCTTCGCTACCGGTGAGAAAGTCTCATCGTAGTCAACTCCTTGAATTTGTCGAAACCCTTTTGCGACAAGTCGAGCTTTATAGACAGTAACATTACCATCAGCATCTGTTTTCTTCTTGAAAATCCATTTGTTCTCGACAGCCTTCCGGCCATCCGGTAAGTCCACCAAAGTCCATACTTGGTTTTCGTACATGGATCCAATCTCGGATTTCATGGCTTCTTGCCATTTATTGGAATCTGGGCTCATCATCGCTTCCTCATATGTCTCGGGGTCATCGGTGTTGTCCACCAACATGACATTCATAACGGAATCATACCAATCTGGAGTGGTACGAGTTCTCGTTGACCTCCGAGGCTCTGTAGCAACTTCAACCAAAGTTTCATGATCACTATCATTAGCTTCCTCTCTTATTGGTGCAGGCACCACAGGAACTTCTTCCGGTGCTGCGCTACTCGTAATTTCGAGAGAAGGTTCGACAACCTCGTCGAGTTCTACTTTCCTTCCAGTCACTTCTTTCGAGAGAAATTCCTTCTCTAGAAAGGATCCATTCTTGGCAACAAAGATTTTGCCTTCGGATCTATGATAGAAGGTATACCCAATAGTTTCCTTCGGGTATCCTATGAAGACGCATTTTTCCGCTTTGGGTTCAAGCTTGTCCGGCTGTAACTTCTTTACATAGGCTTCGCATCCCCAAACTTTAAGGAACGACAATTTAGGTTTCTTCCCAAACCATAATTCATACGGTGTCGTTTCAACGGATTTAGACGGTGCCCTATTTAAAGTGAATGCGGCTGTTTCTAATGCATAACCCCAAAATGATAGCGGTAAATCTGTAAGTGACATCATAGAACGAACCATATCTAAGAGAGTTCGATTACGACGTTCAGACACACCATTACGCTGTGGTGTTCCCGGCGGTGTCAATTGTGAAAGTATTCCGCACTTCTTTAAATGCTCGCCAAACTCGTAACTTAGATATTCACCTCCACGATCAGAACGTAGAAATTTAATCTTCTTGTTACGTTGATTCTCTACCTCACTTTGAAACTCCTTAAACTTCTCGAAAGTTTCGGACTTATGTTTCATGAAATAGATATACCCATATCTACTCAAATCATCCGTGAAGGTAAGAACATAACGATAACCACTGCGCGATGCTACACTCATTGGACCACACACATCGGTATGTATGATTTCCAATAAGTCTGTAGCTCGCTCCATCATACCAGAAAATGGAGTCTTAGTCATTTTACCCATCAGACATGCCTCGCATCTTTCAAGTGATTCAAAATCAAGTGATTCAAGAAGTCCATCGGAATGGAGTTTCTTCATACGCTTCACTCCAATGTGACCAAGACGACAGTGCCACATATAGGTCAAATTATCGCTTGATTTCAAACGTTTAGCCTCAATGTTATTAATATGTGTATTTCTACTATCGAGATTCAATATGAATAGACCATCTATCAAAGGTGCATGTGCATAAAACACATTACTCATATAAATCGAACAACCATTATTCTCGGATTTAAACAAGTAACTGTCTCGCAATAAACAAGATCCTGATATAATGTTCATGCTTAATGCAGGCACCAAATAACAATTATTTAAGTATAAAACTAATCCCGATGGTAGATGAAGAGGTAGCGTGCCGACCGCGATCACATCAACCTTTGATCCGTTTCCTACGCGCATCGTCACCTCGTTCTTCACTAGCTTCCGTTTATTCTGCAGCTCCTGTTTCGAGTTACAAATATGAGCAACCGAACCAGTATCAAATACCCAGGCACTACTACGAGTACTAGTGAGATACACATCAATAACATGTATATCAGATATACCTTTCTTCTTGATGTTGCCGTTCTTCAAATCCGCCAAGTACCTTGGGCAATTCCGCTTCCAGTGACCTTCTCCCTTGCAGTAAAAGCACTCAGTTTCAGGTTTAGGTCCAGCCTTGGTCTTCTTCGTCGGCGTGGTAACTTTCTTACCACCCTTCTTGAAGTGTCCCTTTTGCTTAGACTTGCCTTTCTTGAATTTGGTGGTCTTATTGACCATCAACACTTGGTGCTCTTTCTTGATCTCCACTTCTGCAGATTTTAACATAGCAAATAGTTCTGGCAACTCTTTGTTCATGTTCTGCATGTTGTAGTTCATCACAAAGTTCTTGTAACTTGGTGGTAGTGATTGGAGGATGCGGTAAACTCCCAAAGTATTAGGAATCACTATACCCAAACTTTGAAGTTTATTTGCGTGCCCAGACATCTTAAGCACATGCTCACTGACGGAGCTACCCTCTTCCATCTTGCAGTTAAAGAACTTTTCAGAAGCTTCATAACTTTCAATTGCCGCATGAGTCTCAAAGATTAATTTGAGATCCTCGACAATATCATATGGATCTGACTCTTCAAACCTTTTCTGAAGCTCCGATTCTAAACCATACAAGATAGCACACTGAACTATGGAGTACTGATTCTTCCGAGCAAGGTAAACATTCTTTACTTCATCGGTAGCATCAGCTGCAGGTGGGTCACCTAGCGGTGCATCCAGCACATAGGTCAAATTACCAGCTGTGAGGACAATCCTCAAATTGCGGAACCAATCCGCGAAGTTGCTTCCATTGTTTTTCAACTTTTCTTTCTCTAGGAACGCATTAAAATTGATGGTAGGGGCTGCCATTGATCTACAACATATTTGCAATAGTTTAGACTAAGTTTATGACAAATTGAGTTCAAATTAATTAATGAAATTAAACTAGGTGAACTCCCACTCAAAACAACATCCCTCACATTGTTTTAGTGATCACACGAACCAAATCCACTACATCAACACCGATCATCACGAGAGCTGATATAGTTTTAATGGCGAACAATCATCATGTTCATCATATCTACTATATGATTCATGCTTTGCCTTTCGGCGATCCGTGTTCCTGAGGCCATGTCTGTACATGCTAGGCTCGTCAAGATCAAACCTTAGCTTCCGCATAAGCAAATCTGGCTTGCTTACGTTGTATTCACCCGCGGAATCAAAGACACCCGATCATCACGTGGTGCTTCGAAGCAGCAAGCTTTGGCAACGGTGCATACTAAGGGTGAACACTTTAGAACTTGAAATTTATGTGCATGAGGGATCATCTTATAATGCTACCGTCGTCTACTAAGCAATACAAGATGCATAAAGGATTAACATCACATGCAATTCATAATATGTGATATGATATGGCCTTTCTTCTTTGTGCTTCCGATCTCCATCTTCAAGCACGAATATGATCTCCATCATCACCGGCATAGCATCAAGGTCAATGACGCTTCTCCATGGTTGTCGTCCACCAGCTTCAACTATTACAACTATTTTGAATAGACACGCAGGTCTTAACAGAAATTAAAGACAACCATATGGCTCCTGCCGGTTGCCAACTTACAATAAGGAACATTGCATACATCAAATATAATCACAATCATGGCCATATCACATCACTGCACACCCCTGCAAAACAAAGTTAGACGCTTCTACTTTCTTTGCATATTTTACGTGGTTTGGGGCTTTCCATAAGTGTCGTTCTAACTTACGAACAAGAACCACAACATTGATACTAGCATTGTTGATCACCCGTTGTAAATTGGATCTTTACTATGCTAGGAGAAACAGGCACCCGCAAAGCCACTTATGCAAAACGAGTTGCATGTCAAGCGTGGAGCAAGTCTCATGAACGATGTCATGTAAGGTTAGCCCGGGCCGCTTCATCCCAACATACCGCAAGATGCAAAGTACACAAAAAGCAATCTACAATAAAAGCATCAACGCCCACAATGACCATTGTGTTCTACTCGTGCAACAGATCTACATATAGACACGGCTCTGATACCACTGTAGGGGTTCGTAGCATGGAAAACAAAAATTTTCTATCGCATACAAACAAACAAGCCAAGATCTATCTACTAGATTGTAGCAACGAGTCGATGGAATAACTCACCCTCGAAGATTCCAAAGTGTTTAACGAGAGCAGATTCTCGTGGGTGATGTAGTCGTACTCTTTCCGATCTCAAGATCGCGTAGACGATCCTTCCGGCGCCGCGTTCCCGCAGCGCTCCCGCAGTCGGTCACACGTTCGGTACTCGACGAAGACCTTCCTCTCCCTTGTTCCAGCAGGCAGCGGAGGTTGTAGCACTCTCCTCGCGATTCCGGCAGCACAACGGCGTGGTACCGGAGGTAGAGGGGAAATCCCGCAGGGCTTCGCCTTAAGCCGGTGCGAGTATGGTGGAGCTTATGAGAGAGGCTATTAGTGGTCTAGTAATTAGACACACCAATTAGAAGGCTCTAAACCAATTAGAAGGCTCTAAACCAAATAGCTCTAAACCGGGGTCTAGATCTAGGGTTTAGTTTAGAGGATAGGAAACTTGTGTGTGTAGGAGGGGAGCCCTGCCCCTCCTTATATAGGTGGGAGGGTGTGGGCGCGCCAGGGGAGGGAGGGAGTCCCTCCCCAACTCGGCCTAGGGCTGGCGCCGGCTTGGAGGAGTTGGACTCCTCCTCCAAGTTGGTTCCAACTCCTCTTGCTTGTTTCCCACAGTTTCTTGTTTTGGCAGTTTGACTTTCAAACTGGACATTTGACTTTTCTGTTTTAGGATTCAATTTAATCCTATATTTGGGACAGCAAGAACACTTAGTACATGATGCAATCATTCCAATATGTAATGACACATTCATGTACCCCTTCCCCCCCGGAGTGCCGGACAATCCGGAACCTTCTAGAATATCCCCGATGAAAACACCGGAATCATTCCCGAATTCCGAAACGGGACTTTCCTTATATGAATCTTATTCTCCGGACCATTCCGGATCACCTCGTGATATCCCGGATCCCATCCGAGACTCCGAACAACATTCGGTCTCTTTCTCATAATACCATAACTACTCAAACAACGTCGAATCCTTAAGTGTGTCTCCCTACGGTTCGTGAATTATGCGGACATGATCGAGACACTTCTCCGAACAATAACCAATAGAGGAATCTGGAAATTCATATGGCTCCCACATATTTCTACGATTACTTTGCGATCGAATGAACCACTTACATACGATACCAATTTCCCTTTGTCTCACGATATGTTACTTATCCGAGGTTATGATCGTCGGTATCTCTGCATACCTAGTTCATCCTCGTTACTGATAAGTACTCTTTTCTCGTTCCCGTGATATGTGATCCCTTGTGACCAAGTCACATGCTTGCAAGCTAATTGGATGACATTTCACCGAGAGGGCCCAGAGAATATCTATCCGTCATGTGGATGGACAAATCCCACTCTTGATCCATGTGTTTCAACCAATACTTTCCGAACACTCAATGCCACCTTTATAGCCACCCTGTTACGGTGTGGTGTTTGATGACATCAAAGCATCCATCCAGTAAAGGTGATATGCATGATCTCATGGTCGAAGGAATTAGGTTACTATGTATCAGAAAGCATATAGCAATTGAACTATTGAAATGACTTGATCTTTATGCTACGCTTGTCTATAGGAGTATGTCCACCATATCATTCTCCTAACGATATGATCTTGTTGTTGATAACATCTCAATGTTCATGACAAAGAAACCACATCATCAATCAACCAACAAGCTAGTGAAGTATAGAGGCTATACTAGGGACTTCAAATTAAGTTTACAAATCACACAAGTATTAATGGTTTCCTTGTTAATACTATTATAGCATGAATGTAAACATTTATCATAAACACAGAGATATATAATAATAACTACATTTATTATTGCCTCTAGGGCATATCTCCAACAACATCATCACAAACTATGTCGTGATTCAGCACATAACATCGCTCATTTGGACCGAAAGCCATGAAACCTCGAACATGATAGGTCATTTTGTGAAGGTTTTTTCGAGACATGATCAATATACCAAGTCTGGTATTTTCCTTTCAACTATGTCACATAATATGACACCACGTGAAGGATTTTCATTGTTCGGATTTTCAATATACTAAAGGTTCATCTTTAGTCCCAGTTGGAGGGATTTCGGCAGGCTCGGCCATGCAGCACTAATGATAGGGGTGAGTGTCGACATTATGTCGTGCGGCGTGTACCTTGTCCCGGATGGTGTCACCAACCGGGACTAAAGATGAACCTTTAGTCTCGGTTGGAGACGCCAACCGGGACAAAACACGAGTCAGCACAAATAATAGGGGTGAGTGTCAACATTATTTCGTAAGCGTCGACACTATGCCAAGCTGCTTGTACTATAAATAGGCATCCTTGTGAGTCTAGTCCTCCAGCCAGTTTGAGGAATCTCCAAGATGGTTTTCGAGAGCAGGGACACCACTACGGCCAATTTCAGGGAGATGCCGACGAAGCCCAGTCCTCTGGCATCTCCGAGAAACTAGTCATAGAGGAACTCCCTAATATGTGAAATTAGTTAGCTCCCAGGCGTATTGATCTAGTTAGAGAAGTTAAAAGCTGCAAGATGGTTTTCGAGAGCAGGGACACCACTACGGCCAGTTTCAGGGAGATGCCGCTGGATCCCAGTCCTCCGGCATCTCCGAGAAACTGGTCATAGAAGCACTCCCTAATATGTGAAATTAGTTAGCTCCCAGGTGTATTGATCTAGTTAGAGAAGTTACAAGCTGCAAGATGGTTTTCGAGAGCAGGGACACCACTACGACCAGTTTCAGGGAGATGCCGCCGGATCCCAGTCCTCCGGCATCTCCAAGAAACTGGTCATAGAGGCACTCCCTAATATGTGACCGCGCGCGTTTGGAGATCAGATCTTAATGGTAAGTACGAATCGGGACAACTTCTTTATAGTCCCGGTCCAGCCACAAAATGGGACTAACACTCAAGAAATTTATTAATATTAAAAACTGAGACTACAAAACCGAGACTAAAGCCCCCCCTATATATAGTCCCGGTCAAGCCATAAACCGCGAAAGATATCCTTCGGTGAAGCCACAAACCGCGAAAGACATGAACTAGAGTTACATAATATGAGCATGAACTTCTTGGTATATGTCCTTCCTTATGATCGCTTCGGACGTAACCATGGAGCATCTTCTTTACTTAGCGGAATGCTTGGGTCAGTTTTCACTGTGAAGGGCGGAATTTCATCAAACTTATTATAATCTTCTGACATGTCTGTCTTTTCCTTGATTCCCACGATGTTTCTTTTCCCTGAAAGAACTATGTGACGCTTTGGCTCATCATATGATGTATTCGTTTCCATTTTTTTCTTTTTTTCGGTCTGGAGGACATGTCCTTCACATAGAAAACCTGAGACACATCATTGGCTAGGATGAATGGTTTATCTCTATAACCAAGATTGTTGTCATTCCGTACAACTGGCCTATCTTTACCCCTTCCCCATTCAGGTTGACCCATTTGCAACGAAACAAAGGGACCTTAAAAGAGACTCCATAGTCTAGTTCCCATATCTCCTCTATGTAACCATAATATGTGTCCTTTTGTCCATTCTCGTCTATTGCATCAAAGCGGACACCACTATTTTGGTTGGTGCTCTTTTTATCTTGGGCGATCATGTAGAATGTATTCCCATTTATTTCGTACACTTGGAAATTCAATACAGTATAAGATGGTGAGGCGGCCAACAAGTATAGCTGATCTCCAACAGTGGTGTCATTGAAGAGATGTGTCCGCATCCAACCACCGAAAGACTTCATGTGTTCATCTGTAATCCATGATTCAGGCTTCCCAGGGTTTTTGGAGCGTACAATATTCTTGTGTTCCTCGATATATAGAGCTACCAAGGTGGAATTATGTAGAACTGTGTAGTGTGCTTTAGTGAAAGAGTCTCCGTCCCTACATATCATTGCTTTCTTTCGCAGCGTGCCTTTTCCACTTAGTCTTCCCTCATGCCGCAAGTCAGAAACACCAATCGGCTTAAGATCAAGAATAAAGTCAACACAAAACTCAATGACCTCCTCTATTCCATATCCCTTGGAGATGCTTCCTTCTGGTCTAGCACGGTTATGAACATATTTCTTTAAGACTCCCATGAACCTCTCAAAGGGGAACATATTGTGCAGAAATACCGGACCGAGAATGGCAATCTCTTCCACTAGGTGAATTAGGAGATGCGTCATAATATTGAAGAAGGATGGTGGGAACACCAACTCAAAACTAACAAGACATTGTACCACATCCTTCTGTAACCTTGGCAGAATATCTGGATTGATTACCTTCTGAGATATTGCATTGAGGAATGCACACAGCTTCACAAAGGGTACTCGAAAATTTTCCGGTAGAATCCCCCTCAATGCAATCGGAAGCAACTGCGTCATAATCACGTGACAGTCATGAGACTTCAGGTTTTGGAACTTTTTCTCTGCCATATTTATTATCCCCTTTATATTAGATGAGAAGCCATACGGCACCTTGATACTGTAAAGGACTTCAAAAAATATTTCCTTCTCTGCTTTGGTAAGAGCATAGCTGGCACGACTTAAGTGACGCCCTTTATCCGTCTTGTCCTATGTATGCATGTTCTTTGGGTCTTTCATAATTTGTTGGTCCTCCCGTGCTTCTGGTTTTGTCTTCCCATACACGCCTAGGAATCCTAGCAGGTTCACGCAAAGATTCTTCGTCACGTGCATCATGTCGATTGAAGAGCGGACACGCAGGACTTTCCAATATGGCAGATCCCAAAATATAGATTTCTTCTTCCACATGGGTGCGTGTCCTGTAGCGACGTCGTTCGGAACTGATTGACCGCAGGGACCCTTTCCAAAGATTACTTCTATGTCCTTGACCATACCAAATACATCATCACCAGCAGGGAGTTCAGGCTTCTCCCTGTGATCTACCTCACCTTTGAATTGCTTGCCTTTCTTTCTTACGGGATGATTGGTCGGAAGAAATCGTCGATTCTCCAGGTACACAACCTTCTTGCATTTATGAAAATATGTATCTTCAGTCTTATCTAAACAGTGTGTGTATGCCTTATATCCCTTGTTTGTCTGTCCTGAAAGGTTACTAAGAGCAGGCCAATCATTGATGGTTACGAATAACAACCCTCGTAGATCAAATGGCTCCTGTTTGTTCTCATCCCACGCACGTACATCTGGTTTGCCCCACAACTATAAGAGTTCTTCAACTAATGGCCTAAGGTACACATCAATGTCGTTGCCCGGTTGCTTCAGGCCTTGGATGAGCACTGGCATCATAATGAACTTACGCTTCATGCACAACCAAGGAGGCAGGTTGTAGATACATAGAGTCACGGGCCAGGTGCTGTGACTGCAGCTCTGCTCCCCAAAAGGATTCATGCCATCCGTACTTAGAACAAACCATAAGTTCCTTGCGTCACTTGCAAAGTCTGGGAAGTCCCTCTCGATTTTTCTCCACTGTGACCCATCAGCAGGGTGTCTCAACTTCACGTCTTTCTTACGGTCTTCTTTGTGCCATCGCAACAACCTGGCATGCTCTTTGTTTCTGAACATGCGTTTCAACCTTGGTATTATAGGAGCATACCACATAACCTTAGCAGGAACCCTCTTCCAGAGGGGCTCTCCCTCAACATCACCAGGGTCATCGCGTCTTATTTTATACCGCAATGCATTGCATACCGGGCATTTATCTAAATTCTCATACTCCTTACCGTGGTAGAGGATGCAGTCATTAATGCATGCATGTATCTTTTGCACATCTAATCCTAGAGGACAAAGAGTCTTCTTCGCTTCGTAGGTACTCTCGGGAAGTTCGTTATTTTTTGGAAACTTTGGCTTCATTATTTGAGCATCTTTTCAAATGAGGAGTCAGTTAGACCACACTCTGCCTTCCATCGCAGCAATTCTAGTGTGGTACCGAGCTTTGTGCTGCCATCTTCACAATTTGGGTACAACAGTTTCTTGTGATCTTCTAACATGCCCTCTAACTTCAACTTCTCATTTTCTGTTTCACAGTCTCGCTTTGCATCAGAAATGACCCTACCAAGTTCATCAGCCGGCTCATCTGATGCCCGTTCTTCACCTCCTTCCTCTCCATTGTCTTCCATTGTAGTAATGTATTCAGGAAACATATGATGATAGTTGTTATCATCATCTTCTTCTTCACCATCTTCCATCATAACTCCTCTTTCCCCGTGCTTAGTCCAGCAATTATAGTTGGGCATGAAACCTTTCATAATCAGGTGGCTGCGAATGATTTTCGAGGAAGAGTACTCCTTGTTGTTCCGACATTGAATACATGGACAACGTATAAAACCATTCTCTTTGTTTGCTGTAGCCACATCTATAAATTTATCCATGCCTTTCATATACCCGGCTACACGCCGGTCACCGTACATCCATTCCCGACCATTCATCTGCATCATATAAGTAAGTTTATCAAAAAACAGGACATCGTAAGTAGTAAAATGACCAATTCACATCGACACATGCATTGTATCAATGATAGAGAAAAGATAAGATTGCTAACCTCGATCGAGGGAAATAAAGAGGAGAAAGCTCAAGTGCGTCTCGGACACCTTCTATATTTTTGTTCTATGAGAAATTGAACGGGATCATTCACTGAAACATTTCATCAAACACCTTGAATGCATGCATAGGGGAAAAAAACTAGCACACCCCTCACACCTTCCACCAAGAAAAAACAGAGTGAAGGCAGAGGGCTGGGGCGTTGCATTTATAGAGGGCGAGAGCATACATCCCGGTTTGTAACACAAACCGGGACTAAAGGTGTGTTCCATGCGACGTGGCTGACGCCCAACCTTTAGTCCCGGTTTGTAACACAAACCGGGACGTATGCCCCCTTACCAACCGGGATGCATGCCTCCAGGCCCCGTGCCCGCTCGAACCGGGACACGTTCCAGCATTAGTCCCGGTTCATGGCGCAACCGGGACTAATGTTCCGAGGGGGCGCGAACGGATGGCCTCTTTTCTACTAGTGTACAAAAGTTGCTCTTTTTACAATCCGTATTATCTATACACAACCGAATAGTATTCCCCTTTTGGGTTTAGGACTTCTGCATCTAAGAATCCCGCTAATTCCTCCTAAATTGCTCGTACGCGATCCTTTGGCAGAAGACCATCCCGTAGACGTTCGATCTGATTTAAAAAAGGAGTCATCCTATATGAATGAAACTAAACACAATTTGATTATAATTAAAAACTATAGAAATTGTTTACGTACGTGAAGTTGCTCTAAATTTCTGCCCTTCTCATCGCACGTCTGCCGGATGAACTCGCAAACATAGTATCCACATAGATTGTTACCTGGTCCCTGTGTCAGGCATTTTACGAGAACATAGTTCAATCAAAATAATAATCAAGCATGATAATAACTGTATCAAAACTAGAATCAAAGAGATGCGCGGATATAGCTAGTGGTGCTTACATCTAGTGCTTGAAATGTAAGCTCCGCTTTCCAAACACCCCTATCCTTGTTGGTGAACCATTTCCAAGCACTGCCCGGCGAACAAAACGAATAAAATAAGTTATTAATTACTTGATATCATAAAATTTATGAACGTTGCCGATATAGTGTCGTAATGATTAGAATTACCGCTGGAGAAGCATCTGCATGTCCTTCCACGTCTCAAGGGGTTTATGTTTCGATTCCATGACTAGTACACGCCCTTTGTCAAGTTGAATGATTAACAGAATATAGTGGAAGCTGCGAATGCATAAATAATCAATTATATACTTAACATCGAGTAAGCGAAATAGAAAGTGTATACAAGACAATAACACTCACTCGAAGTTGTAAGGAAAAAGTATTTCCATTTTGGTTTCTTGAAACCTTAACGCATGTACTATATTATCCTCCGTATCCTCGGGGCTTATTTTGAAATTAGCTTCATGATACCAATATGGGTCAATGAAGCCAATGTCATAGATTTGTCCTCTGTTGCATTCGAGAATCTTCATTCTGCATATTACAATATGATTATATACATGCAATAAACAAGGTGAGATAACTGGAGACTAAATTAATTACAGAATTAGTACTTACAGACAATAGGCACTGATGATCGATTTGTCCAAGGCATCTTGATTGAATAATTGAAATAATTCATCAAATTCAATGGATATCATGTCATCCTTTTCTTTCCCATGATGCTTTTTTGTAACCCTCGGCACTATCCAGTTAGCCCCGGCCTTTGTGGCATGCATGTACCAGTTATGCAATCTTCGCATTTTTGTTGGAAGATTATTTACCTCCTCAGGTTTGACGAGAGGTTTGTCGTACTGGTATTTGTATGCTACTTCACTCACGGGTAAGTACTCTAACTGGGATAAGTACTGGGCAATACTCATACCTTGCAGCGGCAGCTTCTCCGTATTCTGCAACTACCTGTGGATCATACTGCTCCTGGGCCCCATATTTGCTCGACCCCACATTGGTATGGGTAATCACCTTGAGAGGGGCGCAAGACTGTTTTGCTTGTTCTCCGAGCTGGGCGACAGATTTATCGCTTGCATCAGTACTGCTCTTCGAGGCTTGTTGTGCCGCATGTGACTTGAGAATAGAATGCTCATAGTCTGATGACAGCTTTGGCTCGGGTTGATGAAGAGTCTTTAGCATTTCCAAAACACTGCCTTTTTCTTCTTTGGTGCTGGGGAACTCTGCCTCTTTCGGCCGCCTCATCTTAGCGAAAAACACTGTTGTTTCCGTATCAACGATCGCCGCAGTCTCCTCTTTAGTACAGTCATAAGCTCTCTTGGGAGGAACCTTTGGTACTTTTGGAAGAGGCTCTTGTTTACGTTTCGGCGATCGCTTACCACGACGCAGAGTAGCGGTCCTCTTACGCTTTTTATCCCGAGGCACCGGCGATGGCTCCCGTGGCGATGGCTGCGCCGGAGATTGGTGAGGCGACGGAGCCGGGTGAGGCGACGAAGACGGTTGCCGCGGCGGCGACGACCTCGCTGAGACGGGTGAGGCGGCGGCGAAGATGGCCTTGGCGTGTGATTTCGAAGCACGATACATTTCTTTGGCCATAGAATGGTGACGTTTGTTGCGTCTCCCAGTACAGTCACATCCCCTTCACCTGCAGGGTAGTCAAGATCCAAAACTTCAAAGGTGGGCATGATTTCATCCACCCCGACAACAGCATAGCCCTCTGGAACCGGACGACAGTGGTAAGTTGGTGTGGGTCCAATTGGTAAGACATAGCCGACCGCCACCTCATTGATATGTTCACAACTTTGACATGTAGCTCGCAGTGTGTCATCTCTGTGATATCATCCACTGGGTAGCCAACAGGAGCAATCGTCGGTGCACCATCGGCATCGCCATTGTCATCACCCGGGACCTCGGTGGAAGCCACACTGCTTTTTCGATTATTCGATAGGCCGGTAGCATCGAATGCAGTGTGCTGCTGAGATGGGCTAGTAGTACTTTGCTCTTTAAGTGCGTTAATTTCATCTTGTTGTTGCTTTATTCGTTATTCAATTATACGCATTCGCTCTTTCTGAATATCTGCTTCAACTTCCGCCTTGTCCTTTCTCCTCTGACGTCTTCTATCAGGATATTTCTTCCTCTCTTCGGGAAACCCAGTCCTCCATGGTTTGGATCCGCTTGTGCCTCGTGTTCGTCCATCATGTTCCTTATTTCCAAGGGCGAGTGTGAGCTCATCATTCTCTCTATCGGGAATGAAGTCCCCATCTTTAACAGCCTTTACTGCTTTTCTCATCTTCTCGATTGGCAAGGGGTCTTCTTTATGTCGTATGTTATATATACACTTTCCTTCCGAGTCCAACGTTCCCCCATGTCAACACCCGGATTTTTCAATCCTAGATGCCTGTCATGCCATACATCGCAATCCCAGGATTACCATTTTTGCGAGACATAACAGAATTGGATACCATAGTACATCATCCATTACAAACGATACATAAGTTCTTACACAAATAGGGATCTCATGATCCAGTTCTTAATACAACTTCAGGCAGCGGAATACGTAATAATAACGGTAGCGTAGGCGAAGCTCCATCTTCGGGGTCACAGGCAATGCTGACGATGGGAGATGATCCTAGTTGTCGTAACCTTCCTGGGGTCCATCTTCCAGGTACTCTTCTTCATAGTCTGGCCATGGGAATAGCCAGGGACAAAGCCATGAGTACTCTTTAAGTACTCGCAAACTAATACTAATAGGTAAAGGTTTTTTTTTGGATAATAGGACACTAGGCTCTAGGGTTGTTTTGCAAAAGCCAGATTTATCTCTACTAAGTTCTGAAGCTATTCATATTTTTATAACTCTTAAGCGGGAACTTGTACTTCAAGTCACAACTCTGTTGTGGTCAAGTCAAAGTCTCAATTCATTTTGAAAAGTCTGACGGGGGAACAGTATGGCCACTCCAACTGTCCATAACCGCGGACACGGCTATTCGAATAGTTTGTCACTCTGCAGAGATTGTACACTTTCACCACAACAATCGATACATCCGTCAGGAACAAATCCTCAATTCACCATACTCAGTATGCGGATAATCAATCCTAACATTTCAATTACACTCCCTAGTATAAGCACCTCTCCTGTGAGTTTGGCCTCCCAACCATGACCATCTGTCATCTTGGGTACTGCACAGGTGGACAATCTTCACAAGGTAGCCTCAGCTCAGACCTTGGCCGTGAGGGAACTAATACTAAGGTATATAAGTTTCCAGTCAAGCCCTACCCAATATTTGGGTATTGTGGTTGTACGATAAAATTGGAATGGTATCGCATCCAGACAACCATCAGTTTTATAAAGGGCTAAGGCTCATGCCTCAACATTTTCATCACCAAAATTCTCCAGTGTTTGGAAACACATGTCCAAAACATTTCAATAGAATGATCCATCATTCCAAGGTTTTGATAACCATTTTCCACCAAGTACTCCCATCTAAAGTTGATCAAGTTTTATGCTTAGCACTAGCATCTATAAGTGGAGATGGGTACTAATGAGGGGTGGTAAGCTAGTGGAGTTTCAACTAAGTCCAACCTTATATCTTAGGCTGATATAAAGGTTTCTAACTTAGGCCAAATTTTAATGCTCTTTATGCAACCTTCAGCACAAATGTCTAGCATCTACCAAACTCTTAGGTAGCCTCTAAGTAAGCTTTGATAAAGAATTAAAGTAAGAAGCTTGCCATAAAACTAGGATTGGCTTAGCAAGTGGATATGATCACATATGCTTAAGGCATATAATATTCATATCACAAGCATGGGTTTTGTGGCAACAATAGGGTATCTTGCAAGGGTTAGCTTGCATATTCACTAGTGGTATTAGGCTTGCATTGGTATGGTATCAGCTTGTATCAATATCAGTATAAGCTTGCCTTGTGCAGAGCAGTGGTTGAAGTTTTCCTTGGCTTCTTCTTCGTAGTATCCTCCTTCCTCCTCGTATACTTGGTCGATACTAGCGTCTATGAATAAATACGAGGTACACAATCACCAATCAATACTTAACTGCTTGCAATCATCACACACAAGGGTCCTATAGATGATCTAGCATCATCACTAACATTACAAGATTAAGGTTTGTTTTAAATCCTTTTATTTTTAGAAAAGTAATTTCTACTCATTGAAAAACTACTTAAGATTTAATATTCTCCAAACCAAACATGGGATCATGTTGACACATGTCATCACCACATATTGTAGTCCATGGGAATGTGATTTAAAGTGGTGTCACAATTTAATAAGGTTTTACCCTTTTATTTTTATTGATTAAAGTGGCTAGAAATGCTTATGTAGCATTCTTTTATTCCTTGAACATTATTTCTGCAAGTAAACCTATATATTTTTATATATTCTGAAAGGTATGGTTAAATGTGATTTTTGAGAGTTGGAATCAACTCAAAAGCTTTTATGGTTTAAATTGGAAAAATGTTTGAATGCAGAAAAGCTTCTGCCTTGTTATTTTTGCTATGGGTTATCTACAGATCCAAATGACTTGAATCCAACGGGCTTGGATTAAGCATTCACAGACCTTTCCAAAAAAATTGGTTTCATCCAATTTGGTGCACTGAATCGATCTAGGTTGATTTTTGAAGTTGGGTACAGAAGTGTGTTTGAAACTAAAAAGAAAAGATTTAGTTTGAATTGCTGGGCTGCGCGGGAAAATTCTAACGGGCCGGCCTGCTAAACGCAGTGCTCCCACGGGCAGCTTAAGTGGGTGTCCCCACTCGTCAGTGACACGGGGCTGGGCGAAGCGGTATGGGGCGACGTGGATCGTTCGATCTAGTTCTAATCTAACGGCTAGGAGTCATCGTCGACGCGAGACAGCTCCGGCGAGACTAAAACCTAACGCGGCGGTTGAGGGTCGCTGGGGGCTCACCAGGGTACGGGCGAGGGTCGGCGAGGCGGGCGAACGACGATGTCGACGACGGCGAACCTCCTGGTACCGGTGGCTTCTCCTGGGGCGGCTCCAATCGCTGGCTTCCTTCTTCTCCAAAGGCGCCTGGCTCCGGTGAAATTCTGGCGAAGTGGTGCTCGCCTTGATCTGAGGATGGTGTGGCACGGTCAGTGGGGAGAGGGGAGTGAGATGGTGTGAAGAAACCGAGCGGGGGTGGCCTCTATTTATAGTCGAGCGAGGGGACCGTCGGGGCGCATGGTGAGCTCATCGGGGGCGACGTTACAGGCGGCTAACGGCATGGGAAAGGGTAGGGGACGGTGCTATGTCTCCTGGCGATGCTCAACGGCATGGTCGCGAGGCATGGGGCGATGTGGTTTGGTCTGGAACGGGCGGTGCTCTGCGCGGCAGAGGCGGCGTTTTCGACGGCGGGCGGTGGCTGTATGGCACGGGGCGGCAAACGGGTATGTCTGGCGGTGTTCTGGGTCGGTGGTGATCGTGTGTGCACGCGGTGAGGGCGGCGCGCGGTCTGTGGGTGCGGGGCGAGGGTGGTGCTCTGGCGCACGCTCGGCATGGTCTGGGCGCGGCTTGTGCGCGTGGTCCAGTGCTTGGCAACGCTCGAGGCTGGGACATGCAGTGGCGGTGGACGGTGGGCTGCCTCCCAGATATGCTGGCTAGGCTTGCTGCTGCTCCTAGCTTGCTGTCCACATTGGGGTGACATGGGGGTGCTCGGCTGTTCACCATTAATGGCAATGGCAAGCTCACAGGGGTGCTAGTGTTGGGATAATCTTTCTAGATGATCTACTGGTTTGTGTGTGAGCTAACTAGGGAACAAGTTAGGCTCAAAACACTACACACTATAGTGTTTGTGGTTTTGTTTGATTTGTGTCTGCAACCTGTTTGATGAAATGGCCGCATGAACTCAAGTTTTGAATTTTGAATTGAATTTTGGTGGTTATGCTAGATTGGTGCTGGTGAGTCTGCAGATGCTTGGGTTTTGAAAGTTGAGCTTGTTTGAGTGGTTTTTGAAAAAAGGGGATCTTCCCATATGAAGAAGATTCAATTTTGAATTGTCATTTAAACTATGCATTTGAAAGTTTCTGGATGATCACAAAGTGGGCCTTGATATCTTGTTATGAGTACATTCAAGGGGTGCAAAGATCCAGAAAAGTTTCTGTTAGGTTTTGAAAGTTTGAGACAGCCAAAGTAGGCATGGGAGTTAAATTGGTCAAAATGACCATTCATTTAATATATGTATTTTGATTTACTTGTCTTTATAAAAAGTGTGGGAAACGTTTTAGATGATGTTCTTTTCACCTTAGAAACATTTTACAAGAAATGGATCACACAAACAAGGTGGTTTTTAAAGAAGTTCAAAATCCATGCATACACATATACATGCATTCATGACTACATTTAGAAAAGTTTTTGTTAGCCCTAAACTTGATGATTAGTGTTTTGATGATCTAAGTTTGATGTTTTTGGGGTGTTACACCCCATGCCCGTAAAACCAAGTCCTTGCACGTTCTACCCAATCGTTTGTCTCTGGGGTGATATTTTTAGCACGCAGTTCATTCTCAAGTTTCTCCCACTTAGGAATGCCAGCCCTGTAGCCACCTTATCCCATAGTAGGGTGATACTTCTTATTAGCAGCATTCAGCTTATTTGTTGCAGACATTTTCTTAGCTTTTTTTGATGTCTTGTAATTCACAAACTCAGCCCAGAATGGTTTTATCTCCCTAAACTGAATCTTCTTGAAATCCGGAATCTTCTCTTTCACGACATAGTCAAGGTGCAATATTTTCTTCCAGTTGGTGAAAAACTGGGCCATCTTCTTCAAATCCCACTCCCTGACCTTACACTCCATGGCTCTCCCATGTTCTAAGGCGTTCTCAACTGGATCCTCCGCATTTGGATCCAGCTCTATCTTCGGTAGTTTGAAATTAACCATGAGCCTCTTCCATAGTAAATCTTTGGCGTGGTTAGGGACAAAATAAACATGTTCCCTCTTCTTCCGCATCAGCAGGCCTATTCCAATTTCGAATGGTGATCGGGATTAAGTCCCTAACGATTACTCCGCATTGTGCCACAAATTTGTTTGTGAAAACTTCTAGAGGCGTCGGTTTGCCGTCTTCAGTGACATCTTCGATGCTGAACCTCTCATGGTCTTCCAACTTTTTGGTTGGGCCTTGTCTGCTCTTTTCAGTAGATTCCTTCGATCCGGAGGGCTGAAAGAAGAAAGATCATCGTTACTATTTCTATATAGATAGCAGATTATTAATTAATGAGTTAATTATATTACATGCACCACGCCGGAGCGGTCGTCTTCTCGATCACACAAGGCATCGATGCCTTCTCCCTCGCGGAAGGCATCACCTTCAACCTCAAACAAGTTGTCTCTTCCGGCAAAAAGAGGATCACCCTCACCGGAGTTGTTCAGAAACGTCGATACATCTAAATTTTCTTCCCCGCGGATCATACCTTGGATCAACTCTTCCTTTTCTTCGTCTCTGTCGTGTGGGTACATATTTTCTGCATAGGTGGAAAAACGGATAAGTCAAAGCGGCTAAGGGAGAATGTTAGGTACGGTGTTGAGAGATATAAACCCTAATTCAGAGAAACACTAATGAATACATACACAATAATAAAAATGAATTTACAATATCAGAAACCCTAATTCAGAGAAACCCTCGGGCTCGGATCCTATCGCGAAGAACCAATACCGGAAAGAAAGGCAGCAATCAATACATGGCATAATACAATGCGCAATCAATATGTACATCAGCACAGGGGGTAGTTTTTCACCGGGTCTGGGGCTACCCACGGTGACTGACCAGTGGGGCCGAAGACTAATAATACCTAACTAATTAATAAACCTAATAATACCTAACTAATAATAAACCTAATAATCCAAACTAATAAACCTAATAAACCTAATATGCTATGAGCAGTGGAATAGGTAATTTAAGCTCAAAGGGAGTAACGCAACAGATAGGACACTCTATCTATCGATAAAAGACCACAGTAGAATCGTATGCATCATGGCAAGAATTGAAATGCTTTCGAAATCATAGGATTATATCATGGTGGGGCCATGCTTGCCTTTGCCTGTTGATGGCCGAAAGCAGAGCTCCTGGATCCTTGTACTTGACTTGATTACAGTTGGTCAAGTATTTGTCTTCGAGCTTCGACGGTGTTGATCTCTGGATTCGATCTCGATCTCGATATCGTATTCTACCGGGAAGAACCAAACACCGGAAAAAAGGGAAATTGTCAACACATGGCATCAATGCAATGCTCAAGCAAGTATGATGATATGACAAGTTGAATTGCATTGCAATGTAACCCTAAAGCATGCTCGACAATTAATCGGGGTTCCGAGGGGTGAAAACCCTAAGTCAGAGAAACTCCGGAACACATGAGGGGGTGGATTTGTTCTTCTAATTAAACTTGTCATTTAAGTTGTTGAACAATGCATTATTATATCTTAGATAGCTAGGTTTCATTTTTCTGAACATTTTGATATAATGAACATATTTTCCTGAGTTATAATGAATTACTTATTGAATTTACAAGATTATTACATTTTTTCGAATTCTTTAATCACTTTAAATGGAATTATTGCATCACTATGACATCAACACAGGGGTGAGGTCATTTGTCACCGGGGCAGAAGCTACCCCCAGCCACTAACGACAGGGCCCCATGTTATATTGCCTCATGCTGATGTCAGCATGACATCAGCAATGGGGATCCTCGGGTTGGCGACGCCAGTGCCGATTGAGGGCACGCGAGCGAGCGAGACTGGGCTCGTTCGATGCGCCTCATCGAGGGGGACCACAAATTGGCGGCGTTGGACCATTTGGTCGAGGGACTCGCCGGCGGCAAGCACAACTGCGGCGGCGGGGTGAGGCGTACGACGCGGGCTCGATACAGAGAGCAAGGAGGAGAACGGAGGGGTGCCTGAGCACCAGCAGCTGGTCGGGAAGGCTCGGCGTGGTCCGAGGGCAGCCGAATCTACGCCGGCGAGCATGAACTGTGGCGGCGAAGTGCGACACTCGACGCGGGCTCGAAACAGAGCGAGAGGGCGGACGAGATAGGGTACAGGAGGAAGGAGAGCTCACAACAGGACAGGACGGAGGCGGCCGGGGCGGCGACGAGCTCGGGCAGCCTGTCGGCGTCGGGGGCGATTCCTGTGTGCGTGTCGGTGAGAAGCAGAGAAGTGAGATGGGGAAGAAGAAGAGGAGGCGATCCAGTTATAACCAAAGGACCTTTAGTCACGGTTGGTGGCTCCAACCTATACTAAAGGGTCTACTCCAATTTTTTCAGCAAACCAAGGGGCCCGCGCAGGGGGTCTTTAGTCCCGGTTGGTGGCTCCAACCGGGACATATGACCCTATTTTCAAAAAAAATCAGGACTTTTGTCTCTGTTCCCGCCTTATTTTTTATTTTGGGGTTTAAATTTGTAATGTTTTTTAAATGATAATTACTTTGGAATTTAGAAAAACTTTAAACATAAAAAGTGTTTGAATTTAAATAACTAATTCAAAACCATTTTCTGTTTTTAAAAATAATTAATGTAACCATTTAAACTATGAACCATTTAAAATTAATAATGAATTAACTTATATTTTTTGAATATTAATTTGGAATTTAGAAAAACTTTAAACATAAAAAAGTGTCTGGATTTGAATAAATAATTCAAAACCATTTTCTATTTTTAAAAAATAATTAAAGTAACCATTTAAACTATGAACCATTTAAAATTAAAAATGAATTAACTTATATTTTTTGAATATTAATTTGGAATTTAGAAAAACTTTAAACATAAAAAGTGTCTCGATTTGAATAAATAATTCAAAACCATTTCTATTTTTAAATAATTCAAACTATTTTCTATGTTTTAATTTGGATTTGAATTAACTTATATTTTTTATATATTAATGGGCAGGAAAAAAGGACGGGAAATAATGGGCGGAAAGAAAATTTTATTAGGATAGAACTGGAATTAAAGTACATAACGCAACTAACACAAAGTTACATAGAAGAACTAAAAATTAAGATACATGGCCAGATTAAACCACAATCGGAGGAACTTGTTTTGAAATGTTGGAATGATTCAGTCATGCTCCTGCCTACACCTGTAATATTCGCCACTGTAGTCGTCGTCCTCGCTGCGGCCGTCGTCGTTGTCGTCGTCGGGGTCGCCGTAGTTGAACCTTGAAGGCTGAGTACGAGTCGGCTAGACTTGAGGGTAGCGCAGGCGGGGGCTAGAGTCGGCGGCCGTGTCATAGGCCATGAAGCTCTGGAGAGTCCGATCGCGCCACCACAACCGACGGCCGGCCTCGTTGAAGTTCGGAGGAGGTGGCCCATCCTCCTCGTGCCTGGCGAGCGCCCTCTCACGCCGATCCACGAAGAAGGCTTCCCAAGTCGGGAAATAGTCCGGATGCCATCTGGGATTCCTCCGCTGCTCCAGCGTGAGCTCAAAGTAGTAGGGTTCGTGATGGCCATCCGACGGGCCACACCTAGAGGGACAGGAGGAACCGGCATGCCTCGGGCGCTCAGCATCCAGCCGACGGGGACACAGTAGCCCGGCGGGCAGGGGTAGTTCGAGGCGCAAAGCGCCTCCGCCTCCCTGGGAGTTAGTGCTATGGTGGAAGTCATGGGAAAGAGTGATGAGGTTCCAGATATGAGTCTAGAGATGTGCCATGACAATGGAGGCCAACCCTACATATATATAGTGAGATCATGTACCTGTAGTACAAACCGGACCCACTTCCTACCGATTTGGCAGACATTTGTCCTTTTTACCCGGGATGAAAGAAAAGGTTTGAGATGTCCCAGTTAGGAGATAGTCCATGTAAGGTGGTCTAATATTTTAGGAAAATGGGACCGTAGCATTCTGAAACGGCATTTTGGTGGTTACTTCACAAAACGACCCGTTTTTTGCCCTCGGAAAATGGAAAAGGGCTTTTCCGTGCGACAAAAAGGAAAACTTCCTCCTGCAACATTGTTCTCCATACCAATGTCCACACGCATGCATAATATGGGCACATCATCACAAACTATGCCGTGATTCAGCACATAACATCGGTCATTTGGACCGAAAGCCATGAAACCTCGAACATGATAGGTCATTTTGTGAAGGTTTTTTCGAGACATAATAAATATACCAAGTCTGGTATTTTTCCTTTCAACTATGTCACATAATATGACACCACGCGAAGGATTTTCATTGTTCGGATTTTTTTTAATTTATTATGCCCGTTTTGAATTTTCTGAATTTCTAACTATGGTCGTACCGGCGTGCGTGAAGATAGGGACGAGCAACGTTAGAACTTGCATTGCATCTCTGAAGAAACCACATATTGAGAGTCTAAAAATAATTTTTTTCAAAAAATCACGGGCAATAGATCATGTACCTGTAGTACAAACTGGACCCACTTCCTACCGATTCGGCAGACATTTGTCCTTTTTACCCGGGATGGACAAAAAGGTTTGAGATGTCCCGGTTGGGAGATAGTCCATATAAGGTGGTCTAGTATTTTAGTAAAATGGGACGGTAGCATTCTAAAACGGCATTTTGGTGGTTACTTCACAAAACGACCCGTTTTTTGCGCTCGAAAAATGGAAAAAGGGCTTTTCCGTGCGACAAAAAGGAAAACTTCCTCCTGCAACATTGTTCTCCATACCAATGTCAACACGCATGCATAATATGGGCACATCATCACAAACTATGCCATAATTCAGCACATAACATCGGTTATTTGGACCGAAAGCCATGAAACCTCGAACATGATAGGTCATTTTGTGAAGGTTTTTTCGAGACATGATCAATATACAAAGTGTGGTATTTTTCCTTTCAACTATGTCACATAATATGACACCACGCGAAGGATTTTCATTGTTCAGATTTTTTTTGAACTTATTATGCCCGTTTTGAATTTTCTGAATTTCTAACTATGGTCGAACCGGCGTGCATGAAGATAGGAGACAAGCATCGTTAAAACTTGCATTGGATCTCTGAAGAAACCACATACTGCGAGTCTAAAAATGATTTTTTCAAAAAATCACGGGCGATGGATCATGTACCTGTAGTACAAACCGGACCCACTTCCTACCGGTTCGGCAGACATTTGTCCTTTTTACCCGGGATGGACAAAAAGGTTTGAGATGTCCCGGTTGGGATATAGTCCATGTAAGGTGGTCTAGTTTTTTAGGAAAATGGGACGGTAGCATTCTGAAACGGTATTTTGGTGGTTACTTCACAAAACGACCCGTTTTTTGCGCTCGGAAAATGGAAAAGGGCTTTTCCGTGCGACAAAAAGGAAAACTTCCTCCTGCAACATTGTTCTCCATACCAATGTCCACACGCATGCATAATCTGGGCACATCATCACAAACTATGTCATGATTCAGCATATAACATCGGTCATTTGAACCGAAAGTCATGAAACCTCGAATATGATAGGTCATTTTGTGAAGGTTTTTTCGAGAAATGATCAATATACCAAGTCTGGTATTTTTCCTTTCAACTATGTCACATAATATGACACCACGCAAAGGATTTTCATTGTTCGGATTTTTTTTAATTTATTATGCCCGTTTTGAATTTTCTGAATTTCTAACTATGGTCGTACCGGCGTGCGTGAAGATAGGGACGAGCAACGTTAGAACTTGCATTGCATCTCTGAAGAAACCACATATTGAGAGTCTAAAAATGATTTTTTTCAAAAAATCACGGGCAATAGATCATGTACCTGGAGTACAAACTGGACCCACTTCCTACCGATTCGGCAGACATTTGTCCTTTTTACCCGGGATGGACGACAAGGTTTGAGATGTCCCGGTTGGGAGATAGTCCATGTAAGGTGGTATAGTATTTTAGAAAAATGGGATGGTTGCGTTCTGAAACGGCATTTTGGTGGTTACTTCACAAAACGTCCCGTTTTTTGCGCTCGGAAAATGGAAAAGGGCTTTTTTGTGCGACAAAAAGGAAAACTTCCTCCTGCAACATTGTTCTCCATAACAATGTCCACACGCATGTATAATATGGGCACATCATCACAAACTATGCCGTAATTCAGCACATAACATCGGTCATTTGGACCGAAAGCCATGAAACCTCGAACATGATAGGTCATTTTGTGAAGGTTTTTTCGAGACATGATCAATATACCAAGTATGGTATTTTTCCTTTCAACTATGTCACATAATATGACACCACGCGAAGGATTTTCATTGTTCGGATTTTTTTTGAATTTATTATGCCCGTTTTGAATTTTCTGAATTTCTAACTATGGTCGAACCGGCTTGCATGAAGATAGGAGACGACCATCGTTAAAACTGGCATTGGATCTCTGAAGAAACCACATACTGCGAGTCTAAAAATGATTTTTTCAAAAAATCACGGGCGATGGATCATGTACCTGTAGTACAAACCGGATCCATTTCCTACCGGTTCGGCAGTAATTTGTCCTTTTTACCCGGGATGGACGAAAAGGTTTGAGATGTCCCGGTTGGGATATAGTCCATGTAAGGTGGTCTAGTATTTTAGTAAAATGGGATGGTAGCATTCTGAAACGGCATTTTGGTGGTTACTTCACAAAACGACCCGTTTTTTGCGCTCGGAAAATGGAAAAGGGCTTTTCCGTGCGACAAAAAGGAAAACTTCTTCCTGCAACATTGTTCTCCATACCAATGTCAACACGCATGCATAATATGGGCACATCATCACAAACTATGCCAAAATTCAGCACATAACATCGGTCATTTGGACCGAAAGCCATGAAACCTCGAACATGATAGGTCATTTTGTGAAGGTTTTTTCGAGACATAATCAATATACCAAGTATGGTATTTTCCTTTCAACTATGTCACATAATATGACACCACGCGAAGGATTTTCATTGTTCGGATTTTTTTTGAATTTATTATGCCCGTTTTGAATTTTCTGAATTTCTAACTATGGTCGAACCGGCGTGCATGAAGATAGGAGACGAGCATCGTTAAAACTTGCATTGGATCTCTGAAGAAACCACATACTGCGAGTATAAAAATGATTTTTTCAAAAAATCACGGGCGATGGATCATGTACCTGTAGTACAAACCGGACCCACTTCCTACCGGTTCGGCAGACATTTGTCCTTTTTACCCGGGATGGACGAAAAGGTTTGAGATGTCCCGGTTGGGATATAGTCCATGTAAGGTGGTCTAGTATTTTAGGAAAATGGGACGGTAGCATTCTGAAACGGTATTTTGGTGGTTACTTCACAAAACGACCCGTTTTTTGTGCTCGGAAAATGGAAAAGGGCTTTTCCGTGTGACAAAAAGGAAAACTTCCTCCTGCAACATTGTTCTCCATACCAATGTCCACACGCATGCATAATATGGGCACATCATCAGAAACTATGCCGTGATTCAGCACATAACATCGGTCATTTGGACCGAAAGCCATGAAACCTCGAACATGATAGGTCATTTTGTGAAGGTTTTTTCGAGACATGATCAATATACCAAGTATGGTATTTTTCCTTTCAACTATGTCACATAATATGACACCACGCAAAGGATTTTCATTGTTCGGATTTTTTTTAATTTATTATGCCCGTTTTGAATTTTCTGAATTTCTAACTATGGTCGAACCGGCATGCGTGAAGATAGGGACGAGCAACGTTAGAACTTGCATTGCATCTCTGAAGAAACCACATATTGAGAGTCTAAAAATGATTTTTTTCAAAAAATCACGGGCAATAGATCATGTACCTGGAGTACAAACTGGACCCACTTCCTACCGATTCGGCAGACATTTGTCCTTTTTACCCGGGATGGACGACAAGGTTTGAGATGTCCCGGTTGGGAGATAGTCCATGTAAGGTGGTATAGTATTTTAGAAAAATGGGATGGTTGCGTTCTGAAACGGCATTTTGGTGGTTACTTCACAAAACGTCCCGTTTTTTGCGCTCGGAAAATGGAAAAGGGCTTTTTTGTGCGACAAAAAGGAAAACTTCCTCCTGCAACATTGTTCTCCATAACAATGTCCACACTCATGTATAATATGGGCACATCATCACAAACTATGCCGTAATTCAGCACATAACATCGGTCATTTGGACCGAAAGCCATGAAACCTCGAACATGATAGGTCATTTTGTGAAGGTTTTTTCGAGACATGATCAATATACCAAGTATGGTATTTTTCCTTTCAACTATGTCACATAATATGACACCACGCGAAGGATTTTCATTGTTCGGATTTTTTTGAATTTATTATGCCCGTTTTGAATTTTCTGAATTTCTTACTATGGTCGAACCGGCGTGCATCAAGATAGGAGATGAGCATCGTTCAAACTTGCATTGGATCACTGAAGAAACCACATACTGCGAGTCTAAAAATGATTTTTTCAAAAAATCACGGGCGATGGATCATGTACCTGTAGTACAAACCGGATCCATTTCCTACCGGTTCGGCAGTAATTTGTCCTTTTTACCCGGGATGGACGAAAAGGTTTGAGATGTCCCGGTTGGGATATAGTCCATGTAAGGTGGTCTAGTATTTTAGTAAAATGGGATGGTAGCATTCTGAAACGGCATTTTGGTGGTTACTTCACAAAACGACCCGTTTTTTGCGCTCGGAAAATGGAAAAGGGCTTTTCCGTGCGACAAAAAGGAAAACTTCTTCCTCCAACATTGTTCTCCATACCAATGTCAACACGCATGCATAATATGGGCACATCATCACAAACTATGCCAAAATTCAGCACATAACATCGGTCATTTAGACCGAAAGCCATGAAACCTCGAACATGATAGGTCATTTTGTGAAGGTTTTTTCGAGACATAATCAATATACCAAGTATGGTATTTTCCTTTCAACTATGTCACATAATATGACACCACGCGAAGGATTTTCATTGTTCGGATTTTTTTTGAATTTATTATGCCCGTTTTGAATTTTCTGAATTTCTAACTATGGTCGAACCGGCGTGCATGAAGATAGGAGACGAGCATCGTTAAAACTTGCATTGGATCTCTGAAGAAACCACATACTGCGAGTATAAAAATGATTTTTTCAAAAAATCACGGGCGATGGATCATGTACCTGTAGTACAAACCGGACCCACTTCCTACCGGTTCGGCAGACATTTGTCCTTTTTACCCGGGATGGACGAAAAGGTTTGAGATGTCCCGGTTGGGATATAGTCCATGTAAGGTGGTCTAGTATTTTAGGAAAATGGGACGGTAGCATTCTGAAACGGTATTTTGGTGGTTACTTCACAAAACGACCCGTTTTTTGTGCTCGGAAAATGGAAAAGGGCTTTTCCGTGTGACAAAAAGGAAAACTTCCTCCTGCAACATTGTTCTCCATACCAATGTCCACACGCATGCATAATATGGGCACATCATCAGAAACTATGCCGTGATTCAGCACATAACATCGGTCATTTGGACCGAAAGCCATGAAACCTCGAACATGATAGGTCATTTTGTGAAGGTTTTTTCGAGACATGATCAATATACCAAGTATGGTATTTTTCCTTTCAACTATGTCACATAATATGACACCACGCAAAGGATTTTCATTGTTCGGATTTTTTTTAATTTATTATGCCCGTTTTGAATTTTCTGAATTTCTAACTATGGTCGAACCGGCATGCGTGAAGATAGGGACGAGCAACGTTAGAACTTGCATTGCATCTCTGAAGAAACCACATATTGAGAGTCTAAAAATGATTTTTTTCAAAAAATCACGGGCAATAGATCATGTACCTGGAGTACAAACTGGACCCACTTCCTACCGATTCGGCAGACATTTGTCCTTTTTACCCGGGATGGACGACAAGGTTTGAGATGTCCCGGTTGGGAGATAGTCCATGTAAGGTGGTATAGTATTTTAGAAAAATGGGATGGTTGCGTTCTGAAACGGCATTTTGGTGGTTACTTCACAAAACGTCCCGTTTTTTGCGCTCGGAAAATGGAAAAGGGCTTTTTTGTGCGACAAAAAGGAAAACTTCCTCCTGCAACATTGTTCTCCATAACAATGTCCACACGCATGTATAATATGGGCACATCATCACAAACTATGCCGTAATTCAGCACATAACATCGGTCATTTGGACCGAAAGCCATGAAACCTCGAACATGATAGGTCATTTTGTGAAGGTTTTTTCGAGACATGATCAATATACCAAGTATGGTATTTTTCCTTTCAACTATGTCACATAATATGACACCACGCGAAGGATTTTCATTGTTCGGATTTTTTTGAATTTATTATGCCCGTTTTGAATTTTCTGAATTTCTTACTATGGTCGAACCGGCGTGCATGAAGATAGGAGATGAGCATCGTTCAAACTTGCATTGGATCACTGAAGAAACCACATACTGCGAGTCTAAAAATGATTTTTTCAAAAAATCACGGGCGATGGATCATGTACCTGTAGTACAAACCGGACCCACTTCCTACCGGTTCGGCAGACATTTGTCATTTTTACCCGGGATGGACGAAAATGTTTGAGATGTCCCGGTTGGGAGATAGTCCATGTAAGGTGGTCTAGTATTTTATGAAAATGGTACGGTTCCATTCTGAAACGGCATTTTGATGGTTACTTCACAAAACTACCTGTTTTTTGCGCTCGGAAAATGGAAAAGGGCTTTTCCGTGCGACAAAAAGGAAAACTTCCTCCTGCAACATTGTTCTCCATACCAATGTCCACATGCATGCATAATATGGGCACATCATCACAAACTATGCCGTAATTCAGCACATAACATCGGTCATTTGGACCGAAAGCCATTAAACCTCGAACATGATAGGTCATTTTGTGAAGGTTTTTTCGAGACATGATCAATATACCAAGTATGGTATTTTTCCTTTCAACTATGTCACATAATATGACACCACGCGAAGGATTTTCATTGTTCGGATTTTTTTTGAATTTATTATGCCCGTTTTGAATTTTCTGAATTTCTAACTCTGGTCGAACCGGCGTGCATGAAGATAGGAGACGAGCATCGTTAAAACTTACATTGGATCTCTGAAGAAACCACATACTGCGAGTCTAAAAATGATTTTTTCAAAAAATCACGGGCGATGGATCATGTACCTGTAGTACAAACCGGACCCACTTCCTACCGGTTCGGCAGACATTTTTCCTTTTTACCCGGGATGGACGAAAAGGTTTGAGATGTCCCGGTTGGGATATAGTCCATGTAAGGTGGTCTAGTATTTTAGGAAAATGGGACGGTAGCATTCTGAAACGGTATTTTGGTGGTTACTTCACAAAACGACCCGTTTTTTGCGCTCGGAAAATGGAAAAGGGCTTTTCCGTGCGACAAAAAGGAAAACTTCCTCCTGCAACATTGTTCTCCATAGCAATGTCCACACGCATGCATAATATGGGCACATCATCACAAACTATGCCGTGATTCAGCACATAACATCGGTCATTTGGACCGAAAGCCATGAAACCTCGAACATGATAGGTCATTTTGTGAAGGTTTTTTCGAGACATGATCAATATACCAAGTATGGTATTTTTCCTTTCAACTATGTCACATAATATGACACCACGCAAAGGATTTTCATTGTTCGGATTTTTTTTAATTTATTATGCCCGTTTTGAATTTTCTGAATTTCTAACTATGGTCGAACCGGCATGCGTGAAGATAGGGACGAGCAACGTTAGAACTTGCATTGCATCTCTGAAGAAACCACATATTGAGAGTCTAAAAATGATTTTTTTCAAAAAATCACGGGCAATAGATCATGTACCTGTAGTACAAACTGGACCCACTTCCTACCGATTCGGCAGACATTTGTCCTTTTTACCCGGGATGGACGACAAGGTTTGAGATGTCCCGGTTGGGAGATAGTCCATGTAAGGTGGTATAGTATTTTAGAAAAATGGGACGGTTGCGTTCTGAAACGGCATTTTGGTGGTTACTTCACAAAACGTCCCGTTTTTTGCGCTCGGAAAATGGAAAAGGGCTTTTTTGTGCGACAAAAAGGAAAACTTCCTCCTGCAACATTGTTCTCCATAACAATGTCCACACGCATGTATAATATGGGCACATCATCACAAACTATGCCGTAATTCAGCACATAACATCGGTCATTTGGACCGAAAGCCATGAAACCTCGAACATGATAGGTCATTTTGTGAAGGTTTTTTCGAGACATGATCAATATACCAAGTATGGTATTTTTCCTTTCAACTATGTCACATAATATGACACCACGCGAAGGATTTTCATTGTTCGGATTTTTTTGAATTTATTATGCCCGTTTTGAATTTTCTGAATTTCTTACTATGGTCGAACCGGCGTGCATGAAGATAGGAGATGAGCATCGTTCAAACTTGCATTGGATCACTGAAGAAACCACATACTGCGAGTCTAAAAATGATTTTTTCAAAAAATCACGGGCGATGGATCATGTACCTGTAGTACAAACCGGACCCACTTCCTACCGGTTCGGCAGACATTTGTCATTTTTACCCGGGATGGACGAAAATGTTTGAGATGTCCCGGTTGGGAGATAGTCCATGTAAGGTGGTCTAGTATTTTATGAAAATGGTACGATTCCATTCTGAAACGGCATTTTGATGGTTACTTCACAAAACTACCTGTTTTTTGCGCTCGGAAAATGGAAAAGGGCTTTTCCGTGCGACAAAAAGGAAAACTTCCTCCTACAACATTGTTCTCCATACCAATGTCCACATGCATGCATAATATGGGCACATCATCACAAACTATGCCGTAATTCAGCACATAACATCGGTCATTTGGACCGAAAGCCATTAAACCTCGAACATGATAGGTCATTTTGTGAAGGTTTTTTCGAGACATGATCAATATACCAAGTATGGTATTTTTCCTTTCAACTATGTCACATAATATGACACCACGCGAAGGATTTTCATTGTTCGGATTTTTTTTGAATTTATTATGCCCGTTTTGAATTTTCTGAATTTCTAACTATGGTCGAACCGGCGTGCATGAAGATAGGAGACGAGCATCGTTAAAACTTACATTGGATCTCTGAAGAAACCACATACTGCGAGTCTAAAAATGATTTTTTCAAAAAATCACGGGCGATGGATCATGTACCTGTAGTACAAACCGGACCCACTTCCTACCGGTTCGGCAGACATTTGTCCTTTTTACCCGGGATGGACGAAAAGGTTTGAGATGTCCCGGTTGGGATATAGTCCATGTAAGGTGGTCTAGTATTTTAGGAAAATGGGACGGTAGCATTCTGAAACGGTATTTTGGTGGTTACTTCACAAAACGACCCGTTTTTTGCGCTCAAAAAATGGAAAAGGGCTTTTCCGTGCGACAAAAAGGAAAACTTCCTCCTACAACATTGTTCTCCATAGCAATGTCCACACGCATGCATAATATGGGCACATCATCACAAACTATGTCGTGATTCAGCACATAACATCGGTCATTTGGACCGAAAGCCATGAAACCTCGAACATGATAGGTCATTTTGTGAAGGTTTTTTCGAGACATGATCAATATACCAAGTCTGGTATTTTTCCTTTCAACTATGTCACATAATATGACACCACGCGAAGGATTTTCATTATTCGGAATTTTTTTAATTTATTATGCCCGTTTTGAATTTTCTGAATTTCTAACTATGGTCGAACCGGCGTGCATGAAGATAGGGACGTGCAACGTTAGAACTTGCATTGCATCTCTGAAGAAACCACATATTGAGAGTCTAAAAATGATTTTTTTCAAAAAATCACGGGCAATAGATCATGTACCTGTAGTACAAACCGGACCCACTTCCTACCGATTCGGCAGACATTTGTCATTTTTACCCGGGATGGACGAAAATGTTTGAGATGTCCCGGTTGGGATATAGTCCATGTAAGGTGGTCTAGTATTTTATGAAAATGGTACGGTTCCATTCTGAAACGGCATTTTGATGGTTACTTCACAAAACTACCTGTTTTTTGCGCTCGGAAAATGGAAAAGGGCTTTTCCGTGCGACAAAAAGGAAAACTTCCTCCTGCAACATTGTTCTCCATACCAATGTCCACATGCATGCATAATATGGGCACATCATCACAAACTATGCCGTAATTCAGCACATAACATCGGTCATTTGGAGCGAAAGCCATTAAACCTCGAACATGATAGGTCATTTTGTGAAGGTTTTTTCGAGACATGATCAATATACCAAGTATGGTATTTTTCCTTTCAACTATGTCACATAATATGACACCACGCGAAGGATTTTCATTGTTCGGATTTTTTTTGAATTTATTATGCCCGTTTTGAATTTTCTTAATTTCTAACTATGGTCGAACCGGCGTGCATGAAGATAGGAGACGAGCATCGTTAAAACTTACATTGGATCTCTGAAGAAACCACATACTGCGAGTCTAAAAATGATTTTTTCAAAAAATCACGGGCGATGGATCATGTACCTGTAGTACAAACCGGACCCACTTCCTACCTGTTCGGCAGACATTTGTCCTTTTTACCCGGGATGGATGAAAAGGTTTGAGATGTCCCGGTTGGGATATAGTCCATGTAAGGTGGTCTAGTATTTTAGGAAAATGGGACGGTAGCATTCTGAAACGGTATTTTGGTGGTTACTTCACAAAACGACCTGTTTTTTGCGCTCGGAAAATGGAAAAGGGCTTTTCCGTGCGACAAAAAGGAAAACTTCCTCCTGCAACATTGTTCTCAATACCAATGTCCACACGCAAGCATAATTGGGCACATCATCACAAACTATGCCGTGATTCAGTACATAACATCGGTCATTTGGACCGAAAGCCATGAAACCTCGAACATGATAGGTCATTTTGTGAAGGTTTTTTCGAGACATGATCAATATACCAAGTATGGTATTTTTCCTTTCAACTATGTCACATAATATGACACCACGCGAAGGATTTTCATTGTTCGGATTTTTTTGAATTTATTATGACCGTTTTGAATTTTCTGAATTTCTAACTATGGTCGAACCGGCGTGCATGAAGATAGGAGACGAGCATCGTTAAAAATTGCATTGGATATCTGAAGAAACCACATACTGCGAGTCTAAAAATGATTTTTTCAAAAAACACGGGCGATGGATCATGTACCTGTAGTACAAACCGGACCCACTTCCTACCGGTTCGGCAGACATTTGTCCTTTTTACCCGGGATGGACGAAAAGGTTTGAGATGTCCCAGTTGGGATATAGTCCATGTAAGGTGGTCTAATATTTTAGGAAAATGGGACGGTAGCATTCTGAAACGGTATTTTGGTGGTTACTTCACAAAACGACCCGTTTTTTACGCTCGGAAAATGGAAAAGGGCTTTTCCGTGCGACAAAAAGGAAAACTTCCTCCTGCAACATTGTTCTCCATACCAATGTCCACACGCATGCATAATATGGGCACATCATCACAAACTATGCCGTGATTCAGTACATAACATCGGTCATTTGGACCGAAAGCCATGAAACCACGAACATGATAGGTCATTTTGTGAAGGTTTTTTCGAGACATGATCAATATACCAAGTATGGTATTTTTCCTTTCAACTATGTCACATAATATGACACCACGCGAAGGATTTTCATTGTTCGGATTTTTTTTTGAATTTATTATGCCCGTTTTGAATTTTCTGAATTTCTAACTATGGTCGAACCGGCGTGCATGAAGATAGGAGACGAGCATTGATAAAACTTGCATTGGATATCTGAAGAAACCACATACTGCGAGTCTAAAAATGATTTTTTCAAAAAACACGGGCGATGGATCATGTACCTGTAGTACAAAGCGGACCCACTTCCTACCGGTTCGGCAGACATTTGTCCTTTTTACCCAGGATGGACGAAAAGGTTTGAGATGTCCCGGTTGGGATATAGTCCATGTAAGGTGGTCTAATATTTTAGGAAAATGGGATGGTAGCATTCTGAAACGGTATTTTGGTGGTTACTTCACAAAACGACCCGTTTTTTGCGCTCAGAAAATGGAAAAGGGCTTTTCCGTGCGACAAAAAGGAAAACTTCCTCCTGCAACATTGTTCTCCATACCAATGTCCACACGCATGCATAATATGGGCACATCATCACAAACTATGCCGTGATTCAGTACATAACATCGGTCATTTGGACCGAAAGCCATGAAACCACGAACATGATAGGTCATTTTGTGAAGGTTTTTTCGAGACATGATCAATATACCAAGTATGGTATTTTTCCTTTCAACTATGTCACATAATATGACACCACGCGAAGGATTTTCATTGTTCGGATTTTTTTTGAATTTATTATGCCCGTTTTGAATTTTCTGAATTTCTAACTATGGTCGAACCGGCGTGCATGAAGATAGGAGACGAGCATTGATAAAACTTGCATTGGATATCTAAAGAAACCACATACTGCGAGTCTAAAAATGATTTTTTCAAAAAACACGGGCGATGGATCATGTACCTGTAGTACAAAGCGGACCCACTTCCTACCGGTTCGGCAGACATTTGTCCTTTTTACCCAGGATGGACGAAAAGGTTTGAGATGTCCCGGTTGGGATATAGTCCATGTAAGGTGGTCTAATATTTTAGGAAAATGGGACGGTAGCATTCTGAAACGGTATTTTGGTGGTTACTTCACAAAACGACCCGTTTTTTTGCGCTCGGAAAATGGAAAAGGGCTTTTCCGTGCGACAAAAAGGAAAACTTCCTCCTGCAACATTGTTCTCCATACCAATGTCCACACGCATGCATAATATGGGCACATCATCACAAACTATGCCGTGATTCAGCACATAACATCGGTCATTTGGACCGAAAGCCATGAAACCTCGAACATGATAGGTCATTTTGTGAAGGTTTTTTCGAGACATGATCAATATACCAAGTATGGTATTTTTCCTTTCAACTATGTCACATAATATGACACCACGCGAAGGATTTTCATTGTTCGGATTTTTTTTGAATTTATTATGCCCGTTTTGAATTTTCTGAATTTCTAACTATGGTCGAACCGGCGTGCATGAAGATAGGAGACGAGCATTGTTAGACCCCTCCTTTATAAATGAAAGGATCCCTGTGATTGCAATGCTAGTCCCTGGATCAATGCTAGCATCCACAGTTTAAGATGAAGTACACAGATACAAAGGTCGTTTATTACATTCATTCCAGAGATTAAACATAGTCTTTTACAACTCAGGGCCATAGGCCTAATACAAGAGTTTTAAGGAATAAGTAAATAAACATAAGTCTTCGTCTTCATGTGCCATAGGCAAGCATGTTGAGTGTAGACTCATGACTCCTACTCATCATCGGAGTAACCTGCAACATCACAAGTTACAGCCACAGAGGGTCAATACTTTGGAATAGTATTGGCAAGTGATACCTTAGTAAATTTTAAGTGGACTATATTACTATATGCATTTTGGCTAAGTGTAGCTTGGCTTGCTTTGCTTGAAATTAGGTTTTCCCCTATTAGTTGAAAACACTAAGTTTTTCTTTGTCAAAACATTCCCAAGAAACCACCAATAAACATTGGGGTCCTTCACCCTTGTTCACCCACAAATTTTACTTAGAAGTTGGAGTGATGATATTCTTGTAGCTTCCATGTCTTGATGCTCAAGTTGTCCATTTCCTTGGACTAGGCTAAGTACTTAGGTTTTCCATCTGCAGAGGTTGTGCACTTTCCCCACCAGACTTGGTTTCCCAAGACAGGACTCTTCAGAAGCCTTTCCTTAGTCAAATGGACGCGCTCCAACCTATCATTCCCACTACCACCAACTGTCCAAGTGACTAAGTTCTAGCAACCTATATGATCATGGCAGAGCCCATATTGCCAAGTGGTTGCACTGTAAGCTTTCTCAACACTTGGCCTCCAAATCCCTTTGTGCCTGGGTGGCATACCACAAGTGAGATACACAACCCAAGTCCATGGCCTTGTGTAACCACTCAACATAACCCAATCCTTCCATTCCACCCAGGAGGTTCATTTGACTTAGTTGTTTTATTAGGAAAGTATAAGTCTCATGACTTATAAATATTTTCATCATAGTAAGTATAGATTTTCACCAACCCTTGTTTTCTAAATAGCTAGGCTAAGCATGTTGGATAACTTAACTTAGGAAAATTCCCTAGAAATTGTACAATTCTACACAACTTGGGATATCCCAACTTAGCACTAGGCAAAAAATAGCATGCAAGACTTAGCAAAATATCTAATGCTAGTACAAAATATAGGATAGAAATATTTATGAAAATATCACTTGCCTTGGTAGTGGGGAGAGTAGCACTCTTCACAATCACAATCACTAGCAAAATCTACACAAAAATTATAGCATAGAATTACAAACAATTATATACAATAAAAAATAATATGAATGCATGCATGCAAGAATTTACTAAATGGTGATTTTGAAAACTCTACCAAGCATGCACATGTTTACAGAAACTTAACAAGTCACAAGTTTGCCAACTAAACTTATTTGGCACTAATACAATTTACCAAAATAAATCCATACTTAAATTAGCCTTAAACATGTTTCTACAAATAAAGTCATTTTAACTGTTACTATTTGTTAAACATATTGGATATTCAGAAAGGTCTTGTTTCACTGAATCCAACGGTATAAAGTTTGCAAAATTCCAACGTGGCAATCAAAAGTTATAAACATTTGAAATTTGGATCAAATTCTGGTTTTAAATCTGTTTTTTGTTCATACACTTGCCACGCGTCGCGTCCTTATTGGTGCGTACCGCTTCGGTTGGATCGGGTCCTGCGGACCGCACGATCTAAGTGAGATCTGGCGGCTCAGACGCGCGCGTACCTCTTCGTCCTCTTTCTAATCTACGCCATAGGATCTAGATCCAACGTTACTAATCAACCTAACCAAACTCGGGCGGCGCTAGCGGCGTTGACTGGCGGCGGCGCGTCTGACTACGGCGGTGCCGGCGTTCTAGATCGCCCCAGGAAGCAAGAAGGTGCTTACCAGATCCGCAAAGGCGTGCTGATGCTCGACGTGGTACTGGTTTGTGGAGGGGCGCGCTGACACGGCGATGATTGCTCGTCGGAGTTACGGGCGGCGATAGTAGCTTGCAGACGTGGTCCTTGCCGAGGTTTGGCGTCGCCCTAGAACAAACGTGTGGCATCAGTATTTGCGCATGACACAGGCGAACAGGCTCGTGTGAGGAAGAAGGCAAGGGGCGGTCTGAATTTACCTTAATTGGTCGCCGAGGTTTGCCGGCGGCGCAGGTGGTTTCGGCTATGGATGGAAATGGCAACCTGGGTCACGAGCGGCCAAAACAAAAGTATCAGAGGGTGCGCAAGAACATTCTGATCATTCTCGTTTGAACCAGAGAGGGAGGGGTGGTCGAGGCTCACCGTATTTGGTCGCCGGAGTTCTCGGTTCTGCGGAGCTTCGAATGCAATTGCGCGCAGCCTGGTGGCGGAGTGAGCGAGGTGTTTGGGGGGAAATGCTTGCGAGGCAGAGAGGGTTAAATAGGCTATGGTGCGACAGGAAACGCTCGCGGATTAATGCCCATTTACGCCGCGCCATTACCGGCCATGACTACAGCTGCGACGTGGTCGCGGGGCGCGGTTTGGGGAAGACGAGGACGGCGTGGGCAGGGCCCGCTCGTCAGCGATGTGCGTGAAGTGAGGGTGGGGTCCGATCGTCAGTGACCGTCTGGGTGTGCTGGCGCGTGTGAGAGGAAAAGGAAACCCCCGGGTGGGCTTGTTGGGCTCGATTCGATGCTGGGCCTAAAATCCGGCGCGCGGCCCTTTTCCTTTGTTTAATTCTTTTTCTTTTCTATCTCAATTTTCTGAATGGGTTTTCAAATGGTTTCAAAATCAATTTAAATTCAAATCCTCCTGAGGTTTTGCAGTGGTGATTTGGTCTCAGAAATGGGTCAAAAACTCATGGGCTACTTTGCAAGGGCTTGGTCAACTTTGGATTTCAAACAAACAGAAACTTTGTTTCTATTTTGCAAATGTTTGAAATAGGGGTTTTGAATTTATTTCCAAGTTGAAAACTTTGGTCAAACTTTTACACTTAAACTTGCCAACAATGGAGACAAGCAAATAAGTTCATAACTTTCAAGTTTCAAAGGGTGATGGTTATTTGAGTTAATTTGCTCACATGAAATCATAGCACAAGCTTCTGTTTCTGAAATGATTTTGAGTAAAACCCTAAATGATGATGGATGCAAGGATGATGTGAATGAGTTTTGGAATATGAATTTAGGGATGTTACAAATCTAACCCCCTTAAGATGAATCTCGCCCTCGAGATTCGAATTGGCTAGCAAATAGGTGAGGGTGGTCTTTCCGAAGATCATCTTCTCTTTCCCATGTTGCTTCCTCTTCGGAATGATGATTCCATTGCACCTTGCAAAACTTGATAGTTTTTGTCCTTGTGACTCTTTCTGCGGTCTCAAGAATCTTGACATTCTTTTCCTCATAGGTGAGATCACTTTCTAGTTGAACTTCTTCCAAGGGTATGGTATCTTTTAAAGATGATTCTTCCATCTCTAGGTGACATTTCTTAAGCTGACTCACATGAAACACATTATGGACAGCTGACAGAGACTCTGGCAATTCAACCTCATATGCAACTTCTCCCTTGCGACTTAGAATCTTGAATGGCCCAACATATCTTGGTGCCAACTTCCCTTTGACTCCAAATCTTTTCACTCCACGAAGTGGTGATACTATAAGATAAGCTCTATCCCCAACTTCGTAGGTGACTTCTCTACGCTTAGAATCCGCGTAGCTTTTCTGTCGGGACTGTGCTATCTTCAACCTGTCCTTAACCAATTTGACTTTCTCTTCAGCGTCTTTGATGAGATCGGGTCCAAATAAGCTTCTTTCTCCCACACCATTCCATAGCAATGGGGTGGTACACTTCCTTCCATAGAGAAACTCAAATGGTGCCATCCCAATGCTAGATTGGTAACTGTTATTGTAAGAGAACTCTGCGTAAGGCAAACTTTCTTCCCAACTTGCTCCATAGTCTAGGGAACATGCCCTCAACATGTCTTCAAGAATCTGATTAGTCCTTTCTGTTTGTCCATCAGTTTGAGGATGAAAAGCAGTGCTGAATTCCAACCTCGTTCCTAAGGATTCATGAAGCTGTCTCCAAAAGTGAGAAGTAAACTGAGTTCCTCTATCTGACACAATACTCTTAGGCACACCGTGAAGGCATATAATTCTGCTCATGTAGATCTTTGCTAACTTGGCACTTGTATAAGTTGTCTTCACGGGTATAAAATGAGCCACTTTAGTTAGGCGATCCACTACTACCCATATGGAATCATACCCTGACTTGGTCCTTGGTAATCCGGTAATGAAATCCATACCTATATTTTCCCACTTCCACTCAGGAATAGGTAGTGGTTGAAGCAAACTTGCTGGTTTCTGATGCTCCGCTTTTACTCTGCTACACACATCACACAAAGCAATATGCTCGGTGATGTCCCTTTTTAGATTGTTCCACCAAAATCTTTCTTTCATGTCCATGTACATTTTGGTGTTACCCGGGTGAATAGAATACGGAGAGTTGTGGGCTTCCTGTAAAATTAGTTTCCGCAACTTTGTGTCTTGTGGAACACAAATACGTTTCCCGTGCCATAAAGTACCATGTTCGTCAATATGGAAACTTTTAGCTTTCCCTTGGCTAATCCTTTCCTTAATCTCTTCGATTTCTTTGTCCGTCTTCTGGGCTTCTTTAATCTTATCCAACAGAGTGGGTTGAACATCCAAAGTCATAAGATGTCCTTCTGGTACAATCTCCAATCTGAGTTCTTTGAATTGCTTACACAGGTCATCTGGCAATTCACCATTGGTAAGGCCATTTACGAATGCCTTACGACTTAGAGAATCTGCTACTACATTTGCTTTACCAGGGTGGTATTGCAAACTCAAGTCGTAATCCTTGATAAGTTCTAGCCATCTCCTTTGTCTCATGTTGATTTCCTTCTGGGTGAAGATATACTTCAAACTCTTATGATCGGTGAACACTTCACATCGCTTTCCCAAAAGGTAATGTCTCCATGTTTTGAGTGCATGGACGACAGAGGCTAACTCCAAATCATGAGTAGGATAGTTTACTTCATGAGTTTTGAGTTGTCTCGAGGCGTAGGCCACAACTTTACCGTCTTGCATAAGTACGACACCCAAACCTTGATGAGACGCATCACAATATACTTGGAAATCTTTTTGCAAATCTGGCAGACATAGAACTGGTGCTGTTACAAGTCTCTTCTTTAATTCTTGGAAACTGACTTCACATCCTTCAGACCATGCAAATTTCTTGTCCTTCTTTAACAATTCAGTCATTGGCTTAGCAACCTTTGAGAAATTCTCAATGAACCTTCTGTAGTATCCTGCTAAACCAAGGAAACTGCAAACTTCTTTTACGTTCTTAGGAGATTCCCATTCAGTCACAGCTGAAACTTTAGCAGGATCAACTGCCACACCATCCTTTGTCATAACTTGACCAAGAAAACCAACTTCTTCTAACCAAAACTCACACTTGCTGAATTTGGCATAAAGTTTATGCTCTCTTAACTTTTCAAGTATCAAGCGTAAGTGTCTTTCATGTTCTTCCTTGCTCTTGGAGTAGACTAAGATGTCATCGATGAAAACGACAACAAACTTGTCAAGGAATTCCATGAACACTTTGTTCATCATATTCATGAAGTATGCTGGAGCGTTGGTTAAACCAAAAGGCATCACCGTGTATTCATACAATCCATATCTTGTGGTGAACGCTGTCTTAGGTATGTCTTGCTCTCTTATCTTGAGTTGAAAATAGCCTGACCGAAGATCAATCTTTGAGAACACACATGCTCCCTCTAGCTGATCAAACAAGTCATTGATTCTAGGCAAAGGATATTTGTTCTTGATAGTTACCTCGTTGAGAGAGCGGTAATCTATGCATAATCTTTGGCTTCTATCTTTCTTCTCCACGAACAATACTGGGGCTCCCCAAGATGAATAACTTGGTTGAATAAATCCTTTCTGCAACTGTTCCCCTAGCTGCTTCTTGAGTTCCTTCAGTTCATCAACTGACATTTTGTACGGTCTTTTTGCTATTGGTCCAGAACCTGGTACCAAATCTATCAGAAACTCCACATCTCTATCTGGTGGCATTCCTGGTAATTCTTCTGGAAATACATCCGGATACTCACACACAATTGGTACACTATCCATGCTAACCCCCTTAAGAGAATTCAGCTTACTTCCTTTGGATTCAAAATTTGACCTGAATTTTATTCTTTTTCCTTCTGGGGTTGTGAGTTTAACTGTACGATTGGCACAATCTAGTACTCCCTCATACTTAGCCATCCAATCCATTCCCAAAATTACGTCTAGTCCTTGGGAGTCTAGGATTATCAGGCTCACTGGAAACTTAGGCTTTCCAAACTCTATGACAAGATCCCGGCATCCAAGACTTACTATCATATCTCCACCCGGAGAACTAACTTTTATTGGGCAACCAATGTTTTCAGATGCAAACCCATTTCTATCAACAATGCTTTTGATATGAATGAATGAGATGCACCAGTGTCAAAGAGTACAAATGCTGGAATGGAATTGAGTCTGAACTTACCAGCAACGGCATCAGGCTCCTCATAGACCTCCTCCACATTGATGTGGTTAACCTGTCCTTTCTGAAAAGGATTGGGCTTGTTAGGTCCTTCAACTTTCTTCTCAGGGCACTCATTAGCATAATGCCCCAGTTTCTTGCATTTGAAGCACTCAACCTGACTGATGTCCTTTTTAGCATGCTGACTTCCACTTCCACTACCATTCCCACTGTGGTGGCTCTTATGTCCACTCTTGTGGTTCTTATCCTTATCATTGTCATGACTGCGATGATGCTTGTTGTCATGATGGTTGTGGTTGTGATGCTTGTTGAATTTCCCATGCTTATGGGATCCTGAGCTGCCACTGTCATCATAGTGAGATCGTTTGTGTGACGATCCCGAGCTGTGATTATCGGAGTGTTTCCTCTTCCTACTCTCGACTTGGTTCATTTTACTCTCCAAAATAGCAGCCTTGTCACACAAAGACTGGTAAGTTGGAACATATGCCACAGACAACTGTAGGTTCAGCTCATCATTCAAACCTTCTAGAAACTTTTCCTTTCTTTTGGCATCTGTGTCAACCTCATCCGGTGCATAGCGCGCCAGATTGTTGAACTCTTCTATGTATTCAGCCACGCTGCGGTGGCGTTGCTTCAAGTTGTGAAACTCTTTCTTTTTCAGGCTCATCATTCCTGATGAGATATGAGCAGTGCGAAAGCCATCTTCAAAGATAGCCCAAGTCACCTCATCTATAGGAGTGGTGATTTGGAAGTTGTCCCACCATGTGACGGCTGGTCCTTCCAAAAGATGCGCTGCGAACCTGACCTTTTCAGCATCCGTGCAGCCCACGGTCACTAAGTCCTTGTTCACAGAACGTAGCCAATCATTAGCCAACATGGGATCAGTCGTCCCCGAAAACTTTGCTGGCCTCAAACGCAGAAATCTGGTGAGCATATCATAACCTGGAGGGTTGTTGTTGTTGTTGTTGTTGTTATTGTTGTTGTTGTTGGGGTTGTTGTTGTTATTCTGGTTTTGGATGAAGGTTGTCATCATCTGCATAAGCTGTGTTTGCGCATTCATCATTTGTTGCATTTCCGGGGTGATGTTGTTGGGGTTGGGGTTTGCGCGACGGGGAGGCATCTGTGGTTTGTTCAAATAGATAAGAATGAGATACCCATAGATGTTTTATGCACAATACATCACAAGCAAACACATAACATGCAACTCAAGGATAAAAACTCAACATCGGAATAACAAAGTTCTAGAAATAAAACACACAAGTGGCAAGCCATCCACATGTCGGACGGTCCAATAATAAGTTCACAAATAACAAGTACGAATATGAAAGATAAACGAGTAGTCAAGTCTACTCATCAGCATCAATCTCCTCCTCGACGAAGGTAAGACCTGCGTTCTCCATCGCGGTCTTGTTCTCCTCAATTGTAGTGGTCAAGGAATCGACCTTGGCCTTGAGAGCCCTCTTCTGTGAGCGAAGCCTCTCAATAACCATCTGCTGCTGCTCTAGCTCGGAATCCTTGGACTTCAGTTCCTCGGTCATGTCCCGGATCTTCTTGTTCCTATCCTGGACGCGTTTCTCCTGACTCTTGAACTTGCGGTCCTGGGCCTCGAACTTCGTCTCCATTTCCTTGATCATCTCATCCTGCTGTGCGAAAAGCTTGTCCTTCTCGCGAAGCTGCACCTGGAGCTCGTCATTGCTGAGCATGACGTTCGTCCTGTCCGTGTCCACGTGCCTGAGGAGAGACTCTAAGTCCTAGAGGTAGAGAAGTATCGGCTCTGCCGCGTCCCTCGAGTCGTCCTCAAAGTCGATGGACTCTCCATCAACATCACGTCTTCCGAAGACGTGAAAGTGGGTGCCCCTAACCTGTCGGGAGTGACAGCCTAACAGACGCCCTATCAGGTCCTGCATGACTACCTCCATGCCTCTCTCCCTGTCGTCGTGCATCAGCTTGAAGACGATGGCCTCTTTAGTCGGCTCTGTCTGGCGTCCGGGCTGGTTCACCTTGAAGCCCCAGAGGTCCTTCCTCTCGAACTTAGTGAGTGGGTACACCGTGATGGTGGGAAGAGGGAGATCGAGCAAAGTGGTAAGCTCAACAATACGGGGATCAAAATGGGTAACCTGTAACTCCTCAACGGTGCTGATGGTGATAGGCATCTATTTATAAGATTAAAAAGTTAGATCAGCACAATTTAAGATAAAACAAGACAAACATTCCATACATATCCATGGAACACAAACATCACACAAGTCATGCATACATGAGTCCATTACATCAATCAAGGTCCATACTTATTTAAGGTATCATTTTTTTTTGAAAATAAGGTGATAGATGGTGTCCAACTAACGAAGTGTGTGCTCACAATCCTATCTCACTGGATCTGGTGGCTATCACAATGTTCTAGAGGAAATCCACCTATCTTGTTCACATGATTCCATCACTAAGTCTATTATGTCTCCCCTTAACTCTTGGTTGGTGGCTTCCAACTCTTGGGTAAGTTCGTTCTCTTTCTCTAAGTCTTTTTGGAGGTTGAGCATCCTGCACTTGACTCTAGCACTTAGTTCTTTGATAGTCCTCCAAGCTGCATCTCTGGCTGACTCAAAGAATGTGGTGTGCATTACAGTGTTGGTGTACATGCAGAATCCCCTTTCTTTGTGGTTGTCTTCCTCGTTTTTGTACAAGTGAAGTTGCACCCACCAATACTCCACTCCTTCATCCATCACTGGAAAGCCCTTGTACACAGCTGCACCATGTGCTTCCATTGCCACCATGAGGTCCTTGAGAATATTGGGAAACTCAGTTTCACACTCCAAGGTCATGGTCATGAGTGGTCCTTTCTTCACGGCTTCGTTGATGGAGTTCATCTACAATTGGAGTTGAGAAAGAAAAGATTAGAAAAGTTTTACGAGAAGAATAGACAAGTGTAGAAATAGTTGAAAACTTTTCCTTAGTGGTTTTCCAATCCTAGGGTCATAATCCTACAGGCAACACAGTGCTCTGATACCATCTGTTAGACCCCTCCTTTATAAAGGAAAGGATCCCTGTGATTGCAATGCTAGTCCCTGGATCAATGCTAGCATCCACAGTTTAAGATGAAGTACACAGATACAAAGGTCGTTTATTACATTCATTCCAGAGATTAAACATAGTCTTTTACAACTCAGGGCCATAGGCCTAATACAAGAGTTTTAAGGAATAAGTAAATAAACATAAGTCTTCGTCTTCATGTGCCACAGGCAAGCATGTTGAGTGTAGACTCATGACTCCTACTCATCATCGGAGTAACCTGCAACATCACAAGTTACAGCCACAGAGGGTCAATACTTTGGAATAGTATTGGCAAGTGATACCTTAGTAAATTTTAAGTGGACTATATTACTATATGCATTTTGGCTAAGTGTAGCTTGGCTTGCTTTGCTTGAAATTAGGTTTTCCCCTATTAGTTGAAAACACTAAGTTTTTCTTTGTCAAAACATTCCTAAGAAACCACCAATAGACATTGGGGTCCTTCACCCTTGTTCACCCACAAATTTTACTTAGAAGTTGGAGTGATGAGATTCTTGTAGCTTCCATGTCTTGATGCTCAAGTTGTCCATTTCCTTGGACTAGGCTAAGTACTTAGGTTTTCCATCTGCAGAGGTTGTGCACTTTCCCCACCAGACTTGGTTTCCCAAGACAGGACCCTTCAGAAGCCTTTCCTTAGTCAAATGGACGCACTCTAACCTATCATTCCCACTACCACCAACTGTCCAAGTGACTAAGTTCTAGCAACCTATATGATCATGGCAGAGCCCATATTGCCAAGTGGTTGCACTGTAAGCTTTCTCAACACTTGGCCTCCAAATCCCTTTGTGCCTGGGTGGCATACCACAAGTGAGATACACAACCCAAGTCCATGGCCTTGTGTAACCACTCAACATAACCCAATCCTTCCATTCCACCCAGGAGGTTCATTTGACTTAGTTGTTTTATTAGGAAAGTATAAGTCTCATGACTTAGAAATATTTTCATCATAGTAAGTATAGATTTTCACCAACCCTTGTTTGCTAAATAGCTAGGCTAATCATGTTGGATAACTTAACTTAGGAAAATTCCCTAGAAATTCTACAATTCTACACTACTTGGGATTTCCCAACTTAGCACTAGGCAAAAAAATAGCATGCAAGACTTAGCAAAATATCTAATGCTAGTACAAAACATAGGATAGAAATATTCATGAAAATATCACTTGCCTTGGTAGTGGGGAGAGTAGCACTCGTCACAATCACAATCACTAGCAAAATCTACACAAAAATTATAGCATAGAATTACAAACAATTATATACAATAAAAAATAATATGAATGCATGCATGCAAGAATTTACTAAATGGTGATTGTGAAAACTCTACCAAGCATGCACATGTTTACAGAAACTTAACAAGTCACAAGTTTGCCAACTAAACTTATTTGGCACTAATACAATTTACCAAAATAAATCCATACTTAAATTAGCCTTAAACATGTTTCTACAAATAAAGTCATTTTAACTGTTACTATTTGTTAAACATATTGGATATTCAGAAAGGTCTTGTTTCACTGAATCCAACGGTATAAAGTTTGCAAAATTCCAACGTGGCAATCAAAAGTTATAAACATTTGAAATTTGGATCAAATTCTGGTTTTAAATCTGTTTTTTGTTCATACACTTGCCACGCGTCGCGTCCTTATTGGTGCGTACCGCTTCAGTTGGATCGGGTCCTGCGGACCGCACGATCTAAGTGAGATCTGGCGGCTCAGACGCGCGCGTACCTCTTCGTCCTCTTTCTAATCTACGCCACAGGATCTAGATCCAACGTTCCTAATCAACCTAACCAAACTCGGGCGGCGCTAGCGGCGTTGACGGGCGGCGGCGCGTCTGACTACGGCGGTGCCGGCGTTCTAGATCGCCCCAGGAAGCAAGAAGGTGCTTACCAGATCCGCAAAGGCGTGCTGATGCTCGACGTGGTACTGGTTTGCGGAGGGGCGCGCTGACACGGCGAGGATTGCTCGTCGGAGTTACGGGCGGCGACAGTAGCTTGCAGACGTGGTCCTTGCCGAGGTTTGGCGTCGCCCTAGCACGAACGTGTGGCATCAGTATTTGCGCATGACACAGGCGAACAGGCTCGTGTGAGGAAGAAGGCAAGGGGCGGTCTGGATTTACCTTAATTGGTCGCCGAGGTTTGCCGGCGGCACAGGTGGTTTCGGCTATGGATGGAAATGGCAACCTGGGTCACGAGCGGCCAAAACAAAAGTATCAGAGGGTGCGCAAGAACATTCTGATCATTCTCGTTTGAACCAGAGAGGGAGGGGTGGTTGAGGCTCACCGTATTTGGTCGCCGGAGTTCTCGGTTCTGCGGAGCTTCGAATGCAATTGCGCGCAGCCTGGTGGCGGAGTGAGCGAGGTGTTTGGGGGGAAATGCTTGCGAGGCAGAGAGGGTTAAATAGGCTCGGGTGCGACAGGAAACGCTCGCGGATTAATGCCCATTTACGCCGCGCCATTACCGGCCATGACTACAGCTGCGACGTGGTCGCGGGGCGCGGTTTGGGGAAGACGAGGACAACGTGGGCAGGGCCCGCTCGTCAGCGATGTGCGTGAAGTGAGGGTGGGGTCCGATCGTCAGTGATCGTCTGGGTGTGCTGGCGCGTGTGAGAGGAAAAGGAAACCCCCGGGTGTGCTTGTTGGGCTCGATTCGATGCTGGGCCTAAAATCCGGCGCGCGGCCTTTTTCCTTTGTTTAATTCTTTTTCTTTTCTATCTCAATTTTCTGAATGGGTTTTCAAATGGTTTCAAAATCAATTTAAATTCAAATCCTCCTGAGGTTTTGCAGTGGTGATTTGGTCTCAGAAATGGGTCAAAAACTCATGGGCTACTTTGCAAGGGCTTGGTCAACTTTGGATTTCAAACAAACAGAAACTTTGTTTCTATTTTGCAAATGTTTGAAATAGGGGTTTTGAATTTATTTCCAAGTTGAAAACTTTGGTCAAACTTTTACACTTAAACTTGCCAACAATGGAGACAAGCAAATAAGTTCATAACTTTCAAGTTTCAAAGGGTGATGGTTATTTGAGTTAATTTGCTCACATGAAATCATAGCACAAGCTTCTGTTTCTGAAATGATTTTGAGTAAAATCCTAAATGATGATGGATGCAAGGATGATGTGAATGAGTTTTGGAATATGAATTTAGGGATGTTACAAGCATCGTTAAAATTTGCATTGGATCTCTGAAGAAACCACATACTGCGAGTCTAAAAATGATTTTTTCAAAAAATCACGGGCGATGGATCATGTACCTGTAGTACAAACCGGACCCACTTCCTACCGGTTCGGCAGACATTTGTCCTTTTTACCCGGGATGGACAAAAAGGTTTGAGATGTCCCGGTTGGGATCTAGTCCATGTAAGGTGGTCTAGTATTTTAGGAAAATGGGACGGTAGAATTCAAAACGGTATTTTGGTGGTTACTTCACAAAACGACCCGTTTTTTGCGCTCGGAAAATGGAAAAGGGCTTTTCCGTGCGACAAAAAGGAAAACTTCCTCCTGCAACATTGTTCTCCATACCAATGTCCACACGCATGCATAATATGGGCACATCATCACAAACTATGCCGTGATTCAGCACATAACATCGGTCATTTGGACCGAAAGCCATGAAACCTCGAACATGATAGGTCATTTTGTGAAGGTTTTTTCGATACATGATCAATATACCAAGTCTGGTATTTTTCCTTTCAACTATGTCACATAATATGACACCAGGCGAAGGATTTTCATTGTTCGGATTTTTTTTAATTTATTATGTCCGTTTTGAATTTTCTGAATTTCTAACTATGGTCGAACCGACGTGCATGAAGATAGGGACGAGCAACGTTAGAACTTGCATTGCATCTCTGAAGAAACCACATATTGAGAGTCTAAAAATGATTTTTTTCAAAAAATCACGGGCAATAGATCATGTACATGTAGTACAAACTGGACCCACTTCCTACCGATTCGGCAGACATTTGTTCTTTTTACCCGGGATGGACGAAAAGGTTTGAGATGTCCCGGTTGGGAGATAGTCCATGTAAGGTGGTCTAGTATTTTAGGAAAATGGGACGGTTGCATTCTGAAACGGCATTTTGGTGGTTACTTCACAAAACGACCCGTTTTTTACGCTCGAAAAATGGAAAAGGGCATTTACGTGCGACAAAAAAGAAAATTCCTCCTGCAACATTGTTCTCCATACCAATGTCCACACGCATGCATAATATGGGCACATCATCACAAACTATGCCGTAATTCAGCACATAACATCGGTCATTTGGACCGAAAGCCATGAAACCTCGAACATGATAGGTCATTTTGTGAAGGTTTATTCGAGACATGATCAATATACCAAGTCTGGTATTTTTCCTTTCAACTATGTCACCTAATATGACACCACGCGAAGGATTTTCATTGTTCGTATTTTTTTTGAATTTATTATGCCCGTTTTGAATTTTCTGAATTTCTAACTATGGTCGAACCGGCATGCATGAAGATAGGAGACCAGCATCGTTAAAACTTGCATTGTATCTCTGAAGAAACCACATACTGCGAGTCTAAAAATGATTTTTTCAAAAAATCACAGGCGATGGATCATGTACCTGTAGTACAAACCGAACCCACTTCCTACCGGTTCGGCAGACATTTGTCCTTTTTACCCGGGATGGACGAAAAGGTTTGAGATGTCCCGGTTGGGAGATAGTCCATGTAAGGTGGTCTAGTATTTTATGAAAATGGGACGGTAGCATTCTGAAACGGTATTTTGATGGTTACTTCACAAAACGACCCGTTTTTGCGCTCGGAAAATGGAAAAGGGCTTTTCCGTGCGACAAAAAGGAAAACTTCCTCCTGCAACATTGTTCTCCATACCAATGTCCACATGCATGCATAATATGGGCACATCATCACAAACTATGCCGTAATTCAGCACATAACATCGGTCATTTGGACCGAAAGCCATTAAACCTCGAACATGATAGGTCATTTTGTGAAGGTTTTTTCGAGACATGATCAATATACCAAGTATGGTATTTTTCCTTTCAACTATGTCACATAATATGACACCACGCGAAGGATTTTCATTGTTCGGATTTTTTTTGAATTTATTATGCCCGTTTTGAATTTTCTGAATTTCTAACTATGGTCGAACCGGCGTGCATGAAGATAGGAGACGAGCATCGTTAAAACTTACATTGGATCTCTGAAGAAACCACATACTGCGAGTCTAAAAATGATTTTTTCAAAAAATCACGGGCGATGGATCATGTACCTGTAGTACAAACCGGACCCACTTCCTACGTGTTCGGCAGACATTTGTCCTTTTTACCTGGGATGGATGAAAAGGTTTGAGATGTCCCGGTTGGGATATAGTCCATGTAAGGTGGTCTAGTATTTTAGGAAAATGGGACGGTAGCATTCTGAAACGGTATTTTGGTGGTTACTTCACAAAACGACCTGTTTTTTGCGCTCGGAAAATGGAAAAGGGCTTTTCCGTGCGACAAAAAGGAAAACTTCCTCCTGCAACATTGTTCTCAATACCAATGTCCACACGCAAGCATAATTGGGCACATCATCACAAACTATGCCGTGATTCAGTACATAACATCGGTCATTTGGACCGAAAGCCATGAAACCTCGAACATGATAGGTCATTTTGTGAAGGTTTTTTCGAGACATGATCAATATACCAAGTATGGTATTTTTCCTTTCAACTATGTCACATAATATAACACCACGCGAAGGATTTTCATTGTTCGGATTTTTTTGAATTTATTATGCCCGTTTTGAATTTTCTGAATTTCTAACTATGGTCGAACCGGCGTGCATGAAGATAGGAGACGAGCATCGTTAAAACTTGCATTGGATATCTGAAGAAACCACATACTGCGAGTCTAAAAATGATTTTTTCAAAAAACACGGGCGATGGATCATGTACCTGTAGTACAAACCGGACCCACTTCCTACCGGTTCGGCAGACATTTGTCCTTTTTACACGGGATGGACGAAAAGGTTTGAGATGTCCCGGTTGGGATATAGTCCATGTAAAGTGGTCTAGTATTTTAGCAGAATGGGACGCTAGCATTCTGAAACGGTATTTTGGTGGTTACTTCACAAAACGACCCGTTTTTTGCGCTCAGAAAATGGAAAAGGGCTTTTCCGTGCGACAAAAAGGAAAACTTCCTCCTGCAACATTTTTCTCCATACCAATGTCCACACGCATGCATAATATGGGCACATCATCACAAACTATGCCGTGATTCAGCACATAACATCGGTCATTTGGACCGAAAGCCATGAAACCTCGAACATGATAGGTCATTTTGTGAAGGTTTTTTCGAGACATGATCAATATACCAAGTCTGGTATTTTTCCTTTCAACTATGTCACATAATATCACACCACGCGAAGGATTTTCATTGTTCGGATTTTTTTTGAATTTATTATGCCCGTTTTGAATTTTCTGAATTTCTAACTATGGTCGAACCGGCGTGCATGAAGATAGGGACGAGCAACGTTAGAACTTGCATTGGATCTCTGAAGAAACCACATACTGCGAGTCTAAAAATGATTTTTTCAAAAAATCACGGGCGATGGATCATGTACCTGTAGTACAAACCGGACCCACTTCCTACCGGTTGGGCAGACATTTGTCCTTTTTACACGGGATGGACGAAAAGGTCTGAGATGTCCCGGTTGGGATATAGTCCATGTGAGGTGGTCTAGTATTTTAGCAGAATGGGACGCTAGCATTCTGAAATGGTATTTTGGTGGTTACTTCACAAAACGACCCGTTTTTTGCGCTCAGAAAATGGAAAAGGGCTTTTCCGTGTGACAAAAAGGAAAACTTCCTCCTGCAACATTTTTCTCCATACCAATGTCCACACGCATGCATAATATGGGCACATCATCACAAACTATGCCGTGATTCAGCACATAACATCGGTCATTTGGACCGAAAGCCATGAAACCTCGAACATGATAGGTCATTTTGTGAAGGTTTTTTCGAGACATGATCAATATACAAAGTCTGGTATTTTTCCTTTCAACTATGTCACATAATATGACACCACGCGAAGGATTTTCATTGTTCAGATTTTTTTTTAATTTATTATGCCCGTTTTGAATTTTCTGAATTTCTAACTATGGTCGAACCGGCGTGCATGAAGATAGGGACGAGCAACGTTAGAACTTGCAATGGATCTCTGAAGAAACCACATATTGAGAGTCTAAAAATTAATTTTTCAAAAAATCACGGGCAATAGATCATGTACCTGTAGTACAAACCGGACCCACTTCCTACCGATTCGGCAGACATTTGTTCTTTTTACCCGGGATGGACAAAAAGGTTTGAGATGTACCGGTTGGGAGATAGTCCATGTAAGGTGGTCTAGTATTTTAGGAAAATGGGACGGTTGCATTCTGAAACGGCATTTTGGTGGTTACTTCACAAAACGACCCGTTTTTTGCGCTCGGAAAATGTAAAAGGGATTTTCCGTGCGACAAAGAGGAAAACTTCCTCCTGCAACATTGTTCGCCATATCAATGTCCACACGCATGCATAATATGGGCACAGCATCACAAACTATGTGGTGATTCAACACATAACATCGGTCATTTGGACCGAAAGCCATGAAACCTCGAACATGATAGGTCATTTTGTGAAGGTTTTTTCGAGAACTGATCAATATACCAAGTCTGGTATTTTTCCTTTCAACTATGTCACAGAATATGACACAACGCGAAGGATTTTCATTGTTCGGATTTTTTTTGAATTTATTATGCCCGTTTTGAATTTTCTGAATTTCTAACTATTGTCGAACCGGCGTGCATGAAGATAGGGGACAAGCATCGTTAGAACTTGCATTGGATCTCTGAAGAAACCATATAATGCGAGTCTAAAAATGATTTTATCAAAAAATCACAGGCGATAGATCATGTACCTGTAGTACAAATCGGACCCCCTTCCTCCCGATTCGGCAGACATTTGTCCTTTTTACCCGGGATGGACGAAAAAGTTTGAGATGTCCCGGTTGGGAGATAGTCCATGTAGGGTGGTCTAGTATTTTAGGAAAATGGGACGGTAGCATTCTGAACCGGCATTTTGGTGGTCACTTCACAAAACGGCCCGTTTTTTGCGCTCGGAAAATGGAAAAGGGCTTTTCCGTGCGACAAAAAGGAAAGCTTCCTCCTGCAACATTGTTCTCCATACCAATGTCCACACGCATGCATAATATGGGCACATCATCACAAACTATGCCGTAATTCAGCACATAACATCGGTCATTTGGACCGAAAGCCATGAAACCTCGAACATGATAGGTCATTTTGTGAAGGTCTTTTCGAGACATGATCAATATACCAAGTCTAGTATTTTTCCTTTCAACTATGTCACATAATATGACACCACGCGAAGGATTTTCATTGTTCGTATTTTTTTTGAATTTATTATGCCCGTATTGAATTTTCTGAATTTCTAACTATGGTCGAACCGGCGTGCATGAAGATAGGGACGAGCAACGTTAGAACTTGAATTGGATCTCTGAAGAAACCACATATTGAGAGTCTAAAAATGATTTTATCAAAAAATCACGGGCAATAGATCATGTACCTGTAGTACAAACCGGACCCCCTTCCTCCCGATTCGGCAGACATTTGTCCTTTTTACCCAGGATGGAAGAAAAGGTTTGAGATGTCCTGGTTGGGAGATAGTCCATGTAAGGTGGTCTAGTATTTTAGGAAAATGGGAAGGTTGCATTCTGAAACGGCATTTTGGTGGTTACTTCACAAAACGACCTGTTTTTTGCGCTCGGAAAATGGAAAAGGGCTTTTCCGTGCGACAAAAAGGAAAACTTCCTCCTGAAACATTGTTCTCCATACCAATGTCCACACGCATGCATAATATGGGCACATCATCACAAACTATGTCGTGATTCAGCACATAACATCGGTCATTTGGACCGAAAGCCATGAAACCTCGAACATGATAGGTCATTTTGTGAAGGTTTTTTCGAGAACTGATCAATATACCAAGTCTGGTATTTTTCCTTTCAACTATGTCACATAATATGACACCACGCGAAGGATTTTCATTGTTCGGATTTTTTTTAATTTATTATGCCCGTTTTGAATTTTCTGAATTTCTAACTATGGTCGAACCGGCGTGCATGAAGATAGGGACGAGCAACGTTAGAACTTGCATTGCATCTATGAAGAAACCACATATTGCGAGTCTAAAAATGATTTTTTTCAAAAAATCACGGGCGATAGATCATGTACCTGTAGTACAAACTGGACCCACTTCCTGCCGATTCGGCAGAAATTTGTCCTTTTTACCCGGGATGGACGAAAAGGTTTGAGATGTCCCGGTTGGGAGATAGTCCATGTAAGGTGGTCTAGTATTTTAGGAAAATGGGACGGTAGCATTCTGAAACGGTATTTTGGTGGTTACTTCACAAAACGACCCGTTTTTTGCGCTCGGAAAATGGAAAAGGGCTTTTCCGTGCGACAAAAAGGAAAACTTCCTCCTGCAACATTGTTCTCCATACCAATGTCCACACGCATGCATAATATGCGCACATCATCACAAACTATGCCATGATTCAACACATAACATCAGTCATTTGGACCGAAAGCCATGAAACCTCGAACATGATTGGTCATTTTGTGAAGGTTTTTTCGAGACATGATCAATATACCAAGTCTGGTATTTTTCCTTTCAACTATGTCACATAATATGACACCACGCGAAGGATTTTCATTGTTCGGATTTTTTTTTAATTTATTATGCCCGTTTTGAATTTTCTGAATTTCTAACTATGGTCGAACCGGCATGCATGAAGATAGGGACGAGCAACGTTAGAACTTGCATTGGATCTCTGAAGAAACAACATATTGAGAGTCTAAAAATTATTTTTTCAAAAAATCACGGGCAATAGATCATGTACCTGTAGTACAAACCGGACCCACTTCCTACCGATTCGACAGACATTTGTCCTTTTTACTCGGGATGGACGAAAAGGTTTGAGATGTCCCGGTTGGGAGATAGTCCATGTAAGGTGGTCTAGTATTTTAGGAAAATGGGACGGTTGCATTCTGAAACGGCATTTTGGTGGTTACTTCACAAAACGACCCGTTTTTTGCGCTCGGAAAATGGAAAAGGGCTTTTCCGTGCGACAAAAAGGAAAACTTCCTCCTGCAACATTGTTCGCCATATCAATGTCCACACGCATGCATAATATGGGCACAGCATCACAAACTATGTCGTGATTCAGCACATAACATCGGTCATTTGGACCGAAAGCCATGAAACCTCGAACATGATAGGTCATTTTGTGAAGGTTTTTTCGAGAACTGATCAATATACCAAGTCTGGTATTTTTCCTTTCAACTATGTCACATAATATGACACCACGCGAAAGATTTTCATTGTTCGGATTTTTTTTGAATTTATTATGCCCGTTTTGAATTTTCTGAATTTCTAACTATTGTCGAACCGACGTGCATGAAGATAGGGGACGAGCATCGTTAGAACTTGCATTGGATCTCTGAAGAAACCATATAATGCGAGTCTAAAAATGATTTTATCAAAAAATCACGGGCGATTGATCATGTACCTGTAGTACAAATCGGACTCCCTTCCTCCCTATTCGGTAGACACTTGTCCTTTTTACCCGGGATGGACGAAAAGGTTTGAGATGTCCCGGTTGGAAGATATTCCATGTAAGGTGGTCTAGTATTTTAGGAAAATGGGACGGTAGCATTCTGAACCGGCATTTTGGTGGTCACTTCACAAAATGGCCCGTTTTTTGCGCTCGGAAAATGGAAAAGGGCTTTTCCGTGCGACAAAAAGGAAAGCTTCCTCCTGCAACATTGTTCTCCATACCAATGTCCACATGCATGAATAATATGGGCACATCATCACAAACTATGCCGTAATTCAGCACATAACATCGGTCATTTGGACCTAAAGCCATGAAACCTCGAACATGATAGGTCATTTTGTGAAGGTTTTTTTGAGACATGATCAATATACCAAGTATGGTATTTTTCCTTTCAACTATGTCACATAATATGACACCACGCGAAGGATTTTCATTTTTCGGATTTTTTTTGAATTAATTATGCCCGTTTTGAATTTTCTGAATTTCTAACTATGGTCGAACCGGCGTGCATGAAGATAGGAGACGAGCATCGTTAGAACTTGCATTGGATCTCTGAAGAAACCACATACTGCGAGTCTAAAAATGATTTTTTCAAAAAATCACGGGCAATGGATCATGTACCTATAGTACAAACCGGACTCACTTCCTACCGGTTCGGCAGACATTTTTCCTTTTTACCCGGGATGGACGAAAAGGTTTGAGATGTCCCGGTTGGGATATAGTCCATGTAAGGTGGTCTAGTATTTTAGGAAAATGGGACGGTAGCATTCTGAAATGTTATTTTGGTGGTTACTTCACAAAACGACCCGTTTTTTGCCCTCGGAAAATGGAAAAGGGCTTTTCCGTGCGACAAAAAGGAAAACTTCCTCCTGAAACATTGTTCTCCATACCAATGTCCACACGCATGCATAATATGGGCACATCATCACAAACTATGTCGTGATTCAGCACATAACATCGGTCATTTGGACCGAAAGCCATGAAACCTCGAACATGATAGGTCATTTTGTGAAGGTTTTTTCGAGAACTGATCAATATACCAAGTCTGGTATTTTTCCTTTCAACTATGTCACATAATATGACACCACGCGAAGGATTTTCATTGTTCGGATTTTTTTTAATTTATTATGCCCGTTTTGAATTTTCTGAATTTCTAACTATGGTCGAACCGGCGTGCATGAAGATAGGGACGAGCAACGTTAGAACTTGCATTGCATCTATGAAGAAACCACATATTGCGAGTCTAAAAATGATTTTTTTCAAAAAATCACGGGCGATAGATCATGTACCTGTAGTACAAACTGGACCCACTTCCTGCCGATTCGGCAGAAATTTGTCCTTTTTACCCGGGATGGACGAAAAGGTTTGAGATGTCCCGGTTGGGAGATAGTCCATGTAAGGTGGTCTAGTATTTTAGGAAAATGGGACGGTAGCATTCTGAAACGGTATTTTGGTGGTTACTTCACAAAACGACCCGTTTTTTGCGCTCGGAAAATGGAAAAGGGCTTTTCCGTGCGACAAAAAGGAAAACTTCCTCCTGCAACATTGTTCTCCATACCAATGTCCACACGCATGCATAATATGCGCACATCATCACAAACTATGCCATGATTCAACACATAACATCAGTCATTTGGACCGAAAGCCATGAAACCTCGAACATGATTGGTCATTTTGTGAAGGTTTTTTCGAGACATGATCAATATACCAAGTTTGGTATTTTTCCTTTCAACTATGTCACATAATATGACACCACGCGAAGGATTTTCATTGTTCGGATTTTTTTTTAATTTATTATGCCCGTTTTGAATTTTCTGAATTTCTAACTATGGTCGAACCGGCATGCATAAAGATAGGGACGAGCAACGTTAGAACTTGCATTGGATCTCTGAAGAAACCACATATTGAGAGTCTAAAAATTATTTTTTCAAAAAATCACGGGCAATAGATCATGTACCTGTAGTACAAACCGGACCCACTTCCTACCGATTCGACAGACATTTGTCCTTTTTACTCGGGATGGACGAAAAGGTTTGAGATGTCCCGGTTGGGAGATAGTCCATGTAAGGTGGTCTAGTATTTTAGGAAAATGGGACGGTTGCATTCTGAAACGGCATTTTGGTGGTTACTTCACAAAACGACCCGTTTTTTGCGCTCGGAAAATGGAAAAGGGCTTTTCCGTGCGACAAAAAGGAAAACTTCCTCCTGCAACATTGTTCGCCATATCAATGTGCACACGCATGCATAATATGGGCACAGCATCACAAACTATGTCGTGATTCAGCACATAACATCGGTCATTTGGACCGAAAGCCATGAAACCTCGAACATGATAGGTCATTTTGTGAAGGTTTTTTCGAGAACTGATCAATATACCAAGTCTGGTATTTTTCCTTTCAACTATGTCACATAATATGACACCACGCGAAAGATTTTCATTGTTCGGATTTTTTTTGAATTTATTATGCCTGTTTTGAATTTTCTGAATTTCTAACTATTGTCGAACCGACGTGCATGAAGATAGGGGACGAGCATCGTTAGAACTTGCATTGGATCTCTGAAGAAACCATATAATGCGAGTCTAAAAATGATTTTATCAAAAAATCACGGGCGATTGATCATGTACCTGTAGTACAAATCGGACTCCCTTCCTCCCTATTCGGTAGACATTTGTCCTTTTTACCCGGGATGGACGAAAAGGTTTGAGATGTCCCGGTTGGAAGATTGTCCATGTAAGGTGGTCTAGTATTTTAGGAAAATGGGACGGTAGCATTCTGAACCGGCATTTTGGTGGTCACTTCACAAAACGGCCCGTTTTTTGCGCTCGGAAAATGGAAAAGGGCTTTTCCGTGCGACAAAAAGGAAAGCTTCCTCCTGCAACATTGTTCTCCATACCAATGTCCACACGCATGAATAATATGGGCACATCATCACAAACTATGCCGTAATTCAGCACATAACATCGGTCATTTGGACCGAAAGCCATGAAACCTCGAACATGATAGGTCATTTTGTGAAGGTTTTTTTGAGACATGATCAATATACCAAGTATGGTATTTTTCCTTTCAACTATGTCACATAATATGACACCACGCGAAGGATTTTCATTTTTCGGATTTTTTTTGAATTAATTATGCCCGTTTTGAATTTTCTGAATTTCTAACTATGGTCGAACCGGCGTGCATGAAGATAGGAGACGAGCATCGTTAGAACTTGCATTGGATCTCTGAAGAAACCACATACTGCGAGTCTAAAAATGATTTTTTCAAAAAATCACGGGCAATGGATCATGTACCTATAGTACAAACCGGACTCACTTCCTACCGGTTCGGCAGACATTTGTCCTTTTTACCCGGGATGGACGAAAAGGTTTGAGATGTCCCGGTTGGGATATAGTCCATGTAAGGTGGTCTAGTATTTTAGGAAAATGGGACGGTAGCATTCTGAAACGTTATTTTGGTGGTTACTTCACAAAACGACCCGTTTTTTGCCCTCGGAAAATGGAAAAGGGCTTTTCCGTGCGACAAAAAGGAAAACTTCCTCCTGCAACATTGTTCTCCATACCAATGTCCACACGCATGCATAATATGGGCACATCATCACAAACTATGCCGTGATTCAGCACATAACATCGGTCATTTGGACCGAAAGCCATGAAACCTCGAACATGATAGGTCATTTTGTGAAGGTTTTTTCGAGAACTGATCAATATACCAAGTCTGGTATTTTTCCTTTCAACTATGTCACATAATATGACACCACGCGAAAGATTTTCATTGTTCGGATTTTTTTTGAATTTATTATGCCCGTTTTGAATTTTCTGAATTTCTAACTATTGTCGAACCGACGTGCATGAAGATAGGGGACGAGCATCGTTAGAACTTGCATTGGATCTCTGAAGAAACCATATAATGCGAGTCTAAAAATGATTTTATCAAAAAATCACGGGCGATTGATCATGTACCTGTAGTACAAATCGGACTCCCTTCCTCCCTATTCGGTAGACATTTGTCCTTTTTACCCGGGATGGACGAAAAGGTTTGAGATGTCCCGGTTGGAAGCTAGTCCATGTAAGGTGGTCTAGTATTTGAGGAAAATGGGACGGTAGCATTCTGAACCGGCATTTTGGTGGTCACTTCACAAAACGGCCCGTTTTTTGCGCTCGGAAAATGGAAAAGGGCTTTTCCGTGCGACAAAAAGGAAAGCTTCCTCCTGCAACATTGTTCTCCATACCAATGTACACACGCATGCATAATATGGGCACATCGTCACAAACTATGCCGTAATTCAGCACATAACATCGGTCATTTGGACCGAAAGCCATGAAACCTCGAACATGATAGGTCATTTTGTGAAGGTTTTTTGAGACATGATCAATATACCAAGTATGGTATTTTTCCTTTCAACTATGTCACATAATATGACACCATGCGAAGGATTTTCATTTTTCGGATTTTTTTTGAATTAATTATGCCCGTTTTGAATTTTCTGAATTTCTAACTATGGTCGAACCGGCGTGCATGAAGATAGGAGACGAGCATCGTTAGAACTTGCATTGGATCTCTGAAGAAACCACATACTGCGAGTCTAAAAATGATTTTTTCAAAAAATCACGGGCAATGGATCATGTACCTATAGTACAAACCGGACTCACTTCCTACCGGTTCGGCAGACATTTGTCCTTTTTACCCGGGATGGACGAAAAGGTTTGAGATGTCCCGGTTGGGATATAGTCCATGTAAGGTGGTCTAGTATTTTAGGAAAATGGGACGGTAGCATTCTGAAACGTTATTTTGGTGGTTACTTCACAAAACGACCCGTTTTTTGCCCTCGGAAAATGGAAAAGGGCTTTTCCGTGCGACAAAAAGGAAAACTTCCTCCTGCAACATTGTTCTCCATACCAATGTCCACACGCATGCATAATATGGGCACATCATCACAAACTATGCCGTGATTCAGCACATAACATCGGTCATTTGGACCGAAAGCCATGAAACCTCGAACATGATAGGTCATTTTGTGAAGGTTTTTTCGAGAACTGATCAATATACCAAGTCTGGTATTTTTCCTTTCAACTATGTCACATAATATGACACCACGCGAAAGATTTTCATTGTTCGGATTTTTTTTGAATTTATTATGCCCGTTTTGAATTTTCTGAATTTCTAACTATTGTCGAACCGACGTGCATGAAGATAGGGGACGAGCATCGTTAGAACTTGCATTGGATCTCTGAAGAAACCATATAATGCGAGTCTAAAAATGATTTTATCAAAAAATCACGGGCGATTGATCATGTACCTGTAGTACAAATCGGACTCCCTTCCTCCCTATTCGGTAGACATTTGTCCTTTTTACCCGGGATGGACGAAAAGGTTTGAGATGTCCCGGTTGGAAGCTAGTCCATGTAAGGTGGTCTAGTATTTGAGGAAAATGGGACGGTAGCATTCTGAACCGGCATTTTGGTGGTCACTTCACAAAACGGCCCGTTTTTTGCGCTCGGAAAATGGAAAAGGGCTTTTCCGTGCGACAAAAAGGAAAGCTTCCTCCTGCAACATTGTTCTCCATACCAATGTACACACGCATGCATAATATGGGCACATCGTCACAAACTATGCCGTAATTCAGCACATAACATCGGTCATTTGGACCGAAAGCCATGAAACCTCGAACATGATAGGTCATTTTGTGAAGGTTTTTTGAGACATGATCAATATACCAAGTATGGTATTTTTCCTTTCAACTATGTCACATAATATGACACCACGCGAAGGATTTTCATTTTTCGGATTTTTTTTGAATTAATTATGCCCGTTTTGAATTTTCTGAATTTCTAACTATGGTCGAACCGGCGTGCATGAAGATAGGAGACGAGCATCGTTAGAACTTGCATTGGATCTCTGAAGAAACCACATACTGCGAGTCTAAAAATGATTTTTTCAAAAAATCACGGGCAATGGATCATGTACCTATAGTACAAACCGGACTCACTTCCTACCGGTTCGGCAGACATTTGTCCTTTTTACCCGGGATGGACGAAAAGGTTTGAGATGTCCCGGTTGGGATATAGTCCATGTAAGGTGGTCTAGTATTTTAGGAAAATGGGACGGTAGCATTCTGAAACGTTATTTTGGTGGTTACTTCACAAAACGACCCGTTTTTTGCGCTCGGAAAATGGAAAAGGGCTTTTCCGTGCGACAAAAAGGAAAACTTCCTCCTGCAACATTGTTCTCCATACCAATGTCCACACGCATGCATAATATGGGCACATCATCACAAACTATGCCGTGATTCAGCACATAACATCGGTCATTTGGACCGAAAGCCATGAAACCTCGAACATGATAGGTCATTTTGTGAAGGTTTTTTCGAGAACTGATCAATATACCAAGTCTGGTATTTTTCCTTTCAACTATGTCACATAATATGACACCACGCGAAAGATTTTCATTGTTAGGATTTTTTTTGAATTTATTATGCCCGTTTTGAATTTTCTGAATTTCTAACTATTGTCGAACCGACGTGCATGAAGATAGGGGACGAGCATCGTTAGAACTTGCATTGGATCTCTGAAGAAACCATATAATGCGAGTCTAAAAATGATTTTATCAAAAAATCACGGGCGATTGATCATGTACCTGTAGTACAAATCGGACTCCCTTCCTCCCTATTCGGTAGACATTTGTCCTTTTTACCCGTGTTGGACGAAAAGGTTTTAGATGTCCCGGTTGGAAGATAGTCCATGTAAGGTGGTCTAGTATTTTAGGAAAATGGGACGGTAGCATTCTGAACCGGCATTTTGGTGGTCACTTCACAAAACGGCCCGTTTTTTGCGCTCGGAAAATGGAAAAGGGCTTTTCCGTGCGACAAAAAGGAAAGCTTCTTCCTGCAACATTGTTCTCCATACCAATGTACACACGCATGCATAATATGGGCACATCATCACAAACTATGCCGTAATTCAGCACATAACATCGGTCATTTGGACCGAAAGCCATGAAACCTCGAACATGATAGGTCATTTTGTGAAGGTTTTTTGAGACATGATCAATATACCAAGTATGGTATTTTTCCTTTCAACTATGTCACATAATATGACACCACGCGAAGGATTTTCATTTTTCGGATTTTTTTTGAATTAATTATGCCCGTTTTGAATTTTCTGAATTTCTAACTATGGTCGAACCGGCGTGCATGAAGATAGGAGACGAGCATCGTTAGAACTTGCATTGGATCTCAGAAGAAACCACATACTGCGAGTCTAAAAATGATTTTTTCAAAAAATCACGGGCAATGGATCATGTACCTATAGTACAAACCGGACTCACTTCCTACCGGTTCGGCAGACATTTGTCCTTTTTACCCGGGATGGACGAAAAGGTTTGAGATGTCCCGGTTGGGATATAGTCCATGTAAGGTGGTCTAGTATTTTAGGAAAATGGGACGGTAGCATTCTGAAACGTTATTTTGGTGGTTACTTCACAAAACGACCCGTTTTTTGCGCTCGGAAAATGGAAAAGGGCTTTTCCGTGCGACAAAAAGGAAAACTTCCTCCTGCAACATTGTTCTCCATACCAATGTCCACACGCATGCATAATATGGGCACATCATCACAAACTATGCCGTGATTCAGCACATAACATCGGTCATTTGGACCGAAAGCCATGAAACCTCGAACATGATAGGTCATTTTGTGAAGGTTTTTTCGAGAACTGATCAATATACCAAGTCTGGTATTTTTCCTTTCAACTATGTCACATAATATGACACCACGCGAAAGATTTTCATTGTTCGGATTTTTTTTGAATTTATTATGCCCGTTTTGAATTTTCTGAATTTCTAACTATTGTCGAACCAGCGTGCATGAAGATAGGGGACGAGCATCGTTAGAACTTGCATTGGATCTCTGAAGAAACCATATAATGCGAGTCTAAAAATGATTTTATCAAAAAATCACGGGCGATTGATCATGTACCTGTAGTACAAATCGGACTCCCTTCCTCCCTATTCGGTAGAAATTTGTCCTTTTTACCCGGGATGGACGAAAAGGTTTGAGATGTCCCGGTTGGAAGATAGTCCATGTAAGGTGGTCTAGTATTTGAGGAAAATGGGACGGTAGCATTCTGAACCGGCATTTTGGTGGTCACTTCACAAAACGGCCCGTTTTTTGCGCTCGGAAAATGGAAAAGGGCTTTTCCGTGCGACAAAAAGGAAAGCTTCCTCCTGCAACATTGTTCTCCATACCAATGTCCACACGCATGCATAATATGGGCACATCATCACAAACTATGCCGTAATTCAGCACATAACATCGGTCATTTGGACCGAAAGCCATGAAACCTCGAACATGATAGGTCATTTTGTGAAGGTTTTTTGAGACATGATAAATATACCAAGTATGGTATTTTTCCTTTCAACTATGTCACATAATATGACACCACGCGAAGGATTTTCATTTTTCGGATTTTTTTTGAATTAATTATGCCCGTTTTGAATTTTCTGAATTTCTAACTATGGTCGAACCGGCGTGCATGAAGATAGGAGACGAGCATCGTTAGAACTTGCATTGGATCTCTGAAGAAACCACATACTGCGAGTCTAAAAATGATTTTTTCAAAAAATCACGGGCAATGGATCATGTACCTATAGTACAAACCGGACTCACTTCCTACCGGTTCGGCAGACATTTGTCCTTTTTATCCGGGATGGACGAAAAGGTTTGAGATGTCCCGGTTGGGATATAGTCCATGTAAGGTGGTCTAGTATTTTAGGAAAATGGGACGGTAGCATTCTGAAACGTTATTTTGGTGGTTACTTCACAAAACGACCCGTTTTTTGCGCTCGGAAAATGGAAAAGGGCTTTTCCGTGCGACAAAAAGGAAAACTTCCTCCTGCAACATTGTTCTCCATACCAATGTCCACACGCATGCATAATATGGGCACATCATCACAAACTATGCCGTGATTCAGCACATAACATCGGTCATTTGGACCGAAAGCCATGAAACCTCGAACATGATAGGTCATTTTGTGAAGGTTTTTTCGAGACATGATCAATATACCAAGTCTGGTATTTTTCCTTTCAACTATGTCACATAATATGACACCACGCGAAGGATTTTCATTGTTCGGATTTTCAATATACGAAAGGTTCATCTTTAGTCCCGGTTGGAGGGATTTCGGCAGGCTAGTAGTGTGGGCCAGGCAGCACTAATGATAGGGGTGAGTGTCGACATTATGTCGTGCGGCGTGTATCTTGTCCCGGATGGTGTCACCAACCGGGACTAAAGATGAACCTTTAGTCCCGGTTGGAGACACCAACCGGGATAAAACATGAGTCAGCACTAATAATAGGGGTGAGTGTCGACATTATTTCGTAAGTGTCGACACTATGCCGTGCTGTTTGTACTATAAATAGGCATCCTTGTGAGTCCAGTCCTCCAGCCAGTTTGAGGCATCTCCAAGATGGTTTTCGAGAGCAGGGACACCACTACGGCCAGTTTCAGGGAGATGCCGACGGAGCCCAGTCCTCCGGCATCTCCGAGAAACTGGTCATAGAGGAACTCCCTAATATGTGAAATTAGTTAGCTCCCAGGCGTATTAATCAAGTTAGAGAAGTTACAAGCTGCAAGATGGTTTTCGAGAGAAGGGACACCACTACGGCCAGTTTCAGGGAGATGCCGCCGGATCCCAGTCCTCCGGCATCTCCGAGAAACTGGTCATAGAGGCACTCCCTAATATGTGAAATTAGTTAGCTCCCAGGTGTATTGATCTAGTTAGAGAAGATACAAGCTGCAAGATGGTTTTCGAGAGCAGGGACACCACTACGACCAGTTTGAGGGAGGTGGCAACGGATCCCACTCCTCCGGCATCTCCAAGAAACTGGTCATAGAGGCACTCCCTAATATGTGACCGCGCGCGTTTGGAGATCAGATCTTAATGGTATGTACGAATCGGGACAACTTCTTCATAGTCCCGGTCCAGCCACAAAATGGGACTAACACTCAAGACATTTATTAATATTAAAAACTGAGACTACAAGACCAAGACCAAAGCCCCCCCTATATATTGTCCCGGTGAAGCCACAAACCGCGAAAGATATCCTTCGGTGAAGCCACAAACCGCGAAAGACATGAACTAGAGTTACATAATATGAGCATGAACTTCTTGACATATGTCCTTCCTTATGATCGCTTCAGACGTAACCATGGAGCATCTTCTCTACTAAACGGAATGCTTGGGTCAGTTTTCACTGTGAAGGGTGGAATTTCATCAAACTTATTATAATCTTCTGACATGTCTGTCTTGTCCTCGATTCCCACGATGTTTCTTTTCCCTGAAAGAACTATGTGACGCTTTGGCTCATCATATGATGTATTCGTTTGCATTTTTTATTTTTTTCGGTCTGGAGGACATGTCCTTCACATAGAAAACCTGAGACACATCATTGGCTAGGACGAATGGTTCATCTCTATAACCAAGATTGTTGAGATCCACTGTTGTCATTCCGTACAACTGGTCTATCTTTACCCCTTCCCCATTCAGGTTGACCCATTTGCAGCGAAACAAAGGGACCTTAAAAGAGACTCCATAGTCTAGTTCCCATATCTCCTCTATGTAACCATAACATGTGTCCTTTTGTCCATTCTTGTCTATTGCATCAAAGCGGACACCACTATTTTGGTTGGTGCTCTTTTTATCTTGGGCGATCGTGTAGAATGTATTCCCATTTATTTCGTACCCTTGGAAATTCAATACATTAGAAGATGGTGACGTGGCCAACAAGTATAGCTGATCTCCAACAGTGGTGTCATTGAAGAGATGTCGGAAGACTTCATGTGTTCATCTGTAATCCATGATTCAGGCTTCCCCGGGTTTTTGGAGCGTACAATATTCTTGTGTTCCTCGATATACGGAGCTGCCAAGGTGGAATTATGTAGAACTGTGTAGTGTGCTTTAGTGAAAGAATCTCCGCCCCTACATATCATTGCTTTCTTTCCTAGCGTGCCTTTTCCACTTAGTCTTCCCTCATGCCGCGAGTCAGAAACACCAATCGGCTTAAGGTCAAGAATAAAGTCAACACAAAACTCAATGACCTCCTCTGTTCCATATCCCTTGGAGATGCTTCCTTCTGGTCTAGCACGGTTATGAACATATTTCTTTAAGATTCCCATGAACCTCTCAAAGGGGAACATATTGTGCAGAAATACCGGACCGAGAATGGAAATCTCTTCCACTAGGTGAACCAGGAGATGCGTCATAATATTGAAGAAGGATGGTGGGAACACCAACTCAAAACTAACAAGACATTGTACCACATCCTTCTGTAACCTTGGCAGAATATCTGGATTGATTACCTTCTGAGATATTGCATTGAGGAATGCACACATCTTCACAATGGGTACTCGAACATTTTCCGGTAGAAGCCCCTCAATGCAATCGGAAGCAACTGCGTCATAATCATGTGACAGTCATGATACTTCAGGTTTTGGAACTTTTTCTCTACCATATTTATTATCCCCTTTATATTAGATGAGAAGCCAGACGGCACCTTGATACTGTAAAGGACTTCAAAAATGATTTCCTTCTCTGCTTTGGTAAGAGCATAGCTGGCACGACTCAAGTGACGCCCTTTATCCGTCTTGTTCTGTGTATGCATGTTCTTTGGGTCTTTCATAATTTGTTGGTCCTCCCGTGCTTCTGGTGTATCTTTTGTCATCCCATACACGCCTAGGAATCCTAGCAGGTTCACGCAAAGATTCTTCGTCACGTGTATCACGTCGATTGAAGAGCGTACACGCAGGACTTTCCAATATGGCAGCTCCCAAAATATATATTTCTTCTTCCACAGGGGTGTGTGTCCTGTAGCAACGTCGTTCGGAACTGATTGACCGCCGGGACCCTTTCCAAAGATTACTTCTATGTCCTTGACATACCAAATACATCATCACCAGCAGGGAGTTGAGGCTTCTTCCTGTGATCTGCCTCACCGTTGAAATGCTTGCCTTTCTTTCTAACGGGATGATTGGTCGGAAGAAATCGTCGATTCGCCAGGTACACAACCTTCTTGCATTTATGCAAATATGTACCTTCAGTCTTATCTAAACAGTGTGTGCATGCCTTATATCCCTTGTTTGTCTGTCCTGAAAGGTTACTAAGAGCAGTCCAATCATTGATGGTTACGAATAACAACCCTCGTAGATCAAATGGCTCCTGTTTGTTCTCATCCCACGCACGTACACCTGGTTTGCCCCACAACTGTAAGAATTCTTCATCTAATGGCCTAAGGTACACATCAATGTCGTTGCCCGGTTGCTTCGGGCCTTGGATGAGAACTGGCATCATAATGAACTTACGCTTCATGCACAACCAAGGAGCTAGGTTGTAGATACATAGAGTCACGGGCCAGGTGCTGTAACTGCAGCTCTGCTCCCCAAAAGGATTCATGCCATCCGTACTTAGACCAAACCATAAGTTCCTTGCGTCACCTGCAAAGTCTGGGAAGTGTCTCTCGATTTTTCTCCACTGTGACCCATCAGCAGGGTGTCTCAACTTCCCGTCTTTCTTACGGTCTTCTTTGTGCCATCGCAACAACCTGGCATGCTCTTTGTTTCTGAACATGTGTTTAAACCTTGGTATTATAGGAGCATACCACATAACCTTAGCAGGAACCCTCTTCCGGAGGGGCTCTCCCTCAACATCACTAGGGTCATCTCGTCTGATTTTATACCGCAATGCATTGCATACTGGGCATTTATCTAAATTCTCATACTCCTTACCGCGGTAGAGGATGCAGTCATTAATGCATGCATGTATCTTTTGCACATCTAATCCTAGAGGACAAAGAGTCTTCTTTGCTTCGTAGGTACTCTCGGGAAGTTCGTTATTTTTTGGAAACTTCGGCTTCATTATTTTCAGCATCTTTTCAAATGTGGAGTTAGTTAGACCACACTCTGCCTTCCATTGCAGCAATTCCAGTGTGGTACCGAGCTTTGTGCTGCCATCTTCACAATTTGGGTACAACAATTTATTGTGATCTTATAACATGCCCTCTAACTTCAACTTCTCATTTTCTGTTTTACAGTCTCGCTTTGCATCAGAACTGACCCTACCAAGTTCATCAGCCGGCTCATCTGATGCCCGTTCTTCACCTCCTTCCTCTCCATTGTCTTCCATTGCAGTATCACTGTATTCAGGAAACATATGATGATAGTTGTTATCATCATCTTCTTCTTCACCATCTTCCATCGTAACCCCTCTTTCCCCGTGCTTGGTCCAGCAATTATAGTTGGGCATGAAACCTTTCATAATCAGGTGGCCGCGAATGATTTTTGAGGAAGAGTACTCCTTGTTGTTCCGACATTGAACACATGGACAACATATAAAACCATTTTCTTTGTTTGCCGTAGCCACATCGATAAATTTATCCATGCCTTTCATATACCCGGCTACACGCCGGTCACCGTCCATCCATTCCCGACCGTTCATCTGCATCATATAAGTAAGTTTATCAAAAAACAGGACATCATAAAAAGCGAAATTACCAATTCACATCGACACATGCATTGTATCAATGACAGAGAAAAGATAAGATTGCTAACCTCGATCAAGGGAAATAAAGAGGAGAAAGCTCAAGTGCGTCTCGAACACCTTCTATATTTTTGTTCTATGAGAAATTGAACGGGATCATTCACTCAAACATTTCATCAAACACCTTAAATGCATGCATAGGGAAAAAATTAACACACCCCTCACACCTTCCACCAAGAAAAAACAGAGTGAAGGCAGAGGGCTAGGGCATTGCATTTATAGAGGGCGAGAGCATACGTCCCGGTTTGTAACACAAACCGGGACTAAAGGTGTGTGCCATGCCACGTGGCTGACGCCCAACCTTTAGTACCGGTTTGTGTTACAAACCGGGACGTATGCCCCCTTACCAACCGGGATGCATGCCTCCGGGCCTCGTGCCCGCTCGAACCGGGACGCGTGCCAGCATTAGTCCCGGTTCGTGGCGCAACCGGGACTAATGCTCTGAGGGGGCGCGAACGGATGGCCTGATTTCTACTAGTGAGTGTAGTATACTAGCTTAAGTGTGTGTATAATAGCTTAACTGTAGCAGTGTAGTATACTTGCTTAACTATAGCAGTGTAGTATACTAGCTTGCAGCATACTTTGAATCCAGCACAGCATTTGAGATTACTTTTAAGTAAACCCTAAACCAACACAGCAGCAGCAGCATGCCTAGCCTAAGGTTCTTCAGGTAGTAGCAGCAGCAGCATGCCTGGGACAAAAATTATGAACTTTTTATCTGTTGTTTATCTGGTTGTAGAAGATATAAATAAACATGTTTCTGCTAAGAACATGTTTCTGCTATTTATCTGGTTGTAAAAGATATAAATAAACATGTTTATCTGGTTGTAAATGATGGGGCTTCTGTTATGATCAATTGAATATGTTATGATCATTTGAATCTGTTATAATCATTTGAATCTGTTTTGGTCATTTGAATCTGCTGTTTATCTGGTTGTAAAAGATATAAATAAACATGTTTATCTGGGTGTAAATGATGGGGCTGTTGTTATGATCATTTGAATCTGTTATGCTCATTTGAATCTGTGATGGATGATGATGGATGAGGTCAATGGGGTTGTTAATGGGGTTGGGGTGTTTTTTCTTGCAGGGATTTCAATTGAGTTGCCCGTTTCTCCCGAAGTGTTGATTCACTTCCGTTTCGGTTGAGAAATGGGCACTCGTAGGTCCAAAAATTAGCAAAGGTCATGCCGAATTTTTCGTTCGATATTTGTGCTAACCTTTTGTCTCTTTTTTTAGTAATAAAGCACAAACATGTGGACTAACGACGAGGCCGGTCCTTCTAAACAAATGAGCGTCGAGGATCTAGCCCGAGAGGCCAACAAGTCGGTCTGGGGGCCGTCCCAAGATCATGAGGAGGCGGAGGAGATGAGAATGACACCACCACCAACGACCGTCGTCGGAGGTGCTGGGGCGAGGAAGATCCAGATTACAAGGGGGACAACGACGACTACGATGGAAACAGTGAAGGCGGGGAGGAGGGTAACACCACCACGGATGGTGGCAAGCACACAGGTGGTGGTAGAGGCAACCCGGCCACCATACATAAGAAGAAGAAGAAGAAGAAGAAGAGAAGAAGAAGAAGAAGAAGAAGAAGAAGAAGAAGAAGAAGAAGAAGAAGAAGAAGAAGAAGAAAAAGAAGAAGGATATTAAGGATCGGAAGCCGCAAGTGCTCGCCAACGTCTGTGATGAGTTCACCGAGGTCACAGAAGGTGGCAAATCCATTGCACCTTCATCGATTGCCTGCGGGTACGACATGCAACTCGGGTGCATCATCCGGGAAAGCATGCGATCAACATGAAGTACATCCGAAGTAATCATGATTTGGTCGAGAACCTGATTAAGAAGATTCACAAGCGATACACATTCCCTGAGAAGTTCAGAAACCTGGAGAGTAATAAGAACCCAGTGAACAAACTTGCAGTGACAACAACGGCTTGAGCAGCTGGAAAACTCGGGTAAAGAACAACATTGACAAAGGTGAAAGCTGGGAGATTATAAGTAGGAAAAATCCGATCCTCGACGAAGAAGAGTTCAATATATTCAAGGCGGACTTAGATACCGCTGCCTCTAAAGCATGGACTAAGTGGGGAAATACTGTGCGAGAGAAGAACATAAGTAACCACCGGCTTGGAAACGGCGGATACAGAGGGAAACAACACATTTGGGACAAGGAGGACGTTGAGCTTGAACACCTGGGTAAAGAGAACCCATGGCATAAAATCATAGACCTGCAGATCCGACAATTTTTCCGGGCCCGCTACTACCTGGACCCTATTACAGGGGAGTTCGTCACCGACGACCCGGATGTGAAGGCCTTTGAGGATGAGCTGGTAAGGAATTTACCATGGATCTCTCATTAAAATAATTAAGCCAAGAATCTAAATGCATGCATGGGTTCACCTCTCCTTGTATCTCTGCAGGAGAAGGAATTGAACGCTAGCGAGGACTTGTCGTCCCAAGATTCGGCGGTGGAGCCATGGGACACTGTTTTTAACAGGGAGACGAACACTTACAAGAAGAGGGAGAAGAATTTGCCGCCAAAATCAGGTGGCCATGTGTCCGGCTTCGGTACGAGCATGAAGTTTATCGAGTACTACAAAGAGGACGCAAAGAAGAGGAGGGAGAGGAAGAACTAGTCGGCGTCTAAAGATAAAGCCGAGGTTGAAGAGCTGAAGTTGAAGGTGAAGACATTAGAGGCAAAAGTGGATGAGAAAGCAGTGGACAAATTATTGGAGGAGAAGCTTCGCGCGATCATCCCCCCTGGGTTGATGGAGGGGCTAGCTATTTGGAATGCGGGAGGTCGACAGGGGCTGATAAACGTGCCCAGCTTTAGTGGCAGCAACTCGAGCATCAACGTTAACGCGTCGCTGCACTTGGTGACCCCGCCGGCCACCATCGCCGCGGCGCGGCCGCAAGAGCTTGTTGTCTCAAAGCTGCCCCCTGCTGCTCCTGCCAAAAATACAAGTATCGCACAGCTGGAGGTGGCACCAGTACCGCGGGAGAATGCTGATGATAGGCCTGCCGCCGGTATCGGCCGTGTATCGACATTAGCCGAGATCAACGCCCTCACCAAGGTAACTAATTAGTTACTCCGCTTCATCTTCTTTATGCGCCTTTGGTGACTGCCACCTCGATCATGATGCCCAACACATATGTGTCGATATTCAGGACGCTGCTTGCGTACTACTCCACAAAGTTGCCGGCGGCAGATTGAGGGATGTTGCCAAGGGCAATATCATACAACCGACGAACCGCACGATGCACAATAATGCAATGGACGATGCCGTGATGAGGGTCCGGATTGCTCGGGTGTTGCCAAGGTGCGACGACATGGACCCCCCTTTCAACCTCAGGGAGCCGATGAACACAAGACCCTTGCAGAATGCCACGGCTGGCCCTTGACATGGACGAAGACTCAGATTCATCTTACGGGGCACCTAAGCGCCACCTCGATCGTCCGGCCACCACCTCGGATGCCACCTGTCACCGGCGCCACCTCGATCGTCCGGCCACCACCTCGGAAGCCACCTGTCGTCGTCGCCACCACCAGTAGCCACCAACAACTGTTGGGAGCATATGGGCCGCCCCAAGGCGATGCCGTCGCAATGCAACCGCCGTCTCTCCCGCCACCACCATCATCACATGGCGGCAACAACGATGATGATGAAGAATTTGTCAACATCGACGACTACATCAACACCGGCGCTGGCATAGGATTGTACATGCCTGTTGTGGATGAAGAACCCTTCGTCGCTCAGGAGGGTCAAGGTGGGCGTCCCAGTACATGCACGCAACGCCTGGTCTTCCATGGTTTATCTCAAGAGACGCCTCCGGCCGCCGATCAACAAGATAAACCTGTTGGATTCGTCTTTAGCCCTGGCAGACTCTAAAAGGCGGCTGTTGAGCACTTAGTATCCCCAGTGGAGGAGCCTCCTCAGAAGACTAACAAGCACATGAAGAGAGGTAAGAAAGCCGAGAGCCAACCTCCTCCGAAGAGGATCCGGGATAAGGATGACGTCGTACCAGCCCGCAAGGATGGCTTTCCCAGGATACATATAGCTGGGGAAGCGATACTGACTCCAGAGCTGCTTCGCCTTGCTGGTGGACATATGCTTGCTTTGAGTGATAGTATCAAGACACTAGAGGTCGTTCTTCTTAAAGACAAAGATCCAAATTACCCGGTTTTCACTATCAAGGTGCCATCGGATGTGGACTTCATCCATGAAGCCCCCGCAGATGTGTTCTTCATAGCGTACACGGATGTCTTCATGTTGTTTCTCTCGAAACGGCTGGACTATAACATGGTCCGCCTATTCGCGCTCAATCTGGCGATGAAGACCAAGAGAGAGCAAACCCCCTACATCGCGATAGTGGATCCCTACAACATGTGTGATAGCCAGTTGAGGGAAGGATCTGAGATGCGTGCCAAGGCAACGGCGTATCTCGAGAAGTTCATGGTGGACCACAAGAGGACGAACACGCTTCTTTTGCCTTTCTTTCCCGAGTAAGTACACACAACCCCTAGCATTGGTAACTTAGGCTTTCTTATAGCTTTCTTCCTTTGCCCTTTTCCAACATCCCATTTCAATCGTGTTGTGTAGAGACAAATACTGCACACTTGCACAAAGTACTCGATAGCATCGTATTTCGACTCGGCGAGTCAGAAGAAGGACTACACCAGAATAAGGGGTGTTTTGAATGAGGCTCTCGAGGGCTACGCTAAAAAGGATGCCCCTTCGTCAACAAGGGGGAATGTATCAAGGATGACATGCACGTGTTCAAGCACGTGCTCGAGTTCCCCCGCATCAAGGATCCGGCTACTGGCGGCGCCAAGGAGGCCTTCTACGCCATGCATCACCTTAAAGGGTTTGTCCGGTATTGCCATAACCTAACTCTTCCATCTAGTTTCCGAGCATGGGCCAAAAATTTTGCGCGAAGGGACAATGATGATCTTAGAGAAGACTTCCATCGCATCCAGGTTAAGTTGTCGGAAATCATCGTGGAAGATGTCAACACAAGGGGAGGGGGTCCTAAAACACAACAGAGGGTTGACTAAGAGGGAGATTTAAAATATTCTTCGTCAACAGGGTGACAACAGGACGTGGATGACGAAGGATGGCTATCTACCATTCCCGAAGCCGAGCGTTAGCAGTTCTCAACATTGATCGATGTGTGCGCCTAGAATTATCATAGATGTCTGTGTGTAGTGTTGTGTCACAAACTACATACTACCATGGTCGTATGTTGTAAACTTCACTATTGTGGTCGTTGTCGTCGAAGTTCTATGATTATGATCGATGTGCTATCTTCTATGTTTACTATCTTTTGCTTTAGTTTACGTGAATATATATGCATCTGAACCAATTTAGTTCTTTATGTTGCATGATTTAATAATATGCCTTATCTATAGAGATGACGAAGTGGTACGTGGTGTACAAGGGTTGGGTTCCAGGAGTCTACGATGAGTGGGAGGACTGTCAGAAACAGGTGAACAAGTTTAGCGGCAACAGCTACAAAGCATACGCGACTCGAGAGGAGGCGGTAGCCAAGTGCAGGAACCACCTATGGAAGGAGAACCGGATGAAGATATTGCTAGTTCTCTTGCTCTTGCTCACCGTCATCACAGCTGTATTATGTTTGATTCTAGTGTAGGCGATGAACACTTCATTTGTAATATGATGAGATGGTGAACTTTGTAACAAACACTTGTAACAAACACTTGTATAAATGTAACAAACACTTCATTTGACTTGTATTGTAATATGATGACCACTTGTCTATCTCGTTCGGGCTCTAAGTGTAGGGTTCGCAGCATAGAAAACAAAAAATTTCCTACGATGGGAACAACTATGTACCAAGATCTATCTACTATATACAAACAACGGGCGGATGTATATCCGTAGAGAACATACCCTTGAAGACCGACAAAGCTTAACTAGTTCAACTAGTGGTTGATGTAGACGATCTCTTGCCGATCTCAAGATCGAGAGGAAGTCCTAGCGCCGCAAAGCAGCAGCGCATCCATGCTCGCACACACGTACAAGATACCGAGCAACCTCCGCCTCCTCGCTCCAGCGATGCAGCGGAAGCACAACCCTTTTTTGCCGAATAGCCACCGGGAACATGTATCTCGCTAGTCCGAGCCCATGGGGCATAAATTCTAGAGGGGGAGAGAGATCCTTCACGAGGAGGTGTGAGTGAGAGAGAGGAGAGGGGGTGCCTTTTATAGGAGGAGGGGGCACCCAAGGGGGTGGCCACCGGCCATGGGGCTGCCCCCTCACCTCCTTCATTCATGTGGGTGGACACTCCACTCACAAAAAATCCATTCATATCCCTCCACTCAAAATCCCACTCAAACATGTCATTAAATTTCCACCAAATTTAATGCAAACTCTCATTAAATAAAACTCTTTTATTTTATTCAGAATTTTGTCAATTACTTTAATGACAAACATTCACAAATAACCCCTTGCTAGAATTCCATTTCACATGCATAACCTCTTTATGCAATTTCACCCGAACACCTGTTTTGGTATATAGTGAAATAAATTCCTGCGCTTGTTTATTATTTCGGCATGAAACATTTTCTCCAACTGGATGTAAGTGTCCCTTAAGTGTGTCACCCTACGGTTCGCGAATAATGCGGACATGATCGAGACCCTTCTCCGATCAATAATCAGTAGCGGGACCTGGAGATCCATACTGACTCGCACACATTCAACGATGACTTTCCTGTGATCGTCAGAACCTTTTACGCTTGTATCTTAATCCCTTTGTTTCACGATATATTACATGTCCGAGATTCGATCATCGGTATCTCCATACCTAGTTTGATATCGTTACTGACATGCACTCTTTTCTCGTTCCCGTGATATAACATTCTAGTGATCAAATCACTTGCTTGCAACCTAACCAATGTGATATCACCGAGAGGGTCCAGAGTATATCTATCCGTCATCGGGATGAACAAATTCTACTCTTGATCTATGATTCTCAACATAACACTTTAGTAGCTTTGAAGCCATCTTTATAATCACCCAGTTACGGTGTGACGTTTGATGTCAACAAGAAACTCTTCCGGTGTTAGTGATTGGCATGATCTCATGGTCTAAGGATTAGGAGTACTTCGTAAGTTGTTTATAGCAATATAAACTCAATGAATTTGATTGTAATTCTATACTTCGGATGAATGTTCACCACATCATTACACTAATGTTGTGATCTCGTTATTAACAACATCCAATGTCTATGATCAGGAAACTGTGACATCTTGTTAATCGATGAACTAGTTTATGAGGGAGGCATAACTAGGAACTTTCTGTTTGTTTATTAAATACACATGTATTAACGTTTCCGTATTAATACAATTATAGCATGCCAAATAAAATCAATTATTTATTTGGAATACACATAATAAACATTTTATTATTGCCTCTCAGGACATATTCCCTTCACTAAGTAGTGTGATGGCACTATATTCGTGTTTGTATTTTTTTTCATATACTAAGTCAAATATACTATTTCTGTATAATACCTGTATAATAATGTATATTTGGACAAGTTTCGATTTTTTGAATACCTGATATTCAAACCAGTGGCGCATCGTTTTTACCTTCTGTGGCGCATAGAGCTTCAGTGGCGTATTTTTTAGAATGCGCCACTGAACAGAGTCCTGTGGCGCATCAGCCAAAATGCGCCACTGAAGTATCATGACTTCTGTGGCGCATTTTGGAATGCGCCACAGAAGTTTTCATCAGTGTCGACGTAACAGTGGCGTCCCTGCCATGTGCCACAGAAGACCAATATAGATGCGCCACTGATGAAGGATTTCCTAGTAGTGCACTATGCTTGGAAATCGAGGAGGCGCCATAATTTTCGCCACGACAACGCGTTACTAGACAATGTCAAGTCATGCGGTGGGACCCATGATCGTCTCATTGCATCATCTATGTTGCCGCAGACGTTTGAGATCATCAATTGTCAGCACTGACGTCATCAAGGCAAAGCCAGCAACGGCTCAAAAATTTAGGTTGATCATTCAAGTACTCACTCGAATCTGCGATTCGAGAAACTACTCGGGGGCTACTCCTATCAGGAGCGATGGCCACGCACCTAAGAAATTACTAAGGTAATATCACTTCGACATTATCTTCGAGTCCTACGTCGAGTCTACGACTCCACTACGGACTCGGAGGCTACTTTCATAGGGAGCGTTGGTTGAACATCCAAAAAAATTGCGTCCTTCGGACTTACACGAAAAACGACTGGACTAAAAGTTTCTGCTCAAGTCTACGACTCGAAAAGACTCTTGGGGGCTACTCCCATTGGGAGCGCTGGCTGCGCAACCTATGAATTTTTTGACTGCGATCCTTCAGATCAAAATACAACAAAATCTTTTTGGAAACTTTGCCCAAACCAATGCTAAGTGAGAAATAGTGTCCTTGGTCACCCGAAACACCTCCGTGGTGATAGATCTTCGGATGATATGTCTACGACGCAAAGATAAGCCCTACAGATATCATCTGATGGCATGGTAATGCACCCGACTGCACTCTAATAGTAAACTTCCGTGTCAACAGACACGATGAAAAACCCGACGGACCCGTTGGTTACATCACTTGAAAATCAATGTTATTCGGCTCCTGTAAGACCACAATGGCCTGAGTCGAATAACGCCAGCAATCGTTCTAAATTCGAGTCCATGGACTCGAGTTTGATGAAGATCGTGTTGTTTTGTCCTATGACTGTTAACTGGCCCTAATCCGTTGGGTGAGCCAGGCACACGCATTAACAATCCCAATGAACTCATTTATACTTGAATAGAGCAGGCTCAATTACACTCGAAAGATTGAAGAGTCTCCAGCTGAATCTACAATTCGACTGAACACTCGGGGGCTACTGATATGGATATACCCCATGGGTACATGACATTAGTATACCTGGTCCTGCCCAAGGGAGGCCCACATCAGGACATGCAACCCATGAAGACTTTGGGTGGCCCAAGCCCATGACATTTTCGACTCCTTGGAGGACAAGTCTAGATTAGATAAAATTTCAAAGGGTACAACCCCTAATTTGTAATCGACTTGACCTAACACGGTACCTTCCTATCTAAATAAAGGCTAGGAGGGTACGGCGAGAAGGATCTCTCAACTCACCGCATACACATCTCCATGCCAGATTGCATCTGCACACCCTTATAACTTTTGGTTCCGCTGTAATCAAGAGCAGACAATCAGGAGTAGGGTTTTCCCTTGAGGGTCCTGAACCTAGGTAAATCTCGTGTCCCTATGTTGCCTGTCTGTTAACCGTTCCGCAACTTCTAGCATCCCCATCTTCTCCAAAACCCAAGTCCATAACAATGGGCATTGACGAGATAGAACCTCATCACTAACCTTTTAGAAACCTTGGATAGTTGGGCATCGCAAAATATTGATAAATCGTGTGAAACAATGGGGATGAACCCAAGCTCAGGGGCGAGTGGCCAAATCTGCAATGATATAAGTATATCAAAAACCATTACACAACATCATGAACAGAGAAGTGACCAAATTAATACAAGTTCATCACATTAAAACCAAAGTAAAGTAGTGACCAAATGATATTATTGATAAAATTACTCCCAAATTAAACCGACAAATTTCTATACATCTAAAGCATGAAATGAGCTAAAGTAGCAATGAAATATGAAAGGTTGAAGTTTCTAACCTTTTAGAACCCTTGGATAGATGGGGCGGCCAAATCTTGAAAAATCATGTGAAAAAATGGGGATGAACTCGAGCCCGGGAAGGAAACAGAGAGGACAAAGCAGCTATGGCTCAAGGCTGGGAGGAAGATGATATAGGTAGGACATTAGTCCCGGTTGGAGACAACAACCGGGACTAGACGTCCATCTGTCACCAAACGGGACTAAACGTGATGGCATTGGCCCCAGCCTGCCGCTATCCCTTTAGTCCTGGTTGGTGTCTCCAACTAGAACTAAAGGTCCTTTTTGGCCCTGGACTAGAGCTGGCCATGCCCCTGTGGCAGTACTTGTCGTTGGAACCGGGACTAATGCTACATTAGTCCCTTGTCCAATCATGGTTGGGTCTAATGCTCCCGGACGGAAGGCCCTTTTTCTACTAGTGGTGGTCAATGGCAAGGTTTCTCACCACATCCCAACACTATGGTATATTTATTAGGCCAGGTCCATCTATTGTAAAATATTCTTTGCTTACAATAGGTACTGGATTTTATTCTGAATAGCAGTTTCCACCCTTTAAAAATGTATTTCTTATTCATATATATGGTTGTAGCTGTCAAACTCATTTTTGTTCATTAATATTTTTCAATGAAGAGCGCTTTTTTTAACCTTCAAGGTTTACATCAAGGTGATACAAATAAAAGAGAGCCACACCCGGACGCTGCATAGTAAAGATGCACACAACCGAAAAGACCAAAAAATAAGATAAATGAGAATAGTTCTCATAGGAACATCTTAGAATATATGAACCTATAAGAGACGCCTATGGTGGAGGCCAATATATGACACCTATGGGCTAGAGCTTTGCTCCACGAGCATCCTAGTCAGGGAAAGAAGACGGAGGCCCATCCAGCTACGTGTTAGAAGCTGTCTTTGCCGTGTGTCTCCTTGAAAAGTACATGGCAAGGAAGCTGTCTTTGCCGTGTGTCTCATAAAAAAAGTACACGTCAAAGATACTGTCTTTTCAAAAAAATTAAAAAATTCAATTTTGTTTCAAACTTTTTTGAATATTATTTACTTGATAATCTCATATAGGATATTTTAAACCTTTATATGTTTAATATTAGGTCAAATTGCACTCATAATCAAACTTCTCCTTTGGTCACCCATCCTAACACTACTCTAGATCTAGCACGCTTAACTTCTTTGTTCCTTCTGAATGAGATTCCGAGAAAGAAATCATACATTGTTGATAATACTTTCATATCAATCCTATTAACTCTTGGACCATGATGTCACATATCTCAATTTGAGATTCCAAACAATTATTTAATTAAACAATAATGAATAAGTAATAATAATCTTGAATCCAAATAAAAAATAAAATAATTTTATTTTATTTCCTTTTGTATATAATATGGAATAATTCATATATTTAAATCCGTAAATCGTAATTCAACAAATAAAATGTCTAAATCGATCAAACAAATGTGAGGAATCCAAATATGACATCCATATAATCTTGTGAAAATGAGGTGGTATAATTTTGAATTAGCCATTTGGTGGTTGCTTCATCAACCCCCCCTTTTTTGTGCTCGAAAAATGGAAAATGTCTTTTTGGTACGACGAAAAGGAAAACCTCCTCCTATAACATTGTCCGCCATTCCATGATGCACATACATGCACAATATGGGCACATTATCACAAACTATGCCTTGATTCTAGCCATAACATTGGTCATTTGACCCGAAAGCCAGGAAACTCGAATGAGATAGGTCATTTTGTGAAGGTATTTTTGATACATAATCAATATACCAAGTTTGATATTTTCCTACCAACCATGTCACATAATATGACACCACGCGAAGGTTTCACATTGTTTCGATCATTTTTGAATTTTTAATGCATATTTTAAACTATGGTCAAAACTGCGAGCATAAAATTCTTATTCAACATAAATATCTAATATTTGAGGGTAGATAGATAGATCTTATTTTTCTGCAAATTTTAATATATTATTTGTATTTTTCTGAATTAGAATGATTTTTTTATGATTTTACCAAGAGTAACGTGATAAAAGGGAAAAAAAAGAAAAAAAAACTTTGCGGTGTGTACTACGGAATACACAAAGTAAAGGCCCTTTGCCGTGTATACTATAGAATACACACGTCGACAAAGGACCGGTGAGGGCACACAGCAAAGACACCACCGTCTGCAGCCGTTAGCTCCTCCCGTCAAATGGACCTGTGGGGTCACGGGTCCCACCTTGTTGCCATGACAACACCTATGTCGTGTGTCTTTGTCGACTTTGCCGAATGTATTTTCTATGCTGTGTTCCTTTGTGGGTCTTTGTCGTGTATATTTATTTGCCGTGTTCTTTAAGAAATTACTTTCTGAGTTATACACACTGGTAGAAAACACCCCATGCGTCTCGGTTGGTAAGGGCCATTAGTCCCGGTTGCCCAACCGGGACGGGGCAATCGGGACTAAAGCTCTAACCTTTAGTCCTGGTTGCCCCATCAACCGGGACAAATGGGGGCACACGTGGCCGCTACTCCGTGCAATGTGGGGAGGACCTTTAGTCCCGGTTTGTATTACAAACCGGGACTAAAAGTTTTTTTTTATTTTATTTTTTTTAAAAAAAAATTGATTTTTTTTTTCAATTTTTTCTTAAACCTTTGAATTATTTGGCTCGTTGATCTCCCACATCTCTCATTTTTAACACTAATTATACTTAATCTTAGTTCAATTCGTACTTACAGTCAAACTTCCCATCCAGTCACCCATCCTAGCACTACTCCACCCCCAGCACACTTAACTTCTTCATTTCATCTCTCCCACCTGCGCGAAGGACCAATATATCTTGTTGTCAAGACTAGTATATCAATCTTATTAACTCATATCGATATGTGACACGTTTTTTTGAAATTAAGAACAACTAATTTTAGTAAACAACAATAAATAATTAATAATAACATTTTATTCTAATGAAAGTAAAAACTAATTAAATTAATATTTTATTTATTTTTGCCATTTATTCATTTAATATGACATAAACAATATCTTCAAATCTGTAAATCGAAATTTAATAAATAATATATCCATTATTATCAGAAAAATGCGAGGAATTCAAATATAACATAAAAAATACTAAAATAATTTTTTTTCTAAAATAATTTTTTTTCTTTTCGATTTTTTCCTGCGGATGGAGCTAGCGGAGGTTCAAGCTTCAATCTGGCGCTCGTTGATAAACCAGAAAAAATTCACCGGGTTGATAAACCAGCAAAACCCTCTCAAATTAAACCCGTAGATGCATAGGCTTAGGCGTGTCCGTGTTAGGCTAGGAGCCTTTTTGCCAAGTCGAGATAACGTCCAGCCATCAAGTTGTAACACGTCGAGTAGAGACAAAGAAATAAAGAAAAATCAATATAAAAGATTGTTTCGAAGGCATTAGGTTGATACACATCTTCAAAATTATACTATTAACTATTAGATTTTTAATTTAGGGCTAGGATTTAACTAGGTCCATCTAATTACGTCCAAGTCACGTTCTCGCACGACATATAGTTTTCTTTCCTTTTATTGGTCTGCGCCATTAGGTTCCATCGGTGTAGCGACTCAAATCAGAAAAAAAGAATTGCCTATTAACGTGCTATAATCAGCTTAGCACGATGGACATCCAGCTTGAATTAGAAAAAGAAAGCACTACCTATTGACACGCTCCACTAAGCTTAGCCCGATCAATACTTTTAGTCCCGGTTCGTATCACCAACCGGGACTAAAAGGGGTGCCCCGGTGCCAATCCCTTTAGTCCCGGTTGGTGATACGAACCGGGACTAAAGGTATTGGCACTGGGGCACCCCTTTTAGTCCCGGTTGGTGATACGAACCGGGACTAAAGGTCCCGTTTGACCCGGGACTAAAGATGTATGGCGTTCTAGCCGTTGGAACCGGGACTAATGTTCACATTAGTCCCGGGTCCAACCATAACCGGGACTAATGCTCCAAACTAGGGTGGACGTATGGCTCTTTTTCTACTAGTGACACGGCAAAAACAGACTTTGCCATGTTCTGTCCATTTGGCACACGGCAAAAACGTGTATACACGGCAGCGCCATTTTTTCCCGTAGCGGGGGACCTACGGCTGGTGGGAAGATGCATGATGGAAGCCTCATTTTCGGCCCTTTATTTATTTATTTACAAGATTCTACACATAGTAAGTGTGATCGGCCATTTGCAACTCTATATAAGTATATGTATTTGTTGCAACTCCCCCAATATATAAAAACTTGGTTCACACCATGATGAGCGGTGTGGCAACCAGCTGCTTGGTGCTAGTGGTGGTGGTCGGTGTTGCCGCCTGCTGCAGGAGGTACAATAGGAAGTACAGTGGGTTGAGGCTGCCCCCTGGCCCACCTGGTTGGCCTATCGTCGGCAACTTGCTGGAGGTGGCCCTGTCCGGGAAACCATTGATTCATTACATCCGCGACCTACGGCGCGAGTACGGTCCCATCCTTACGCTGCGGATGGGAGTGTGCACGCGCGTCGTCATTAGCAGCGCCGAGCTCGCGCGTGAGGCGCTGGTGGACAAGGACCATGAGTTCGCCAGCCGGCCTGCCGAGAACATCACGCGCAGCATCTTCTCCTCCAACAAGTTGACGGTAAACTCGGCGGTGCATGGCTCCGCCTGGCGGTCGCTTCGTCGGAACATGGTGTCAGGGATGCTGAGCACGTCCAGGCTCCGGGAATTCGGCCCCGTCAGACGGCGCGCGATGCATCGGTTCATGGCACGGATGCGCGGCGAGGCGGCGGCGTCTCCCGATGGCGCCTCTGTGTGGGTGCTCCGCAACGCGCGCTTCGCGGTGCTGTGTATCCTGCTGGAGATGACATTTGGGATCCTGGATCTTGACGAGGATCACATCATGCACATCGATGCCGTCATGAAGCGCGTGGTGCTCGCCCTGGGCATGCGCACCGATGACTACCTCCCATTCCTCCGTCCTTTCTTCTGGTGGCAGAACCGTCGCGCTCTTGCCGTCCGACAAGAGCAAATCGACACAATCCTCCCACTCATAAACCGGCGACGTGCTATCCTCCTCCTCCGGCCACACGCCATGCCCATGCCACACGCTCGCTTCTCGTATCTTGACTCTCTGCTCGGCCTCCCCATCGAGGGCCGCGACCACATCACGGACCATGACCTGGTCAGCCTCTGCTCGGAGCTCATAAATGGTGGCACCGACACTACTGCCACCGCCATCGAATGGGCCGTTGCTCGCATCGTCGACAACCCAACCATCCAGATCCGGCTCTACCAGGAGATCATGCAGCATGTTGGCGATGCCAGGCCAGTCGACGACACGGACATAAGCAGGATGCCGTACCTCCAGGCCTTCGTCACGGAGCTCCTCCGAATGCACCCACCCACCTACTTCTCGCTCCCCCATGCTGCCATCAACCATGGGAGCAAGCTCGCAGGTTACGACGTGCCAACGGAGGCTATCCTAGATATCTTCCTGCCTACAATATCGGAAGACCCTGTGCTGTGGGACCGCCCCACTGAGTTCGATCCGGACAGATTCCTTGCCGGCGGCGAGACGTCCGACATGACAGGCCGGTCCTCAGCGGGCATCCGGATGTTGCCCTTCGGCGGCGGACGCCGGATCTGCCCGGGCATGGCCATGGCAACCACACACATCGCCCTCATCGTGGCGCGGATGTTGCAAGAGTTCCAGTTGCTAAAGCACCCGTCGCAGCCGGTGCTCGACTTCAAGGACAGGGTCCACTTTACCGTGGTGATGGACCGCACATTGCTTGCCATGGTGAAGCCCCGCAACCTCTCCTGACGACTACTCACGCACACAAACTTTATCCTTCTGCGCGGCGCAACTACATCAATCCTTTAATAGTACCTCCGTAATAATAAATTATAAGGTTTGTGATTTCAGCCAAATGTCGTCACAACTTTATCACAAAAGTGGCACTTATTATAATCAAAACAAACTTTTTCTCCTCGCTCCCCTCCTCCTAAAATAAAACCTTTTTTCCTCAATGCTTTATGCGGTGTTCATCTCCTCGCCGATCTGGTCCTGGCGGTCTTGGAGTGCGGATTACTACTGATTTGTGGTAATGGTAGATGATCCAGCCGTTTGATATAGACGTGGTTGCACTAGCCTTGGATATGGTCCTCGTGTCCTTGAAGTGCGATGGCCAAGGATTTGGATCTGTGACGAGGACGGCTTGCAGTCGTTTATCCGTTTGTTTTCTCCTTGTTTTTTTGTTACTTGTGTGTGTATCATTTTTATATTGCTACCGTTATAAATATAAGTAATGTATGCCCACGGACGTATATATTCAAAAAAAGTGACACTTATTATGGTAAATCTATTGCTTTGGTATTGTGATTGTTCTTATTTCTATCAAACACTACAACTTAGAGCTGTTCACTTTTGACTAGATTGACAAGTCTTATTGTTGAACGCTTTAAACGGGCTTTAAACAGGACCACACGTTCTTAAGAAGGACTTGCCATACGGATAGGAGTTGCCAATATGTTTGACCTTTAAGATCTTCGCTCGGGTTACCTGGCAGAGTCTGTTGGATGCACCTCAATTATTTTCTATTGGATGCGCGGACAGCGCTTTCGATGAGTGTAGCCTCAGAGGCTATGTGCGGGTGCTTATGCCAGAGCATAGACTCAAAGCTCTGTCATATGAGGAGGTAGTCAACTTAGGTCTTGTATTTCATTGACTAGCATTTTTTTCATTCTCACCTTTAGTATTCTCGAGTTGTTTTAGTTTGATTTCCCGGAATTGTTACGACCAGGCCGTACGGGCGCGCACGCCTGTACAAGTGGTCGTTAACTGCGGTGATCCAGCATACCACTGCATGATGTAGTATACTATAGTCGTTGACATAACATCAATGAAACATCGTTCAGTAGTATTACATCCCTCAGAGTGATACAACAGAAACACAGCAGGTCCAAGACATGGCTATAGGTTACAACTCGACTCTTTACATAAGATCCAGAGAACACTCTAGGTTAAAAAGAGAGAAAAAACTTTTTACAAAGAAGAACCAGAATTAATCAACTCCTAACTATTATGCTAATTAGATTAGCCCATAACTATTTGGCTTGTATTGCTGCTAATGCAATACTCTACAAAAGTATGTTCTACGGTTAGAGATTATATTTCTATCTAATCCGCAACTTCGTCTTCACTTGAGTTGATGTATATGTTGACTTTCTCCACTTCAGTAAAGATCTTGGGCTTTGCATGATGATTCCTAGAGCATAACTTGATATTAGTATCGTCTTTATGGTTTCAGAATCTAGCAAGGGTTTAAGAAGATATGTTGAGTACGAGCATACTCAGCAAGTTCACTAGAAGAGGAGTTTCTGATGCACTATATCTATAGCTATAGACCATAGGCCGTAGGAAATGCAAGTTTTCGTAAACATTTCTTTAAAGTTTTCTTGTATTCTAAAAAGCTATGTCTGTCATCCTTTACGGGTTTACTAGAACTTTCATGGAGTTCCTTTCCCGCCGCGTTCGTAGCTCCTTCCCGGAATGGGGAGTAACAAGTTACAGTTCTTACACTCTACAGAGGTGCGTTACTTTTCCCATGAGAGATCAACTCGTTGTTGCACAACCGGGCAGCTTACCCATCCACAATTCCATGTTGTGGGGCCCAGTAGATGATCCAAGCCAATCTCTGCCCTCTCCGTGACCCCATATGTCTACACGATCCTTCGGGGCTGGCTCACCTCCATTAAGCCCCCTTTCGGGCAGGCTAAAACCCTGATGAGTTTCCGAAGACTCTATGAGCTGGTGATGCCCCTGGAAAGTACCATATAGGTCCGGCTAAACCTTCGGTGTCCACTCAAAGATAATCTTGACGCCAAAAGCATGGGGCCTAAGGGTGCCCACCCATATGTTGGATCCGCACAAGGAATCACAACGTCATGTTAAGGTAATCTTCCCTCCATACGAAAGGAAAAGGATACAACTGACTTCTCTGTCCCATTCCAAATCTCATGGTTAACGCGTAATATACGGCGCAAGAATCACTGGCGACATTGGTTGTTAAGTCCTAGACATTATGTTCCTTTACCATCGGAACTTTCATATTAGGTTATTACCTAATGGTAAATAACCTATACTCATATTATTATGAAAATAGTGTGTTCTGACCTTTTTGAAATGCAGGTGATGACAACACTAAATTTGAAAAATATTTTACTGAAAATAATCAAAGGACATGAGCAAGTGTGAACTTGCCTTTTATGATTGCAAGATTTATGCACTCACGGTCTTCAAGACAATATAAGATCCAATATCTGAAATCAGCATCATTGGTCCGGTAAGGACTAATGTTTAAACAAGCAAGATGCTATTATGCATAAGTAATGTAATGCAATTTGATAAATTCGAATCCCTGGAATAAGCGTTGATCTAGGGTTTGGAAGATGGAAATGTTTCTTTAAAATGTGTTATATTTTTAGATAAGTTCCGCACTTGTGCTTCTTTTTAAGGCTGTTGAGGGTGTGTTAAACAGTGTGTAACTAAATTTCATACAACCAATAAGGTATACAAATGAGGAATGTTACGCAAAGTTGCTCATATAAGAATTGTACTACCTTAATATTTTACTTTACAATAATGACATTTATAAGGAATTTAGATGTTAACAATATAAGGTATACAAGTAAAGTTTAAAACAATGTGATTATGATTAATTGGCATTTATTGACTATGATAAAAGTCCTTGTGTTTGGTTGTTAGGTGTTGGAAATAGTATCTTAAGATTTGTTGTTTAAAGTGGCAAAAAGAATAACATTTGAAGAAAAGATCTCTTTGCTAAGGTTTAAGCAACCTTGATGGCTTTTAGAATATGATTGATAGGATGTGGTTAACGTTGTGTATGCTGGCTTGAATAGTTTGTATTTGAGATGCTTTACGACTTAATTATAACAGACCAAAGTTAACTATAAAACATATAATAAGGTCTTTAGTTTAATACTTAAAGGCTTGTCGACTTAAAGTTAACTTTAAGAACATAGATGGCTTCAGGTGTAATGCTTATGATAGTACTTTGTTCTCTTCATCATGTTTCTTTGGATATAATTAGGAGTGATAGTATTTCTATTTGAGTAGTGATTTATTATTATCATACTGGAATGGAATCATTTATCTCCTTATAAAGGTGTGATTATGAGTTGTATCTAAGGAATAATATTACCTAACTACTTATGAATTCACTATAGTGTTTGAGTATGTTTATAATCTTGTGGTTGAGTTAAAGGAATAAGTTTTTATTTAGCGACAAATTATTCTTGAAGATTTTATATTTGATAGGAATCTTCCTTTTAAAGTATTCTACATTTACGATAGAATGATATTCAATAAGATTTTTTTAACATATGTTGAGCCATTTATACTTCATATTACTAATGTTTAAGACTAATACTATTTATTAGACTTTAGGAGTATAATCTTTAGTATTATTAGCAAATTTTATTTACCCTTAAATGAATTATACATTAAGAAATTAGATTTAAATTCAATTTATTAGAGTATTAAACTTTTTATTTACCTCAAAGGTAGAATGTTATACTTTTAACATGTAGATATTATTTTTGTGATTGTTTTGGTATATTACATTTATTTTTGTGATTTTTAAATAATAAGATATGATTCTTTAAAAGATTTATTACTTTATAAATACTTAATAAACAATAAATATTTAATAAATTGAAACAATAATATATGATTATGGCATTAAGTTAATAAACAATAAATACTTAATAAACAAGGAGGAGGAGGACACAAGGAAGGAGGTCGTCGTCGTCGTGACTGCAAGGAGGAGGAGAAGGTCGCCGCCGCCATCGCCATCGTCACTGCAAGGAGAGGAGGATGACGGAGCAAGGAGGAGGAGAAGGCCACCGTCGCCATCGTCAGTGCAAAGGAAGGAGGAGAAGGAAAGGAGGAGGAGGAGGAGAAGAGAGAAGGAAAAGGAGGAGGAGAAGAGAGAAGGAAAAGGAGGAGGGAGGAGAATGAAAAGGAGAAGATGGAGGGAATAGGGGTAGGAGGGCGGGGTGGGGATTCGAAATTTGAATCCCGGCCAAGCTTATCCGTGGCGCACTAGGTGATGGTGCGCTACGGGTAAGTCGCCCTCTATTTTTTTTTCTGCAGGAAAAAACGGTCTTTTGACCGTTACTTTTTACTCTTTTCGTATTTTGAAAATCTAAATAATCGCTAAACGACCATTTGATCGTTGCGAGCGGATGCGAAATCTCGTTCTCGTCATTTTGGTATATTATACAATTTTTTTCGATATCGTTTGCAAAAGTTACGGCCTTTTTACCGTGACATGACTTTTTTTTGCAGATAAAGTCAAAACTCATGTTTGTTAATTTTACTAGAAGCTATAGCACATTACCTACCTAAATATGAAAGGATTTAATTTTTTTGAAGTGTTTATCATTTTCTTTTATTTTTTGCAAAGCCTAAAAAGGCGATCCACCGGGGGGGGGTGTGTGTGGAGTTGGTGCAGGATAGTTAGGCGTGGGGCACTTCAACCATGTGAGCCACGGATGTGCTGATTACCTATAGCCATTTTCCTAGAAGTGATCGGAACTACTGTAATGACGACGACTGAAGGTGGCGTATGGCGGCGCTATAGCGCGAACATGCTAGAGAGTGCGATAGGAGTAGAGGAAAGATGCTTGAGCATCAGTGACTCACCCTGGTTGCAGCGGTGGTGCCCGTGAGGATGGATGCGGTCGGAGGCGAGCTCTCCGACGAGAATTCCGACGAACTGCCGCAGAAACAAACGACAAAATTTCCCCTCCCCGGTGCTCCCCTTGATGCAATACTCCACCCAGAGGACCTACAGAGCACAGGGATTCTCCAGGGATACTTGGAAAGGAGAGGGGAGATGCGACATGACGGCGAGGTTAGCTAGGGTTTCGGTCTCGAGGAAGAAATCGAGAGCGAGAGCTTCAGAGGGAGAGGGAGTGGATGAGGATGAGGCAGACCTACGTTGTCGTGTCCTCCTTATCCCCTCTGGCGGTCGGCGTAACGAATCTCCACGCCGGCGAGTGGCGGCACTGCTGCCAGCGAGCAGCTTCGGGGGGGAGCACAAGGTAGACGATGGCGATTAGGTGGACAAAGGGGTACGTGGGCCTGGGCCATTGTTGGGCTTCGATGAACCGAGCGAAGGAAGATGGCTGCGAGTCGTGAGCTACGGATAGGCAGAGGAAATGCTGGGCCGGCCTGCTACTCGGTCCAGATCCTATTTCCTTTTTCTATTTCCTATTTTGTTTTCAGATTTGAATTTTCTCATTTGATTTGAATTTTCTTTTAAAATTTGTTTGTTGGATAGTTGTAGTAATAATAAAGTGTACTAAGGTTCATTTGATTTGAGTTTTTAATATAATGATATTTTTTCTTTATTTTCTTTATATAGGTTCTTTTGTCATGGATCTTTGTTTTCATAACCTCCTTGAATTTATTTAGAATCAAGCACATAAGAATGGGCATTTTAGTAATAGAAAACAATTAACCATTATTCTAGATAAAACAATTAAGGCACTTGTATGGATTCTTCATGGTTATCATATATTTCTATGATTTTTATCAGGACCTACTATTGGTAGGAATGGTTAATTCTAGGGTTTATATTATTATTTTATAAATGTGGACGAACATTATGGTTGAGGACATATTTCCCTTATATTTGTGATCATAAATGATATCACCTTTTTAACATAATTAAGTTATTCTCTAGAATGACTTGGGAGATAGAATTGCTAACTATTGTTTCTAGGTACATATGATTTTAATGTTTTGAAGTGGCAAATATATGCTTGAGTGAATTGCTATAGGAAAATATTCCTATAGGCTATTGGGAGATAAGATGATGAACCAAACCTATGAGATAGATATTAAGTTTTATTATAGCTTTAAGGTGGAGTGTTTACCAAGAATTCTTATCTTCCATACTTCATAGGTATTTACTTCTAATTAAGGAATTCCTTTCCTATATATACCACTTCTTCATATCCACCATCATGTGTTAACATGATGAGCTTCATTTCACAGCACACGATACCTCTTCCGTTAATAAATCTATCGCACCGCTTGGATCTAAATCTATCGACCAAGAACTGGCGGTGCTCGACGGTGGCTAGCGGCGGCGCGGCTCTGGCGGTGGCGTTTCCGACAAACTAGGAAGCGAGAGAAGGAACGGAGATGCTCACCGTGCTCGCGTGGTTATAGTGAAGCTCAAGGTGGCCGTCGTTTGTCGAGGGGCGCTCGGGGTCGTCTTGAATCGCTCGTCGGAGTTCGCAACGACGTTGGGCACACTCTGTCGTCGATGAAGGTGAGGTTTGAGGGCGCGCTAAGGCAAACATAGAGTAGCGTTAGATGCGTACGGTGTTGGGCATCATACTCGCATCAACTAGAGGAAGAGGGGAAGGTCAGAGGATACCAGGGGTGTCGCCGGAGTTGGAGCAGAGGCGGCGGTGTTCAGAGGTCGTCCTTGCCGACACTCTGGCGCAAGCGCGGACAAGCTGGCACCACTAGTAGATGCGCACTGGTCTGGAGAGTGAGCTCACATGCACAAGGGGGCAGGGTACGGTCAGGCGTCGCCAAAATTTGCACTGGACCTCGTCGGAGCCAGTGGGGTTGCATGGAGAAATGCGTGCAGCCTAGGGGCCGAGGGGGAGTGGCATCTGGGGGAAACGGGAGAGAGGGACCAGGCGTTTAAGTGTGCATCATCACTGGCGAGAATTAATCGTGCATTGACACGAATTTCATCGGAGTTACTCAAGGCAGAAACGGCGAGGTCGTGTGGGGAACGGTCATCGCGGGTGGAAGAGATAACTAACAGTGTGGGGTCGCGCTGACAGTGAAAGAGAGGAGTGCTCGTGGGATCCTGTCGTCAGTGAGGGAGCGGGTAGGGTTTCTGGTGAAAAAACGATTTGGGAAGGAAAAGAAGATGGGCTGCGAGTTGGGCTGGACTGGGCCAGATGGGCTAGTTGGCTTCCTTTCCATTTTTTTATTCTGAATCTTTTTCTTTTTCCATTTTGTATTTCTGTTTTGATTTTTATTCAAATAATTCAAACCCCATTTGAATTCAAACCTTTGCCAAACTTTGAGTATATTTTAATACTTTTTATTAACATATTCCAAAGTGAAATTTTGAATATTTCTTTTATTCTTTTAAGGGTCTATTATTTATTTAAAAATAGACATTTGTCTTTATTTCAAAAAAGATTTTAATTTGTTTTCAAACTCCATTTGAAATCTAAATTTTTCCAAACCTTTTCTAGTAGGTTTTATTTTATTCAAAATAATTTCACTTTTAATTATTAATTAAAATACTTTAATATGATTTATTGTTCATTTAAATGGGGAATTGTCTTTATTTAAATAAAATTGGATATTAATATATCCTTATGATTTTATTTAAATAATCCTTTACTCTTTTTATTAAACAAATATATTTCATTTCATTTGTTTGGCCAAGATTTAATTTGGCTTTTTAAAATAGTCCTTATTTATTTATTTATTTCATCCTTTGCTCATAAAATCCATATCTTTTTATTTAAAGATCCAAAAATGGTAATTCCAACTTGTATAATTATATTTATTATTTGCTTATCTTTTTATATCCCTTTAGGATTTTATTTGTTCAAAATGGGTTTTGATGTTTCCAATTGGAATCAAAAAGTTTCTTTTCACCCTAAATTTCAACAATTATTTATTTCTTTTATTTATTTTTCACATTTCAAAATTTGTAGAATTTTGGGATGTGACAGGCTACCACCCTTAAAAGAAATCTCGTCCTAAGATTTGGGAAGGCTAGATGTTACAAGTTGGCTTCAAGGCAGTAGGGTACTACCACCCTTTAAAAAATCTTATAGGGCTACATTGATGGTTCACTTGACTATGGGTTTAATGATTGATATCCAGACAAGGAAACCTTATTTGACTCTTTTGAGTTAATTAATTCATGACATCCACATCCTCTATTTATTCAAGGGTTCCATTCATGTCAATGTGGTTCACATGTCCTTTCTGGGTCACATTGGAGTCATTTCCATTGGAGTTTCTAGCATACTTTTTCTTTTTCTTCTCAGGATAGTCTGATGCATAGTTTCCAAGTTCCTTACAATTATAGCGCTGCAACTGGCTAATGTCTTTCTTCCTGGAATTGCCATGTTGGTTCTGACCAAGGTCATCTCCATTGTCAGTATCATTTCCATTATTATCACTTCCATTGTTGTTGTGGTGATGCTGATGTGGTTCAGAATCTTCATTGCTCTGTTTGAATGAACGCTTCTTTTGTGATGATCCTGAGTGATACTTGAGTTTATGCTTTCTCTTTCTTTTCTCAACTTGATTCATCTGGTTTTACAAGATGGTGGCTTTGTCACAGAGTGATTGATAAGTTGGGACATAGGCAATAGACAGCTGCAGGTTCAACTCATCATTAAGTCCTTCGAGGAATTTCTCCTTCCTCTTAGCATCTGTATCAACTTCATCCGGTGCATAGCGTGCTAGATTGTTGAACTCCTCAATGTACTCAGCCACACTGAGGTGACGCTGTTTCAAATTGTGGAACTCCTTTTTCTTCAAGTTCATCACTCCAGATGAGATGTGAGCTGTACGGAAACCATCCTCAAAAATAGCCCAAGTCACATCCTTAAGGGGAGTGGTGATCTAAAAGTTGTCCCACCATGTTGCTGCTGGTCCTTCGAGCAGAAATGATGCAAACCTAACTTTTCCTCGTCGGTGCAGCCAACAGTCACTAAGTCCTTGTTCACCGAACGTAACCAGTCATTGGCTACCATTGGATCAGTTGTTCCAGAGAACCTTGTAGGCCTTAGTTTCAGAAATCAGGTGAGCATGTCAAGTGCTGGTGGATTATTATGATTGTTGTTGTTCTTATTGTTATTTTGATTCTGATTTTGTATAAATTGCGTCATCATCTGCATCATTTGAGCTTGAGCTGTCATCATCTGCTGCATCTTGGGAGTGATGTTATTGTTTTGGTTGGATTGGCACGACGGGGAGGCATCTGTTGGTTTGATAGGGATAAGTACTGATAGATAGATCTAAAGAAGTTCTAACACACCACCCAAAACAATCAAGTTCAATCAAACAATCATCAAGCAACTATTCACTTAACAACTTATGAGCTTAACTCATGAGTTGAAGGAAACAACAAGTTTTCTTAAAACAATCAACCTAGTATAGTCATACCTCATAGGTCAATATGACCCATACACTAACATGATATCAATGTTTTTGGTAGGCAATCTAATGTCTCTTGGTTCTCACTTGTAGTCCTTAGTGATGTCTAAGTTGAAGTCCTTGGTGAAATTAAAGTTGAAGTCATTGGTCATGGTAGAGGCTTTGTCCATCAAGTTGAAAAGGAAGAGTTTACAAGAATGTTTGTAAATAAGGTTTTGGAACAAATACAACTCCTCTTTTTTAAGGGGTTTTGTCCAATCCTAGGGTTACAATCCTACAGGCAACACAGTGCTCTGATACCATCTGTAGAGGTTCCAACCTTTAATAAGGTAGAGATCCCTGTGTTTACAATGCTAGTCCCTGGATCAATAGCTAGCATCCACAGTTAAGATGAAATATCAAGAAACAAAGTTCATAATAGAACTTTATAACCAGGAATAAAATAATCCATTACATCTTACATAGCTCATTTGGCTATCACATTACAATGCAGCGGAAATAACTATAGCATGGGGTCCTTCATCTTCAAAGTGCCACATGCAATCATGTTGGTTGTAGACTTGTAATCCTAATCAACACACTTCACTAACATCAAACAAACCTGCAACATAATAACTTGCAGCCACAAGGGTCAATACATTTTAATTGTATTGGCAAGTTTCACTACTATGTACAAATAAGTGGATCCTATCAATATATGCATATTTGGCTAAGTAGGGTTTAGGCTCATTTGCAGAAAGCAATATAGTTTTATCCTATCTTTTCAAAATAGTTTTGATATTTTGAAAATCTTTCTGAACTCCTTGGAAAACTCCAAGTGCTTCTAATCCCTTGTTGACACCATCAAGTTTTACTTTGAGAAATTTAAATGTCGAGATCTTCCATAACTTCAGGCCTTAGTTGCTAAGAGTTGTCCGTAACCGGGTACATGGCTAACTACTTAGAATTTGATCTTCTGCAGAAGTTCTACAATTTACCCGCATGACACAATCTCGTCTTGACGCCACCAGTGGCCGCTGGATAAGTACTCACCAAATGGAGTATCGGCAGATCGAGAATGTGAACGAGTCTTTCCATAGAAGTCCTCCCAATACACAATGCTAGCTTGTCTACCAGGCACCAATGTAAGGATATATTTCCAATACACAATTCTAGTTAACCTGAAGATGCCAATGCAAGGGCCTTCCACTATGTAGTTGACTAAGCCAGAGCCCATTTAGCATGTGGTTGTACACGGAAGCCACTGTACGAGAAACTTGTTCAATCTCTAAGTCTCTGGGTGGTTTTCTTCTAGTGCACATACAAAAAGATATCCATATAAACATGGTTCCCTTTGTTGCCACCTTGTCCAAAATTGAGTATCCTCATTCCACCCAGGTGGTTCATTGAGTACTTGTTTTCTTATATAAAACATATATTTTTCTAACACTTCATATAATCATATCATGTATTCCATCCCAAGTCTATAGCAGGGCTAAGCATACTACAAATACAATGTTTTCACTAAGGAAGATATAAGGATATCCTAATAGGATAATAGCATAGCATAGAAATATAGTAGTCCTATCATGCATACTACAAAAATCCACTAAGTGTAATGAAAATAGTAGGACATGGATGATAGTGTCACTTGCCTTTTCAGTAGAGAATATTGGTTCACTCCTTGATCTTGCAAATAATCACACTCTTCAAACTTCACTACAATTCAATCAAGCAAGCACATATTCAAACTAACATTCAAACAATTCACCACATAAAATAATAAAAACAAGGCAATGCATGCAAGCATGCAAAAGATTGTTTTATTTGGAAAAGTGGCTTCTATTAGGCTCTAAACATTTTAAAGATCCTATTGGTCATTTACAAAAGTGGTGAAACCATTTAAATTCAAGTTAGTGAAATTGGCCATTTAAATCATTTTGTTTTGCTAGAAATGATTTAAATCAAAGTAATAATTTGTAGGGTTAGCCAAATATATTATTTAAACACAAATGTTAGTGTTTTATGGCCAAGTGTTTATTATTTAAACCATTTTCAAAAGGTTTTACTTATAAACCATTTTTATACCTAAACAATATTCTATTTGTTAGAAATACCTTTAATAAAGTAATAATTTACTAAGGTTCATCAAATATGTTTTCAAATCCCAAAACTTGTTGTTTAGGGTCAGAGAGTTTAAATAACATCATTTTCCAAAGGTTTTACCCAAAAGGCATTTTTAACACATAAACAATATTTTTATTTAACTAGAAATGTTCTTATTCAAAGATTTATTCTTTAGTATCACAAAATATGTTTTTAAATCCACAAGTTGGTTTCTATGGTCAGTAGGTTCAAAACAAACCATTTTCCAAATATTTTACTCAAAAATCATTTCTAGAACAGTTTGTATATTCAAAATAAGCCTAAATGAGTTTCTGCATAAAAAACCAATTTTACAAAAGTAAAATACGAAACAAAGTGCATGGTTGGAAAGTCCACATTTTTCTGAATCCAGTGATATAAAATATGTAAATTTTGGACGTGTGTATTAAAATTTATGAATTTTGCAAGTTTGTATATCTAATAGATCAAAATTTCTGTTATAAAAAAAACTCTGGCCACGTGTCTTAACTTGACTGGCCGATACCGTTTCGCGTGGATTGCTTGATTCTAGCTGTCAGATCTAATGTGCATCGCACGGCTCACAGCACACGATACCCCTTCAGTTAATGAATCTATCGCAACGCTTGGATCTAAATCCTACAGTTCACATCAGCTCGACCAAGAACTGGCGGTGCTCGACGGTGGCTGGCGGCGGCGCGGCTCTGGCGGTGGTGTTGCCGACGAACTAGGAAGCGAGAGAAGGAACGAATATGCTCACCATGCGTGTGTGGTTGTAGTGAAGCTCAATGTGGCCGTCGTTTGTCGAGGGGCGCTCGGGGTCATCTTGAATCGCTCGCCGGAGTTCGCAACGACGTCAGGCACGCTCAATCATCGATGAAGGTGAGGTTTGAGGGCGCGCTAAGGCAAACAGAGAGTGGGGTTAGATGCGTACGGTGTTGGGGATCATACTCGCATCAACTAGAGGAAGAGGGAAAGGTTAGAGGATACCAGGGGTGTCACCGGAGTTGGACCAGAGGCGGCGACATTCAGAGGTCGTTCTTGCCGATGCTTTGGGGCAAGCGGAGATAAGCTGGCACCACTAGTAGATGCGCACTGGTCTGGAGAGTGAGCTCGTGTGCACAAGGGGCCAGGGTACGGTCAGGCGTCGCCGGAATTTGCACTGGACCTCGTTGGAGCTAGTGGGGTTGCATGGGGAAATGCGTGCAGCCTAGGGGCCGAGGGGGAGTGGCATCAGGGGGAAACGGGAGAGAGGGACCAATCCTTTAAGGGTGTGTCATCACTAGCGAGAGTTAATCGCGCAATGACGCTTATTTCATCGAAGTTACTCACGGCAGAAAAAGTGAGGTCGTGTGGGGAACGGTCGTCGTGGGTGGAAGAGATAACTGACAGTGTGGAGCACGCTGACAGCAAGAGAGGTAGGAGTGCTCGTGGGGTCCTGTCGTCAGTGAGGGAGCGGGTAGGGTTTCTGGTGAAAAAAATGATTCGGGAAGGAAAAGAAGATGGGCTGCGAGTAGGGCTGGACTGGGCCAGATGGGCTAGTTGGCTTTCCATTTTTTTATTCTGAATCTTTTCTCTTTCCATTTTGTATTTCAATTTTGATTTTTATTCAAATAATTCAAACCTTTTCCAAACTTTGAGTATATTTTAATATTGTGTATTAACATATTCTAAAGTCAAATTTAGAATATTTCTTTTATTCTTTTTAGGGTCTATTATTTATTGAAAAATAGACATTTGTCTTTATTTCAAATAAGATTTTAATTTGTTTTCAAACTCCATTTGAAATCTAAATTTTTCCAAACCTTTTCCAGTAGGTTTTATTTATTCAAAATAATTTCACTTTGAATTATTAATTAAAATACTTTAATATGATTTATTGTTCATTTAAATGGGGAATTGTCTTTATTTAAATAAATTTGGATATTAATAAATCCTTATGATTTTATTTAAATAATCCTTTACTCTTTTTATTAAACAAAAATCTTTCATTTCATTTGTTTGGCCAAGATTTAATTTGCCTTTTTAAAATAGTCCTTATTTATTTATTTCTTCCTTTGCTCACAAAATCCATATCTTTTTATTTAAAGATCCAAAAATGGTAATTCCAACTTGTATAATTCTATTTATTATTTGTTTATATTTTTAAATCCCTTTAGGATTTTATTTGTTCAAAAATGGGTTTTGATGTTTCCAATTTGAATCAAAAAGTTTCTTTTCACCCTAAATTTCAACAATTATTTATTTTGTTTATTTATTTTTCACATTTCAAAATTTGGAGAATTTTGGGATGTGACAGCGAGACATCTCGAAAGATGAGCGCCTGTATTTTTATACTTCTTTAAATCATTTCTAATTTAGGGCAAGTTTTATGCTCTTTATGCAACCATTACGAGATTCGGTTAACTATGTTAATCAAACACCAGCTATGGACACGATACCAGCTATGTATCAAAATACTGGTTGCGGATCTAATACCAGCTGCGGATCATACTAAGTTATAGATATTACACTACGGTTTATGACCTAATACTGGTATTCTCTCTAAATTATAAGAGCTTGAATACCACCTTGTTCCAAAGCTTCTTAGTTGTACTTATTCATGATACTTCCATGAATTTGGTATAACTACTTTATTAACTTTTTAACAACATCACCTATTTTGGGTGAACTTAATTTCACTAAATCTTGGTGCTTCATTCTTCATGTAAATCTCCTTCTTGGTCTTCAGAACCCGTCACTCCCTTACATGAATTCCCATTCCTATCTAGGTGTATAACATCAAGTAATAAATGGGTGTTACATCATGCATTTGCACACCATGGCAAACTTCATGTACATATTTAGCCAATCAAGAAGATTCAAGAAAATTCAAAAGTCATTAAACAACAAAACATATACCATGTATTATACATAGGTTTTAGATAATTTATAGATCAGCTAAACGTTCCTGTTGTTCGCCTCTCATATATATTACATAACTATCTTACAAGAACTCCTTGTTCCTATGATTATCTCCTCACTTATTTCAGCAAGCCTCTCAAACTACACTATGCATTACCCTCTATGTACATTATTCAAGCACTCATCCCTTCGGACTTCCTTCCATTCTTACTTTCATCTTCTTCTAGAGCTTCCTGGAGTTCCGTCCATGTTGACGTGAAGTCCTACGACTGCCTTCTGGAGCAAAAGAGCATCCAGGAAGTGCGTATTCTGGATGAGAAGTACCTAGACTGAGATTAGTCATTGAAAAATGACTGGAGTTGTTGTAATCTTTTGCAGGATATACTTGCGTGTCCGGCAACGCTTCCTCAAAGTAAGATGGTTCCATCGCTTTTTCTTGGGTCCATTCATACATATTTGTATAGTAACTACCGGAATACTCTTCTAAGTCGATTGGATTGGTATTACCCCCATATGGTCCATAAGGCACTCTAAAGTTATAGTTAGTTTCTTCTCCGATACCTATATCACAAGGTATAGGATTTCCTATAGTTCCATCCTTAGATTCTACTCCCCATTCATAATAGTTCTGCTCAGGGTTATTTGGAATAGCTCCCTACCAAACTTTTTGTTCGGAGGTATACTTTGTCCATGGATCTTCAGGTGAATGGGGTTTGTTTTGGTAGTATGCATAGGTTTCTGACTGTAGATCATTGAATTCGGTTTCCTCATACACTTCACCTGAAAAGATGTGTTTGGGATGCCTAGCATCTTTATCTAACTTCTTCCTACGTGTCATTGCTTTGACAGGATCAGTAAAATCCTCAATGACGGTATCCAGCTCCTAAACTAGGACTTGATGAGTGTTATGGTAAGTGTTTAGTAAAGACCGATAACAATCCATATACTCTATGGCTAGAGTAGGTTCAGTTTGGACTAGAGTAGAGTGATCTAACTGATGCTCCGTGTTTGAGGTTTCATGGGGTATAATGGTGTGAGTACTACCTTCTAGAGCTTAGGATTTCGGTTCTCGGATCATGGTTATGACTGTTGTTACTGCAATATGATATACAGATGCCATGCACCTTGCCTCTCCTGATGGCATTTCTCCATTAAGTCCTAACTTCTTGGGTATCATGATCATGAAACGGTATTTAGCTAATACCTGCCCATCATAATACCAGTAAATCTTGACCAAAAGTCTTGATTCACAATCCAAACTCCATAGAAGTTGTCGGAGAGTGTTTGTCCAATCCCATCCGTATTCATTTTGAAGGGAATATGCCTTGAGAGGCAATAATAAAGTGTTTATTATGTATATTCCAAGTATATGATAGATGTTTATTTTGCATGCTATAATTGTATTAATACGGAAACATCAATACATGTGTGTTTAATAAACAAACAGAAAGTTCCTAGTTATGCCTCTCTCATAAACTAGCTCGTTGATTAACAAGATGATCAAGGTTTCCTAATCATGGACATTGGATGTTGTTAATAACGAGATCACAACATTAGTGTAATGGTGTGATGAACATTCATCTGAAGTATAGCATTACGATCAAAGTCATTGAGTTTATATTGCTATAACAACTTACGAAGTGATCCTATTCCTTAGACCATGAGATCATGTCAATCACTAACACCGGAAGAGTTTCTTGATAACATCAAACATCACACCGTAACAGGGTGATTATAAAGATGGGTTCAGAACTAATAAAGTGTTATGTTGAGGCCCATGGATCGAGAGTGGAATTTGTTCATCCCGATGACGGGTAGATATACTCTGGGCCCTCTTGGTGATGTCACATTGGTTAGCTTGCAAGAAAGTGTAACATCCCAAAAATCATGATTTCAAAATTTGCACATCATTCATGCATTCATGATCATTTGGGATCATTTTCAAACAAGATTTCAAAAACATAAGCATTTGAATGTCTATTATTTTATGTAAGCAAGGGAATGGCCCAATGCTACTCTCTAGTATGAGATTATTTGATTAAACCAGAAAGATATGAACTTAGAGCGGATAGAGGATTTCTAAAAGCTTGGACAAAATTTTCAAAACAAAGTATGAATTTAAAATCACTCTTATGCCTTTATTAAAAAATTTATAAAGGCATTGATTATTTTTAAATCCCAATGTGCCCATGTATTTCCAAGTGTACAGCATTGTTCTGTAGCCAATTATGTACTTATTACACCTTACAAAAAATCCAGGAGTTGTTTGAATTCAAACCATTTTAAAATCATTTGAAAAGGATTCCTATAAAATCAAACAGAAATAGAAAAAGATAAAAGAAATAGAAATGGGCTGGCGCCAGCATTCCGGCCCAACAACAGAACCAGCCCACCCGGGCCAGTCCCCCCTCTACCACCTCTCTCACCCGCGCGGAACGTACCCCGCAGCCACTGACGCTGGGCCCTCTCCATGTCAGCGTCGTCATCCCCAAACCCCGCGCACAGAGGCCGACTCCGCCCGTTTCCTCCCTCTTCACTGCCGCAAATTAAGCCACTTAATTCCCATTGATTCACCGAGTGATTGCCGCCCCTGCTCTGGCTACTTAACCACCTCCCCACCCCGCTCCTTTCCCCTCACACAGCACCCCCCAGAGTGCCGCCAGGCTCCGCGAATTCTCGCTCACACCGCCGTTGTACCGACGAGCTCCGGCGACGAAATTCCGGTGAGCCAGACCACCCCTGCCCTTCTAATTCAAACGAGCATGTTCCTAGCAACCTTGTGCATCGCCTGACCTATTTCGTTTGCCCGCGCTTGACCCAGGCCGCCGTTCTTGACCACCTCCGCAAGTGACAGAGCCACTTCTCAACTCCGACGACACCTTCTGGTAATTCCTGACCACCCCTTTCTCTCTTCTGGTTGCTCCCATGTTCGCCAAGCCTGTGCGCATCTAACGACGTCGTTCTTTTGGCTAGGCGCAGTCTGTAGCCTCGCTAACATCGACGAACAGCCGCACCTGACGACAGACGCTTCTTCGGCGAGCAATAGACGTCGAGTCCGTGTGCCCCTGTCTCTCCTTCGACCACCTTGAGCACCGCGACGACCCCACGAGCTCGGCAAGCCCCTCTGTTTTCTCCCTCGCTTTGTAGAACCACCGGACCATCTCTGTCCGAGCGCGCCGCCAGTCTTTTGTCAGGGCGGAGCTGCCCGTTAGATCTAGATCCCACGACCACGATTAGATCTTAGATGAAGCGGTACGAGAAGATCTGGGCCATGCTTAGTTATTTAGATCCAACGGCCGCGAGCGTGATCTAGTGCGAAGCGCGATACCGTCCAATCAGGAAGCGCCGCGTGGCCTATGTTTCGATTTAAAATCTGGAATTAGATCTATTAGTGATTCAAACTTGCAAAATTCATAACTTTTGATCCACACGTTCAAATTTTTTAAATTTTATATCATTGGAATTAGGAGAAATAATTATATCCAATTATGCACTATGTTTAATAAATTTCATCTATAAAATGGGTTGTTTTTGCAGAGACATTTCCAAGCATATTTTGTATATAAATTTTTTATAGAAAATGTTTTAAGGGCCAAATTAATTTTATTTGGTGTATAATTGCTGTGTTTATGATTCAGTACCATTTCATGGCATTTGCATGCATTCATATTTTTTTTCCTTGTATATTTTGATATGTGAATTTGGTGCTATCATTTTATGTGTAGATTTTGGTGCAAATAGTGATTGTGGTTGTGAAGATTGTTGCTACTCTCCAAACTACCAAGGCAAGTGGTGCTTCATATTTTGTCCCAATATTTTGACTATGCATTAGAAATATTTTGTATAGGGCTTGCATGAATATTTTTGCTAAGTATCTATATGCTATGCTTGGAAAATCCTAGTAGATGTAGAATTGTTAGAATTTTTCTCTAAGTTAAGATACTTTCTATTGCCATGCTTAGCCTAGCTAGTAGCAACCAAGGGTGTAATATATACATGCTATGTAAAAATATTGCTAAGTCTTTGACTTATGGTTATGCTTAATAAAACAACTAAGTGAATGAAACACCTGGGTGGAATGGTGATTGCTTGGTGGTTTTTGGTTGAGTGGTTACACAAGGCCCATTTCTATGGTTTACCTTGTGTATCTCACATGTGGATTGCCACCCAGGAACAAAGGGATTTGAGATGCCAAATGTCAAGAAGCTTCTAGTGTAGCCACATGGCAATATGGGCTCTGTCTGGATCATATAGGTTGCAATAACTTAGCCATTTGGACAGTTGGTGGTAGAGGGATGATAGGTTGGAAAGCGTCCATTTGGTATAAGGGAATGCTTCTGAAAGGTCCTGTCTTGGTGTAACCAAGTCTTGTGGGGAAAGTGCACCACCTCTGCAGATGGAAGAAACTAAGTACTTAACCATGTCCCTGGTATTGGACAATTTGAGCATCAAGACATGGAAGCTATCAAGAATCTCCTCATCCCAATTTCCTAAGTTAAAACTTGTGGTTGAACAAGGGTGAAGGTTCACCAATATCTATTGGTGGTTCCTTGGGAAAGTTTTTTCCAAACAAAACTTAGTGTTTTCAACTGATAGGTAAAACCTATTTTGAGCAAAGCAAGCCTAAGCTATGCTTAGCCAAATTCATGTAGTTACTAGATACATATATTCTACTAAGTTATCACTTGCCAATACTATTCCAATGTATTGACCCACTATGGCTGTAACTTGTGATGTTGCAGGTTACTCTGATGATGATTAAGGGTTATGATTCTACACTCAACATGCTTGCCTGTGGCACATGAAGATGAAGACTTCTATTTTTATTTTGTTAAGTTAAACTCTTTTACTAGCCTATGGCTATGGAGTTGTAAAAGAATATGTTATCTCTGGAATGACGATGTAATAATGACCTTTGTTTCTGTGTACTTCGTCTTAAACTATGGATGCTAGCAATTGATTCAGGGACTAGCATTGCAACCATAGGGATCTTTACCTTTATAAAGGTGGGATCTTACAGCAAGTGATTTGATCACTAGAATGTTATATCACGGGAACGAGAAAAGAGTGCATGTCACTAACGAGATCACACTAGGTATGGAGATACCGATGATCGAATCTTGGACATGTAATATATCATGAAACAAAGGGATTAAGATACTAGCGTAAAAGGTTTCAACGATCACAAGAAAGTCATCGTTGAATGTGTGGGAGTCTATGTAGGGGTTCGTAGCATGGAAAACAAAAATTTTCTATCGCATACAAACAAACAAGCCAAGATCTATCTACTATATTGTAGCAACGAGTCGATGGAATAACTTACCCTCGAAGATTCCAAAGCGGTTAACGAGAGCAGATTCTCGTGGGTGATGTAGTCGTACTCTTTCCGATCTCAAGATCGTGTAGACGAACCTTCCGGCGCTGCGTTCCAGCAGCGCTTCCGTAGTCGGTCACACGTTCGGTACTCGACGAAGACCTTCCTCTCCCTTGTTCCAGCAGGCAGCGGAGGTTGTAGCACTCTCCTCGTGATTCCGGCAGCACAACGGCGTGGTACCGGAAGTAGAGGGGAGATCCCGCAGGGCTTCGCCTTAAGCCGGAGCGAGTATGGTGGAGTATGAGAGAGAGCTATTAGTGGTCTAGGGTTTAGACACACCAATTAGAAGGCTCTAAACCGTAGGCTAGAGCAATTAGAAGCTCTAAACCAAAACGGCTCTAAACCGGAGATTAGAGGATAGGAACTTGTGTGTCTAGAGGAGGAGGCCCTGCCCCTCCTTTTATAGGTGGGAGGGGCGGCCAAGGGGAGGGAGTCCCTCCCCAAGTCGGCCTTGGGTGGCGCGCCGGCTTGGAGAGGAGGGACTCCTCCCCCAAGTCGGTTTTGCCTCCTCTTGCTTGTTTCCCACAGTTTCCTGTTTTAGCCGTTTGACTTTCAAACTGGCAGTTTGACTTTTCAGTTTTCGAACAGCTAGAAACACTTAGTACATGATGCAATCATTCAATATGTAATGACACATTCATGTACCCTCCCCCCCGGAGTGCCGGACAATCCGGAACCTTCTAGAACATTCCCGATGAAAACACCGGAATCATTCCCGAACTCCGAAACGGGACTTTCCTTATATGAATCTTATTCTCCGGACCATTCCGGATCACCTCGTGATATCCCGGATCCCATCCGAGACTCCGAACAACATTCGGTCTCTTTCTCATAATACCATAACTACTCAAACAACGTCGAATCCTTAAGTGTGTCTCCCTACGGTTCGTGAATTATGCGGACATGATCAAGACACTTCTCCGAACAATAACCAATAGAGGAATCTGGAAATTCATATGGCTCCCACATATTTCTACGACTAATTTGCGATCGAATGAACCACTTACATACGATACCAATTTCCCTTTGTCTCACGATAGTTTACTTATCCGAGGTTATGATCGTCGGTATCTCTGCATACCTAGTTCAACCTTGTTACCGATAAGTACTCTTTTCTCATTCCCGTGATATGTGATCCCTTGTGAGCCAGTCACATGCTTGCAAGCTAATTGGATGACATTTCACCGAGAGGGCCCAGAGTATATCTATCCGTCATATGGATGGACAAATCCCACTCTTGATCCATGTGTTTCAACCAATACTTTCCGAACACTCAATGCCACCTTTATAGCCACCCAGTTACGGTGTGGTTTTTGATGTCATCAAAGCATCCATCCGGTAAAGGTGATATGCATGATCTCATGGTCGAAGAAATTAGGTTACTATGTATCATAAAGCATATAGCAATTGAACTATTAAAATGACTTGATCTTTATGCTACGCTTATCTATAGGAGTATGTCCATCACATCATTCTCCTAATGATATGATCCTGTTGTTAATAACATCTCTATGTTCATGATCAGGAAACCATGATCATATATTAACCAACAAGCTAGTTTAACAAGAGGCTTTACTAGGGACTCTTATTTTAGTTTACAAATCACACAAATATTAATGTTTCCGGTTAATACAATTATAGCATGGTATGTAAACATTTATCATAAGTGTGAAGATATGATAATAACCACTTTATTATTGCCTCTTGGGCATATCTCCAACAGTCTCCCACTTGCACTAGAGTCAATAATCTAGTTTCAAACCTTTGTGTATTCAACACCTATGGCTTTCCGGTGTTGTATGTACACGATTGCTAGTGGTCAACTGATCTCTGGATCTGACACTTCCAGGTCCGTGTGTAATTGCATGTCTTTGCGTCCCTACGCATCACTCATTCTCTAATGAGATGGCTTCGTACAAATTTGGTCCTTTGGTGTGACCTTTAGTTCTTTGGGGTTAAAACATGTTGATAATATTGTCGTACAATATATCTTCATAGTATTATCCCGCCGTGAACTACACCTAGTTTGATAACAAACTACTTGACACAAACGCCCTCTTTAGCTGCTATTATAGCAGTCATATACTTAGCCTTTTGTTGTAGTATCTGTCACAATGTCTTCACTTTGGAACTCATCCAAATCCATTATGGAACTCACTTTCCATTATATTGTGCCATCCTTAGTTTAGATTGAGATGAACTTAATTTGTACTTTGTGACAAAACTAGTATCAATGTAGTACTTTTACAATGAACTAACCATCTATTTGTCACTTCTACAAATATTATACTCTTAGTTCTTCCAAAAGATCATAAGAATATCCTTACTATTGTCCAATGATCATCTTACAAATCATTCTGGTATATGCTCACAACATTTAGAGCATAGGACATATCTGGATTTGTACATATCACAGTATGATTGATATAAATACTCTTTGTGATTTCATACATCAAGTATCAATCTATACTTGATTATTTGTTTCACTTTACCAAATGTCAATACACTTGAATATATCATCAACATTGAACTCTTTCAATCCTTTCTGTGCGACAAGAACCTTTCTTGTAGTTTCTATATTGAACTCATTCAATATCTCGTCTATGCACTTCTGGCACAACCATATTAGCGTCTATTGATGCCAAATATTCGGGTTTTGCCTAAGTCTTTCATCGGGATGAAATTCTTAATATGTTTTAATAAAAGATACATTATTTCCAATCAACAATATGTCTTCCACATAACGTATTAGAAATATTTCTTAGCGCTCCCACTTAATTTCTTGCAAACGCAAGCATCTTCATTGTCTCTGATGAACTTTTAAACTCCTTTAACAGTTTCATCACAGTGAAGATTCCAACTCCGCGATGCTCACTTTAACCATTGAAGTTTGCATATACTTTTAGCATCCTTTGAATTAACAAAACCCTATGGACCGTGTTATGCACATGTCCTAGGTAACGATTCTATTAGAAGAACTTGTTTTGTTTATTCATCTACCATATAACAAATTATATGTAGTGGTTGCTACATTAATTCGTCTAGACTAAATATCGCTATGAAAGATCAGATCTTGTCATAGTCAACCTTTGAACATTGTTGTGAACTCTTTCCCAACATGTCGACTATTTCATAGATGTGCAACATCCATGTCTATTTATTTATAGATCCAAACACAACTGTAAGGTCTTACACCTTTCTCAAGGGTCCTTCAAGTTCAAAACTTGATTTCTCGTGTATGGAACTATCACGGATTTTATGGCTTCAAGCCATTTGACGGAGTCAGGGTCCATCATCACTTCTTTGCATGTAGTCCGTTCATTATTCTCAAATAATGATTCGACCCTCAAATCTTGGTATTTGATTGTTTACTCGACCTACTTGGTTTAATAGGAACTTAGATCTCCGTGACCACAACCTTTGATGCACGTGAGCCATGAGCATTGTTGCTGCCTCCGGAACACTTTTCGGTGCTGCGCAGCTTTGCACATATAGCTAAGGTTCTTTTAACCTTATCAAAGTTCTATTGTCCTCCCACTATAACTTTTCACGAAAAATTCCTTCTCAAAGAAACTTGACGTTCTAAGCAACAAACACTTTTGTCTCCGGTGTTTATGGAGGAATACTTAACAGTTTATACAAAGACAGGTTCATCCGACTTTGGTTGCACACATCTTTCTTATGCATAGCATACCAATGTTTTAAGAAAGGACAACTTGGGTTTTATCCCCAACCATAACTTTATATGGTGTCAATTCAATGGATTATGATGGAGCTCTTTTCAGTGGAAAAACGGTAATCTCTAAAGCTTTTAATCTTTAAAATATAATGGCAGTTTTATGAATTATACCTTTGATCTTACCATGTCAAACAAGGTTTAATTACATATCTCGAACGCTCCATACTCTTATGGTGTTTCGGGAAAATGCAAATCCACGGAACGATTCCTTAAATCTTAGGTATTATGCTAAACTTGTAACTCAAATATCTTCCTTTATGATCTTATCATAAACTATTTATATTCTTGTTACAATGATTTTGCACTTCATCTTGAAAATCTTTGAACTTTTCAAATATTTCACACTTCATCCTTATTAAGTAAATATTCATATATTCACTCAAATTTTCGGAGAAAGCATATGAAGTTGAAATCCATCGCTTTTGCCTACACATAATGGACTTCGTACAACAATATGTACAAGTTCCAATAAGCTAGTCATTCGTTTCCTTTTGGCCTATGAACGAAGTTTCAATTATCTCTAGGAAAGTTTCACAAGTGTCATTTGATCAAAAATCAAAAGACTCCAAAATTCCATCCACATGGAGTTTCTTCATGTTTTCTTTCCAATATAATTTAAACGGCGATGTCACTTCCTAAGTGATCTTTCAATCAATTTGTCTTTCGACATCTTTAGCACTAGTTTTATGGATGTGATTTTTCCAACGAGATTTGTGAATCATCCATCTTTTATGGATTACGGCAATTATTTGAACAACCCTTTTGTTCTCATAATACCTGATAAAACAAATCTTGAAGGCAAACTTTGATGTTTAACGAGCAACACAATAACCCTTTATTTGTTCTCGATGAACATCATCACATATTCTTTTGCTAGTTACTTAGGCCATTGTAGTTCATGAATTGTGTTGTTTCGTATGACGATTCACACCAACAAATTCAGTATCAAATACTTAAGAACCACATTGTTTAATAAGCAAAGAATATAGCCATAACATGTATATCATCTATATACTTAAACTGAACAATTCTAGTCTTTACTTTTCTGCCATATATTTATGAGATTCTCTTTCAGTATTTCCTTTTCTGTTTGAAAGAATCTATCAACATCAATAGTGGAGTCATACATATGACATATAGTCCAAAGCGTGTATAGTTAAATACCAATGTCTTTGGACTTGCACTTTGAAGTAGATCACCATCATCAAATGTTTGGTGTTCTTTCAAATTCCTTTCTTTAGTAATCTCTTGGTGTAGTAAACATTTTACCTACATCAAATATTCACCCTTATCATGGAATCGTCCATGATCAAGCTACTTTTAGCTTATAACGATGAATTATGAGTATAATGTTGCTATCCAAAAACCTTTTGGAGGATTAGGACAACAAGTGTCTCCAACCTTTTGCAAATTCTCATCAAAATATGAGAACATGAACTTTGCCATATTATACTCTATCATGTTGTAACCAAAACTTCGTTTCAGATATCACAATATCTTCCACACATCATGGTTTCTGAAACAACTCTTTCAGATCCTAGATAACCTTGATATTAAGAGAATCCTTTGAATATCAAGAATCATGGAGACAAACATGATACTTATATACTAACACTTGGAATTGTTACTCTTGATTTAATACTAATTATTAAACTTCATGGAGTAACCGGAACTTACTGAAATTTGGCAATAGGACTTTTAAACTTTAGATTAACACTTCAAAACAACACGATACCAGTTCGTAAAGTAACTAACCAGAATTCTATAGTTCTATCATCTCAATTATAACTAAGCGCAAGGTGGTAAACGGATGCCAATGACTACAACAACTATGCAAATTCACTTTGATTTAGTTTATGATAAATTGAGTTCTAATTAATAATTAAATTAATCTAGGTGAACTCCCACTCAAAACAATATCCCTCACATTGTTTTAGTGATCACACGAACCAAATCCACCACATCAAAACCGATCATCACGAGAGTTGATATAGTTTCAATGGCGAACAATCAACATGTTCATCATATCTACTATATGACTCATGCTCTACCTTTCGGTATTCCGTGTTCCGAGACCATGTCTGTACATGCTAGGCTCGTCAAGATCAAACCTTAGTTTCCGCATGAGCAAATCTGGCTTGCTCACGTTGTATACACTTGCAGAATCTAACACACCCGATCATCACGTGGTGCTTCGAAACAACAAGCTTTAGCAACGGTGCTAACTAAGGGTGAACACTTTATGACTTGAAATTCATGTGCATGAGGTATCATCTTATAATGCTACCGTCGTCTACTAAGCAATACAAGATGCATAAAGGATTAACATCACATGCAATTCATAATATGTGATATGATATGGCCTTTCTTCTTTGTGCTTCCGATCTCCATCTTCCAGCATGAACATGATCTCCATCATCACCGGCATTGCATCAAGGTCAATGACGCCTCTCCATGGTTGTCGTCCACCGGCTTCAACTATTACAACTACTTTGAATAGATACGCGGGTCTTAACAGAAATTAAAGACAACCATATGGCTCCTGCCGGTTGCCAACTTACAATAAGGAACATTGCATACATCATATATAATCACAATCATGGCCATATCACATCACTGCACACCCCTGCAAAACAAAGTTAGACGCCTCTACTTTCTTTGCATGTTTTACGTGGTTTGGGGCTTTCTATAAGTGTCGTTCTAACTTACGAACATGAACCACAACATTGACACAAGTATTGTTAATCACCCGTTGTGAATTGGATCTATACTATGCTAGGAGAAACAGGCACCCGCAAAGCCACTTATGCAATACAAGTTGCATGTCAAGTGTGGAGCAAGTCTCATGAACGATGCCATGTAAGGTTAGCCCGGGCCGCTTCATCCCAACATACCGCAAGATGCAAAGTACACAAGAAGCAATCGACAATAAAAGCATCAACGCCCACAATGACCATTGTGTTCTACTCGTGCAACAAATCTACATATAGACACGGCTCTGATACCACTGTAGGGGTTCGTAGCATGGAAAACAAAAAATTTCTATCGCATACAAACAAACAAGCCAAGATCTATCTACTAGATTGTAGCAACGAGTCGATGGAATAACTTACCCTCGAAGATTCCAAAGCGGTTAACGAGAGCAGATTCTCGTGGGTGATGTAGTCGTACTCTTTCCGATCTCAAGATCGTGTAGACGATCCTTCCGGCCCTGCGTTCCGGCAGCGCTTCCGTAGTCGGTCACACGTTCGGTACTCGACGAAGACCTTCCTCTCCCTTGTTCCAGCAGGCAGCGGAGGTTGTAGCACTCTCCTCGTGATTCCGGCAGCGCAACGGCGTGGTACCGGAAGTAGAGGGGAGATCCCACAGGGCTTCGCCTTAAGCCGAAGCGAGTATGGTGCAGTATGAGAGAGAGCTATTAGTGGTATAGGGTTTAGACACACCAATTAGAAGGCTCTAAACCGCAGGCTAGAGCAATTAGAAGCTCTAAACCAAAACGGCTCTAAACCGGAGATTAGAGGATAGGAACTTGTGTGTCTAGAGGAGGAGGCCCTGCCCCTCCTTTTATAGGTGGGAGGGGCGGCCAAGGGGAGGGAGTCCCTCCCCAAGTCGGCCTTGGGTGGCGCGCCGGCTTGGAGAGGAGGGACTCCTCCCCCAAGTCGGTTTTGCCTCCTCTTGCTTGTTTCCCACAGTTTCCTGTTTTAGCCGTTTGACTTTCAAACTGGCAGTTTGACTTTTCAGTTTTGGAACAGCAAGAACACTTAGTACATGATGCAATCATTCAATATGTAATGACACATTCATGTACCCTCCCCTCCGGAGTGCCGGACAATCCGGAACCTTCTAGAACATTTCCGATGAAAACACCGGAATCATTCCCGAACTCCGAAACGGGACTTTCCTTATATGAATCTTATTCTCCGGACCATTCCGGATCACCTCGTGATATCCCGTATCCCATCCGAGACTCCGAACAACATTCGGTCTCTTTCTCATAATACCATAACTACTCAAACAATGTCGAATCCTTAAGTGTGTCTCCCTACGGTTCGTGAATTATGCGAACATGATCGAGACACTTCTCCGAACAATAACCAATAGAGGAATCTGGAAATTCATATGGCTCCCACATATTTCTACGATTACTTTGCGATCGAATGAACCACTTACATACGATACCAATTTCCCTTTGTCTCACGATAGTTTACTTATCCGAGGTTATGATCGTCGGTATCTCTGCATACCTAGTTCAACCTTGTTACCGATAAGTACTCTTTTCTCATTCCCGTGATATGTGATCCCTTGTGAGCCAGTCACATGCTTGCAAGCTAATTGGATGACATTTCACCGAGAGGGCCCAGAGTATATCTATCCGTCATATGGATGGACAAATCCCACTCTTGATCCATGTGTTTCAACCAATACTTTCCGAACACTCAATGCCACCTTTATAGCCACCCAGTTATGGTGTGGTTTTTGATGTCATCAAAGCATCCATCCGGTAAAGGTGATATGCATGATCTCATGGTCGAAGAAATTAGGTTACTATGTATCATAAAGCATATAGCAATTGAACTATTAAAATGACTTGATCTTTATGCTACGCTTATCTATAGGAGTATGTCCATCACATCATTCTCCTAATGATATGATCCTGTTGTTAATAACATCTCTATGTTCATGATCAGGAAACCATGATCATATATTAACCAACAAGCTAGTTTAACAAGAGGCTTTACTAGGGACTCTTATTTTAGTTTACAAATCACACAAATATTAATGTTTCCGGTTAATACAATTATAGCATGGTATGTAAACATTTATCATAAGTGTGAAGATATGATAATAACCACTTTATTATTGCCTCTTGGGCATATCTCCAACAGTCTATGGGTCTCCAAATCCCGCTTCTGATTATTGATCGGAGAAGGGTCTAGATCATGTCCACATTATTCGCGAACCATAGGGTGACACACCAATTGGAGCAAAAGTTTCATGCCGGAAAGAATAATAAGCGCAGGAATTTATTTCACTAGATACCGAAACAGGTTTTCAGGTGAAATTGCAGAAAGTGTTTTTGCATGTGAAATGAAATACTAGTAAGGGGTTATATGTGAATTTTTTTCATTAAAGTAATTGACAAAATTCTGAATAAATTAAAGGATTTTTATTTAATGAGAGTTTGCATTAAATTTGGTGGAAATTTAATGAGAATGTTGAGTGGGATTTTGAGTGGAGGGAATTGAAAGGATTTTTTTGAGTGGTGTGGCCACCCACATGAATGAGGGGAGGGCAAGGGGCAGACCGCATGTGCTGGCCACCCTCTTGGGGTCCCCCCTCTCCTATAGAAGGCACCCCCTCCTCACATCTCACTCACACCTCCTCGTGAAGGATCTCTCTCCCCCTCTAGTATTTATCCCCCATGGTCTCAGACTAGCGACATACATGTTCCCGGTGGCTATTCGGCAAGAAAGAGTTGTGCTTCCACTGCATCGCTGGAGCGAGGAGACGGAGGTTGCTCGGTGCCTCGGACGTGTGTGCGAGCACGGATGTTCCACTAAGTTGGTGTGCTAAGGACTTCCTCTCGATCTTGAGATCGGCAAGAGATCGTCTACATCAACAACGAGTTTAACTCGTTAAGCTTTGTCGGTCTTCAAAGGTATGTTCTCTATGGATATACATCCGCTCATTGTTTGTATCTAGTAGATAGATCTTGGTACATAGTTGTTCCCATCGTAGGAAATTTTTTGTTTACTATGCTGCGAACCCTACACATTTAACGTTCTGTTCATCACTTGAACATTCCGGGGTGGTTATCGTGGTGTCATGTAGAACTGTATATAAGAAATTATCATCAGTCACATAGAGTTAAAACTCTTGGTAATGATCAAAATTGCAATCCTAGTAAAGAATTATCGCACTAATAACATGACCGGATTATTCTCTGTTGAATATCCATCATATCACAAGAGAAATCTTTACTATTGCGGATATCTCTCCTATAGTTTCTACCCATTTACAAGGTTTCGAACCTAAGGTCAAAGTATATGCTCTGTTACCAACTACGGTGACCCAGCATACCACTGCATGATGTAGTACACTATAGTCGTTGACATAAGACCAATGAAACACCGTTCACTAGTATTACATCCCTCAAAGTGGTACAACAAAAACACAGCAGTTCCAAGACATGGCTATAGGTTACAACTCGACTCTTTACATAAGATCTAGAGAACACTCCATGTTAAAAAGAGAGAAATAAACTTCTTACAAAGAAGAACCATAATTAATCAACTCCTAACTATTATGCTAATTAGATTAGCCCATAACTATTTGGCTTGTATTGCTACCAATGCAATACTCTACAGAAGTAGGTTCTATGGTTATATATTATATTTCTATCTAATCCGCAACTTCGTCTTCACTTGAGTTGATGTATATGTTGACTTCCTCCACTTCATTGAAGAGCTTGGGCTTTGGATGATGATTCCTATAGCATAACTTGATGTTGACGTCATCTTTATGGCTACAGAATCTAGGAAGGGTTTAAGAACATACGTTAACTATGAGCATACTCAGCAAGTTCACTAGAAGAGGAGTGTTTGATGCACTATATCTATAGCTACAGACCATAGGTCGTAGGGATTGCAAGTTTTCGTAAACATTTCTTCAAAGGTTTCTTTTATTCTGAAAAGCTATGTCCGTCAGCCTTCACGGGTTTACCAGAACTTTTATGGAGTTCCTTTCCCGCCGCGTTTGTAGCTCCTTCCCGGAACAGGGAGTAACAAGTTATAGTTCTTACACTCTGTAGTGGTGCGTTACTTTTCCCATGAGAGATCAACTCCTTGTTGCACAACCGGGCAGCTTACCCGTCCACAATTCCATGTTGTGGGGCCTAGTAGATGATCCAAGACAATCACTGCCCTCTCCGCGACCCCATATGTCTGCACGATCCTTCGGGGCTGGATAACCTCCGTTAAGTCCCCTTTCGGGGAGGCTAAAACCCTGATGAGTTCCCAAAGACTCTATGAGCTCGTGATGCCCCTGGCAAGTACCATATAGGTCCGGCTAAACCTCCGGCGGCCACTCAGAGATAATCTAGACACCAAAATCATGGGGCCTAAGGGTGCCCACCCATTTGTTGGATCCGCACAAGGAAAATGATACATCTGACTTCTCCGTCCCATTCCAAATCTCATGGTGAACACGTAATATACAGCGCAATAATCACTGGCGACATTGGCTGTTAAGTCCTAGATAATATGTTCCTTTACCACCGGAACTTTCATATTAGGTTATTTACCATACTCATATTATTATGAAAATAGTATTTTCTGACCTTTTTGAAATGCAGGTGATGAAAACACTGAATTTGCAAAATACTTTATTGAAAATAATCAAAGGACATGAGCAAATGTGAACTTGCCTTTTGTGATTGCAAGATTATGCACTCACGGTCTTCTAGATAATATAAGATCCAATATCTGAAATCATCATCATTGGTCCGGTAATGACTAATGTTTAAATATGCAAGATGCGATTATGAATAAGTACTGTAATGCAATTTGACAAATTCGAATCCCTGGAATAAGCGTTGATCTAGGGTTTGTAAGATGAAAAGGTTTCTTTAAAATGTGTTATATTTTTAGATAAGTTCCGCACTTGTGCTTCTTATTAAGACTATTGAGGGTGTGTGAAACAGTGTGTAATTAAAATATCATACAACCAATAATGTATACAAACGAGGAATGTTACGCAAAGTTGCTCATATAAGAATTGTTCTACCTTAATATTTTACTTTACAATAATGAGATTTATAAGGAATTTAGATGTTAACAATGTGATTATGATTAATTGGCATTTATTGACTATGATAAAAGTCCTTGTGTTTAGTTTTTAGGTGTTCCAAATAGTATCTTAAGATTTGTTGTTTAAAGTGGAAAAAAGAATATCAATTGAAGAAAATATCTCTTTTCTAAGGTTTAAGCAACCTTGATGGCTTTTAGAATATGATTGATAGGATGTGGTTGACGTTGTCTATGCTGGCTTGAATAGTTTGTATTTGAGATGCTTTATGGCTTAATTATAACAGACCAAAGTTAACTATAAAACATATAATAAGGTCTTTAGTTTTATACTTAAAGTCTTGTCGACTTAAAGTTAACTTTAAGAACATAGATGGCTTGAGGTGTAATGCTTATGATATTTGTACTTTGTTCTCTTCATCATGTTTCTTTGGATCTAATTAAGAGTGATAGTATTTCTATTTGAGTAGTGAATTATTATTATCATACTGGAATGGAATCATTTATCTCCTTATAAAGGTGTGATTATGAGTTGTATCTAAGGAATAATATTACCTAACTACTTATGAATTCACTATAGTATTTGAGTATGTTTATAATCTTCTGGTTGGATTAAAGGAATAAGTTTTTATTTAGCCACAAATTATTCTTGAATATTTTATATTTGATAGGAATCTTCCTTTTAAAGTATTATACATTTATGGTGGAATGATATTCAATAAGATTTTATTTAACATATGTTGAGCCATTTAGACTTCATATTACTAATGTTTAAGACTAATACTATTTATTAGACTTTCGATGTATAATCTTTAGAATTATTAGCAAATTCTATATAACCTTATATGAATTATAAATTAAGGAATTATATTTAAATTCAATTTATTAGAGTATTAAACTTTTTATTTACCTCAAAGGTAGAATGTTAAACTTTTAACATGTATATATTATTTTTGTGATATTTTGGTATATTACATTTATTTTTGTGATTTTTAAATAATAAGATATGATTTTTCACAAGATTTATTACTTTATAAATACTTAATAAATAATAAATATTTCATTAAGTGAAATAATAATATATGATTATGGCATTAAGTTATAGTTCTTATTTTTCTAAGAATTTTGATATATTATTTATGTTTTTAGCATTTACCATTATTGAAATATGAGTTATCAAAGTTTTATTACTTATAAAATCTTTATTAAATAATATTTATTTAAATAATTAACATAATAATGTTTGATAATGGTTTTAAGTTATAGATTTTATTTTTATGAATTGTTTTATATACTAAACCTATTTTTCTGAATTATAAAACAAAAGTTATTGATTTAACAAGATTTAATGATTTTATTAAATTTCTGGAATATTTAAATTTGGACTTACAACATTTTATCTATATCTTAAACATGGAATATCTTTTTACACCACATCCAGAGCTACCATAGGTCAGTGACTAGTGGGGTCAGGCCACGTTAGTATGCAACCTAGGCGTGGTCTGGTCAATTGGTGGACTGGGTCAAGGGTGAGGCGAGCATGGCGTCAGGATGAGGTCAGCACGGCCCCACTTCGCCGGCCCTCCTCAGATGATCGTCGGAGCATGCGTTTGCAAGCGCGCGGCCAAACGAGACTACACATTCGAATGAGTAGTACACGGAGAGTATACTAGTGGTGGCGTCGCCCTTGATTGGTCATCGGAACTACTTTAACGACGACGACTGACGGTGGCGTATGGCGGCGCTACGGGGTGAGCATTCTAGAGAGTGCGATAGGAGTAGAGGAAAGATGCTTTAGCATCAGTGACTCACCCTAGTTGCAGCGGTGGTGCCTGTGAGGACGGATGCGGTCGGAGACGAGCTCTCCGACCAGGATTCCGGCGAACTACCGCGGAAAGGAACAACAAAATTAGCCCTCCCCAGTGCTCCCCTTGATGCTGGACTCCACCCAGAGGACCTACGGAGCATGGGGCTTCTCCAGGCTACTTGCAAAGGAGAGGAGAGGTGCGGCACGACGGCGAGGTTAGCTAGGGTTTCGGTCTCGAGGAAGCAATCGAGAGAGAGCTTTAGAGGGAGAGGGAGTGGATGAGGATGAGGCAGAGCTGCATCGTCGTGGCCTCCTTATCCCCTCTGGCGGTCGGCGGCACGAATATCCATGCCAGCGAGCGGCGGCGCTACTGCCAGCGAGTTGCTTCGGGGCGAGCACGAGGTAGATCATAGCGATTAGGTGGACAGAGGGGTACGCGGGACTGGGCCGTTGTTGGGCTTCGACGAACCGAGCGGAGGAAGCTGGCTACGACTCGCGAGCTACAGATAGGCAGAGGAAATGCTGGGTCGGCCTGCTGCTCGGGCCAGATCCTTCTTTTCTTTCTATTTACTATTTTGTTTTCAGATTTGAATTTGCTCATTTGATTTGAATTTTCCTTATAGAATTTGTTTGTTGGATAGTTGTAGTAATAATAAAGTGTATTAAGGTTCTTTTATGAGTTTTTAATATAATGATATTATTTCTTTATTTTATTTATATAGGTACTTTTGTCATGGATCTTTAATTTCATAACATCCTTGAATTTATTTAGAATCAAGAACATAAGAATGGGAATTTTAGTAATAGAAAACAATTAACCATTATTCTGAATAAAATAATTAAGGAACTTATATGGGTTCTTCATGGTTATCATATATTTCTATGATTTTTATCAGGACCTGCTATTGGTAGGAATGGTTCATTCTAGAGTTTATATTATTATTTTATAAATGTGAATGAACATTATGGTTCAGGACATATTGCCCTTATATTTGTGATCATAAATGATATCACCTTTTTAACATAACTAAGTTATTCTCTATAATGACTTAGGAGATAGAATTGCTAACGATTGTTTCTAGGTACATATGATTTTAATGTTTTGAAGTGGCAAGGATATGCATGAGTGAATTACTATAGGAAAATATTCATATAGGTCATTGGGAGATAAGATGATGAACCAAACCTATGAGATAGATATTAAGTTTAATTCTAGCTTTAAGTTGGAGGGTTTACCAAGAATTCTTATCTTCCATACTTCATAGGTATTGTCTTCTAATTAAGGAATTCCTTTCCTAGATATACCACTTCTTCATATCCATCATCATGTGTTAACATGATGAGCTTCATTTCACAAGAATATTCTTATCAACAATTTATCCTCCTATATCCATTTGTGAATGCAATGAGCTTGACACTAAAGCTCTATATGATCTCCTCATAGAGATAATTCTCATATCTGGGAGTTTATTTGAGTTTACTCTCTTACTTAGATAATTCTCATATCTAAGTTCACTTGAGTTTACTCTCTTACTTCACAATTACTTTGTAATCTTACTTATGAATCTTAGAAGCTTGTCACTGAAGCTTTTCATAATATTGTCATATCCATACTTGGTTATATCAATTTACTAATGGTAACCTTTAATCAAACAGATGGTTACTGTTGACTCCATTTACACATCTTTTTTCATTCACCACTAATATTACTCCAACAAATGTATATATCAAATCCTACTTTACCTCAAGTGTTTAGTATTTCCTAAGAGGATTATACTACTTTATAACTCAATGTTGTTATAACTTCCTCTTAAACATCCTATCTTAACTCCGCTTATCCATGAACTCATACTCCAACCTCCCATTATATTAATGTGACTTATTATAACTAACCTAGGATAATATACCTATCATGTTTAGTCCACCAATGTCACTTATAAATGGTACAATCAATCACTCCTAGGGACTTAAACATGGTAATTATAATCATTTGATCATTTATGGCTTAGGTTTCCAGTTGGCTAATCAATGCCTTCATCAATACAACATTACAGTTATATTATAATTATCTTCTCAGTATCTTTTACTGAATAGAAGATTTTCTTCCTTGACTATACCTTCTTAATTCAATAGGATTACTCCTTGTAACTATCTTCAATATTTATCCTTATAATCCTTTTGTTACCACCCATACCTTTATTTCAAATAATGTAAGAGTCCCAACCTTTAATAAGGTAGAGATCCCTGTGTTTACAATGCTAGTCCCTGGATCAATAGCTAGCATCCACAGTTTAAGATGTAATATCAAGAAACAAAGGTCATAATACAACTTTATAACCAGGAATAAAATAATACATTACATCTTACATAGCTCATTTGGCTATCTCATTACAATGCAGCAGAAATAACTATATAGCATGGAGTCCTTCATCTTCAAAGTGCCAAAGGTAGATGTTGGTTGTAGACTTTGTAATCCTAATCAAACAATCTTCACTAAAATCAATCAAACCTGCAACATTACAAGTTACAGCCACAAGGGTCAATACATTTGAATTGTATTGGCAAGTTTCACTACTAAGTATAATATAAGTGGATCCTATCATAACATGCAAATTTGGCTAAGTAGAGTTTTAGGCTCATTTGCATAAAGCAATATTTTATCCTATCTTTTCAAAATGGTTTTGGTCCTCTGGCAAGTCCTTGTCAAAATCTCTTGAGCACCTTGGTAACCCCAAGTGCATCAAGTTTTGTCAAAATCTCTTGAGCTCCTTGGTAACCCCAAGTGCATCAAGTTTTAAAAGTTTTCTTTTAGAAATTAGAGTGTCGAGATCTTCCATAGCTTCAGGCCTTAGTTGCTCAGTATTGTCCATAACCGGGGACACGGCTAAGTACTTAGATTTTATTATCTTCTGCAGAAGTTGTACACTTTACCCACATGACACAATCCCATCTTGATGCCACCAGTGGCCGCTGGATGAGTACTCACCAAGATGGAGTACTGGCAGATTGAGAATGTGACAAAGTCTTTCCATAGGAGTCCTCCCAATACAAAATGCTAGCTTGTCTACCAGGCACAAATGTAGGGTTGCTCCCTTACACAAATCTAGTTAACCTGAAGATGCCAATGCTTGGGACTTCCACTATGTAGTTGACTAAGCTAGAGCCCATTTAGCATGTGGTTGTACACGGAAGCCACTGTACGAGAAACATGTTCAATCTCTAAGTTTCCTGGGTGGTTTCCTTTGGAGCACAACACAAAGATATTGCCATAGACATGGTTCCTTTTGTTGCCACCTTCTCCAAAATTCAAAGTAACCTTGGCCACCCAGGTGGTTCATTGAGTCCTTGTTTTATTATATAAAACATAAGTCTTTTCTCAATCTCATAAAATCTCAACATGTATCTCTTTTCAAAAATATAGCATGGCTAAGCATGTAAAAACTACAATATTTTCACTAAGGAGTGTATAGGGAATCCTATTAGGATTTAGCATAGCATAAGTATAAAATTCTTTTCATGCATGTTTTCAAAATCCACTAAGTATAATGAAAATAGTAGGACTTTAGATGATAGTGTAACTTGCCTTTTTGGTAGGGAATGATGGTTCACTCCTTGATCTTGCTAGTCTCACACTTTGCTAATTTCACTACAATCAATCAAGCAAACTCTATATCAACTAGCATTCCAAATAATCAATCAAACATTTCACACACATAAAACTATGGGATCTAAGATCTAAGTCATGCATGTAAGCATGCAAGAGATGGTTCTATTTGCAAAGATGGTCTCCACTAGGCTCCTAAACTTGGTAAGGTCCAAAGTGGTCATTTTTCCAAAGTGTTAAAGTCATTTGCAAAAGGATTTTGTCCAAAAACCATTTTTAAATCCAATCATCATTTTATGTGGTGGAAAATATTTTTATCAAAGCAACAACTTTAAGTTGTTCACAAAATAAGTTGTTGTTTCTCAAAACTTGGTGTTTAGGGTCAGTAGGTTTGGTCCAAAGAATTTTCCCAAAGTTTTTACTCCAAAAACATTTTCATAACAAAACCATTCTTTTTGTTTGGCTAGAAATGGACTAAATCAATTAATCTATCCTAAATTTCACCAAATTCATTTTTAACTCCATGGGTTGGTTCCTAGGGTCAGTAAGTTCACAACAAACCATTTTGCCAAGGTTTCAAACTCAAAAACATTTTTGAATCATTTTTCTAATCTAAACAAGCAATCAAATGTTTCTGCATAATCAACCAATCTAACAGATACTATTTGCTAAACCAAAGGCATGGTTGGCTAGAGTTTGTTCCACTGATTCCTACGGTATAAAGTTTGTAATTTTTGGACGTGTGGATCTAAAGTTATAGTGTTTTCAAATTCACAAACAATTCTGTTTTCAAATTTCTGTTTAAACCAAAACTGGCCACGTGGCGCAATCTAACTGGACGGTACCGCTTAGTGCTTATCAGCCCTTGTGGATCGTTGGATCTAACTTAAAATGCACGGCTCTGATCAAACGTACCCCTTCGTTTTAATGAATCTATCCTAGCCAACGGATCGAGATCCAACGGTTCACAACAGCCAGACTATAACTGGGCGGCGCTAGCGGCGGCGGACGGCGGTGCGTGCTCGGCCAGTGATCTTGCCGGCGAGTTAGGTCGCGCGGGAGAGGGGTAGGATGCTCACCATGCTCGCCAAAGTGCAGTGAAGCTCAAGACGTGATCAGTTCGTCGAGGGGCACACTGGAACGGGGTGGATTGCTCGCCGGAGCTTGCAGCGGCGTCGAGTGCTTCTGGTTGTCGTCGGAGGTGAGGTTTGAGGGCGCGCTGAGGCAAACAGACCATGCGGTTAGCTGCGTACGGTACTAGGGGTCACAGTAGCATCATTGATAGGTCTTGGGGCAGTCTGTACTCACCGGGGAAACTCGCCGGAGTCGAGGCAGGAGGCGGTGATGCTCTGATGTTGAGGTTGCCGAGGCTATGGTGCTCGCGCGGGTGTGAGGTTGGTGCTGGGAGACGCGCAAGAAGAGGGGTAGCAGGCTCGTGTGCTCTGGGAGGTGGGGGCGGTTGGACAGCGCCGGAATCGGCTGGTGAAGCTCGTCGGAGCAGTGGAGCTCGAGCTCGAGATCGAAATTGGGGCAGCCTGGAGGCAGAGGGGAGGCGGTGTCTGGGGGAAACGGAAGAGGGGAGGCAGGCGCTCTTATCTTGCGTGATGGCTAGGCGAATTAACGCGGCAGTTAACGGGGATTGATGGTGCTATCAACGGGCAGAAACGACAGCGAGGTGGGGAGTGGCCACCGCGGGTGAAGACGACGACCGGCGACGTGGGGCCGCGATGTCTGTGAGAGAGAGGAGGAGAGTGTGGGGCCTGCTAGTCAGTGACTTAGCGGGTTTGCTTCTGAGTGAAAATGTTTCGCGAGTGGGGTAAACAGATGGGCTGTGTTGTTGGGCCAGTTTAGTGGGTCGAGTCTGATTCCATTTTTTTTATTCTGTAGTCTTTTTTCTTTTTCTGAAACTATTTCCTGTTTTGAAAATCAACCAAACAACACTCAAATCAAACAAACAAAACAAGTCAACAATCATCAAACCTTTCATTTGAATTGGGTTCTGTTAAACACATAAACCAAAGTCCAAAATGAAATATTATTTAAATCTTTTTAGGTTCCATTCATTAATTAAATAAAATGGACCATTGTTATTAAAATAAAATAGGATTTGTTTTAATTAAATAGTCCTTTTGAAATCTAATTATTTTCAAAACCCAAAACAGTAGGTTTTATTTGAAAATACAAAATGCTTGGAAAACTCATTATAAATACATAAATAAGTTTTGGAGGTTTTGGAAATAGTAAAACCTTTATTAATAACATTTGGATATTAAATCCTTATTAATTTATTTAAATAAACCTTTACTATTTTATCAAAACAAAATGTTTTATTTCAAAAGTTTGGCCAAGGTTTAATTTGGCTCTATGGAATAATCTTTATTTATAAAACTTCTATTTCATTTGAAAACCAAATCCTTTTATTTAAAAGATCCAAAATAGCAATTCCAAAATATTTTATTTTCCTTTTATTAAATGTTTATTTTTTTAAATAACTTCTCTATCTATTTAGAAGTGAGTTAACTCTATCAATTATCATATTGGTTTGATTATCTTTAGTAACTCCCATCCTATAGATGATAACTTCAACTAGCATTTCTACTTCCTGATCCTACTTATTTCTTTATAGACCTTATGTGAATGCTATGATAAGGACAAGCATTGATAGATAAAGAGTTAATAAGATAACAATTGCTAAATCAATAGTTTATCTCTCAACGTTGATTAACATCAGATACAAGATTGTGGTTCAGTAGAGATGATAAAAATTGATATGGAAAGAAAGATATATGACGAATAATCTTGTCTTAGTTTCGTTTCTACTCAACCTCACTTAAGAGTTAAGGTTAGGGATTACCATGATACTCATGGTATAAGTATATAAGATTAAAATAAATCCTAATTTAGTTCTTAAATTCTTGTTACTTGAGTTGTATCCTCAATTTAGTATTTAGGAATTTTTGTAATGAGTACTATGACACTGGTGGAAAAAGGGCCTCCAGTCCCGGGACGCAACTGGCTCTAGTCCCGGTTTTGGGCCCGGGACTGCGAAAACGGGACTAGAGCCCCCCCCCTCTAGTCCCGGCTCGCTACGGCCCACGACTAATAATAGCCACGTGGCTGTTTCAGCGCCGCGGGGGGCGGAAACCCTCTAGTCCCGGGCTGTAACACCACCCGCGACTAAAAGGTTTCCTGCCGCGGCAAAGATTGTGTATTTCCTTTTTTTTTGCCATTTCGTTCCTTTTTCGTTTTGTGTTTCACTATAATTCAAACATATATTTCAGTATACATATTATACGCTACTACATACACACTACACGTCGATGCATTTATATAATTAATTGATCCCTTGCAAGCATACATATAATCAATCATATCAAAAGGAATAAATGTTTTGAAATTACATGGTCATTGATGAATATATATATCATATCAGCTACATGAAGATGACTAAGGCAAATCTAGTTCCACGTCATCCGCATAATGCTCTCCATGTACATCAAGGACTTCCTTCATCATAAATCCCGCCAGCTCCTCTTGAATTGCTCTTATGCGCTGGTCTGGCTCTAGTTTCTCCCGCAAATCATAAATATAATGTGAGCCAACTTTACGCTCACTGGTCAACTCGTGGATGTACTCGCAGACGTAGTATCCACATAAATGAGTTCCCGGTGGCTGCTGTAAACTCTTCACCATTTTATAAGTTAGCTCCTCTTTGAATGGACCTGGTATTTTCTGTCTGAACTGTGTCCAACACCTGCTCGACAAAGAAAATGAACAAAGGAGTTATTCGTTACTTGATATCAGGAAATGAATGAAAGAGGACGATATAATGCGATAATGATTGAAATTACTTATGGAGCATTGCTTTCATGTCGCTCCACTGCTCTTGGTCCCAACTTAATGAGTCGTGGACTTCAACTAGGGACTTGTCAACTTGAATGTTTAGCAAGATCCAATGGAATCTGCGGACGTTTACATAAGCATACATGCATAGCTTATCCAGTAAGCAAAAATAAAATGTGTACAAGATATAAACACTCACTTGAAGTTGTAAGGAAATAGTATTTCCTTAACAAAATTATGCTCGTTTAAGAACCTGCACAGGTCTTCCTCCACGTACTTGGGGTGATTCTTTAACGTATATTCATTAATGATATATGGGTCAATGAACTCAACGTCGTATCTTCTAGCTCTTTTGCATTCAAGCATCTTCATTCTGCAGAATATAATATCATCATACAAAAGGATATATAGTTAGGATAATATATTAAATGCAATGAACGAGCTGAGCTACAAACTTAATTATAGAAATAAATAACTTATAGACAGTAGCAACCAATGATAGATTTGTCGAGGGCGCGCTGGTTGTATAACTGAAACAGTTCGGTCATTTGAACCTGTATCGAGTATGGTTTGAAGTGATGCTCCTTTCTAATGTCCACCGGAAACCAATCTTTACGATGCTTTTTTATGCTTGCGACATGTACCATTCGTGCAGATTTTGCATATGTGTGGATAGACGCGCGAGCTCCTCATTACTGACTAGAGCCTCCGCTTGGACATACTGCAGTACTATCTGACCCACTGGCATATCTTCATAGCCTAAATATTAACCAAGAGACATATTTGCTTCGTTAGCAAGTGCTTTGGCCTACGATACAGTGATTCCCATAAGTGCAGCATTATTACAGGCTCTAGGGTCAATTATTTGCATGTCCATATCCATTTCAGCTCTGAAGGTCTTGTCGAGGTCTGAAATGACTTTAAGAGGGGCGACCGATTGATTCTTCTGTGCTCCGAGATGGGCAACTTGCTTCTCGCTTTTTGCACTCGTAATTTTTTTCTTCTGTGCTTTCTTAATAATCTCCCGGTCATAGTCTGATTCCAGATTCATCGATATCTGGGATGGTTGCTCAAGAAAGGACTTAGCCCACTTTTTGGTTTTTTCATTATATATCGGCTTTGGCTCAAGATTTTTGGGTGCAAAATGCGCCTTAACTTGGGCAGCCACATCCGCGTTAGTTTCCTCATCGGTCTTGTCATAAGGTCTCTTTGGAAGAGCCGGCGGGATATCGACTACCTTAAGCGTTTGACCTTTCTTTGATGTGGGGCGCGGGGGACCGTCGAACTTCCGTTTCTTTGACGAGCTAGTAGTATTGCACGGAGGCAGAGGCGGAGATCGAGTTGATGTACTCCTGCTGCGGCGATCGTCAGCGGGGCGGGGTGGACTTAGAGGTTGGCGATAATCGGGTTGGGGTGGACTTGGAGGTTGGTGATAATCGGGTTGGGGTGGACTCGGAGGTTGACGATATTCGATGCGGGGTGGACTTGGATTCCTTAGAGTCGGTGGCCTTGGCGCCGAGCTTGGAAACTTGATGTACTTTTTATTCCATAGAATGATGTTGCGCTTGACATCTCCTAGTTTCCTAAGGCCTTCAGGCGTAGCGATTTCAATCTCTAGGTCCGCAAAATACTCCACTATGTCATCCACCATGACACGAGCATATCCTGGTGGAATTGGAAGTGAATGGTGGAGTGCTCCGGTTAGACAAGGTAAAGCAGTGCCGATAGCCACCTTTAAGGACAGGTTGTTCATTGGCTGATGTAGCTCACATTGTGCCATCTCTCTGACATCATCCACGGGGTAGTGAGGAGTCGGTGCATCATCCAGCAGTGCTTGATCATCAGCACGGACCTCCGTGGAAGCCACGCTGCTTCTCCGTTGGCTAAGATCCAATGCAGGATCATCAGACCGCGGGTGAGTTGACGACGGCGGCCTTTGGATAATTTCATGCATGAGGTTCTTCAGATCAGCTAGGTCCCGCTCTACCCTGGAGATCCGGTCTGCCTCCCGGTCCTTCTTTCTCTAACGGCTTCTATAACTGGCATCGTACTGAGGAAACCCTTTCTTCCACGAGACACCGGCGCCTTTGCCTCGTGTTCGTCCTCCCTTTTCAGGATTCCCTAGGGCGCATGTCAGCTCGTTGTTCTCTCTCTCGGGACGGAACAATCCCAATTGAGCATCGTTCATTGCTTTAATAAGGTCTTGGGAGGGTTTTAGAATTTTATCATGAAATAATGTCTTCCCTGTTTCTTGGTCCAAGGATCCCCCGTGCCCGTACCACCAGTGCTTTGACCTCTCGGGCCATCCATCTGTACCAGGAGTGACGCCTCTAGCCCTCATTTCCTTCTCCATAGTTTCCCACTTAGGGACGGCACTCTTGTAGCCACCTGTCCCCATTTTATGATGGTATTTCTTGTTGGCAGCATTTAACGCGTTCTTTGCCGACTTTGCCTTTGCTTTATCAGATTGCTTGTACTGTACAAAATCGGGCCACTATTCTCTCAACTTCTCGTTTACTCCTTTGAAGTCTGGAGTTTTCTTTTTCGCGACATATCTCGCGTATAAACTTTTCTTGTGGTTCCGGTACAGTTCAGCCATCTTGCTCAGTGCCCACTCCTTGAATTTCGCTCTGTTTTCAAGCCCACCCGGCCTTGGGGTAATACCATCTACCTCAAATTCCTCATACTCTGGAGGTAGTATGAAATGCGCTATGAGCTTCTGCCAAAGGTCCTCTTTGGCATCATCGGTGACATAGCTGTTGGATTCTTCACCGTCTTTCTTTGACTTATTCCATTCTTGGATGGTGATCAGCAGGTTGTCCCTAACAAGCACCCCGCATTGATTTATAAACATCCTCCGGTGCTTCTCTGGAGAAATCGGTTCACCATCATCATCTATTTCTTCGATGGTGAACCTCTGATTACCATCCAACTTTTTGTTCGACCCTCGTTTCGTTCGAGCTATCGATTGCTTCGATCCGGTGGGCTAAAGGAAGAAGAGAGAGTGATTAATATATATCTAGATCAGTTAATGAATAGAGGTAACACGAGACTTTATATATATATATATATATATATATATATGTGTGTGTGTGTGTGTACCTCGCCGGATCCTGTCGAGGGGCCATCATTATTGTTGTTATTTGTTTGCCCTTCGTCCATCTGGTATTCCCCTTGGTACATTAGGTTTTCCTCTAGTCCATCACCGGATGGATTCAGATATGAGGATATCTCTTCCTCGAGCAAAATATCTTCGGCGCCAGTAGTAATATTAAGAGGAATTTCACCTCTTATCATGCCCTGAAGAAAACCTTCACCGATGCGACCAGGATCTTCGGATGGATCCATGACTTAATTATCTATAACAAAAAGAGAGTGAAACAAGTTAGAAAAAACAATAATCATAATAACTAAAACAATATAATCCTAATTATAATAATCCTAATATTATTTGTGCTAAAACAATAATCATAATAACTAAAACAAAAAGAATAACCCTAATCCTAATTCTAATCTGAATAAATAAAACAAAAAAATCACTAAAACAATAATCCTAATCCTAATTCTAATATTTTAATTTAAACAATAATCCTAATACTAAAAAAAACCCTAATATAAAAAAACTATAAAAAACTATAGAAAAAACTATAACATTTCCTAACATTTCCTAAAATTAATTGTGGTAAAACCTAATATTATTTGTGGTAAAACAATAATCCTAATATTAGTTGTGATAAAATAATATAATCCTAGCTAATAACTAAAACAAAAAAATAACGCTAGCTAATTACAATAATTAATAACCCTAGCTAACTAATAATTACAAAAAAAATCCTAGCTAATTCTAGCTAATTACAATTACAATAAGTAATAACCCTAGCTAACTAATAATCCTAATCCTAATCCTAGCTAATTACAATTACAATAATTAATAACCTAGATAACTAATAATTAAAAAAAAACCACACCCGCCCCTTCGAGCTCTCACCGATCGAGGCACGACGGGGCGGCACGTAGCGGGGTGGTGCACGGCGGGGCGGCACGCAGCGGGGCGGCGCGTGGCGGCACGGCGAGGCAGGGCCCGGCGAGGAGGCGAGGCGCGCGACGCGAGGCGGCACGAGACAGGCGGAGATCGAGCACGGCGCCGGAGCGGCTAGGCAACGAGGCGGTACGTGGTAGCACGGCGGAGCGGCGACACGACGGAGCACGCACGGCGAAGCGGCGGCGGAATCGGACAGCACCTTCCCTGCTTCGTCTTCGTCTGTGTGCTTCGTCTTCGTCGAGAAATGCGAAGTGTTGGGGCAGCAACTCCCCTGGCGCCAGAATATATAGGGACCCCCCTTTTGTCGCGGGTAAAGCCACGGCCCGGTACTAAAGGGTTTTCTCGGCCGCTTCATTTTTGCGCGCGCAGGCACCCTTTAGTCCCGAGTCCAGCCACGACCTGTGACTAATTGTTTTTTTGTAAATTTTCTTTTTTAATTCAAATCAAATATAAAAACTTTGGAAAATCATATCTTTTATTGTAATAATCCAAATAAAACAAATAATATGTCTATTATTATCAGAAAAATATAAAGAATCTTAATATAATATCCATTTATCTGTTTGGATCATTTATAAATTATTTCATTTGTAAATTTTCTTTTTTTATTTCAAATCAAATATAAAAACTTTGGAAAATCATATCTTTTATTGTAATAATCCAAATAACACAAATAATATGACTATTATTATCATAAAAATATAAAGAATCTTAATATAATATCCATTTAGTCCCGATTGTAGTCACAAACCGGGACTAAAGATATTTCCCGCCATTTCCCACCGCGTCCCGCCAAGTTTTCCCGCCCTTTCCTTTCTATGAGAGCTTTTAGTCCCGGATGTAGTCACTAACCGAGACTAAATATATTTCCCGCAATTTACCAAAGCTTCACGCCAAGTTTTCCAGCCTTTTCCCTCTATATTTAGGGCGATCGCGCCATGGCTATCCACACATCCACACCTTCCTCTCTTAGAACAATGGACAACGCCTACTGGGCCATTTTGACCCTCGAGGAGACCGAGGCGCTGTGCGCCTCCAACTACCCTTGTCCGCCGGGCTACTGGCCGCCCGCCGGCTGGATGCTGAGCGCTGGAGGGGTTCCTTTCCCTCCTGTCCCTCAAGGTTCCGCACGCCAGGCGGCCATCACAAACCACTTCTACCACAAGCTCACGCCGGAGCAGCGGATGGATCCCCAGTGGGATCCCGACAACTACGACACCTGGAATGCCTTCTTCGCTAATAGGCGGTAAAGGCAGCTTGCCAGGTACGAGGGTGATGGCCCGCCACCGGTGGACCACAACGAAGCCGGCCTTCGTCTGTGGTGGGCGAACCGTACTATCATCGGAGTGATGCGCTACATCACTGGGGGAGACCATCCTCGCCTGTGGTGCCCATGATTCCACCCGCCACAGAGCCACAAAAAGGCCCCACACCAGCCCGGTGGTAGCGGCATCGTCTTCCAGGAGACCCCTCCCCCGCCCGCCATGAATCCGAGGCTGGAATGGCCCTTGGTATATGCCATGGATGGGCTGAGGATCCCCGGAGTGGCAGGTGACGATGACGATGATGATGACGATGACGAAGAAGACCCTGAAGCTCCGTACTATAGGACTAGGCATGATTATGACTAAAGGGGGCAGCTTTAGTCTTGAATGTTAGCTAGTCCCGGTTTGTCCCGGTTATTAATATTAATAAATGTCTTGAGTGTTACCTAATAAATAGATGGAAATGCCTATATAAAGAGAGGGTTCATCTTTAGTACCGGTTGGAGAAACCAACCGCGACTGAAGGGATTGCAGCAGACTGGGCCAGGCAACACTAATAATAGGGGTGAGTGTAGACATTATGTCGTGCGGCTTGTACCTTGTCCCGGATGGTGTCACCAACCGGGACTAAGGATGAACCTTTAGTTCCGGTTGGAGACACCAACCGGGACAAAACATGAGTCAGCACTAATAATAGGGGTGAGTGTCGACATTATGTCGTGAGTGTCGACATTATGCCGAGCTGCTTGTACTATAAATAGGCATCCTTGTGAGTCCAGTCCTCCAGCTAGTTTGAGGCATCTCCAAGATGGTTTTCGAGAGAAGGGACACCACTATGGCCAGTTTCAGGGAGATGCCGACGGAGCCCAGTCCTCCGGTATCTCCGAGAAACTGGTCATAGAGGCACTCCCTAATATGTGAAATTAGTTAGCTCCCATGCGTATTGATCTAGTTAGAGAAATTACAAGCTGCAAGATGGTTTTCGAGAGCAGGGACACCACTACGGCCAGTTTCAGGGAGATGCCGCCGGATCCCAGTCCTCCGGCATCTCCGAGAAACTGGTCATAGAGGCACTCCCTAATATGTGACCTCACGCATTTGGAGATCAGATCTTAATGGTAAGTATGAATCGGGACTAAAGGCCCTCCTTTAGTCCCGGTCCAGCCACAAAACGAGACTAACACACTCAAGATTGTTTGCAGACAACACTATAAAAATGGACACATGGAGCATCTTCACTCATAAAATGTTAGAAATATTACATATCATTTCTTCGCGTGTGTTCCTTTCTGATCCCATCGTATCCATGGAGCATCTTCATTCATTAACATGATGCTTGGGTCATCCTTCACCGCGAAGGGCGGAATTTCATGAAACTTATCACAATGTTCTGACATGTCTCTCTTGTCCTCCACTCCCACAATGTTTCTTTTTCCTGAAAGAACTATGTGGCGCTTTGGCTCATCGTCTGATGTATTCTTTTTCTTATTTTTCTTTTTCTAAGTTTGGTAGACATGTACTTCACATAGAAAACCTGAGCCACATCATTGGCTAGGACGAATGGTTCGTCTACGTACCCAAGATTGTTGAGATCCAACGATGTCATTCGGTAATTCTTCTCTACCTCAACCCCTCCTCCTGTCAGCTTGACCCATTTGCACCGAAACAAGGGGACCTTAAAAGTAGGTCCATAGTCAAGTTCCCGTATCTCCTCTATGTAACCATAATAAGTGGTCTTTGACACATTGTTGTCTGTTGCATCAAAGTGGACACCACTGTTTTGGTTGGTGCTCTTTTTATCTTGGGCTATCGTGTAAAATGTATACCCATTTATCTCGTACCTTTGGAAAGTCGATATAGTCGAAGATGGTGATCTAGACAACAAGTATAGCTGATCTCCAAGAGTGTTGTTTTTGATGAGATGTTGCAACCAACCGCCGAAACTCTTCATGTGCTCATGTCTAACCCAAGAGTCATGCTTTCCAGGGTTGTTGGAGCGTAAGATTTTCTTGTGTTCCTCGATATATGGGGCTGCCAAGATAGAATTCTATAGAACGCTGTAATGTGCTTCGATGTAAGAATGTTCGTCCCTACATATTATTGATTTCCTTCCAAGAGTACCCTTTCCACTCAGTCTCCCCTCATACCGCGATTGAGGAAGACCAATCGGCTTAAGGTTAGGAACAAAGTCAACACAAAATTCAATGACCTCCTCTGTTCCATAGCCCTTGGAGATGCTTCCTTCTGGCCTAGCACGGTTACGAACATATTTATTTAAGATTCCCATGAACCTCTCAAAGCGAAACATATTGTGTAGAAATACAGGACCGAGAATGGAAATCTCTTCGACTAGGTGAACCAGCAGGTGCATCATAATATTGAAGAAGGATGGTGGGAACACCAACTCAAAACTGAAAAGACATTGGACCACATCATTTTGTAACCGTGGTAGATCTTCAGGATTGATTATCTTCTGAGAGATTGCATTGATAAATGCACATAGCTTCACAATGGGTACTCGAACATTATTGTAAGGTTCCCAACCTTTAATAAGGTAGAGATCCCTGTGTTTACAATGCTAGTCCCTGGATCAATAGCTAGCATCCACAGTTAAGATGTGATATCAAGAAACAAATGTCATAATACAACTTTATAACCAGGAATAAAATAATTCATTACATCTTACATAGCTCATTTGGCTATCACATTACAATGCAGCGGAATATATAGCATGGAGTCCTTCATCTTCAAAGTGCCACAGGCAATCATGTTGGTTGTAGACTTGAAATCATATTCAACACACTTAACTAACATCAAACAAACCTGCAACATAATAAGTTGCAGCCACAAGGGTCAATACATTTGAATTGTATTGGAAAGTTTCACTACTATGTAGAAATAAGTGGATCCTATCATTACATGCATATTTGTCTAAGGAGGGTTTAGGCTCATTTGCAGAAAGCAATATAGTTTTATCCTATCTTTTCAAAATAGTTTTGATCTTTTGAAAATCTTTCTGAACTCCTTGGAGAACTCCAAGTGCTTCTAATCCCTTGTTGTCACCATCAAGTTTTACTTTGAAAAATTGGAATGTCGAGATCTTCCATAGCTTCAGGCCTTAGTTGCTCAGAGTTGTCCGTAACCGGGGACACGGCTAAGTACTTAGAATTTTCAATCTTCTGCAGAAGTTGTACACTTTACCCACATGACACAATATCGTCTTGATGCCACCAGTGGCCGCTGGATAAGTACTCACCAAAATGGAATACTGGCAGATCGAGAATGTGACAAAGTATTTTCATAGAAGTCCTCCCAATACACAATGCTAGCTTTTCTACCAGGCACCAATGTAGGGATAAATTTACCTTACACAATTCCAGTTAACCTGAATATGCCAATGCATGGGTCTTCCACTATGTAGTTGACTAAGCCAGAGCCCATTTAGCATGTGGCTGTACATGGAAGCCACTGTACGAGAAACATGTTCAATCTCTAAGTCCCTGGGTGGTTTTCTTCTAGTGCACATCCAAAAAGATAGCCATATAAACATGGTTCTCTTTGTTGCCACCTTGTCCAAAACTTGAGTATCCTTGTCCACCCAGGTGGTTCATTGAGTACTTGTTTTATTATATAAAACATATATCTTTTCCATACTTCATATATTCATAACATGTATCCCATCCCAAATATATAGCAGGGCTAAGCTTACTACATCTACATTGTTTCCACTAAGGGAGATATAATGATATCCTATTAGGATTTAGCATAGCATAAAATATAGTAGTCCTTGTCATGCATGTTACAAAAATCCACTAAGTGTAATGAAAATAGTAGGACTTGTATGATAGTGTCACTTGCCTTTTTAGTTGAGAATGTTGGTTCACTTATTGATCTTGCAAATATCACACTCTTCTAATTCCACTACAATTCAATCAAGCAAACACAAATTCAACTAGCATTCCAACCAATTTATCACACATAAAATAATAGAAACAAGGTCATGCATGCAAGCATGCAAAAGATAGTTTTATTTAGAAACGTGGTTTCTATTAGGCTTTAAACATTTCCAAGATCACATTGGTCATTTATAAAAGTGATAAAACCATTTGGAAAAGGTTTTATCTATAAACCATTTTTAAATCAAATCATTATTTTATGTGGTTGAAAAATGCTTTTAGCAAAGCAATATTCTTTAAAGGGTTCACCAAATATATTTTAATTCTCAAAACTTGGTGTTTAGGGTCAGAAGGTTTGAATCAAATCATTTCCCAAAGGTTTTACTCAAAATTCATTTCTAAACCATAAACCATATTTTTATTTGACTAGAAATGATCTAACTCTAATATTTATTCCTTAACTTCACAAAAAACATTTTTAAATCCATAAGTTGGTTCCTAGGGTCAGTAGGTTCACAACAAACCAATTTGCAAAGATTTCGTTTTAAAATTATACCTAGAACAATTTTTATATTCAAATTATGCCTACACATGTCTCTGCAATTTCAACCAATTTTAACGAAGCAAACCATTAAACAAAGTGCATGGTTGCAAATTACTTGTTCCACTGATTCCATTGATATAAAATTTGCAAAATTTGGACGTGTAGAACTAAAGTTATGAAATTTACAAGTTTGCATATCAAATAGATTCTAATTTCTGTTTTTAAACAAAACCCTGTCCACGTGGCGTGTTCCTATTGGACGGTACCACTTCGGGTGGATCGAGCTCTCTGGACCGCAGGATTTCACTTAAATCGCACGGCTCAGATCGAGTGATACCCCTTCATCTAAGTTCTAAACATAGCCACTGGATAACGATCTAACGGCTCGCGGGTGTTTGACCATCCACTGGCGGCGCTGGCAGCGGCGACCGGCGGCGCGGGCTCTGCTCGCGATGGTTCTAGCGAAGCAGGAAGGAAGGGAGGGAGATGAGATGCTCAAAGGGTTCACAGGGCGATGCTGAAGCTCAATGTTGTCTTCTCCGTCGAAGGGGCGCTCGAGGTGGATGGCAATCGCTCGCCGGAGTTGCTCCTGGCGACGGGTGTGCTCAGGCGTCGTCGGGGATGGGGCTACAGGTCACCCTAAGGCAAGATAGGGGCACGGTTAGATGCGGGTGAGTGCGTAGACGATAGGAGCATCAACAGGAAAGCTCGGGGCGGTCGGAGTTCACTTGGGAAGCTCGACGGAGACGAGACAGACGGCGGTGGCGAGTGGCGTTGAGGTTGCCGACGTTCTGGAGCGGGCGCGGCCAAGCATCTGGCACTGGAAGATGCGCCAGGTGATGGGGAACAAGGCTGTATGCAGTGGGAGGCAAGGGGCGGCTGGTCGGCACCGGAATTGGCCGGGAACGCCGTCGGAGACAAAGGTGGTCGAGCTCGAAATTGGAGCAGCCTAGGGCAGAGAGGCGCTGGAAAGTGAGGGGAAAGAGAGAGGGGGGCACGGTGCTGAAGTGTGCGTGGTCATTGGAGAAATTAAGCCCACCATCAACGCGAATTGATCGCCGCAATCAAGGCAGCAACGGTGAGGGGGACGTGGTCGCGAGGTTGATGATGCTTTGCTGGCGGTGGGGTCCGTCTGTCTGTGAGGGAGAGAGAGGGGAGATGGGGTCCACTTGTCTGTGACTGCGCGGGTGCGCTAATCAATGAAAAACGGTTCACTGCGGGGGGTTAGTTGGGCTGGACTGGGCCTTGTTGGGCCAGATGGGTTGGGTCTGTTTTGTTTCCCTTTTTTTATACTGAAGCTTTTTCTTTTTCTATTTGGAATTTCTGTTTTGATTTTCAAACAAATAATTCAAACTTCAATTCAAATCAAACCACCACCAAACTTTGGGTATAGATTAATTCTGTTTAACAACATAATTCAAAGTCTAAAATAAAATAATTCTTTTATTCTTCTAAGATCTATTAATAATTAAATAAATAGACTTTAGTCTTTAATTCAAATAGGAATTAATTTATTTTTAAAACTCTATTTGAAATCCAAACAAAACCAAAACCTTTTCAGTAGGTTTTATTTGAAAATATAAAACACTTGGAAATCTTATTTAAAATACCTTGACAAGTTTTAGTGTTTATTAAAAAAATGAAAAAGCCTTTACTTTAATAAAATTGGATATTAATAAATCCTCATTATTTTATTTAAATAAACCTTTACTCTTTTGATCAAATAGAAATATTTTATTTCAAAAGCTTGGCCAAGATTTAATTTGGCTCTATAAAATAATCCTTATTTATTTATTCTACTTGGTTTTTTTGAAAACCAAATCTTTTTATTAAAAGATCCAAAATAGAGTTTCCAACTATTAAAACTTTATTTATTATTTATTTATCTTTTTAAATCCTTTTAGGATTTTATTGGATCAAAATAGGTTTTGATGTTTCCAATTGGTAGCTCTAAGAATTTCCAATATGGTAGCTCCCAAAATATAGATTTCTTCTTCCACATGGGTGCGTGTCCTTCAGCGTCCTTCGGAACAGATTTTCCTCCAGGACCCTTTCCAAAGGTTACCAGTTGATCCAAATCTTTGACCATATCAAATATATCAGCACCAGTATGCTCCTTAGGCTTCGTCTGGTGACATGCCAGACCGTTGAAATGCTTGCCTTTCTTTCTTAAGGGATGCTTGGCCAAAAGAAATCGACGATGCTCATTGTATACATTCTTCTTACAATGTTCCAAATATATACTTTCAGTCTCATCTAAACAGTGTGTGCATGCATTGTATCCCTTGTTTGACTGTCCTGAAAGGTTACTAAGAGCAGGCCAATCATTGATTGTTATGAAAAGCAATGCTCGGAGGTTAAATTCTTCCTGCTTGTTCAAATCCCACACGCGTATCCCGGGTTCGTGCCACAAATGTAAAAGTTCTTCCACTAATGGCCTTAGGTACACATCAATGTAGTTGCTGGGTTGCTTCGGACCTTGGATCAACACTGGCATCATAATGAACTTCTGCTTCATGCACAACCAAGGCGGAAGGTTATAGATGCATAGAGTCACGGGCCAGGTGCGGTGACTGGAGCTCTGCTCCCCATAGGGATTCATGCCATCTGTACTTAGACCAAACCTTAAACTTCTTGCGTCATCTGCAAAGTCCGGGTACTTTCTATCGATTTATCTCCATTGCGACCCATCAGCAGGGTGTCTCAACATCCCGTCTGACTTACATTCCTCTTTATGTCATCGCAACAACTTGGCGTGCTCTTTGTTTCTGAATAACATTTCAATCGTGGTATTATAGAAGCATACACTACTAGGAAAATGGCCTTTAGTGGCGCACCATGAAACATCATCTGTGGCGCACTAGCAGTGCGCCACGTGCCTTGCGCTACAGAAGTTTAAACTTCTGTGGCGCACTGCCTAGTGCGCCACCGAAGTTTAGAGACAGGCGTGGCGCACATGCCAGTGCACCACAGAAGTTTGGGCAGGTGCGCCACACGTATGAAACGATAACCGTGGTGCACTAGGTGCTATGCGCCATGGATGTAAATTTCAAAATTCAAAAAAAAGCAGCAGATCTGGATCTCGTCGTCAGTGCGGCCGCGCGTCGGTGCAGGTCGCCATCGCCGTCAGTGCTGTCGCGCGTCGGTGTCGTCGTCGGAACTGCAAGGAGGAGGAAGAGGAGAATAGGAGGAAGAGGAGGAGAAGAAGAAGATGAGGCAGAGGAGGAGAAGAAGAGGAGGAGGAGGAGAAGAGGAGGAAGAGGAGGAGAAGAAGAGGAGGAGGAGAAGAAGAGGAGGAAGAGGAGGAGAAGAAGAAGAGGAGGCAGAGGAGGAAGAGGAGGAGAAGAACAGGAGGCAGAGGAGGAAGAGGAGGAGAAGGAGGCCGCCGTTGCACCGCCGTCGCGAGGAGGAGGAGAAGGAGGCCGCCGTTGCACCGCCGTCGCCCGTTGTCACTGCGAGGAGGAGGAGAAGGAGGTCGACGTCGTGCCATCACTGCAAGAAGAGGAGAAGGGGAAGGAGGAGAAGGAAGAAGGAAGAAGGAAGAAGGAAGAAGGAAGAAGAAAGAAGGAAGAAGGAGAAGGGAAAGGGAAAGGGAGAGGAAGAGGGAAAAAGGGAAGGGAAAAGTGGAAAGGGAAAGGGAGAGGAAGAGGGAAAAGGGGAAAGGGAGGAGGAGGGCGGGGTGGGGATTCAAATTTGAATCCCGCCCAAGCTTATCCGTGGCGCACTAGGTGTAGGTGCGCTACGGATAAGTCGCCCTGTATTTTTTTTTTCTGCAGAAAAAAACGGTTTTTTGACCGTAACTTTTTACTCTTTTCGAATTTTGAAAATCTAAAAAATTGCTAAACGACCATAGGTGGTTGCGAGCAGATGCGAAATCTCGTTCTCGTCATTTTGGTATATTATACGATTTTTTTCGATATTGTATGCAAAAGTTACGGCCTTTTTACCGTGGCATAACTTTTTTTTGCAAATAAAGTCGAAACTCATTTTTGTTAATTTTACTAGAAGCTATACCACATTACCTACCTAAATATGAAAGGATTTAATTTTTTGAAGTGTTTATCATTTTCTTTTATTTTTTGCAAACCCTAAAAAGGCGATCCACGGGGGGGGGGGGTGGAGTTGGTGCATGCCACTACATCAAACTTCTGTGGCGCACTATGCCATGTGCGCCACAGATGCTTGTGGATGGTTCACAGCAGAGAGGGGCGTGCGCTTAGGCGTAGCGCACCCCTCCCATGTGCGCCACAGATGACACTAACAACCGTGGCGCACATGACTATAGTGCGCTACAGATGTTTGGCGTGCGGCCAACAGGGCCCTGGCCCACACACATCTGTGGCGCACTATAGTCATGTGCGCCATGGTTGTTCTAGTTACTAGTAGGGCACTGCCCACAGGTGAGCCACGCCTGTTTTAGCCGTGGGGCACTTCAACCATGTGAGCCACGGATGTGCTGATTACCTATAGCTGTTTTCCTAGTAGTGATACCACATCACCTTCGCAGGAACCCTCTTCCAGGGGGGGGGTCGCCCTCAACTTCACCAGGGTCATCTCGTCTAATCTTATACCGAAGTGAATTGCATACCGGGCATGCATCCAAATTCTCATACTCCTCACTGCGGTAGAGGATGCAGTCATTAGGGAATGCATGTATCTTCTGAACTTCTAAACCTAGAGGGCAGACAACCTTTTTCGCTTCGTACGTACTAGCGGGCAATACGATATCTTTTGGAAGCATATTCTTCATCATTTTCAGCAACTTTTCAAATGAGGAGTCAGGTATAGCACACTCAGCCTTCCATCGTAGCAATTCCAGTGTGCTGCCCAGCTTTTTCAGACCATTTCTACAATTTGGGTACAACAACTTTTTGTGATCCTATAACATGTGATTGAACTTCTCCCTATCCTTTTCAGTTTCACAATCTCTTCGTGCATCGGCAATGGTCCGACCAAGATCATCAGTGGGTTCATCATGTGTCTCTTCTTCATCCTCCCCTTCAGCATCCCCCATGGAAGTATCTCCGTACTCAGGGAAACCATGATAGTTGTCATCCTCCTCCTCTTCTTCATTGTCTTCCATTAATAACCCCTGTTTCTCCGTGCTTGGTCCAACAATTATAACTAGGCATGAAGCCGGACTTCAACAGGTGGCTGTGAAGGGTTTTTGAGTCAGAGTAATCCTTTTGATTCCTACATCCATTACATGGACAGAATATAAAACCATTGCGCTTGTTTGCATCAACAACACGAATGAATTCATGCACGCCATTAATGAACTCGCCAAAGCGTCGGTCAGTACCGTACATCCATTCCCGGACCATCTGCATTATAGTAAAAGTATATCAAAAACCATTACACAACATGATAAAATTATTACAAGTTATATTGAGAGCTTCTAGAGCATTAATTTTGAATTTTGAAAAATTTACATGCACCAATTTGTGAATTGCAAAAAACAATCAACATGATAAATGTGGAGTTTTTTATTATTGTTCTATCAGTGAAAACCTCATTCCATTCTAAGCTCTGAAACTCTAAAATTACACATTTCAATTTTCAGTAACTATGTGCCTAATCAAAATTTGTTACACATATATATCAAAATCCTTCTAGCTACTTCTAGAGCATGTATGCATTTGATCCATATCTCTATACTTCTAGAGCATTATAGAGCTAAAGTAGCAATGAGAGCTGAAAGAATGAAGTTCTAACCTTTTAAAGCTTTGGATTTAGGTGTTGCAAACTAAATCTTGACAAATCTTGAGAAAAAAATGGCATGAACTCTCTTGCTTCTTTGAGAAAAATGGCCACCATATGCTTTAGGGCAGCAGGACAGGAGGCAGATTATATAGTCGTGGACAACTAGTCCCAGGCCGTGATACGACCCGGGACTAATAGTCCACGAAGGACCAGCTGGCCTGCTCCAGGTTATTAGTCCCGGGCCGTATTACGGACCGGGACTAATGACCTGGTCCGGCCCCGGACTAGTCACTACGGCCGTTTCTAGCCGTTAGAGGCCTCACGGCCCACAACTAGTGCTCCCACTAGTCGCGGGTTGTGCCATGCCGGGACTGCTGGGCTTGTTCTGATCGAACCGAAGATGGTTTTTCCAGTAGTGTGAGATGATTACTTAAGGATATGATATTAATTATTAAGCATTGTTATTAGGGTTTAGTTTTATTGCATTTGATCTACCCTTTGATCAATTCATGTTTACCCTAAATAAGGTTTTAGCAAAGGTCATATTGAAACTTATCGCAGTTAACTTGATGATTTACTTCAATTCCATCAAGTTAAGATAAGCTTCAATCACTTTGACAAGTTTTGTTAAAAAGCGCGTAAATTATTCGGATTTTCTATGCATGAATGCAAAGCACACATCTGGGTTCAGCTTATTTCTAAGCTCTAATGCTGGGATGTTAAATTAACCTCTCAGAATTTATTCCCTCATTTCGTTGAGAGAGAGAGAAATCGACGTGGAAAAGGTCGGTAACTGGCAGTACAGGTGGATCATATAGGCGCGTCCTGCCCATACCACTTAGTCGGTAATGTTTGTACCGACTTCGCTCAGGATAATTTAGGAAGAAAAGCTAGCACGGGCGCGCCGTACGGGCACCCGCCCGTACCAGTGGTTGTTACAGCCATTATTTATTCCTTTTTCTCCTATTTCCTTCCTAATTTGTTGAGATTCTTTTCTTGGCCGACCCTTTTTCCTCTTGTACGAGTTTTCCCTATTTCCGACCCTTCTTCAGCCTCACAAAGGTTTCCTCCCTCTTATATCAATAGATCCAATCTCCTTGATGTGCTAGCCATTTCTAGGCAAGGCAAACCTTTAGGTCTCATGGCTCCTTCATGGGATATCTTTCAGACCTCCTTCATTCAAGTCGATGACCGTGAAGCGCAAGGCCTAATCCCAAAGAATAAGAGGTATGCCTATGAATCCGATGATGAGGAGGAGAAGGAGGTGTTCAAGACCTTCATGGAGAAAACAAAGAGAGGATGGAGGAAGTTAGATTACCTCGCCATGGTGAAGCCTGAATATGAGGAAGCAAGAAAGCCCCATGGGAAGGGATGCACGGAATCTCTCAAGCTCATCGCCACCAACTACTCACATCTTGTAATCTATCTTCCAGTTTTAGCGTGTTTACTTTCCTTCATGCATGTTAGGGTTTTAATTCCAGAATTTCCATTAGCTGCATCATGTTCAAACTCTTTTGGTTCAAGGAAATATTTATATCCGTTGAGTTTCGAGATTTTATTTTTGAATTATTTTTTTATCTGTGATTATTTTATTATTTGTATGAATTAGGAGGAGTGTTATGATACTTGTAACACTGTTATGATTTTATGGCCTTCCACACCAACAAAGTATTGATTAATTAAGATAAGGAAATCTTGATAGCATATTATATTCACAAGTTTAACTCTATAAGAGCCATGAAGTGTAATAAACAGGTGTACTAGCAATTCTAATTTCAAGAAGCAGATTCACAAATATAACACAAGAAATTCTGATTTCCAAAGTAACATTACAAATAAGACTATACAATTTCCTACTTAGGCATTCACAAATATAACACAAGAAATTTAGAGTGTTATTTGTTGGAGATATGCCCAAGAGGCAATAATAAAATGGTTATTATAATATCTTTATGTTTATGATAAATGTTTACATCCCATGCTATAATTGTATTAACCGGAAACATTAATACTTGTGTGTTTTGTAAACATAAAAGAGTCCCTAGTAAAACCTCTTGTTAGACTAGCTTATTGATTAATAGATGATCATGGTTTCCTGATCATGGACATTGGATGTCATTAATAACAAGTTCATATCATTGGGAGAATGATGTGATGAACACACTCCTATAGTTAAGCGTAGCATAAGATCAAGTCATTTAAAACTTTGTTTGCTATAAGCTTTCAAATACATAGGAACTTAAATCCTTCAACCATGATATAATGTTAATCACCATCACCAGATAGATACTTTGATGAAATCAAACACCAATTAGTAACTAGGTTGTTATAAAGGTGGCATTAAGTATTCCGAAACTATGTGTTGAAGCACATGGATCAAGACTGGGATTTCTCCATCGATATGACAGATATATATACTCTAGGCCCTCTCAGTGGAATGTCATCCAGTTGGCTTGCAAGCATGTTACTAGGTCACAAGGGATCACATATCACGAAATGAGTAAAGAGTACTTATCGGTAACGAGGCTAAACTAGGTATAGAGATACCAACGATCAAACCTCGGATAAGTAAAGTATCGCGAGACAAAGGGAAATTGGTATCGTATGTAAATGGTTCACTCGATCACAAAGTAATCATAGAAATATGTGTAAGCCATATGAATTTCCATATTCCTCTATTGGTTATTGATCATAGAAGTGTCTCGATCATGTCTGCATAGTTTAAGAACCGAATTTTGTAATAGATATGTAATATGAGTTGGAGACCGAATTTTGTTCGGAGTCTCGGATTGAATCTTGGAAATCAGAGATCCAGAATGGTCCGGAGAATAAGATTCATATAAGGAAATTCCAATTTTGGGGTTTGGAAATGTTTTCGATGTTTTCACTGGAAGGTTCTAGAAGGGTCTAGAAGGTCCAATACCCCGGGGGTAGGGTTATTGAATGTGTCATACCAATGTGGAATGGTTGCATCATAACCTAGGTCACTTGGCTAGACAATGGGGAGCGAAATAATCAAACTCTAATTTGAATAGTCAAACTCCAATTTGAAAAGTCAAATTCCAAGTGGAGGGAGGAGAGGAAACTTACATGGGAGAGGTTTCCCTCTCCCTCCTTGCCGCCGGCCAACTAAGAGGAGATTGGGGAGGACTTCCCCTCCCCTTGCCGCCTCTCCCACCTATAAAAGGAGGGGGTGGGGCTGTAGGGGTTCGTAGCATGGAAAAAAAATTCTACCGCATGAACAAAAACAAGCCAAGATATATTTACTAGATTGTAGAAACGAGTCGATTAGAGTACTCACCCTCGAAGATTCCAAAACAGTTAACAAGAGCAGATTCTCGTGGATGATGTAGTCGTACACTTCCAATCTCAAGATCGCACAGACAATCCTTCTGACGCTGTGATCCAGTAGTGCTTCCGCAGTCGGTCACACGTCCGATACTCGATGAAGACCTTCCTGTCAACACCCAGATTTTTAATCCTGGATGCCTGTTATGCCATACATCACAATCCCAGGATTACCATTTTTGCGATACATAACAGAATTGGATACCATAGTACATCATCCATTACAAGCCGTACAATAAGTTCTTACACAAATAGGGATCTCATGATCCAGTTCTTAATTCAACATCAAGCAGCGGAATACGTAATAATAACGGAAGCGTAGGCGAAACTCAATCTTCGGGGTCACAGGCAATGCTGACGATGGGAGATGATCCTAGTTGTCGTAACCTTCCTGGGGTCCATCCTCCAGGTACTCCTCTTCATAGTATGGCCATGGGAATAGCCAGGGACAAAGCCATGAGTACTCTTTAAGTACTCGCAAACTAATACTAATAAGTGAAAGGGTTTTTTGATAATAGGACACTAGGCTGTAGGGTTATTTTGCCAAAGCCAGATTTATCTCTACTATGTTTAGAAGCAACTAATGCTAGTTGAAGTTTATAACACCTAAGTGGGAACTTGTATTTCATATCACAACCCTGTTGTGGTCAAGTAAAAGTCTCAATTCATTTCACAAGTCTTTTGAAAAGTCTGACGGGGGAACTGTATGGCCACTCCAACTGTCCATAACCGCGGACGCGGCTATTCGAATAGTTTGACACTCTGCAGAGATTGTACACTTTCACCACAACATTAGATACATCCGTCAGGAACAAATCCTGAATTCACCATACTCAGTATGCGGATAATCAATCCTAACCTTCAATTACACGCCCTAGTATAAGCACCTCTCCTGTGAGTTTGGCCTCCCAACCATGACCAACCGTCATCTTGGGTACTGCACAGGTGGACAATCTTCACAAGGTAGCCTCATCTCATACCTTGGCCGTGAGGGAACTAATACTAAGGTATATAAGTTTCCAGTCAAGCCCTACCCAATCTTCGGATATTGTGGTTGTACGATAAAATTGGAATGGTATCGCATCCAGACAACCATCACTTTTATAAAGGGCTAAGGCTCATGCCTCAACATTTTCATCACCATAAATCATCTGGTGTTCGGAAACACTTGTCAAAACATCTCCGTAGAATGATCCATCATTCTAAGGTTTTCATAACCATTTTCACCAAGTCTTCCCATCTAAATTTGATCAAGTTTTATGCTTAGCACTAGCATCTACCAGTGGGGATGGGTACTAATGAGGGGTGGTAAACTAGTGGAGTTTCCACTAAGTTCAATCTCATGCCTTAGGATGACATAAAGATTATCTAGCTTAGGTCAAGTTTTATGCTCTTTATGCAACCTTCAATTATCTTTCTAGAATCTACAAGTCACTTAAGTCAACTCTAAGTTAGAGCTTTGATAAAGAAATAAAGTAGAAGGCTTGCAACTAAAAATAGGATTGGGTTATCAAGTGTTTATGATCATATATACTTTAAGGCATATAGTGGGCATGGTAGCAAGCAGGTATTAGCTTGCACATTCAACTAGTAGTATTAGGCTTGCTAGAGTATCTTGCAAGTGTTAGATTGCATTGGTCCACTTAGTTAGTAAAGCTTGCCTTGTGCAGAGCAGTGGTTGAAGTTCTCCTCGGCTTCTTCTTCGTAGAATCCTCCTTCCTCCTCGTATCCTTGGTCGGTACTAGCGTCTATAAATAAATACGATGTACACAATCACCAAAAATACTTAACTACTTGCAATCATCACACACAAGAGTCCTATAGATGATCTAGAATCATCACTAACATTACAAGAATAAAGTTTGGTTTAATTCCTTTTATTTTTAGAAAAGTAATTTCTACTCATTGAAAAGCTACTTAAGATTTAATATTCTCCAAACCAAACATGGGATCGTGTTGACACATGTCATCACCACATATTTTAGTCCATGGGAATGTGATTTAAAGTGGTGTCACAATTTAATAAGGTTTTACCCTTTTATTGTAATTAATTAAAGTGGCTAGAAATGCCTATGTGGTATTCTTTTATTACTTGGTCATTATTTCTGTAAGTAAACCTCTATATTTTTATATATTATGAAAGGTATGGTTAAATGTGATTTTTGAGAGTTGGAATCAACTCAAAAGCTATTATGTTTTGAATTTGAAAAATGTTTGAATGCAGAAAAGCTTCTGCCTTGTTATTTTTACCAACGGGCTTGGATTCATCATTCCCAGACCTTTCTAACAAAATTGGTTTCATTCAATTTGGTGCAGTGAATCGACCTGGGTTGATTTTTGAAACTGGGTACAGAAGTGTGTTTGAAATAAAATGAAAAAGGTTAAATTCAAATAACTGGGCTGCGCGGGAAGCGATACGGGGCCGGCCTGCTAAGCGCAGCGCTTCCGCGGGCTGTTTAAGTGGTTGTCCCCACACGTCAGTGGGACAGGGGGTGTGAAACGGTATGGGGCGATATGGGACGTTCGATCTGGTTCTAATCCAACGGCTGAGAGTCATCGTCGACGTTGCGCAACGCCGACGAGACAGAAACCTAGCGCGGCCAGTGAGGGTTGCTGGGGGCTCACCGGGGTGCATGCTCGGCACGGGCGCGACGTTCCTGGGTGCTCTGGTCGGTGTCTTCGAGGCAGGGCTAGTCGAGAGGGGGCGGTGAGGCATGGGTGATCTCCCAGACAAGGTTGGCACGGCTAGTTTCTTCCCTATCTTGCTGTCTACACTGGGGTGGCATGGGTGGCTTCGGCTGTTCACCATTGATGGCATTGCCAAGCTCACAGTGGTCCTAGTGATTAGTTAAGATTGTTAGATGATATACTAAGGCTAGTGGTGTCCAGAGAGGGAACAAGTTAGGCTCAATTCACTGCTCAAAACAGTGTTTTGATTTTGTTAGATTTGTATTTGCAAGGTGTTTGATGAAATGGCCGCAAGAATTCAAATTTTGAATTTTGAAAATATTTTTGGTGGGTGTGCTAGGTTGGTGCTGGTGAGTCTCCAGATGCTTGTGTTTTGAATTTTGAGCTTGTTTGAGTGGTTTTTGAAAAAGTGGGTTCTTCTCATATGATAAAGATTCAATTTTGAATTATCATTTAAACTATGCATTTGAAAGTTTCTGGATGATCACAAAGTAGGCCTTGATACTTTGTTATGAGTACAATCAAGGGGTGCAAAGATCCAGAAAAGTTTCTATTGGGTTCTGAAAGTTTGAGACAGCCAAAGTAGGCATGGGAGTTAAATTGGTCAAAATGACCATTCACTCATTTAGCTTTGTTTTGATTTATTTGTCTTTGAGAAAAGTGTGGGAAATGTTTAGATGATGTTTATTTCACCTAAGCATCCATTTACAAGCAAAGGAACACACAAACAAGTTGGTTCAAAAGAATTTCAAATTAAATGCATACACGTATGCATGCTTTCATATTTTTATTTAGCAAATTTTTTTGTTAACCCTAAATTTGATGATTAGAGTTTGATGATCCAAGTTTAGTATTTTTGGGATGTTACAAACCTTCCCCCCTTAAACAAAATCTCGTCCCGAGATTTGAAAAAGGACGAAAAAGATTACCTAGGATTTGAAGAGATCGCAAAACTCAGTCCTGGTGTGATATTCGCGCTCCTAGGTATCTTCCTCTTCTGTGTGGTTGCTCCACTGAATCTTGAGAAACTTGATGCTTCGGGTTCGGGTAGTTCTGAAGGCTTCTTCCAAAATACGGATGGGTACTTCGGGATAGGTCAGATCATCGTTGATCTCTATGGTCCGGTGGTCGATGTTCTTGAACACTTCGGTCTTCTCTAGGACTACGAGACACTTACGAAGTAACGAGATATGGAACACATTATGCACGGCTGACATCTCTTCGGGTAGTTCCAATTGATACGATACTTCTCCTCGACGATTCAAAATCTTGAAAGGTCCGATATATCTGAGGGCTAACTTTCCCTTGAGTTGGAAACGCTGCATTCCTTTCAATGGCGACACTTTCAGATAAACAAAATCTCCTATGTTGAAGGCGAGGTCTCTACGTCTCTTGTCGGCGTAACTCTTCTGTCTGGACTGGGCAGTCTTGAGGTGCTCACGAATCTTGTGAACCTTCTCTTCTGCTTCTCGTAGGATGTCAGGTCTGAAAATCTGACTCTCTCCTACTTCCGACCAGTTCAAAGGGGTGCGACACTTTCTTCCATACATAAATTCAAATGGGGCCATTTGCAAACTGGCTTGATAACTGTTATTGTAAGAAAATTCTGCATATAGCAAACAGTCTTCCCACTTGGATCCATATTCTAACACACATGCTCTCAGCATATCTTCGAGTATTTGATTTACTCACTCCGTTTGTCCATCGGTCTGAGGGTGATACGCGGTACTGAAATCTAGGCGGGTTCCTAAACCTTCTTGGAATTTCTTCCAGGATCTCGAGGTAAACTGAGTTCCTCGATCCAATACGATGTTCTTGGGGACTCCATGCAAACTAACTATTCTAGTGATGTAAAACTCTGCTAGCTTCGAACTCTGATATGTGGTCTTACGGGCAAGAAATGGGCGACTTTGGACAATCTGTCCACTATGACCCAGATAGAGTCATTTCCCCTACTAGAAGTAGGCAGTCCAGTGATAAAGTCCATTCCAACGGAATCCCATTTCCATTCCGGAATCTGCAAGGGTTGCAACAATCCAGTGGGTCTTTGATGTCCCGCCTTGACTCGCTGACATATGTCACACTTGGCGATATAGCTTCCGATTTCTCGCTTCATCTTATGCCACCAAAATTGCTCTTTCAAATCTTGATACGTCTTAGTTCCTCCGGGATGGATGGAATAAAGAGTATCATGAGCCTCCTTCAGAATCACTTCTTTCAATTCAGAATCTGCTGGTACACAAAGGCGTCCTTTGTACCACAGAACTCCTTCTTTGTCTTCGGTGAATCTAGGTACTTTGCATGTACCGATACGACGCTTGATTCCGTCAATACTAGCATTTCCCTTCTGCACCTCTTTAATCTGACTGATCAAAGTGGGCTGGAATTCTATGCTAGCCAAATATCCTTCACTCACTAATTCCATTCGAAAATCTTCCATCTCTTTGTGCAAACTTGGTTGCTCCTTCAAAATCATGGAGTTCAAGCGGCACGACAATCTGCTAAGGGCATCGGCTACCACATTGGCTTTACCAGGGTGATAGTGAATGTCTAGGTCGTAATCCTTGATTAGCTCAATCCATCTTCTCTGCCTCATATTCAGCTCCTTCTGAGTGAATATATACTTTAGGCTCTTGCAATCCGAATAAATCTCACAACGGTTTCCCATCAGGTAATGCCTCCATGTCTTCAGGGCTAGAACTACGGCTGCGAGTTCGAGGTCATGGGTTGGGTAATTTTGCTCATGTTGCTTCAATTGTCGAGATAGATAAGATATAACTTTGCCTTCTTGCATTAGCACACATCCGAGACCGATCTTGGATGCATCACAATACACATCGAAGGGCTTCGTGATATCCGGCATGATCAAGATTGGGGCTGAAATCAATCTCCTCTTGAGTTCTTGAAAACTCGCTTCACACTTGTCTGTCCATTCAAACTTCTTGTCCTTCTTCAGCAATTGGGTCATGGGTCTAGCGATACTCGAGAATCCTTCTACGAATTTGCGGTAGTATCCCGCCAATCCGAGAAATGCACGAACTTGGGTTTGAGTGGTTGGGGCTTGCCAATCTTCTACATCTTTCACTTTGGCAGGATCGACGACAATTCCTCCGGCTAATACAATATGGCCGAGGAATCCTACCTCCTGTAACCAGAATTCACATTTGCTAAACTTTGCATACAGCTGATGCTCTCTAAGGCTTCCAAGAATGGTCCTTAGGTGTAGCTCACGTTCTTCTTCTAATTTGGAATAAATCAGAATGTCATCGATGAAAACAACGACAAACTTATCCAAGAAGTCCATAAAAATCTTATTCATGAGATTCATGAAATAACCGGGGGCATTGGTTAATCCAAAATACATGACTGTATACTCGTACAATCCATATCTGGTAGTAAAGGCAGTCTTTGGAATATCCTCTGCACAAATCTTGAGTTGATGATAGCCAGTCCTAAGATCAATCTTAGAAAACACTTTGGCACTGGTCAACTGATCAAACAAATCTTCTATCTTGGGCAAGGGGTACTTGTTCTTGATGGTGACATCATTCAACTTCCGATAATCTATACCCAAACGGTTACCTCCATCCTTCGTGTCCACAAACAAGACAGGTGATCTCCATGGTGACGCACTTGGTTGAATCAATCCAATTTCCAGCATGGCATCGAGTTGCTTCTTTAGTTCTGCTAGCTCTAACGGGTTCATACTATAGGGTCTCTGGGCTATGGGTCCAGTTCCGGGGATTAGTTCGATGATAAACTCGATATCCCGATCTGGGGGCATACCGGGCAAAACATCTGGAAATACATCGGGGTATTCACAGACTATCCGGACTTGGTCAATGGTAGGTTGGGCTATACTCTTGTTGCATTTGAATTGGCGAGGTAAGGTTTCAGATATATGCTCGACTGATATTTCGGCTGTACTGGTCATGGTTAAGGCTTTCTTGGCACAGTCAATCAATCATTTATGTTTGGACATCCAATCCATTCCTAGTACTACTTCCAAACCTTTAGTTCCGAGTACTATCAGATTATCATAAAAATCTATGCCATGGATTCGGATAGGGATGGCTTTGCAAATTTGTCTAGCCTTGGTGGTTGATCCGGGAATTTGAACAATCATGACATGCTTCAGTTTGGTTGGTTGAATTTTACTAGTGCATGCAAATTCTTCGGTGACAAATGAATGCGATGCACCAGAATCAAACAACACTCTTGCAAGTACTGAATTAACAGAAAACATACCCAACATGACGTCTCGCGCTTCCTGAGCTTCTTCAGCATGCATGAGAAACAGACGGCCATTCCGGTTGAGCGAATTCCCTGGGGAAAATCTTCTTCCTGGCTGAACACGATGCTGTTGCTGAGCTGGGGCATTGGCATTGGGTGCTGTGGCATTCTTCTTGTTGGGGCACTCGTTGGAGTAGTGACCCTTATTTCCATAGTCATAACAAGTCACTTGCGACTTGTCCTTTGCTGCTACAGGCACAACATTGCTTCCAGTCCTCGGGGCAGTGTTGGTGTTGGTGGCAGCATTGTTGGTGTTGAACTTTGGTGGGGAACGGTTGAAATTGCTAGAGTTGCCGGGGTTGTTGTGATTTCCTCCGGGTCTAGGGTTTCCACGGTTGGGATAGGTCGGACGGTTCATCGGGTGTCTGTTTGTTCTTGGGGCAAATCCTGGAGATGGGTTAGGGCGATACTTTGGGGTCGGATGGGTTCCTGGCTGATGCATCATGCGACGCTTGCGGTTCTCGTTGGCTTGCTTGATCTTTCCTTCCATTTGGATGGCAGATTCTACAGGGGTTCAATATCGGCAAAGGGGATATTGAGTAACACCGTCTGCATCTCATCATGCAGACCATTTAAGAATCTCTCCTTCTTCTTGGCTTCGGTGTCGATCTCATCCGGGGCATACGTAGCTAATGACAAAAATTTGTCACGGTACTCCACTACAGTCATCCTTCCTTGCTTCAGCTCTCTGAACTCGTCTCTCATCCTCTTGATTAAACCCGGTGGCACATGGGTTCTGCTAAACTTGACCTTGAATTCCTCCCAGGTCATCATCTGGCCTCCGGTCATTGCGCGAACACTGTTCCACCATGCTCTGGCATCTGCGGCTAGATAGTGGGTGGCGAACAGAACTTTCTCGTTGGCTTCCACTCCGGCGACTCCTAGGTTGTTTTCCATGGTTTGCAGCCAGTCATCGGCATCTAGGGGTTCTTTTGGCTTAGTGAAAACAGGTGGGTTGGTATTCTGGAAATTCTTGAGCTTAGATCCATGGTTGTCCTGATTTCCGTGGCCTTGGTTATTGTGGGCTAGCTGGGCTATATGTTGCAGGGTGGCTAGGTTGGCTTGACGTTCCTCTCTTTCAGCTTCACGGTCAGAAGTCAACATTTGCAGAATCTGCAACATCGGGTCCGGGGATGAACCACTTCCTCCGCGTGGCATCTGAAGATTGAGATAGATCATGAGAAAAGAGGGAAATTTCTAAGGTTCTGGGATTTTGAAAAGTTTTTAAAGTTTGACTCAGATTTTTCTAGCAACTTTCTTTTCATTCATTCATTCATTCATAGCACACAATACAACACACACCACAACAAAGAAAAGCAGATGGTTTTAAGAACCATTCTGAAAACTACGATACAGTGGGACCGAATACTACTCACTACGCTAGTGCTCAAGTGCTACTACTCCTCGGAATCGGTGGCTTCATCATCTTCACCATCATCGATGAAGGCGAAATCATCCTCATCGGTGAAGAATTCCATAGCCTGATCCTCCAGAAAATCATCGTCATCGCTGAGATAGGAGTAGGGGTCTCTGCGAAGGTCCTCTCCGGCATTCTCCCTTTCCTCCAACTGCATGTCTCTCTCGTGGATGGTCTCCTCCAAAGATGAGATGCGGTGGCGAAGACGGGCGATGATGCGCTCCTTCTTGTCAAGATGACGGCGGCGAGACTTGTGATCCTTTGCCAGCATGGCGATGGTTTTATCCTTCGTCTTGATGATGGCAGACTTGTGGTTGGAGTAGTCAAGACAGTTATCCAACTCCTGCTGACGATCGTACATCATGAAGCTAAGGTGGTCCAGTTGAGTCTTCAGCTCGGGGTGGTATGGTGCTTCTAGTACCCTTGATCTGATTGATGATCTGCCCACACAGACGGGAAAGACTTTCCTGCATGGCCCTGGCAAGTTGTCACATCCCAAGATTTTCCAAATCTTGTTATGTGAAAAATAATTAAATAAAATAAATTATTGTTGAAAAATTAGGGTGAAAGGAAACTTTTGTTTTTAACTGGAAATTAAAATCCCATCTTGAACAAAATTTGGTTAACATTTGAATCCAACTAAATTCAAATCAAGTGGAATGCATTCTTTATAAATGCATCTGGAAATTTAAACAAATGGAAATAAACCAAAACCCTAAAACCCTAATAGAATAAAATCATTTCCAATGTTATCCCCAAGCCTATGGATTTGATCCATATAAAAATTTGTCAACAAACATTTACAAATGATCAAGAAAGACAAATAGAAATATTATAAAACCATATAATTTGGTTTCACTTAATTTGGAGCCATAGGTAAAATCTTATGAATATAATAGGATAAGGAAAAGTAATTCAAAAGCTAATAAAACACTTAACTAAAATCCATACCAAATGGTGAGAAAATAATTCTAAAGATATTTAAAAGGATAAATAAATATCAAATAAGATTTTTACAAATTGGAACCCCCAAGTTTGTATCTCTAAATAAAAAGATAAGGATTTTATAATATGAAGAAAGAATTATTAAATAAAGAATATTTAAAGACCAAATTAAATCTCGGCCTAATCTATTAAGCAAAAGGAATTAATAGAATCCAAATCCAAATAAAATAAAAGGATAAAGAATTTCCAAATTAAAAGAAAATAAAAATGGCATTAACCATTCTATCCCTATTTTAATAAAGACAAATCTCTAATAAGAGTAATTATAAAATTCATGAGAAAATAGTATTTTGGAATTTACCCAAGAGGAAATAAAAGTTGTTTAATTCAACTTAATTAAGATTAAAGAAATCTTCCAAATAAACTTTAGGGAATTAAAACTATAATTAATTCCATTGGAAATAAAACAAAAACCCAATTCAAATGATTATGAATCACATTAAATATTCTCCAAAGAATTCAAGATGAATTATTTGACACCCTATTAAGTAAATAAAAACTTACCGAAAAGGTTTTGAAGAAGAATGAAATTTAAATTAAAAATATTTTAAGTCTTATATGAAGTAATGCAAAGGCCTAATTTAAATAATTAAAAGACCCCAAAAAGAATAAAAGATTTATTCAAAAATTGACTTCAGATTATATTACTAATCAGTATTTAAACCTACACAAATTTTGGCAAAGTTTTGAATTCAAATGAGTGTTTGAATTGTTTGATCAAAACCAAAACAGATTAATAGAAATGAAAAAAGGAAAAACAAACAGAACAAAAAAAATAGAAAAGGACTTAGCCCAACCTAACTGGCCCAACTAAGCCCAGTCCAGCCCACCTCTCCCTCTCACCGAGCGAACCGTTATTCACTCGCCAACGAACCCGCAGAGACACCGACGCGTGGACCCCCACCCCACTCTCTTTCACTCACTGACAATGGACCCCATCGCCACGTCATCATCGTCTTCACCCACCCCGTAGACCACGCCCCCCTCCTGGCCGTTCCTGCCGTTAATTTCTCAGAGTAAATACGCTGCAATGGCTCGACGAATTAATCCCGTGATCATGCCTGATAAATCCCCTCCCTCTCCTCTTCATTTCCCCTCAAACCCCGCTACAAGAGAGCCACCAGGCTGCCTCCATTTTTCTCTGCACTGCCGCTGTCTCCAGCGAGCTCCGCGAGCGATTCCGGCCAGTCGACATCGCCCCTTGCCCCCTCGACCAAGCTCACTTTCTCCCCAGACCCTGGCGCATCTCCCCGTGGCGCCCGCTCGTCCCCGAGCGCCCTAGAACCTCGGCAACGACAACGACCACCACCGCCACCGTCTGTTTCCTCTCCGGCGAAGCCTCGGGTAAGAACCAGACCGCCCCTCTCTTTCTCCTTCACGCACGCATCATCGCCACGTCCTTGCGCATCTAACTGTGTCTTCCGTTTGCTCCCTCGTGTCCCGTAGCGTCGCCCTCAACGATGACAGCGCGTGCCCGTCGCCAGACACATCTCCGGGGAGCAATCCCTGCAACTCCAGCGCGCCCCTCAACAAACAGAAGGCAGCTTGAGCTCCCCCACGCCACGGCGAACCCGGTGAGCGCATCCTCCCTCTCCCTCGCTTCTTGTAACCGCCGCAGCGCCGTTAGCCGAATGTCGCCGCCGCGCATCCGCCGTCAGCGCCACCAGTTCCTGGCAAGCGCCTTGTAGCCGTAGGATCTTGATCGCGTGGCCACGATAGATTGACTAAGCAAAGAGGTACGCTTGCCCCTGTGCCGCATGATCCACTTCAGATCTAACGGCTGTTGTCTGTCGATCAAACCGAACCGGTACAGGCGAATTAGAACTTGACACGTGGCCCTGTTAGTTGATTTAAAACAGAAACTTGTCTATTTGATGTTCCAATTTGAAAAATCAATAACTTTCAAACCACACGTCCAAATTTTACAAATTTTATATCAATGGATTCAGCAAGACAAGCCCTAGCCAACCATGCACTTTGTTTAGTAAATTTCTTCTGATAAAATGTTTGTTTTTACAGAAACTTGTGTATGCATGTTTAGAATATAAAAATTGTTCTAAAATGATTTTGGGGATAAAATCTTTGGAAAATGGTTTGTTTTGAACCTACTAACCATAGGAAACAAATTGTGGTTTCAAAAATATATTTGGTGAAACAAAAGAATGAATCTTTGATTTAAAACCATTCTAGTCAAATAAAATATGGTTTAATTGTTAAAAACGTTTTTGGAGGAAAACCTTTGGTAAGTGTTTTGATTTCAACTCTCTGACCCTAAACACAAGGTTTTATGGTTTGAAAACATATTTTGTGAAACCTATAGAATGTTGCCTTATTAAAAGCATTTCTTCACCACATAAAATAATGATTTGGTTTAAAAATGGTTTATGAAGTAAAACCTTTAGCAAATGGTTTTGCCACTTTATAAAAAGACCATTAGGTGTTTCAAATGTTTATGACCCATTAGAAACCACTTTTACAAATAAAAAAATCTTTAGCATGCTTGCATGCATTGTTTTGTTTCTATCATTTTATGTGATGAATTGCTTGAATGGTAGATTGAAATATTGTTTGCTTGCTTGAATTATAGTGATTTGAAGTGAGTGAACATTGCAAAGATCAAGGAGTGAACTTACACTCTCTACCAAAAAGGAAAGTGATGCTTCATACTTTTGTCCCATTATTTTCACTATGCATTAGTGATATTTCTAAGTAGGACTTGCATGAAATTTTGCTAAGTGTAAACTATGCCATGGGAAATCCTAGTAGATGAAACCTTAGTAGAATTTTCTAAGTTAAGATTCCTACTACTATCATGCTTAGCTTAGCTAGTAGAAAACAAGAGTGGAATATATATCCATGCTATGAAATATTTCTAAGTCTGAAGACTTGTGTTTTGTTAATAAAACAACTAAGTGAATGAATCACCTGGGTGGAATGGAAGGAATGGTTTGTGTTGAGTGGTTCACAAGGCTCATTTCTATGGTTTACCTTTGTGTATCGCACTTGTGGATGGCCACCCAGGAACAAAGAGATTTGAGATGTCAAATGTTGAGAAGCTTCAAGTGCAGCCACTTGGCATTATGGGCTCTGCCTGGATCATATAGGTTGCAATAACTTAGCCAAATGTACAGTTGGTGGTAGGGGTTTGATAGGTTGGAGCGCGTCCATTCTGGTCTAAGGGAAGGCTTCTGAAAGATCTTGTCTTGGTGAAACCAAGTCTTGTGGGGAAAGTGCACAACCTCTGCAGAGTGTAAAATCTAAGTACTTAGCCATGTCCCTGACAAAGGACAAATTTGAGCATCAAGACATGGAAGCTATCAAGAATCTCCTCATCCAAATCTGTAAGTTAAAAACTTGTGGGTGAACAAGGGTTGAAGGATCACCAATTTCTATTGGGAGATGCCTTGGGAAAGAATTTGTCAAGCAAAAACTTAGTGTTTTCAAATGATAAGGAAAATCTATTTTGAGCAATGCAAGCCTAAGCTCCACTTAGCCAAATGCATATAGATGATAGACTCCACTATACTACCATAGTATCACTTGCCAATACAATTCAAATGTATTGGCCCTTATGGCTGTAACTTGTTATGTTGCAGGTTTTATTGTTATTAGTGAAGTTTAATGATTAGGATTACAAGTCTATAACCAACATGCCTGCCTGTGGCACTTTGAAGATGAAGGACCCCATGCTATTGTTATATTCTGCTGCATTGTAATTGAGATAGCCAAATGAGCTATGTAAGATGTAATAAGTTATTTTATTCCTGGTTATAAAGTTGTATTATGACCTTTGTTTCTTGATATTACATCTTAACTGTGGATGCTAGCTATTGATCCAGGGACTAGCATTGTAAACACAGGGATCTCTACCTTATTAAAGGTTGGGAACCTTACACAAGTCCATCGAGCTAGTTGTTCTCTCTTAAGGTAAACTGAATTCCTTCTGCACTGGGAGGTTCAATTTTTCCTCGGAGACTTGCAACAATTAGCCACTGCAGATCTTCTCCTCCTTGATCATTGAGCTGAGCTCCGAAGAACTCGGGGTGAGGATGCTCCAGAAGTTCCGAAAGCTGGTCCAAATCCCTCTCAAAGATACGGTCTCCTCCATTACCCAACTGATAAAACTTGTTGTACTTCACGTCCATCTATAAGAATATAGGATGAGTAAGTTAGTAGAGTGATCAAGTGTGTCAAAATTTTATGTATTTTGCAAGAGTTTTTTAGGAACATGAACTTTTCTGAAAGAATCAAAGGGGGTAAGACTGAGAATAAGTTTTTGTAAATATTTGTTTGGTTTGGTTCTGAAACTAAGTTTTTGATTCAAACGTCCAGTCTAACTAGGGTCTCCTATGGTCAGGATGGCTCTGATACCAACTTGTCAACACCCAGATTTTTAATCCTGGATGCCTGTTATGCCAGACATCACAATCCCAGGATTACCATTTTTGCGAGACATAACAGAATTGGATACCATGGTACATCATCCATTACAAGCCGTACAATAAGTTCTTACACAAATAGGGATCTCATGATCCAGTTCTTAATACAACATCAAGCAGCGGAATACATAATAATAACGGAAGCGTAGGCGAAACTCCATCTTCGGGGTCACAGGCGATGCTGACGATGGGAGATGATCCTAGTTGTCGTAACCTTCCTGGGGTCCATCCTCCAGGTACCCCTCTTCATAGTATGGCCATGGGAATAGCCAGGGACAAAGCCATGAGTACTCTTTAAGTACTCGCAAACTAATACTAATAAGTGAAAGGGTTTTTTACAATAGGACACTAGGCTCTAGGGTTATTTTGCAAAAGCTAGATTTATCTCTACTAAGTTTAGAAGCAACTAATGCTAGTTGAAGTTTATAACACCTAAGTGGGAACTTGTATTTCATATCACAACCCTATTGTGGTCAAGTCAAAGTCTCAATTCATTTCACAAGTCTTTTGAAAAGTCTGGCGGGGGAACAGTATGGCCACTCCAACTGTCCATAACCGCAGAAACGGCTATTCGAATAGTTTGACACTCTGCAGAGATTGTACACTTTCACCACAACATTAGATACATCCGTTAGGAACAAATACTGAATTCACCATACTCAGTATGCGGATAATCAATCCTAACCTTTCAATTACACGCCCTAGTATAAGCACCTCTCCTGTGAGTTTGGCCTCCCAACCATGACCAACTGTCATCTTGGGTACTGCACAGGTGGACAATCTTCACAAGGTAGCCTCATCTCATACCTTGGCCGTGAGGGAACTAATACTAAGGTATATAAGTTTCCAGTCAAGCCCTACCCAATCTTCGGGTATTGTGGTTGTACGATAAAATTGGAATGGTATCGCATCCAGACAACCATCAGTTTTATAAAGGGCTAAGGCTCATGCCTCAACATTTTCATCACCATAAATCATCTGGTGTTCGGAGACACTTTTCAAAACATCTCCGTAGAATGATCCATCATTCTAAGGTTTTCATAACCATTTTCACCAAGTATTCCCATCTAAATTTGATCAAGTTTTATGCTTAGCACTAGCATCTACCAGTGGGGATGGGTACTAATGAGGGGTGGTAAACTAGTGGAGTTTCCACTAAGTTCAATATCATGCCTTAGGATGACAGAAAGATTATCTAGCTTAGGTCAAGTTTTATGCTCTTTATGCAACCTTCAATTATCTTTCTAGAATCTACAAGTCACTTAAGTCAACTCTAAGTTAGAGCTTTGATAAATAAATAAAGTAGAAGGCTTGCAACTAAAAATAGGATTGGGTTATCAAGTGTTTATGATCATATATACTTTAAGGCATATAGTGGGCATGGTAGCAAGCAGGTATTAGCTTGCACATTCAACTAGTAGTATTAGGCTTGCTAGAGTATCTTGCAAGTGTTATATTGCATTGGTCCACTTAGTTAGTAAAGCTTGCCTTGTGCAGAGCAGTGGTTGAAGTTCTCCTCGGCTTCTTCTTCGTAGAATCCTCCTTCCTCCTCTTATCCTTGGTCGGTACTAGCATCTATAAATAAATACGATGTACAATCACCAAATAATACTTAACTACTTGCAATCATCACACACAAGGGTCCTATAGATGATCTAGCATCATCACTAACATTACAAGATTAAAGTTTCGTTTAATTCCTTTTATTTTTAGAAAAGTAATTTCTAATCATTGAAAAGCTACTTAAGATTTAATATTCTCCAAACCAAACATGGGATCATGTTGACACATGTCATCACCACATATTTTAGTCCATGGGAATGTGATTTAAAGTGGTGTCACAATTTAATAAGGTTTTACCCTTTTATTATAATTAATTAAAGTGGCTAGAAATGCCTATGTGGAATTATTTTATTACTTGGTCATTATTTCTGTAAGTAAACCTCTATATTTTTATATATTCTGAAAGGTATGGTTAAATGTGATTTTTGAGAGTTGGAATCAACTCAAAATCTATTATGGTTTGAATTTGAAAAATGTTTGAATGCAGAAAAGCTTCCGCCTTGTTATTTTTACCATGGGTGATCTATAGATCCAAATGACTTGAATCCAACGGGGTTGGATTCATCATTCCCAGACCTTTCTAAGAAAATTAGTTTCATTCAATTTGGTGCAATGAATCGACGTGGGTTGATTTTTGAAACTGGGTACAGAAGTGTGTTTGAAATAAAATGAAAAAGGTTAAATTCAAATAACTGGGCTGCGCGGGAAGCGATACGGGGCCGGCATGCTAAGCGCAGCTCTTCCGCGGGTTGTTTAAGTGGCTGTCCCCACACGTCAGTGGGACAGGGGGTGTGAAAGAGTATGGGGCGATATGGGACGTTCGATCTGGTTCTAATCCAACGGCTGAGAGTCATCGTCGATGTTGCGCAACGCCGACGAGACAGAAACCTAGCGCGGCCAGTGAGGGTTGCTGGGGGCTCACCGGGGTGCAGGCGAGGGTCGGTGAGGCGGGCGAACGACGGAGTCGACGACGGCGAACCTCCTGATACCGGTGGCTTCTCCTAGGGCGGCTCCAATCCTTGGCTTCCTTCTGCTCCAGAGGCGGGGGGCTCCGGTGAAATTCTGGCAAAGTGCTGCTTGCCTTGCTCCGGGAACGGGGTGGAACGATCAGTGATGAGAGGGGAGTGAGATGGTATGAAGAATTCAAGCGGGGGTGGCCTCTATTTATAGTCGAGCGAGGGGACCGACGGGGCGCACGGTGAGCTCGTCGGGGGCGATGGTACAGACGGCTAGTGGCATGGGCGAAGGTAGGGGCGGTGCGGTGTTCCCTGGCGATGCTCAACGATACGGAGGCGAGACGTGGGGCGGAGCGGTTTGGTCTAGAACACGTGACGCTCTGCGCAGCAGAGGCGGCGTCTTCGACGGTGAGCGGTGGCTGTGGGGCATGGGGCGGCGAACGGGGATTTCTGGCTGTCTCCTGGGTCGGTGGCGATCATGTATGCACGCGGCGGGGGCGGCGCGCGGTCTGTGGGCTTCGGTCGAGGGTGGCGCTCTGGCGCATGCTCGGCACGGTTGGCAGAGGCACGGGCGCGACGTTCCTGGGTGCTCTGGTCGGTGTCTTCGAGGCAGCGCTAGTCGAGAGGGAGCGGTGAGGCATGGGTGATCTCCCAGACAAGGTTGGCACGGCTAGTTTCTTTCCTAGCTTGTGGTCTACACTGGGGTGGCATGGGTGGCTTCGGCTGTTCACCATTGATGGCATTGCTAAGCTCACAGTGGTGCTAGTGATTAGTTAAGATTGTTAGATGATCTACTAAGTCTAGTGATGTCTAGAGAGGGAACAAGTTAGGCTCAATTCACTGCTCAAAACAGTGTTTGATGAAATGGCCGCAAGAATTCCAGTTTTGAATTTTGAAAATATTTTTGGTGGGTGTGCTAGGTTGGTGCTGGTGAGTCTCCAGATGCTTGTGTTTTGAATTTTGAGCTTGTTTGAGTGGTTTTTGAAAAAGTGGGTTCTTCTCATATGATAAAGATTCAATTTTGAATTATCATTTAAACTATGCATTTGAAAGTTTCTGGATGATCACAAAGTAGGCCTTGATACTTTGTTATGAGTACAATCAAGGGGTGCAAAGATCCAGAAAAGTTTCTGTTGGGTTCTGAAAGTTTGAGACAGCCAAAGTAGGCATGGGAGTTAAATTGGTCAAAATGACCATTCACTCATTTAGCTTTGTTTTGATTTATTTGTCTTTGAGAAAAGTGTGGGAAATGTTTAGATGATGTTTATTTCACCTAAGCATCCATTTACAAGCAAAGGAACACACAAACAAGTTGGTTCAAAAGAATTTCAAATTAAATGCATACACATATGCATGCTTTCATATTTTTATTTAGCAAAGTTTTTTGTTAACCCTAAATTTGATGATTAGAGTTTGATGATCCAAGTTTAGTATTTTTGGGATGTTACACTTCCTCTCCCTTGTTCCAGCAGGAAGCGGAGGTTGTAGTTCTCCCCTCGCGATTCTGGCAGCACGATGGCGTGGTGTCGGAAGTAGAGGGAAGATCCTGCAGGGCTTCACCTAAGCCGGAGCAGGTTATGGTAGAGAATTAGGGTTTCCAGCAATCTAGGGTTTAGAGGGCCGGATAGGAGGAGACGTAGCCGGCGGCGGCTAGGGCAGAGACGGCGAGCCGACGGCGATGGATTGGGTGGAGGGGTGGTGGTGTTGTATCTCTTGGGGCACCCCTCCCCTCTATTTATGAGAGGGAGGGCAGCTTGGGAGAGGGGAGTTTGAATCCTTCCCCAACTCCCTCTCCTAGTTGGCTTGTAGTGGAGGGAAAGAAGGATTCTTTCCTTCCTCCACTAGGATACATTGTCCCAGTTTGACTTTTCAAACTTCCCTTTTGACTTTCAATTTGGAGTTTAATTTCTTTCTTTCAAATGCCCAAACAAGTGACCTAGGACATGACACAATCATTTCACTTAGTCATAACTCTTTCACGTACCCTTCCCCTTTCGGTCTGGTGAACCTTCTAGACCCTTCTAGATCATTCCGGTGAAAACACCAGAATCATTCCTGAACTCCGGAATTGGACTTTCCTTATATGAATCTTATTCTCCGGACCATTCCGGATCTCCTCGTGATATCCCAGATCCCATCCAAGACTCCGAACAACATTCGATCTCCCTACTTACGTTCCATATCTACTAAACAACATCGAATCCTTAAGTGTGTCTCCTTATAGTTCGTGAATTATGCGGACATGACCGAGACACTTCTCCGATCAATAACCAATATAGGAATCTAGAAGTTCATATGGCTCCCACATATTTATAAGATTACTTTGATACCAATTTCCCTTTGTCTCGTGATAGTTTATTTATCCAAGGTCTGATCGTCAGTATCTCTGCATACCTAGTTCAACCTCGTTACCGATAAGTATTCTTTTCTCGTTCCCGTGATATGTGATCCAGTCACATGCTTGCAAGCCAATTAGATGACATTCCACCAGGAGGGCCCATAATATATCTATCTTTCATATGGATGGACAAATCCCACTCTTAATCCATGTGCCTCAACACATACTCTTCGAACACTCAATGCCATCTTTACAACCACCCAGGTACGGTGTGGTGTTTGATGTCATCAAAGCATCCTTCCGGTGATGGTGATTAGCATGATCTCATGGTCGAAGGAATTAGGTTACTATGTATCAGAAAGTTTATTGCAAACGAACTATTGAAATGACTTGATCTTTATGCTAGACTTTTCTATAGGAGTATATCCATCATACCATTCTCCTAATGATATGATCTTGTTATTAACAACATATCTATGTTCATGATCGAGAAACCATGATCATCTATTAACCAACAAGCTAGTATTATAAAGAGGCTTTACTAGGGACTCTAATCAAGTTTACAAATCACACAATTATTAATGTTTCTAGTTAATACTATTATAGCATGAATGTAAACATTTAACATAAAAACAAAGATATAATAATAATTACTTTTATTATTGTCTATAGGGCATATCTCCAACAGGGGCGCCCCCTTGGCCTCACCCAAAAACCCTAGGCCGTCGTCTGCCCCTCTAGCCGCCGGCATCCTAGCCCTCTAAAACGCCGCCACCGCCTAGCCTAAACCTTAGCCGCCGGCTGCCCTCCTTCCCTCAGCGTCTAAAACTTAGCCACCGAGGGCCTCTCTAAATCCACCATACCTTCTCTGGCTTAGGCGATGCCCTGCTAGATCTACTCCTCCACCTCCACCACCACACCGTCGGGTTGTTGGAATCGCGAGGAGATATACAACCTCCACTGCCTACTGAAAAAAGGGAGAGGAAGGTCTTCATCAAGTACCGTACGTGTGACCGACTGCGGAAGCGCTGCCGGAACATGGTGCCAGAAGGATCGTCTACACGATCTTGATATCAGTAAGTGAACGACTACATCAACCATGAGAATCCGATCTCGTTAAAGACTTTGGATCTATGAGGGTTAGTACTCTACAAACTCGTTGCACCGATCTCGTAGATTAGATCTTGGCTTGTGTGTGTTCATGCGATAGAATTTTTTTGTTTTTCACGCTATGAACCCCTACAATGGTATCTGAGCTTACTCTATGCGTAGATCTGTTGCACAAGTAGAACACAATGTTTTTGTGGGCGTTGATGCTTTTGTTGTCATTTGCTTTTCGTGTACTTTGCATTTTGCGGTATGGTGCGATGAAGCGGCCCGGGATAACCTTACATGACATCATTCATGAGATTTTCTCCACGCTCAACATGCAACTTGCGTTGCACAAGTGGATTTGCGGGTAATTTACAATGGGCACTTGATAATACTTGTATCAACGTTGTGGTTCATGTTCGCAAGTTATAACGGTTCTTATGCAAAAGCCCTATCCATGTAAAACATGCAAAGAAGATTAGAAGCGTCTAACTTGTTTTTGCTAGGCTTATGTTGTGATATGATATGGCCATGATTGTGATTATATATGATGTATGCAATGGTCCTTATTATAAGTTGGCAACCGGCATGAGCCTTATGGTTGTCATTAAACTCCGTTCAAGACCTGCATGTCTATTCATCAAGTAGTTGTAATAGTTGGTATTGGTAGAAGACAACCATGAATCGGCGCCATTGACCTTGATGCTACACTAGTGATGATGGAGATCATGTTCGTGCTTGGAGATGGAGATCGAAGACATAAGAAGAAAGGCCATATCATACATATTATGAATTGCATGTGATGTTAATCCTTTTATTCATCTTGTATTGCTTAGATCACGACAGTAGCCTTATAATATAATCCCTTTCACTAATATCTCAAGTAATAAAGTGTTCGTCCTTAGTAGGCACCGTTGCTAAGACTCGTCATTTCGAAGCACCATGTTATGATCGGGTGTGATAGATTCTACATGTGCATACAACGTGTACAAGCCAGATTTGCACATGCGGATACTAAGATTAACCTTGACGAGCCTAGCATATACAGCCATGGCCTTAGAACATGGAATACCAAAAGCTAAAGCATGAGTCATATGGATGATATGATGAACATGTTGATTGTTCGCCTTTGAAGCTACATCATCTCTCGTGATGATCGGACTTGGTGTAGTGGATTTGGTTTGTATGATCACTAAAATAATTTGAGGGGTGTCGTTTTGAGTGGGAGTTCAAATAATAATATGATTAAAAGTTGAACTCAATTTATCATAAATTAAATTAAAGTGAATTTGGATAATTATTGTAGTCATTGGCATCCGTTCACCACCACACGCTTAGTTATAATTGAGATAAAAGAACTATAGAATTCTGGATAGTTACTTTACGAACTGGTATCATATTGTTTGAGTGTTAATCTAAAGTTTAAAAGTCCTATTGCAAACTTTCATCAAACTCCGTATTACTCCTTGAAGTTTAATAATTGTTATTAAATCAAGAGTAACAGTTCCAGTGTTAGTATATAAGTATCATGTTTATCTCCATGATTCTTGATATTTAAAAGATTGTTTTAAATATCAAGGTTATCTAGGAGCTGAAAGAATTATTTCAGAAACCATCATATGTGGAAGATATTGTGATATCTGAAATTGTGTTTTGGTTGCAACATGATAGATCATAATATGGCAAAATTTATGTTCTCATATTTGATGAGAATTTGCAAAAGGTTGGAGACGCTAGTCATCCTAATCGTTCAAATGGTTTGGGGGAGCAACATTATACTCGCGATTTATCGTTATAAGCTAAAGTAGCCTGATCATAAAAATTGCCATGATAAGGATAAATATAAGATGTAGCTAAAATGTTTACTACACTAAAAGATTAATAAATAATGGAATTCGAAAGAATGCCAAACATTTGATGATGCTGATTTACTTCAAAGTGCAAGTCCAAAGATATTCGTATTTGACTATACATGCTTTGGACTATGTGTCATGTGTATGGCGCCACTATTGATGTTGATAGATTCTTTTAAACAGAAAAGGAAATGCTGAAAGAGAAATATTAGAAATATTTGGCAGAAAAAGGAAAATTGGAAATTGTCCAACTTAGGTATATAGATGATATACATGTTATGGATGCATTCTTTTCTTGTTAAACAATGTGGTTCTTAGGTATTGGATACCGTTGGTCTGAATTGTCATGCTTATCCTCTAGTGGACTTCCTTTTTAATTTTCGTTAGAATATGGCTTAATGTATGATTTTTAGTCCTTATGCTTGTTCATTCGATTTTCTTTGTTTGTTGGAATATGGTTTAATGTACGCTTCTTTATTTTTTCAACTCAATGAATTTAGACAGATTTTAGGCCACATTTTACCTAAATTTGCATCAACTAATTTGTACCGGAGGGACAGATGCACTAGAGCATGAAGGAGATAATTAAGATCTAAAACCTACTTGCTACTTCAGTTTATTTACTCGTGAATATTTCTCATTAGTTGTACAGTGAACATTTCTATAAGCATTGATATATTTTAAAAAGAGAACATATTTCATAAGCATTTTTAAGAAGAGAAAACACTAGCAACAACCGACCATAACTGGTCAGGCTAAAATGCCCAAGAGTGTCATCTTTGCCCAACGCATTTATTTTTTCAATGCGCGTGTCGTTTTTATATTTTTACCATTTATCTTTTCAATGCTCCTTTTCTATTTTTATTTTCTGGTTTCAGTTTTATTTTTATTTTCTATTTTCTGAACATTTTAAAACATAAAAAATCAGATATGAGCAATTTTTAGATCTGAACAGTTTTCAAATTTAAACATTTTTTAATCTGAAAAAATCCAATTTTGAACAATTTTTGTATTTGAATATTTTTAAATTCGAACATTTTCCAAATTGAAACATTGTTATGAAATTGCTTCTTGATGCAGACGTTATTGGTCGACGGCATGCAGCAGCAACCACCGCCACCACGTCCCTCTAGCTAGTTATCTGGAGATTGCTGCGTCCCCTCTAGCTAGCTAGCGGCCCACCATAAATTCTCCGATGAGTACGAGGCTGAGACAACCACGACCTCTTAAGCCTAGTTATCGTCTGCAATGCATGTAGGGTTATATTATCTAAGTTATTACCACTTTTACTTTCTTTGTTCACAAATAAGTGTACATCTAGCTTTTGTCTAGGTCAAACATAACTAAATTTGACCATTTTATAGAGAAATATAGAAACATATATACATCAAATTGATATATTATGAAACTAGATTTAAAAATAATTCTAAGGGTAACAATTCGGTGTCATAAATATTAATACGTTGTCCTATTATAAAGTTAGTCAAACTTAACTATGTTTGACTTATGACAAGACTAGAAGTACACTTATACACTTATATTGTGAGTAGCTAGTTACCATAACATCACACATACCAAGACCATATGAGTCAACAACCTGATTAATTAGCCATTGCATGACACCACATACTCCCTCTGTTTCAAAAAATAAGGCGCACACGGATTCCAATGCAAAATTTGACCAAGTAAATAGAACAACTAAAATTTGATTATATTATGTAAAATTATTATCGTTTGATTCGTATTGAAATACACTTTCCAATTATGCTAATTTTATACCAACATTCTCTGTATATTTAGAGTAAATCTTGGTCAAAGAAAAATCACGCAAAACGAGAACGTCTTATTCATTGATACGGAGGTAATACATGTTACTACCCACTATGAATATATACTTATACTATGACCACCCTAACCAACATCCCAGGTCCCGAGTCTGATCTAGCTAGCCTAGGCGTACGAGGAGACTGATATCTTTCTGCCGAGAATAACGAGTGTACAGTCTAAAACAGTTCTGAAACTTAGGACCTTGTATAAAACAGTTCTGAAACTTAGAATCTTGTATTATGATCGATGGCAACGCCAATTAAGGCCTCCAACACAGGCAAGATGCACAACGGCATGCAGTTCACGATAAGACCGCCCACCATGACACCCTGACAGCCTTATTATTGTATTGTCATAAGAGCATCTTCAACAGACGCGAGCGTGAAAAAACCCATCTATTTTACTTGGGAAAGTTAAAAAATAACAAACGCTATAATATACCGCACACGATGAAACAATGTTAGTATACGCACCAAAAACGCACTGCAAAATCGAGTTCACCCAACTGCCGCCCACAAATTTCCAGATCGATTGCGCGCCGACTCCATGCTAGATCAGTTATGTCTTCCGGGCAATTGATCCGTTTGGACCCCTATTGCTTTTCAAAAAAAAATGTAGGGTCTTCCTTACAAAATTCAGGGGCCTGTTTGTTATAAATATGTTGAAAAAACTAGTTTGTGGTGTCCTATTTTAGTTAGTGCTGCTACGGGCTGCGGTGTCCAAAAACTGCTAAAGTGGCGCTGTAATACTATTTTAGGGCGTGATATTTTTTTATGTCCGTTGGAGGTGCTCTAATATCTTACTTGAATAACTACTTCATCCTATTTTATTGACCAAATTCATTTCTCTTCATTGCACAAGTACTAGTCCCCACATACATTATGTACAAGGCACACATCAAAGATCTCTAATTACAAAGCTTGGTTCCGGCCAAATACCCCAGATAATTAAAACATGTGCATATATGTCTAAAACATGCTACGTGTCGCTTTACAAATAAAGCAAAAACACAGTACAACCAAGTTTCCCATACAGGTCCTCCGCTCAAAGCATTAAAGAAAATGAAACATAACGTTCCGCCGGGGCCTCAGTACTACATAGCCCAAAGGAACAAAAAAAAAAGAAAAAAGCAGAGGCAAGACGGCCCCCTTAACGCATGTCTTTTTTTTTGAACGGGGAGCCCCGAAGGGCCTGGAAGCGTTGTATTGATCACAAACAGAGCAGGTGTATAATAATGCAGAAGACCCATAAGAAGAGGAAAATAACACATATGTCCCTTTTTATGTGCATAAGACCCCGCTAAAAGATAAGAAATCCCAACCAGATCCATCCCTATCTCCTCCGCCGAGCCGGAGATCAGCTGAACCGCCGCCGAACACCGTCGCGGGGACGGAACCACTTGCTTCAGTGTTGACGTTGGACGCGGCCGTTGACCTGGAAAAGGGCCTCCTATGGAGGTTGAACAAGTGCTGAAGCTCACCGGCTTTTTCCTGCGGCGCACAGCCGCATAGGTAATGCTCGCCGATGTTGCTTCCTGTCTCCGGCAGACCCCGACACAACAATCCTTGCAAACTCCGTCGATGACGAGCAACCCGCACTCGAAGAACCCACTCCGGCCACGGGTGGACGGAGCCGGTTGTAGAATGTCGGAGCAACAAGGAAAATTACGCCCGGAGGGGAGCAGCCGTAAATCCCCAGAGCACTCGAACCACGCTTGTCGCTCGCTGCCACCACCATCCCCTCCCCTGCCGCCACGGCCGGCCAAGAGAGACAGGAAGAGGCAGCCAGCAACCAAACTGACTCGAGCACCCAAAGCGCGTTTATCTAGCAGATTCGCTTGGAGTTGCATCCGTGGCGTCTTCAACCTCTGAAACGCACCGGGAGCCACCCACCATGGTCTCCAAATACCGTGCCACTGCGTCTGGAGGCAGAATTCGAACCCCCTTTCCCGCCCATGGTCACCGCCCCGCTAAGGCCCATCTTCCCCTTGCCGCCACGGCCGGCCGGAGGAGGGAGAGCGGACGAGACACCACCAGGAGGGGGGACAGAGCCACAGAGATTGGGGAGTTGCTGACTGCCGCATCCCAGATCGCCCCAACCACCATGGCCAAACGAGGAGAGGGGGCTCAGCCCGCACCGTCCACCACCTCTGCAGCCAGGCCTTATTCGAGGTGAGGCAGACCCTCCACCGTGCCAACGCCGCCGCGCCGGCGAACAGGAAGAACAATAACCTCCCGCGACGGATCTAGCCCCAAGATCCCGTCGCCGACCTCCTGGCATAAATCCAACGACCGGCATAAAGCCACACCACTAACCTACTATGTACAGAGGGGCCACCGGCGTCGAGCCTCCGCCACTCCCTACTGGCAGCGCTGGCGAGAACGGTGTAGGCGCGACCCGGGGCAGGCGATTTTTTTGGTTGGTACTGTAGCAGGAGTCGGCGAAGGGGAGAGAAGCATGTTCCTCTTGGGGCTGTGGTGGCCGCCCCCTTAACGCATGTCATGGGGGGTCAGGGGCCGAGAAGTGTCGTTCCCATAGAAACCAAGGGTGCACAATTCTCCAGGCAGGGACCATTATGTCCCTTGGGCCAGGAGGGAAGAGCAGGGCAGCTCTCCGGGTGGTACGGGCTTCAGACTCCTCTAAAGGCTAAGGCTGGTATAATTGGGGTAACTTCACTAGTAACTAAGAGTCTAAGTCAGCATTTTTACTGATGTGACAATGATTTAATGAAGAGAGAGATGGATTGAGTAACTAGCTATATTAGTGTAACATCACACATACCAAGGCAAAGTGTGTCTACAACCTAATTAATGTGACATCGCATGTTATCACGTCTAAGTTATTTCCCACTATAAAGGTAGTAACTTAGACTAGTAACATGTGCTCTAAGTTACTTCCCACTATGATCAGCGTAAGAGTGCCTGAGTAGTGTTCACGGTGAGTACAAGCTCAAAAGACCGTGGATGTACTCGGCGCCTCGGGTAGGAAGCCTAAGGAGGGAGGAAACAGACAACACCAAATGCCTGACCAAGAAAACCCAGGCCACCTCTGCGCACGCAAATGATGGCCCATGCTGATGGCCAACAGAGCAATGTCGCCACGTCGTGGCTATGCACACATCGCCCCACCGCGTGGTGTCTCCCCCTCGCCCGTGGATCTGGCATATGTAGTGTCCTCTTATCTTTATAAAAGGAGGCCCAAGCCGATAGAGGGAGGGCTAGTGAACACATCTTCGGGTACAATCTATGTTACTAGTTCATCATCCACCAGAAATATCATAATTGAAGGATGTAGGGTTTCACACAATGCAGCCTAAGCCTGGATAAAAAAGTAGTGTTTGTATGTGTGTGTATGTTCATCTCGTCCGTCAACTGAGCTCGCCGCACTTTGCGTCCCTGGTCGAACTCAAAAGGGGACCTCCCATCCTCCGTGTCAAAACCTTGGACATGACATCTAGCGCCCCCTGCGCCCCAAGCAGGGGGCGCGAGCTTGCGAGCAATATCTCTAGGATGTACCTTGCTATCATCATGCATGGCAGCGCAAGGAAGAGGCGGAATCCATTGGAGAGCACCCGACGCAGTGGCTTGGGTAGGAAGGGCCACCTGCAAATCTCTCTTACCGGGATCTCAATGGCCCTACAAGCGGCGGAGCCGAAACTGACACTAGTGGAAAAGGGGCATATAGTCCCGGTTTATAAGGGTCTTTAGTCCCGGTTTTGCACTCGGGACTACGAAATCAGGACTAAAGGATCCTATTTCTAGTCCCGGTTTGTTACAACCCGGGTCTAGTAGGCCACCGCATGGCCGTTTTGCAACAGGGGACCAAGGACCTTTAGTCCCGGGTTGTACTACGGCCCCGGTCTAAAGAGTTTTTTTTGATTTTTTTTACTTTTTTCGAATTTTTTCTTGAACTTTTGAATTGTTTGACTAGTAATCCTCTCACTTGGAACATTTTTAGCACTAAGTATCGTTTTAGCACTACTCCATCTTTAAAACGCTTAACTTCTTTGTTCCATCGGGATGTCATTGCGCGAAGCCATTTGTATCTTGTTGTCAACACTACCACATCAATCCTATTACCCTATATCAATATGTCATACATCTTTATTTTTTGAAATTACAAACAACTATTTTAGTAAACAACAATAACTAAGTAATAATAATATTTTAATCCAATGAAAGTAAAAAACTAAATAAAATAATATTTTATTCATTTTGTTGACATTTATTCATTTAATATGGCATAAATAATATCTTTAAATCTGTAAATTGAAATTCGACAAATAATATAACCATAATTATCATAAAAATGTGAGGAATTCAAATATGGAATAAATAAAATTGTAAAAAAATAATTTTTTAAATAACTTTTCCCTTTTCGAAATTTAAAGATCTAAAATAATCCAAAACGGCCTAAGTCAGTTGAAATCGAACTCACAATTTTTTTCCGCACATTTTGATTGGTTGTACATTTTTTTCGATATCGTACGCAAAAGTTATATCAAGTTTAAATTTGGCATTCAGTTTTTTTTATTAATTCGGTTCGGTTTTTTGGGTTTTCTATAATTCGGTTTCTACAAAACAACGGTTTTCTAATTAATCGATAGTTCGGTCAGTGAATAATTCGGTTCGGTGTTCGGTTTTTAACCGAACTTCTGGAAATAACAACACTGTGCCATAATTTATGTCAGATCCATACGAGCTAAACCACTCATCGGCGCATCGGAAGCAACCTCCAACTCGGCGAGGACATGAAGCAATGCATGGCTAGATGATGTCTTGAATGCATGTGTATTGTGTAGAAAAAAAACATAATAAGCATGATGTATATCTTGCTTGTTCAAAAAAAATGTCTATCTTCCAGATCGTATACATTCAACAAATTGTATATGAGAGTTCAGCTAAAATACATGATTATATCCGAAACGGGAAAACAGTTGAAAGGCTTCCAACAAAATTTATAGATACGATTGACAATTAAACCACGAACATGTACGTGCATGTGGCTGGAGACATACGTATATGCATGGGCTGCCTAACACTTTTGCATGCATGTCTTTTGTCGTATGAGATAGTATCTACGTACAGTAATGGACGTCTCGGATAGAATCACAAATATATTTAGCTCTGTCATATATATTTGTCGGTTTGTACGGTTATTTCGGTTAACAGAGAGTCAAAACCGAATTAATATTTATAAATTCGGTTAATCATATTTACCAAGCGAAATTTGTTTCGGCTAATTCGGGTTCGGTGTATTCGGTTTTGGTTCCGGTTAATTTGGTTTCGGTGTTCGGTTTCGGTTTTTTATGCCCACCCCTACCCGCATCACTTTAATCCCGGGCCGTGATCGGGACTAAAGGGTGTTGCCCGTTCCCAAACCCCTCCGGGACTAAAGGTCCAAAACGATCCGGGACTAGAGTTTTCTCGGGCTCCTAGCCATCAAAAACAGTACGAAACATGACTAGTGCTCGTACTAGTCTCGGCCCATAATAAGTCGGGACTAGTGTTAAACTCTGAATCGAACCGAAAACCTTTTTTTCTACTATAATGTGACATCCCTACTTCCTTCCATGACAACGCGGAACCAAAGACGACCAGATCCTGGCGGCCATTAAGTAGCCCCCACCCTCCCTGAGCCTTCTCAGCCCAGGGATGGCTGCGTTCGGAGTCGTATAAGCTTTTGTGTGTTTCCACCCGAAGTTGTCAGGAGTGATCCCATGGTCCATGGATGCAATCGCATCCTGGTAGGGGCTCTCAGACACATCAGAGGAGATCGACGCATAGTCCAACTACTCCACAGGCCCTAGACATATGCCTACAGGGAAGCACCACGGGGCCTAGTTCGGTTTAACTACGGACCACGTGACGTCTTGCCACCAATGAGTAAAATCAAGTTTTATTATGTGTATTTTTTTTGGAAAAGGAGGATATATTAATATCACGATGATACCAATTACATGCAAGATCTACAACAACACATTATCCTAATGCTATTACGGATACGCACATCCGAAAAAAGAAGGAGAATTACAAAAAAACAGTCCCACTATAGAGATAAGAATCTTAGTAGAAGCGACACTAACCCCACCAGAACAACACCAGAAGTCCAACATCTCCAATAGCGGCGCTTTCAGAAAATAAACAGAGCACAAGCACCATCGTCGGCCGACCAAAGATTATAGGTTTTCACCTTAGAGAAAGTCCTCGCTCAGAAAACATTGCCTTAAACAAGATTATTGCCAGACACAACCAATTAAGGTCAGACTTTGGATTTCACCCAACAAGGTAAGACTGTGAATTCCTCCTATGCTTCCGCCCCCACTTTCAGATGCCGCTTATACATGTCACGAATCACCAAGCCAATTTCTAATTGCCATCAAAACTCGACCCACCATTGATAGTCCATAAATATTGGCTTTTATGATATTCTCCGCACACTGACTTCACCATGGAACTAAAGACATGTTCCACAATGGCAATAAACTATAGAGCTTCGCCTTGCTCCCTTTGAAACCAAACGGTCAAAAAAAATGGTTGCGCGCGGTCGAATCTCATCTATTTCAGCAATCTTCAGGCATGAATTGTTGCGAGTATGAAACTAGAAATACATTAATTTTGTGTGTGTGTGTAAATAAAGGTATTCATTGATTGATGTCTCATTTCAGGCCGACCACCATGCCAGGACACCGGCAAATTTATTTGGATTTTACGGTAGAAATTAAAGATCATGTCTAAAGGGTACAGTAGTGTAGACATGGCATGCACACACTTATATTCAGCGCATGTATAAAAAGGACTTGAGAGAGGCCGCCCTGATGAAGCGACTTGGTCCATTTCTTAGTCCGTTTTGGTCGATGTAGAAAGTCTTGAAGCCGCATGCTTCATGGTCATGAGGCTCTTGGCAAAATCGTCCAGAAGTTGACGATAATCTGGAAACTTGTTGTCATCCATCGATAAAATTACCTTGATAGTTCTTCTGTAACTTTGGTAGTGAACAATTAGAGCCTGCAATAGCAAGCATGTCAATTACATACGGATATAATGCCAATTATTTATCCAAGGGGAAGCATGAATCAATTAAATGAAATATTTTTTGTCTACAACTAGAACACCCAAGTGTAGTACTCGCAATGTTGGCTCCACCGTCTATTGTATCAAAGCCGACCACCTAAGATAGATAGGATAGATAGAGATATATAGGGTGACGCTATTTGACACCCAGGGTGTAGAATAAGGTGGCGCTATTTGACACCCAGGGTGTAGAATAGTTATTCTACACCCACCCTCTATCTTTAGAACCGTATATTATTTTTACGTCACGTAAATTTTGTATTACTTCGTAAGTTGAGAAGAACATAATAAAATTTAAAAATGACATAATTTTTTCTGTTTACATACCGTAAAAAAATTCGACGTAAAAGACATATTTTTGGTGTTTTTTACACTATAATGACTTAAAAAAATTATTTTTGTATCAAATTTTTTGGTTGTGGTGATTATATGGACATAATTATTCGTATACAAAACATAATTTTTTAATCTAACAGCGTAAAAATATGTTGGGTGCAAAATAACTTTTCTGCACCCTGGGTGCTGAATAGGGTTTATATATATATATAAATATAAGAGAGAGAGAGAGAGAGTTCATAGAATTCAGATTACGACACGACTATTGTCACAGTGGCTTACCTCTGGAATTCCATAAACGCTTGGTGCAACGAAGGCCACCCGGTGTCCAAATAATTCAACTTGTTCAGTGGGTCCAACCATGTTTGAGAACACCATTGACGTATGTGCGAAGCCACGCCGAAAGATAAGAGCTCCGGCCTAATTCAATCTCATCGCGTTTTCATCCAATTTGAAACAAGTTAAAAAGGGAATTTAACTCAAGGAAGAGCATGCAAGTGAAAAATGGATAATTATAAAGTACTAATTTGCTGAAATGATAATTTATTTATGATTTGTGCAGTTTAATTCACGAAAGAACACAGTAGAAGTGAAAATGGGAAGGAAATATACCTTTACACCAAAAAAAACCATGAGAATTTCAGCAATCTTATTAGTGATTATCACTTCGAGTGACCTTTTTTTCCTATCCAGATCCTTCTTTGCCTTGCGAACATATGCAAGTGGATCATCGTGCTTCGTTAAATGAAATGGAAGAATGATATACCCCAGTTGATTTCCCCATATGACATCATCCTTCTTATCAGATTCTATGACATTCACATATTTCTGCCCTTGGTGATAAGGATAAATTAAATTAAAAATTTGGATCAAATGCTTTGAAATATAATATGAGATGATACCGCCTGAGCTTCTTATTCTGACTGGAAAATAGACTATGCACGGTACATCGGTCTCTTTACACGGCATGCAATTATTTTTTTTAAAAAGAGAACTTGCCTGTAGGGTAGTGGCTGGCCTCATGCTGACAGGAATGATTGATCGCAAGCATATTTCTCCAGTGTTAGGGTCACCTGGCGTTGCAGATAGAAATGAAGCGTTGTACGTAGTACTATAAAATGCTAGTACATGGCATATCTGTTTTTAGGAGAAATATAAACATTCGATCGGGGTTCCGTGCGTGCGTGTACTTACCGGACTTGCGAAAGTAATATTGTGACATAGCAGCAGAAGTCACTCCCACTAGCACGTCATTGACGCTCTATGGACACACAACAAAAGATAGATGGATAGCTAGAGTGAAATTTTAAGATGCATGGTATGAAGCTAATTTTTTTTAAATAATATATTTTTTTATTAAATTGCACAAATAATACACAAAACAGACAAATTGCAAATCTGTTGGTCGGTCGGCCGTTCGACAGACGACAGACTCGCGACACACTGCCTTCGTCCGTTCGACAGACGAATCACCCTGCAAACCCCCCTTTATCAAACAGCCGCTAGCGTTGCCTGCAGGGTGATTCGTCCGTTGAACGGACGAAGTCAGGGTGTCGTCTGTTGAACGGACGAAGGCAGGGTGTCGTCTGTCGAACGGCCGACCGACCAACAAATTTGCAATTTTCCCGTTTTGTGTTTTATTTATGAAATTCAATAAAAAAAATGTATTATTTAAAAAAAATTAGCCTGGTATGAAAGATAGAGAGGAGGGAAATCAGGGTTACACGACATACGCAGTTCATGGCATTCTTGATGAACTTGACGTCATCAAGGCTAAGACTCCGGTGCACGAAACGCTTGCGATGAAACTCGTCTTTGTTCTTCACACGCTTAAACATGGTGTGGGGATCACTGAGGAACATAATCGTTGCGAGAACGAAGGCAAGGTCCACAGCGGTGTTCCACGCGAGCACAAAGTATGACCAGACCCACGCGGCGAATGCTAGGGCGCCCGCGGAAAGCTGGGGACGCGGCATCTCATAGATTGCGCCAGTTCGCCTAGTAGGTGGCCGCCGGGCGGGTGTTGGGGTTGTCGGACTTGTGGCGGTGGCGGCGACGAGGCGCGTGGTGGTCATGAGAGACGCCATAAGAGACATGCCGTCACCAATAGAGTGGTGCACACGGAATACGACCGTGGAGGCCGCTTCCGAGGTCGGAAAGTTGAGCAAGTGGAAGTCCCAGAGTGGGCGGGAGCGGTGCATTGGCAGTGCGGACAACGAGGCCACGTAATCCTCCACAACCTTTTCCGAGTCGGTCGCCACGACTGAATGGTCCAGCGTTGGGATGATGATGTGATCCTCCACGTTGACCGTAGTGGGCGCCCACAGCCCCTTGTCGCTCACCTGTGTGCCATGGATTATAAAAAAAAAAAGCTAGAACACATGAGCAGGGTCTAGGTTGAGAGAGAGAGAAGAGAGAGGGAGTAAAAGAGTATAGGTGTACTTGAATGCAGCTATAACGCGGGTGTTGGGCAAGTGCAGAGTCCACGCCGAGGAGGAAGACGGGCAGGTTTATAGGCGTGTCGAGGCCAAACGTGGTGATGACGTAAATATCAATATCGTCCATGAGCCGTGCTGCAGGGCTCATGGGCTCCTCCCTCCTCCACTCGGTGTCGCCCATTATTCTTGCTTCTTCCCTCCAGGCTCTCTAGGCGTTATGCGATGCAACAACTATATATATACTAGGACAAGGCAGCGACTACTACACATCTGGTTGGAAAGATACAGCTTCTCCCGCGTGCCCACTAACTAAAATTCAGTTTTACTAACTAAATTCTAGAAGACTCTAAAAAGTGCCCCTCCCTATGTTATTTTTAGGAAAACTCACTCCAAAATCTTAGACTCGAGTCTAGTCCATAGAAAAGGCCAACTCCAATAAAAAATATTTACTTTGGAATATTTTATGGTGCCTTTTACTACACATTAAGATGCAGTATACAAGTCTAGTCTGACAGTCAAGGATGATTCGGGCCCAGGGGCAACCAAAATTTTTGTGGAAAAAATTAATTTAAATAATAAAAGCACCCATTTCCAAATATATAATTAGAATATTACTTAAAGCAAAACGGCGACATACTACAAATCTTGATACGGAGATGTGTAATTGTTTGCATAATTTAGTTATCTGAAATACTGAACCAAGCTTATATTCAAAATATTCAAACATTTCTCAGCACTTTTCATTATAAAAGTTTTGTCATTTGAATCTATATTCAAAAGTTATGAACGTTTCCAATAAATAGGTTTTAAAAAAAACCGCAAGGCGCCAGGACCCGTGCATAGAGTACCTGCATGCAAAATAGTAGTCAGCGACTTGACCCGCGTCGCCACGTCAGCATGACAGCTGGGTCCTTGTAACAGCCCAGTTTTAGCTAAATACTATTTAGGGTTTGTTTGTGCATCCTGAGCATCATTCTTAGAAATGCATGCAAGAAAATAAGGACAAAATCCTAAAACCCTAATATCTTCCCTCTCTTTGAAATCCCTTCAAAGTGGTTTTGAAAATATTCGAAAAATCAAAAATGTTTGGAGCCCAATAGGACTGAAAGGGCCCCTGCAATAATTTCATATATTTTATAAATGTCCCTAGTATTTTAAAATTATCCAAAACAGTTTGAAATTGAAATTACATAAAGGAAAACAGAAAAGGAAAAAATGTTTCTGACAAAAAAAATAGAGCATCAGCAGGTCAACAGGCCGCAGCCCAGCATGCCATCTCCCTTTCTTCCCTCTCCCCTTCCCGCCGCCTAGAGCAGCAGCCCACAACCACTCGCGGCCCAATTTGGCCCAGCCGGCCCGTACCCCTCTAGGCGTGTTTCTACTTTCTTCTTCCTCCGGCGCGAGGAGAAGCTGCTCGCTGTCCTTGCCGATGCCGTCCGTCGCCCCATCGTGCCACGATTCGTGCCGCCGCCGAGGTTCGCGAGGATAAGAAGGTCGCCGTGTTCATCTCTTCCTCCTCAGCGCCTTATCCCCTCCTGTCTCGCCCTGCCCTCTCACCCATGTGAGCTCGACGAACCCTAGTTTTGGCCGCCGCATCGCCCCGCCGTCCCTGACCTCCCTAGCCTCTTCTGACACCGCCTCGAGCTCCTCCGTGACGCCAGGCTCCTTGTTGTCGAGCGAATCGAGCCCAAGAGCACCTAGACGCCCGTGTTAGTCATTTCTTCCCCGACTCCGACGTGCTCCGTTGCTCGTCTTCCCGATGCTCCGGCCATCGCCTCGCCACGCTACCTCCAGCAGCCTCACCAGGGTGAGCTCATGACCGTCCTGGACCTCTTCCCCTTCCCCCCTCTTGCTATGTATCGGGTCGCCATCGTGCGCCGCCGTTCTCCGCCTCCTCTGCTCGTCGTAGCCGTGTCACCGATGACCAAATAGGAGCGGCGCCGCTATATTCAGGATTGCCTTACTCTGCTGAATCGAACGCACCTAACCCCGCAGCCTCGCTCGCCCTCAAACGCCACCACCGCCGCTGATCTGGGAGCTCCCCGCTGGATGATGTCACACTGACTTCATCATGACATCAGGCACGCGGTCAGTCCCAGTCAAAGCCGCGATGGGTCCCATTCATGCCTACCTGGATGATGAGGTGGCTCGGGCCGCCTCTGTCAGCCGTTGTGGGCAGACTATGCCCCAGTGAAAAACAACCCTGACCCCCTAGCTGATGTCATAGTGACGCAATACACCTATTTAATATGGTTTAATAATTTCAGAAAAGGTTGAAATCTTGTAAATTCAATAACTAATTATTTATAAGTCAGAAAAATACAAATAATATATCAAAATGTTCAGAAAAATGAGAACTATCTATTAAAGATATAATCATGCATTGTTTAACAACATTCATGACAAGTATAATTAGAAGAACAAACCAACCCATCTCATATACATCCGGAGTTTCCCCGAGTTAGGGTTTGTACCCCTTGGAACCCCGTTTAAATTGCCAAGCATGTTTTAGGGGTTCATTTCAATACAATTTAAGTCATCATATCATCATTCTTGTTTGAGCATTGCGTCATGCCATGTGTTGATTCTTTCCCTCTCTTTTCGGTGTTTGGTTCACTAGTAGAAAACAGGCCATTCGTTCGCGACCCCTCAGAGCATTAGTCCCGGTTGCGCCACCAACCGGGACTAATACTGGCACGCGTCCCGGTTCGAGCGGGCACGGCGCCAGGGGGCATGCGTCCCGGTTGGTAAGGGGGAATACGTCCCGGTTGGAGCCACCAACCGGGACTAAAGGTTTGGCCACAGCCACGTGGCGTGGCACACACCTTTAGTCCCGGTTGCTGGCTCCAACCGGGACGTATTCTCCACTCTATAAATGCAACGCCCCAGCCCCCTCTGCCTCCACTCTGTTTTTTCTCTTGGTGGAAGGTGTGAGGGGTGTGCTTGTTTTTTCTCTTCTATGCATGCATTGAAGGTGTTTGATGAAATGTTTGAGTGAATAATACCGTTCAACTTCTCATAGAACAAAAATATAGAAGGTTTCCGAGACGCACTTGAGCTTTCTCCTCTTTATTTCCCTCGATCGAGGTTAGCAATCTTATCTTTTCTCTGTCATTGATACAATTCATGTGACCATGTGAATTGGTTATTAGACTATTTATGATGTCCTTTTTTTGATAAACTTACTTATATGATGCATATGAACGGTCGGGAATGGATGTACGGTGACCGGCGCGTAGCCGGGTATATGAAAGGCGTGGATAAATTTATCGATGTGGCTACGGCAAACAAATAGAATGGTTTTATATGTTGTCCATGTGTTCAATGTCGGAACAACAAGGAGTACTCTTCCTCGAAAATCATTCGCTGCCACCTGATTATGAAAGGTTTCATGCCCAACTATAATTGCTGGACCAAGCACGGGGAAAGAGGGGTTATGATGGAAGATGGTGAAGAAGAAGATGATGATAACAACTATCATCATATGTTTCCTGAATACAGTGATACTACAATGGAAGACAATGGAGAGGAAAGAGGTGAAGAACGGGCATCAGATGAGCCGGCTGATGAACTTGGTAGGGTCATTTCTGATGCAAAGCGAGACTGTGAAACAAAAAATGAGAAGTTGAAGTTAGAGGGCATGTTAGAAGATCACAAGAAATTGTTGTACCCAAATTGTGAAGATGGCAGCACAAAGCTTGGTACCACACTGGAATTGTTGCGATGGAAGGCAGAGTGTGGTCTAACTGACTCCTCATTTGAAAAGATGCTGAAAATAATGAAGCCGAAGTTTCCAAAACATAACGAACTTCCCGAGAGTACCTACGAAGCAAAGAAGACTCTCTGTCCTCTGGGATTAGATGTGCAAAAGATACATGCATGCATTAATGACTGCATCCTCTACCGCGGTAAGGAGTATGAGAATTTAGATAAATGCCCGGTATGCAATGCGTTGCGGTATAAGATCAGACGAGATGACCCTGGTGATGTTGAGGGAGAGCCCCTCCGGAAGAGGGTTCCTGCTAAGGTTATATGGTATGCTCCTATAATACCAAGGTTGAAACGCATGTTCAGAAACAAAGAGCATGCCAGGTTGTTGCGATGGCACAAAGAAGACCGTAAGAAAGACGGGAAGTTGAGACACCCTGCTGATGGGTCACAGTGGAGAAAAATCGAGAGAGACTTCCCAGACTTTGCAGGTGATGCAAGGAACTTATGGTTTGGTCTAAGTACGGATGGCATGAATCCTTTTGGGGAGCAGAGCTGCAGTCACTATTGGAGATATGCCCTAGAGGCAATAATAAATGTGGTTATTATTATATCTTTGTGTTTATGATAAATGTTTACATTCATGCTATAATAGTATTAACAAGGAAACATTGATACTTGTGTGATTTGTAAACTTAAATTGAAGTCCCTAGTATAGCCTCTATACATCACTAGATTGTTGGTTGATAAATGATTGTGGTTTCATCATGAACATTGAGATGTTATCAACAACAAGATCATATCGTTAGGAGAATGATATGGTGGACATACTCCTATAGATAAGCGTATCATAAAGATCAAGTCATTTTAATAGTTCAATTGCTATATGCTTTCTAATACATAGTAACCTAATTCCTTCGACCATGAGATCATGCATATCACCTTTTCCGGATGGATGCTTTGATGACATCAAACACCACACCGTAACTGGGTGGCTACAAAGATGGCATTGAGTGTTCGGAAAGTATTGGTTGAGAAACATGGATCAAGAGTGGGATTTGTCCATCCAGATGACGGATAGATATACTCTGGGCCCTCTCGGTGGAATGTCATCCAATTAGCTTGCAAGCATGTGACTGGCTCACAAGGGATCACATATCACGGGAACGAGAAAAGAGTACTTATCGGTAACGAGGTTGAACTAGGTATGCAGAGATACCGACGATCATAACCTCGGATAAGTAAACTATCGTGAGACAAAGGGAAATTGGTATCGTATGTAAGTGGTTCATTCGATCGCAAAGTAATCATAGAAATATGTGGGAGCCATATGAATTTCCAGATTCCTCTATTGGTTATTGTTCGGAGAAGTGTCTCGATCATGTCCGCATAATTCACAAACCGTAGGGAGACACACTTAAGGATTCGACGTTGTTTGAGTAGTTATGGTAGTATGAGAAAGAGACCGAATGTTGTTCGGAGTCTTGGATGGGATCCGGGATATCACGAGGTGATCCGGAATGGTCCGGAGAATAAGATTCATATAAGGAAAGTCCTGTTTCGGAGTTCGGGAATGATTCCGGTGTTTTCATCGGGAATGTTCTAGAAGGTTCCGGAATGTCCGGCACTCCGGAGGGGAAGGGGTACATGAATGTGTCATTGCATGTTGGAATGATTGCATCATGTACTAAGTGTCATCGCTGTTCCAAATAAAGGATTAATTCAAATCCTAGTTTGAAAAGTCAAATAGCTAGCTTGAAGAGTCAAACGGCTAAAATTGGAAAGAGGAAAAGAGGAGGAAGGGGGAAACCGAGTTGGGGAGGAGTTCCCTCCTCCAACCGGCGGCCCACCTCCAAGCCGAGTTGGGGAGGGACTCCTCTCCCTCCCCTTGGCGCGGTCGGCCCCTCCACCTATATAAGGAGGGGCAGGGCTCCCTCCTCTAGACACACAAGTCCCTCACCTCAAACCCTAGAAGCTGCAGCCCTCCATAGCCGCCGCCACCCCCTAGGGTTTTTCCCTAGCCGCCGACTTGGGGGTCCCCGGAACCCTAGCCGCCGGCTCTAGCCCCTCCTCCTTGGTGTGTCTAAACCCTAGATTGCCGAGGAGCTCTCTCATACTCCACCATACTCGCTCCGGCTTAAGGCGAAGCCCTGCGAGATCTCCCCTCTACTTCCGGCACCACGTCGTTGTGCTGCCGGAATCGCGAGGAGAGTTCTACAACCTCCACTGCCTGCTGGAACAAGGGAGAGGAAGGTCTTCTTCGAGTACCGAACGTGTGACCGACTGCGGGAGCGCTGCCGGAACGCAGCGCCGGAAGGATCGTCTACGCGATCTTGAGATCGGGAAGAGTACGACTACATCACCCACGAGAATCCGCTCTCGTTAAACACTTTGGAATCTTCGAGGGTAAGTTATTCCATCGACTCGTTGCTACAATCTAGTAGATATATCTTGGCTTGTTTGTTTGTATGCGATAGAAATTTTTTGTTTTCCATGCTACGAAACCCTACAGTGGTATCAGAGCCGTGTCTATATGTAGATCTGTTGCACGAGTAGAACACAATGGTCATTGTGGGCGTTGATGCTTTTATTGTCGATTGCTTCTTATGTACTTTGCATCTTGCGGTATGTTGGGATGAAGCGGCCCGGGCTAACCTTACATGACATCGTTCATGAGACTTGCTCCACGCTTGACATGCAACTTGTATTGCATAAGTGGCTTTGCGGGTGCCTGTTTCTCCTAGCATAGTTAAGATCCAATTTACAACGGGTGATTAACAATACTAGTATCAATGTTGTGGTTCATGTTTGTAAGTTAGAACGACACTTATTGAAAGCCCCAAACCACGTAAAATATGCAAAGAAAGTAGAGGCGTCTAACTTTTTTTTGCAGGGGTGTGCAGTGATGTGATATGGCCATGATTGTCATTATATTTGATGTATGCAATGTTCCTTATTGTAAGTTGGCAACCGGCAGGAGCCATATGGTTGTCTTTAATTTATGTTAAGACCCGCGTGTCTATTCAAAGTAGTTGTAATAGTTGAAGCCGGTGGACGACAACCATGGAGTAGCGTCATTGACCTTGATGCAATGCCGGTGATGATGGAGATCATGTTCGTGCTTGAAGATGGAGATCGGAAGCACAAAGAAGAAAGGCCATATCATATCACATATTATGAATTGCATGTGATGTTAATCCTTTATGCATCTTGTATTGCTTAGTAGACGACGGTAGCATTATAAGATGATCCCTCATGCACATGAATTTCAAGTCATAAAGTGTTCACCCTTAGTTAGCACCGTTGCTAAAGCTTGTTGTTTCGAAGCACCACGTGATGATCGGGTGTGTTAGATTCTGCAAGTGTATACAACGTGAGCAAGCCATATTTGCTCATGCGGAAACTAAGGTTTGATCTTGACGAGCCTAGCATGTACAGACATGTTCTTGGAACACGGATCACCAAAACGTAAAGCATGAATCATATAGTAGATATGATGAACATGTCGATTGTTCGCCATTGAAACTATATCAACTCTCGTGATGATCGGTGTTGATGTAGTGGATTTGGTTCGTGTGATCACTAAAACAATGTGAGGGATGTTATTTTGAGTGGGAGTTCACCTAGATTAACTTTATTATTAATTTGAACTCAATTTGTCATAAACTTAGTCTAAACTATTGCAAATATGTTGTAGATCAATGGCAGCCCCTACCATCAATTTTAATGCGTTCCTAGGGAAAGAAAAGTTGAAAAACAATGGAAGCAACTTCGCGGATTGGTTCCGCAATTTGAGGATTGTCCTCACAGCTGGTAATTTGACCTATGTGCTGGATGCACCGCTGGGTGACCCACCTGCAGCTAATGCTTCCGATGAAGTAAAGAATGTTTACCTCGCTCGGAAGAATCAGTACTCCATAGTTCAGTGTGCTATCTTGTATGGTTTGGAATCGGAGCTTCAGAAAAGGTTTGAGAATTCAGACCCATATGATATTGTCGAGGATCTCAAATTGATTTTTAAGACTCATGCGGCAATTGAAAGCTATGAGGCTTCTGAGAAGTTCTTTAACTGCAAGATGGAAGAGGGAAGCTCCGTCAGTGAGCATGTGCTTAAGATGTCTGGGCACGCAAACAAACTTCAAAGCTTGGGTATAGTGATTCCTAATGCTTTGGGGATTTACCGTGTCCTCCAATCACTACCACCAAGTTACAAGAACTTTGTGATGAACTACAACATGCAGAACATGAACAAGTAGTTGCCAGAACTGTTTGCTATGTTAAAGTCTGCAGAAGTGGAGATCAAGAAAGAGCACCAAGTGTGGTTGGTCAATAAGACCACCAAATTCAAGAAAGGCAAGTCTAAGCAGAAGGGATACTTCAAGAAGGGTGGTAAGAAAGTTACCACGCCGGCGAAGAAGACCAAGGCTGGACCTAAGCCTGAAACTGAGTGCTTTTACTACAAGGGAGAAGGTCACTGGAAGCGGAATTGCCCAAAGTACTTGGCAGATTTGAAGAACGGCAACATCAAGAAGAAAGGTATATCTGATATACATGTTATTGATGTGTATCTCACTAGTACTCGTAGTAGTTCCTGGGTATTTGATACTGGTTCGGTTGCTCATATTTGTAACTCGAAACAGGTGCTGCAGAATAAACTGAAGCTAGCGAAGAACGAGGTGACGATGCGCGTGGGAAACGGATCAAAGGTTGATGTGATCGCGGTCGGCACGCTACCCCTTCATCTACCATCGAGATTAGTTTTATACTTAAATAATTGTTATTTGGTGCCTGCGTTGAGCATGAACATTATATCGGGATCTTGTTTATTGCGAGACGGTTACTTGTTTAAGTCCGAGAATAATGGTTGTTCGATTTATATGAGTAATATGTTTTATGCACATGCACCTTTGATAGATGGTCTATTCTTATTGAATCTCGATAGTGGAAATACACATATCAACAACATTGAGGCTAAACGTTTGAAATCAAGCGATAATTCGACCTATATGTGGCACTGTCGTCTTGGTCACATTGGAGTGAAACGTATGAAGAAACTCCATTCCGATGGACTTCTTGAATCACTTGATTTCGAATCACTTGAAAGATGCGAAGCATGTCTGATGGGAAAAATGACTAAGACTCCATTTTCTGGTATGATGGAGCGAGCTACAGACTTATTGGAAATCATACATACCGATGTATGTGGTCCAATGAGTGTAGCATCGCGCGGTGGTTATCGTTATGTTCTTACCTTCACGGATGACTTGAGTAGATATGGGTATATCTATTTCATGAAACATAAGTCCAAAACTTTCGAGAAGTTTAAGGAGTTTCAAAGTGAGGTAGAGAATCAACGTAACAAGAAGATTAAATTTCTGCGTTCTGATCGTGGAGGTGAATATCTAAGTTACGAGTTTGGCGAGCATTTGAAGAAATGCGGAATACTTTCACAATTGACACCGCCGGGAACACCACAGTGTAATGGTGTGTCCGAACGTCATAATCGAACTCTCTTAGATATGGTTCGTTCTATGATGTCACTTACAGATTTACCGCTATCATTTTGGGGTTATGCATTAGAAACAGCCGCATTCACTTTAAATAGGGCACCGTCTAAATCCGTTGAAACGACACCGTATGAATTATGGTTTGGGAAGAAACCTAGATTGTCGTTCCTTAAAGTTTGGGGATGCGAAGCCTATGTAAAGAAGTTACAACCGGACAAGCTAGAACCCAAAGCGGAAAAATGCGTCTTCATAGGATACCCGAAGGAAACTATTGGGTATACCTTCTATCATAGATCCGAAGGCAAAATCTTCGTTGCCAAGAATGGATCCTTTCTAGAGAAGGAATTTCTCTCGAAAGAAGTGACTGGAAGGAAAGTAGAACTCGACGAGGTTGTCGAACCTTCTCTCGAAATTGCGAGTAGCGCAGCACCGGAAGAAGTTCCTGTGGTGCCTGCACCAATAAGAGAGGAAGCTAATGATGGTGATCATGAATCTTCGGTTGAAGTTGCTACAGAGCCTCGGAGGTCAACGAGAACTCGTACCACTCCGGATTGGTATGATCCCGTTATGAGTGTCATGTTGGTGGACAACACCGATGACCCTAAGACATATGAGGAAGCAATGATGAGCCCAGATTCCAATAAATGGCAAGAAGCCATGAAATCCGAGATTGGATCCATGTACGAAAACCAAGTATGGACTTTGGTGGACTTACCGGATGGCCGGAAGGCTGTCGAGAACAAATGGATTTTCAAGAAGAAAACAGATGCTGATGGTAATGTTACCGTCTATAAAGCTCGACTTGTCGCAAAAGGGTTTCGACAAATTCAATGAGTTGACTACGATGAGACTTTCTCACCAGTAGCGAAGCTAAAGTCTGTGAGGATTATGTTAGCAATCGCTGCATATTATGATTATGAGATATGGCAGATGGATGTCAAAACAACATTCCTCAATGGAGACATTGATGAAGAGTTGTATATGATGCAACCCAAAGGTTTTGTCGATCCTAAAGATGCTAACAAGGTATGCAAACTTCAACGGTCCATCTATGGATTGAAGCAAGCATCCCGAAGTTGGAATCAACGTTTTGATAAGGTGATCAAAAGTTTTGGTTTTATACAAACTTATGGAGAATCTTGTATTTACAAGAAAGTGAGTGGGAGATCTGTAGCATTCTTAATACTATATGTGGATGACATATTGTTGATTGGGAATGATGTAGACCTTCTTAATAGTGTCAAGGAATATTTGAATAATAGTTTTTCAATGAAGGATCTTGGCGAAGCAGCTTACATATTAGGCATAAAGATTTATAGAGATAGATCGAAACGCCAAATATCATTGTCACAGAGTACATATTTGGACAAAGTTCTAAAGAGGTTTGGATTGGAAGATAGCAAGAAAGGGTTCTTGCCCATGTTTCCCAATACGACCTTGAGTAAAACTCAAAGTCCGACATCGGCAGAAGATAGAGAAAGGATGAGTAAGACTCCCTATGCCTCAGCCATAGGATCTCTAATGTATGCCATGCTATGTACTAGACCCGACATTGCATATGCTGTTAGTTTAACTAGCAGATATCAAAGTGATCCAGGAGTGGATCATTGGACTGCGGTCAAAAACATCCTTAAGTACTTGAGAAGAACTAAGGATATGGTTCTTTCTTATGGAGGTGATGAACAACTCGTTGTTAATGGTTACACCGATGCTAGTTGGAACACCGATCCGGATGATTCTAAATCACAATCTGGATACGTATTTAATTTGAATGGTGCAGCAGTTAGCTGGAGGAGTGCAAAGCAAAGCGTTGTGGCGAGATCTTCAACTGAATCGGAATACATGGCTGCTTCAGAGGCTTCACAAGAAGCAATATGGATGAAAGAGTTTATTACAGAGCTGGGTGTGGTTCCTAGTGCGCTGGACCCAATGTCTATCTACTGTGATAACAAGGGCGCCATAGCCAATGCGCAAGAACCAAGGTCACACAAGAAGCTGAAGCATATCAAGCTACGTTTTCACGCTATTCAAGAACATATTCAAGATGGGGATATAAAGATTTGCAAAGTACACACAGATCTGAATGTGGCGGATCCGTTGACTAAACCTCTCCCGAGGGCAAAACATGACCAGCACCAAACGGCCATGGGTGTTCGGTATATTACCATGTAATCTAGATTAGATGACTCTAGTGCAAGTGGGAGACTGTTGGAGATATGCCCTAGAGGCAATAATAAATGTGGTTATTATTATATCTTTGTGTTTATGATAAATGTTTGCATTCATGCTATAATAGTATTAACAAGGAAACATTGATACTTGTGTGATTTGTAAACTTAATTTGAAGTCCCTAGTATAGCCTCTATACATCACTAGCTTGTTGGTTGATAAATGATTGTGGTTTCCATATCATGAACATTGAGATGTTATCAACAACAAGATCATATCGTTAGGAGAATGATATGGTGGACATACTCCTATAGATAAGCGTAGCATAAAGATCAAGTCATTTTAATAGTTCAATTGCTATATGCTTTCTAATACATAGTAACCTAATTCCTTCGACCATGAGATCATGCATATCACCTTTACCGGATGGATGCTTTGATGACATCAAACACCACACCGTAACTGGGTGGCTACAAAGGTGGCATTGAGTGTTCGGAAAGTATTGGTTGAGACACATGGATCAAGAGTGGGATTTGTCCATCCAGATGACGGATAGATATACTCTGGGCCCTCTCGGTGGAATGTCATCCAATTAGCTTGCAAGCATGTGACTGGCTCACAAGGGATCACATATCACGGGAACGAGAAAAGAGTACTTATCGGTAACGAGGTTGAACTAGGTATGCAGAGATACCGACGATCATAACCTCGGATAAGTAAACTATCGTGAGACAAAGGGAAATTGGTATCGTATGTAAGTGGTTCATTCGATCGCAAAGTAATCATAGAAATATGTGGGAGCCATATGAATTTCCAGATTCCTCTATTGGTTATTGTTCGGAGAAGTGTCTCGATCATGTCCGCATAATTCACGAACCGTAGGGAGACACACTTAAGGATTCGACGTTGTTTGAGTAGTTATGGTAGTATGAGAAAGAGACCGAATGTTGTTCGGAGTCTCGGATGGGATCCGGGATATCACGAGGTGATCCGGAATGGTCCGGAGAATAAGATTCATATAAGGAAAGTCCCGTTTCGGAGTTCGGGAATGATTCCGGTGTTTTCATCGGGAATGTTCTAGAAGGTTCCGGAATGTCCGACACTCCGGAGGGGAAGGGGTACATGAATGTGTCATTCCATGTTGGAATGATTGCATCATGTACTAAGTGTCATCGCTGTTCCAAATAAAGGATTAATTCAAATCCTAGTTTGAAAAGTCAAATAGCTAGCTTGAAAAGTCAAACGGCTAAAATTGGAAAGAGGAAAAGAGGAGGAAGGGGGAAACCGAGTTGGGGAGGAGTTCCCTCCTCCAACCGGCGGCCCACCTCCAAGACGAGTTGGGGAGGGACTCCTCTCCCTCCCCTTGGCGCGGCCGGCCCCTCCACCTATATAAGGAGGGACAGGGCTCCCTCCTCTAGACACACAAGTCCCTCACCTCAAACCCTAGAAGCTGCAGCCATCCATAGCCGCCGCCACCCCCTAGGGTTTTGCCCTAGCCGCCGACATGGGGGTTGTAACTACCTCGGTGAATTACTCTCCTAGTTACAAGCCTGGATGAACGGAAATGGTTGAAATAGTACGGTGGGGCCCAAATGCCACTCACAGGTAGACCTTTCGGCCGTTCCGACCATTTCCAAACATCGGGACAAGAACGGGCGGCGTAATCGGCAGGCGAAGGGATCAACTACATACACAAATGAGTATGTATGCAAGCCACCATACAACAGTACATCAGAGCCATTCCATCTAAAAAGAAAGGAAATATAGCAATGCCATACGGCAAGATTCAAATGTCCTAGATAGATATAATAGTTTAGGATATCTCCTCATACATCAAACATCAGAGTATCAGGCGGAAGCGGCAACAAGATCCGAGTACGGATAAGAAGCAAATCGGCATAAGATGCCCCATAAATAAACACATCCCGCCCACACATCTCACGGATCCCCGTTCCCGGAATCTCTACACCGAATGATCGTCGCCCACATCGTCCGCCTCCTCCACCCAGTATCCCTCTTGTGAGTGTACCTGTCCATCTAAATCAAACAATTTATCGTGTGAGACCCTAGGGGTACTCAGCAAGTCTTTATGCCTCTAAAGGGGACACAACCTGGGGTGACGCAATTGCAGCAAAAGATGAACCCTAACAATTCTATAGATACTCGCTAACCATCCGCTAACCAAAGATAGAGGGATGTCCGTGAATTAATGACAACAGTTATAACAGTAATATCAACAGATCCATCCTCCTCCTCGCTTACCAATGAGGAAGCGGACGAACAACCCCCATCCGTTGGCAGTTTTATTATCCATTCCATGAGTGTTGCACTATTTACTAGTCAGTTACTTAGTCAAATTAAAAGCGGTACTTTAGTTATGCTTGTCTATGATCGAGAAACTGTGCTCCAAGTCGTCCATAACCGCGGACACGGCTTTCAGAAAGTTTTACCCTGCAGGGGTGCACAAATAGCAACACACACTCGATCAACCTCGGAAAAACCAAATCAAAACCCAACGAGGCTTTCACGACAAAGCAATCACAGGATTCAGAAATATTTCAAGGGGCCACCCCATTAAGCTACCCGCAACGAAGTTAGCTAACTCCGAAACGGACTCAAGGTTTGCGCCAATGGCTGTAAACGACTGGGAACCCGAAAATGTGACTGGGCTTGTCGATACCGCAAAAACACTCCGCTTACCTAAACAGTACAGGTGCAGTACATCGCACAATTTTAAAATAAAGCAGTAAAGCATGGCATAAGTACAGGATAGTAATAAAGCCCCAAACTAATTGTGGCCCCAAGAAATAAGAATGAATCAAGTTCTGGCTCAGGGGGGTCCCATAAGCCTCCCGGATGTGGATAGCGCGAATATTCAAGGAACAGGAATCAAGTACTCGGGGTCCTACGGGACACAAGTGAGCATGAAAAACCAAATAGCAGATATTGCTCACCGGTGCCACTTTCATTAGTTATCCCATTACTACTCAGGTTAAGTTGTTTAGGTACCTCGTTATCCATCAGACACTCACATACCCTACACATGCTGTTCTACGACCCGCATGGCTCAAACAACTCCTGTAGTAATGGCTCATGGGATGGAGGAACAAGCTTCGGTGGGGTTTAAAAGTAAAGGCTATGCAGTACTTGGGATTCAGTTTAATGCAATCGCGACTCGATGATTGAAGAATAAGATAGAGGCAATAGATACTGTATGTATGCAAGCATGTGGTAGTGCTTGCCTGGCAGCTCAGTTGAAGCGAGAGAAGGATCTGGGTAGTGCTCCTGGGTCTCTTGATATATCCCTTGCTCAGTGTCTATTCGAAGAAGAACCAAACAAACAAGGGCCAATATAAATAAAGTGCACAAGCATAGGAATAAAAATGCAACAAGCAAACAATCATGCCATGATGAATGATGCACAATTTGCATGGCAATGAAGTAGCATGGCATGGGTGAGGTGAGAAACAATAATTAAGCACTTTGTTAAATTATTTAGGCATGTTTTACTCCCATAAACAGTTCTGATTATTCAATATTTATATGATGCATGCCTCAATTCATATCATGGAATGCATAAACAGAAAGGTCTCGTCGAGCTAATCATTTTAGACATATCATTTATTAAATTTGGAGTTATAAAACCAAAGTTACTAATTAATTAAGGGAGAAGGGCATTTTCTTGTAGTTTTAATCAACTTGAAATTTTAATTGTTCGAAACATATTTTGGATAGCATATTTGAATTCCTCACATTTTTCTGATTTCGAAACATATATCATTTGTATTATATGGATTTGTATTTGAAAAGTTATTTAAAAACATATTTGAATTTGGATATAAACAATTTGAATTTGTTTTGTTTAAACAGATAACCAGGGAACATTTTATACACAGCCTCAGCTAGCCCCAAACACTGACGGTGGGACCGCGCTGAGCTGGCCGAACCCAACACGCGGCAAACTTTCTCACCGCGACCACAGCGAGCCACAGAGGTTGACAAGTGGGCCTTGCCTTGTTCGGCCCCACAAGCCAGCGGGTGAAGGGGCAGGTGCCACCTGGCGTGGCCGGGGACGGCGGGTTGAGCAGAGGAAAAGGAATGGGGGTTATGTGCAAAAGGGGCCGCGGCTACTGACTAGTGGGGCCTCTAGGAGCGCGGGTAGATTAGAGGAAAACCGAGGGGGAGTTCTGCAAAAATGCGCCCGTACTGTGGATCTTCTCTGCGCTGCGGACGGTGGTTGCACGTCAGTCGCAGAGCGCGGCGCGCGGGCTCGAACCCAGGACCTAGGGCGCGCGCGCAGACGCGGCGACCACTGGGCTAGGTGGGGGTTGTTGTTAGGGGGGCGGACGGGGCCTAGGTAGGTTTTGCGCGGCGTGGAAGCAAGCAGACGCGCGCGCTCGTCGGTGCACCGAGGGTGCTCGACGGAACGCACGCCGTGACCAGGAAGCGACGTTGACTGCAAGGATGTCTGGGGGACTCGGGAGATCACCGCGGTTTGATCAGTGTGGTCGGAGGAGCTCAGGGCGGTCGCGATCTGGCGCGGGGCTCGCTGGCCGGAGCTAGGGTTTCGCGGCGGAGCGGCGCTGGTCCTGGTCTTCTGGTCCTTCTCTTCCTCGACGGCGTGTACAGGGCGTTGCAGGGGAGCGTCCTCGACCTTGCCGACAACCTCCTGCCCGCCTACGCCTCCTGGATCGCCGGGGATGGTGGAGACCGACGGTGGCCGGCGACGGTGTAGATGGTTGCGGGTGAGAAGAGGGGAGGGAGGGCAAGGCCCTGGGGCGGATCTGGGAGAGGCCAGAGGCGAGGGAGAGAGGGTAGATAAGGACGGGAGGGGAGAGGGGTGCCGTGGGGAGGTGGTGATGATAAAGGTGGCTTCGGCCACCTTTTCCTCCTCCTCCTCTCACGTGATCGAGCTGGGAGGCAGGGCAGGGGCAGGTAGGGGCTTCTAGGTGGGGTCAGGGGCAGGTAGGAGGGGTAGGCTCGGGTGGGGTCGCACGACAGGGAGAGAGGGAGAGGGAGGCTCGGTTAGAGCTAGGGTTAGAGGGAGCCTCGGTTTAGGGTTTGTTTAGGGTTGGGTAGAGAGAGAGGGGTAGACAGGTGGGCCTGTTAGGTGAGAGAGGAGAGGCCGAGAGGGAGGGGAGGCATGGTACATAGGTTTAGGGTTTGAAAGAGGGGAAGCTAGGTTTAGTGTTTCATGTAGGATTTTTAGGTTTTAACACATGCTTAAAGAAGGAGCCAAGATGAAGGGGTGAGGGAGGAGTAGACTAAAGGATGCATGGTCATGACTAGATCAAGTGTGGAGGAAAGATGAAGATGGAAAGGATTTTTCATGAACATGCATGGCATACACATGTGAGAAAAGAAACTTGATGAGCACTAGGCAAAAAGAAATAAACCAAACAAGGTGAAAGATTAGGGAGAGAAGGGAGAGCTCCAAGAGATATACACCACTCAGAAATTCATATAAAATCCCAAAGGACTAGAATGTGGTGGTGCTTGCATGGCCCATGCAAATAATTAATGCCATGTTTATTCTTGTGAAAACAATAATATTAACATGGCATTATTCTTATGCATTCCCAAAAGTGGAATAAAAGCCAAGCAAAAGAGTTTGTAGAAGTAGATCCATCCTATCCACATGAGCTAGAATAAAAATCAAAAGGAAAGAATTACAAGCTCATGGGTTATTGGAATGGTGGAAGTATAAGGTGGTGACAAAGAAAGGTGGTGGAGTGGAATAAAAGATATGCCCCCAACTCAACTTGGGCATTTAAACAATATATCAAGAACCAAATACAATATCAAGAGGCAAATACAATTTACAATGCATATGAGAGAAGAACCAAATAAAAAGGGTTTTATATGATGCTCAAATGCAAGGTGGCATGATGACATGAGCATGATATTATTATGATGCAACAATTGTATATCTGAAGTAGCCATTATATTACTAGACCAAGTAGCATTACAAATGTTAGACAATTGGGATGCTACAACTCTCCCCCACTAAACAGGAATCTCGCCCCGAGATTCTAGGAAGAAGAAGAAGACTCAAATAGGGTAGGATAGTTGGCACGGAGCTCATCTTCACGCTCCCAAGTGGCTTCATCAACGGAATGGTGCGACCATTGCACCTTGCAGAACTTGATGGACTTGTTGCGAGTCCTTCTTTCTGCGACTTCCAGGATTTTTGTGGGGTGTTCTTGATAAGACAGGTCTTCTTGGAGATTGATAAGCTCATGATCCATGGTCCTACCGGGATCCTTGAAGCACTTCTTGAGTTGAGAGATGTGGAAAACATCATGAACCTTGAGTTTTTACGGGAGCTCAAGAGCATAAGAAACTTCTCCTCTTCTTCCACGAATTTTGAAAGGACCGATGTATCTAGGAGCCAGCTTTCCTTTGATACCAAAATGGTGCGTGCCTTTCATGGGAGTGACACGAAAGTAAACGAGATCACCAAGGACATACACCATGTCCGTGTGCTTCCTGTCATAATTGCTCTTCTGGCGACTTTGAGCAATCTTCAGATTTTCAAGAATGATGTGCACCTTCTCCTCCGCTTGAGTTACAATGTCAGGGCCAAACCAAATTCTTTCTCCTGCACCTGACCAACCAATCGGAGTTCTGCATTTGCGGCCATAGAGACCCTCAAATGGTGCCATCTTTAGACTCTTCTGGAAGCTGTTGTTGTAAGAGAATTCAGCATAAGGAAGACATTCTTCCCACTTCATGCCAAAAGAGATGACGCAAGCACGAAGCATATCCTCCAGAATCTGATTGATCCTTTCCACTTGTCCTTGCGACTGAGGGTGGTAAGCTGTGCTGAAGTTCAATTTTGTTCCCAAAGAATTTTGGAAACTTTCCCAGAACTTGGAAGTGAAGATGCTCCCATGGTCTGAACTGATCTCAAGCGGAACCCCATACAGAGAGACAATTCTGTTGATATACAGCTCAGCCAACTGAATTCCAGAAATTGTTTCCTTGACGGGGAAGAAGTGAGCCACTTTAGAAAGCCTGTCAATGACAACAAAGATTGCATTGTTCCCCTTCTGCAACCTTGGAAAACCAGTGATGAAGTCCATCTCTACTTTCTCCCATTTCCATTCCGGGGGTTTCAATGGCTGTAGAAGACCGAAAGGTTTCTGATGGACAGCTTTCACTCTGCGGCAGACATCACACTCCGAGACATACTTGGCGCAATATCGTTTCAAACCCGGCCACCAATATTGTGTTTTCAAGTCCATGTACATCTTTGTGCTGCCAGGGTGGATAGAAAGAACAGATTCATGCGCCTCCTTGAGGACTTGCTCCCTCAAACCCGGGTAGTTCGGAACAAACATCCGGTGTTCAAAGAAAAGCGTGCCTTGTTCATCGACGTGGAAGGACTCATACTTCGGAAGCTGAAGTTTGGAGATGATCTTTCTGGTGTGCGGATCACCAAGCTGACGAGAGCGAACCTTTTCTTCCAAGAGAGGGGTTGCTAGAAGGTTCAGGAGATACCCTTGTTCCACAATTTCAAGGTTGAGCTGACGGAATTCCTCGCACAAGAGAGGCTGTTGTTCTTCCATCATGAGGTTATTGACATAAGCTTTGCGGCTGAGAGCATCGGCCATGACATTAGCTTTGCCCGGAGTGTAGTTGATGGTCAAATCAAAATCATTGATTGCTTCAATCCATCTCCTCTGCCGAAGGTTGAGATCAGGCTGAGTGAAGATATACTTCAGACTCTTGTGATCAGAAAAGATTTCACAACGGTTGCCCAGCAAGTAATGCCTCCATAGTTTCAAAGCAAAGACAACTGCTGCGAGCTCGAGGTCATGTGTAGGATAGTTGATCTCATGCGTCTTCAACTGTCGAGAGGCATAAGCAACCACTTGTTTTTCTTGCATAAGGACCGCACCCAATCCTTGCAAAGAGGCGTCACAGAATATCTGGAAAGGCTTAGATGTGTCCGGAGGAACCAAGACTGGTGTGGAAGTGAGCTTCTCTTTGAGTGTCTCAAAGCTTGCTTGACATGCAGGAGTCCAAAGGTATTTCTTGCCTTTCTTGAGGAGATCGGTAAGAGGCTTCGCTATCTTTGAAAAGTTCTGAATGAAGCGACGGCAATAACTAGCCAAACCAAGGAAACTCCACACTTCTTTGACATTTACAGGAGGAAGCCATTCAACAATTGTCTTCACAGTTTCCGGGTTGACTGCAATGCCCTTGGCAGAGATGACGTGACCAAGATAGGTTACTTGAGGCAGCCAAAACTCACACTTGGAGAACTTTGCATACAAGCGGTTCTCACGAAGCTTGTTTAGGACACACCGAAGGTGTTCTTCATGTTCTTCCTTTGACTTAGACTAGACTAAGATGTCATCCAGATAGACCACAACGAACTTATCAAGATACTCCATGAAAACCGAGTTCATAAGCCTCGAGAAGGTAGCAGGTGCGTTGGTGAGACCGAAAGACATGACCGTGTACTCATACAGGCCATAGCGGGTGGTGAAAGTTGTTTTAGTAACATCTTCCTTGCGAATCTTGATTTGGTGATAACCACTTCTCAAGTCAAGCTTAGAGAACACCACAGCTCCAGCTAGCTGATTGAAGAGATCATTAATCCGCAGAAGGGGATATTTATTCTTGATGGTTTTAGCATTGAGAGCCCGATAGTCAACACAAAGTCTATCAGTCCTGTCTCGCTTCTTCACAAAGATTGTTGGGCTACCCCAAGAAGAGGTACTGTGTTGAATGAAACCCAACTTCTCTTGTTCATCAAGTTGTCGTTTGAGTTCAGCCAACTCAGCAGGACCCATTTTATAAGGACGCTTGGAGATAGGGGCCGTTCCAGGTTCAAGCTCAATTACAAACTCAACCTCACGATCCGGAGGCATACCCGGCAACTCTTCAGGAAAGACATCTGGGAACTCACAGACCACCGGAACACTCTGAATAGCTTCCATAGCATCATCATTCAGAGCCGCCAAAGAGAAAAGCTGGATAGCAGGAGTCAGACTTGGAGAAAAGACTATATGGCCTTCAGAAATCTTCAGAGAAACCGAGCGTTCAGCACAATCAATCACAGCTGCATTTGCTATCAACCAATCCATGCCCAAGATGACATCAATGTCAGAATTGCCCAGAACAATTAAGGACGCCGAGAACGAAGAGCCACCAATCTCAATTTGATTGCCATGGCTGATTTTAGAAGCTGCCATTGTTGCTCCAGGAGAAAGGACCATTAACCGCTTAAGGAGAGGATCCAACGCTAACCCATTCTCATTTGCAAACTTGTTAGAAACAAAAGAATGCGATGCACCAGAATCAAACAAAACTCGTGCAGGGACTGAGTTAACGGGAAGCATACCCATCACAACTCCAGGTGCATGCTCAGCTTGAGCGGCGTTGACACAGTTGGCACGAGCAACAGTAGACCCGGGCTTGGTGTTGATGTTGAGAGCCCGAGGTGGTGGTGCACGAACCAAAGGAGAGCTTGCCGCAGATCTTGGAGGTGGTGGAGGAAGAGCTTTGTTTTTCAACGGACAGTTCCAGTTTAGATGTCTAGTGTCTCCACATGTGAAACAAGCACCAGGTGGACGTGGAGCAACGTAGCCAGGGACTCCGCCAGGCGCTCCAGGGTAGTGGTTGTTGTAGCCCCTGGGAGCAGCAGTGAGGAAGTTTGGTGGCCTTGCCGCGAAGCTTGAAGGTCTTGGTGGATCCGGGAGCGACGGTGGGGTGTTAGGAACCCAGACACGACGCTTAGAGGGAGCTGACATAGCTGAAGAGCTTGCTGCATCACGGTTGTGTTTCTTTGACTCCTCAAACACTTGCTTACTCGCTTCTTCCTGCAGAGCTGTATGCTGAAGTTCCAGAAAAGACGCCGGCCTTGCATGTGTGATTGCATATTTAATCGATGCATTGAGCCCTTGCCGGAACCTCTTTTGCTTCTTCTTGTCATCAGAGATCTCATCGCCACCATAACGAGAAAGGTTCATGAAGTTCCTGATGTAGGTATTGACATTGTCATTTCCTTGCTTGAGGTTGAGAAACACTTCCTTCATCCTTTCCATGACAATTTCTGACAGATACTGCTCTTTGAATGCTCCAGTGAACTGTTCCCAAGTAGGCTGAAAACCAATGCAGTTTGCCTTCAGGTAATTCTCCCACCAGAGAGCTGCATCTCCCTTCAGAAGGTGAGTAGCACATTTTACCCATTCTTGCTCAGGAACATCAGCAGTCTCCAGTAGCCTTGACATCTCACGCAACCAATCATCAGCATCAAGTGGTTGATCAGAAACATCAAATTGGCGTGGGTTGAACTTCAGGAAGCTTTTGATGTCTCCTCGCTTGGGAGGTGGAGGTAGCGGAGCAAACTCATTCCTCCGAACACTCTCTTCAAAACGCTGCTGGTTCTGCTGCATTGCTGCCAAGGCATTGGCGATGTTTGACAACGCGGACCCCAGTTCAGGTGGTATGTCCTCATCAGAACGGCGTGGTGGTGCCATCCGGTGATTGATATAAAACACAAGTCAGTACTATAATGGAGAATAATAATAATCCAAAATAGTACCAAGATGGAATTAACCAAGATTAAAGGATACACTTTACTAAGATGATATTAAAATATCAACAAAGTTCAAAGCACCTAGAAGATATTAAGCATATCGCACACGACTGAAAAGGAGTGTGGTACACAGATATATCAAAGAAAAAAAATTTCCGCAATTTCGGCATTAAAATACCAGTAGATGCGCAAAATCACTTAACGAATTAAGATTAGTGACTCTACCAATTCAATATACAAAAGCGAATGATAGGAGTAGTGGTATGGTCGCGACTCCATCCCGCACTCAAATCATTACTCCGCACATGAATAAGTAGAACACATATCCTAACCCCTTCTTCTCACGATGAACCTAAAGATTGGTAACTACGGAAACGAACACCCACAAACAAGATAACGTCGGATAACAAAGAGTAAGACAGATCGCGGCGGTATACAACGAATCAGATAGATCGCGGCGGTTTGCAAAAGCCTGTCGGTATGGAATGTACCAACAGTTGATAACCAAAAGGCCGATTGTGATAACAACTTGGATGCAACAGATAGACAAGGAATTACACACACACACACACACACAACCTATGGTACTACGGAAACCCAGAACACGTGAATCCTAGTTTGAACTTTTAAGAAGAGGATTGAAAACGTTACACTTCCTTACCAGAAAAAGGGTGGGTGGGTGGGTAAGAAGAAAAGTGGAAGCAGTCCTACTCTCGCGTTTTGTTTTTCCCTAGTATACATAGCTACCAAAAAATTTGCTAGACTGACAACGACCATTTGGCTGAGACCCTGAAGGTCGGGATGGCTCTGATACCAATTGTAACTACCTCGGTGAATTACGCTCCTAGTTACAATCCTGGATGAACGGAAATGGTTGAAATAGTACGGTGGGGCCCAAATGCCACTCACAGGTAGACCTTTCGGCCGTCCCAACCATTTCCAAACATCGGGACAAGAACGGGCGGCGTAATCGGCAGGCGAAGGGATCAACTACATACACAAATGAGTATGTATGCAAGCCACCATACAACAGTACATCAGAGCCATTCCATCTAAAAAGAAAGGAAATATAGCAACGCCATACGGCAAGATTCAAATGTCCTAGATAGATATAATAGTTTAGGATATCTACTCATACATCAAACATCAGAGTATCAGGCGGAAGCGGCAACAAGATCCGAGTACGGATAAGAAGCAAATCGGCATAAGATGCCCCATAAATAAACACATCCCGCCCACAGATCTCACGGATCCCCGTTCCCGGAATCTCTACACCGAATGATCGTTGCCCACATCGTCCGCCTCCTCCACCCAGTATCCCTCTTGTGAGTGTACCTGTCCATCTGAATCAAACAATTTATCGTGTGAGACCCTAGGGGTACTCAGCAAGTCTTTATGCCTCTAAAGGGGACACAACCTGGGGTGACGCAATTGCAGCAAAAGATAAACCCTAACAATTCTATAGATACTCGCTAACCATCTGCTAACCAAAGATAGACGGATGTCCGTGAATTAATGACAACAGTTATAACAGTAATATCAACAGATCCATCCTCCTCCTCGCTTACCAATGAGGAAGCAGACGTACAACCCCCATCCGTTGGCAGTTTTATTATCCATTCCATGAGTGTTGCACTATTTACTAGTCAGTTACTTAGTCAAATTAAAAGCGGTACTTTAGTTATGCTTGTCTATGATCGAGAAACTGTGCTCCAAGTCGTCCATAACCGCGGACACGGCTTTCAGAAAGTTTTACCCTGCAGGGGTGCACAAATAGCAACACACACTCGATCAACATCGGAAAAACCAAATCAAAACCCAACGAGGCTTTCACGACAAAGCAATCACAGGATTCAGAAATATTTCAGGGGGCCACCCCATTAAGCTACCCGCAACGAAGTTAGCTGACTCCGAAACGGACTCAAGGTTTGCGCCAATGGCTGTAAACGACTGGGAACCCGAAAATGTGACTGGGCTTGTCGATACCGCGAAAACACTTCGCTTACCTAAACAGTACAGGTGCAGTACATCGCACAATTTTAAAATAAAGCAGTAAAGCATGGCATAAGTACAGGATAGTAATAAAGCCCCAAACTAATTGTGGCCCCAAGAAATAAGAATGAATCAAGTTCTGGCTCAGGGGGGTCCCATAAGCCTCCCGGATGTGGATAGCGCGAATATTCAAGGAACAGGAATCAAGTACTCGGGGTCCTACGGGACACAAGTGAGCATGAAAAACCAAATAGCAGATATTGCTCACCGGTGCCACTTTCATTAGTTATCCCATTACTACTCAGGTTAAGTTGTTTAGGTACCTCGTTATCCATCAGACACTCACATACCCTACACATGTTGTTCTACGACCCGCATGGCTCAAACAACTCCTGTAGTAATGGCTCATGGGATGGAGGAACAAGCTTCGGTGGGGTTGAAAAGTAAAGGCTATGCGGTACTTGGGATTCAGTTTAATGCAATCGCGACTCGATGATGCAAGAATAAGATAGAGGCAATAGATACTGTATGTATGCAAGCATGTGGTAGTGTTTGCCTGGCAGCTTAGTTGAAGCGAGAGAAGGATTTGGGTAGTGCTCCTGGGTCTCTTGATATATCCCTTGCTCAGTGTCTATTCGAAGAAGAACCAAACAAACAAGGACCAATATAAATAAAGTGCACAAGCATAGGAATAAAAATGCAACAAGCAAACAATCATGCCATGATGAATGATGCACAATTTGCATGGCAATGAAGTAGCATGGCATGGGTGAGGTGAGAAACAATAATTAAGCACTTTGTTAAATTATTTAGGCATGTTTTACTCCCATAAACAGTTCTGATTATTCAATATTTATATGATGCATGCCTCAATTCATATCATGGAATGCATAAACAGAAAGGTCTCGTCGAGCTAATCATTTTAGACATATCATTTATTAAATTTGGAGTTATAAAACCAAAGTTATTAATTAATTAAGGGAGAAGGGCATTTTCTTGTAATTTTAATCAACTTGAAATTTTAATTGTTCGAAACATATTTTGGATAGCATATTTGAATTCCTCACATTTTTCTGATTTCGAAACATATATCATTTGTATTATATGGATTTGTATTTGAAAAGTTATTTAAAAACATATTTGAATTTGGATATAAACAATTTGAATTTGTTTTGTTTAAACAGATAACCAGGGAACGTTTTATACACAGCCTCAGCTAGCCCTAGACACTGACGGTGGGACCGCGCTGAGCTGGCCGAACCCAACACGCGGCAGACTTTCTCACCGCGACCACAGCGAGCCACAGAGGTTGACAAGTGGGCCTTGCCTTGTTCGGCCCCACAAGCCAGCGGGTGAAGGGGCAGGTGCCACCTGGCGCGGCCGGGGACGGCGGGTTGAGCAGAGGAAAAGGAATGGGGGTTATGTGCAAAAGGGGCCGCGGCTACTGACTAGTGGGGCCTCTAGGAGCGCGGGTAGATTAGAGGAAAACCGAGGGGGAGTTCTGTAAAAATGCGCCCGTACTGTGGATCTTCTCTGCGCTGCGGACGGTGGTTGCACGTCAGTGGCAGAGCGCGGCGCGCGGGCTCGAACCCAGGACCTGGGGCGCGCGCGCAGACGCGGCGACCACTGGGCTAGGTGGGGGTTGTTGTTAGGGGGGCGGACGGGGCCTAGGTAGGTTTTGCGCGGCGTGGAAGCAAGCAGACGCGCGCGCTCGTCGGTGCACCGAGGGTGCTCGACGGAACGCACGCCGCGGCCAGGAAGCGACGGTGACTGCAAGGATGTCTGGGGGACTCGGGAGCTCACTGCAGTTTGATCGGTGTGGTCGGAGGAGCTCGGGGCGGTCGCGATCTGGCGCGGGGCTCGCTGGCCGGAGCTAGGGTTTCGCGGCGGAGCGACGCTGGTCCTGGTCTTCTGGTCCTTCTCCTCCTCGACGGCGTGTACAGGGCGTTGCAGGGGAGCGTCCTCGACCTTGCCGACAACCTCCTGCCCGCCTACGCCTCCTGGATCGCCGGGTATGGTGGAGACCGACGGTGGCCGGCGACGGTGTAGATGGTTGCGGTGGAGAAGAGGGGAGGGAGGGCAAGGCCCTGGGGCGGATCTGGGAGAGGCCAGAGGCGAGGGAGAGAGGGTAGATAAGGATGGGAGGGGAGAGGGGTGCCGTGGGGAGGTGGTGATGATAAAGGTGGCTTCGACCACCTTTTCCTCCTCCTCCTCTCACGTGATCGAGCTGGGAGGCAGGGCAGGGGCAGGTAGGGGCTTCCAGGTGGGGTCAGGGGCAGGTAGGAGGGGTAGGCTCAGGTGGGGTCGCACGACAGGGAGAGAGGGAGAGGGAGGCTCGGTTAGAGCTAGGGTTAGAGGGAGCCTCGGTTTAGGGTTTGTTTAGGGTTGGGTAGAGAGAGAGGGGTAGACAGGTGGGCCTGTTAGGTGAGAGAGGAGAGGCCGAGAGGGAGGGGTGGCATGGTAGATAGGTTTAGGGTTTGAAAGAGGGGAAGCTAGGTTTAGGGTTTCATGTAGGATTTTTAGGTTTTAACACATGCTTAAAGAAGGAGCCAAGATGAAGGGGTGAGGGAGGAGTAGACTAAAGGATGCATGGTCATGACTAGATCAAGTGTGGAGGAAAGATGAAGATGGAAAGGATTTTTCATGAACATGCATGGCATACACATGTGAGAAAAGAAACTTGATGAGCACTAGGCAAAAAGAAATAAACCAAACAAGGTGAAAGATTAGGGAGAGAAGGGAGAGCTCCAAGAGATATACACCACTCAGAAATTCATATAAAATCCCAAAGGACTAGAATGTGGTGGTGCTTGCATGGCCCATGCAAATAATTAATGCCATGTTTATTCTTGTGAAAACAATAATATTAACATGGCATTATTCTTATGCATTCCCAAAAGTGGAATAAAAGCCAAGCAAAAGAGTTTGTAGAAGTAGATCCATCCTATCCACATGAGCTAGAATAAAAATCAAAAGGAAAGAATTACAAGCTCATGGGTTATTGGAATGGTGGAAGTATAAGGTGGTGACAAAGAAAGGTGGTGGAGTGGAATAAAAGATATGCCCCCAACTCAACTTGGGCATTTAAACAATATATCAAGAACCAAATACAATATCAAGAGGCAAATACAATTTACAATGCATATGAGAGAAGAACCAAATAAAAAGGGTTTTATATGATGCTCAAATGCAAGGTGGCATGATGACATGAGCATGATATAATTATGATGCAACAATTGTATATCTCAAGTAGCCATTATATTACTAGACCAAGTAGCATTACAAATGTTAGACAATTGGGATGCTACAGGGGTCCCCGGAACCCTAGCCGCCGGCTCTAGCCCCTCCTCCTTGGTGTGTCTAAACCCTAGATTGTCGAGGAGCTCTCTCATACTCCACCATACTCGCTCCGGCTTAAGGCGAAGCCCTGCGAGATCTCCCCTCTACTTCCGGCACCACGCCGTTGTGCTGCCGGAAACGCGAGGAGAGTGATACAACCTCCGCTGCCTGCTGGAACAAGGGAGAGGAAGGTCTTCATCGAGTACCGAACGTGTGACCGACTGCGGGAGCGCTGCCGGAACGCAGCGCCGGAAGGATCGTCTACGCGATCTTGAGATCGGGATGAGTACGACTACATCACCCACGAGAATCCGCTCTCGTTAAACGCTTTGGAATCTTCGAGGGTAAGTTATTCCATCGACTGGTTGCTACAATCTAGTAGATAGATCTTGGCTTGTTAGTTTGTATGCGATAGAAATTTTTTGTTTTCCATGCTACGAAACCCTACATTGATGACATCAAACACCACACCGTAACTGGGTGGCTATAAAGGTGACATTGAGTGTTCGGAAAGTATTGGTTGAGACACATGGATCAAGAGTGGTATTTGTCCATCCATATGACGGATAGATATACTCTGGGCCCTCTCGGTGAAATGTCATCCAATTAGCTTGCAAGCACGTGACTGGCTCACAAGGGATCACATATCACGGGAACGAGAAAGGAGTACTTATCGGTAACGAGGTTGAACTAGGTATGCAGAGATACCGACGATCATAACCTCGGATAAGCAAACTATCGTGAGACAAAGGAAATTGGTATCGTATGTAAGTGGTTCATTCGATCGCAAAGTAATCGTAGAAATATGTGGGAGCCATATGAATTTCCAGATTCCTCTATTGGTTATTGTTCGGAGAAGTGTCTCGATCATGTCCGCATAATTCACGAACCGTAGGGAGACACACTTAAGGATTCGACATTGTTTGAGTAGTTATGGAATGATGAGAAAGAGACCGAATGTTGTTCGGAGTCTCGGATGGGATCCGGGATATCACGAGGAGATCCGGAATGGTCTGGAGAATAATATTCATATAAGGAAAGTCTTGTTTCGGAGTTGGAGAATGGTTCCGGTGTTTTCATCAGGAATGTTCTAGAAAGTTGCGGAATGTCCGGCACTCCGGAGGGGAAGGGTACATGAATGTGTTGTATCAAGTTGGTATGATTGCATTATGTACTCGGTGTCATCGCTGAACAAAATAGAGGGATTAATCAAATCCTAGTTTGAAAAGTCAAACGCCAAGTTTGAAAGTCAAATGGCTATTTTTGGGAAGTGGAGAAAGAGGAGGAAACCGAGTTGGGGAGTAGTCCATCCTCCACCGCCGGCCCACCTCCAAGCCGACTTGGTATATTGATCATGTTTCAAAAAAACCTTCACAAAATGACCTATCATGTTCGAGGTTTCATGGCTTTCGGTCCAAATGACCGATGTTATGTGCTGAATCACGGCATAGTTTGTGATGTTGTGCCCATATTATGCATGTGTGTGGACATTGGTATGGAGAACAATGTTGCAGGAGGAAGTTTTCCTTTTTGTCGCACGGAAAAGCCCTTTTCCATTTTCCGACACTCACCCCTATTATTAGTGCTGACTCGTGTTTTGTCCCGGTTGGTGTCTCCAACCGGGACTAAAGGTTCATCTTTAGTCCCGGTTGGTGACACCATCCGGGACAAGGTACACGCCGCACGACATAATGTCGACACGCCGTTTTTCCCGCCATTTTTCCCGCCATTTTTCTTCCCGCCAGTTCTTCCCTCCAGTTCTTCCCACCAGTTCTTCACTATATATATATGTAGGGTTGGCCTCCATTGTCATTGCACATCTCTAGACTCATATCTGGAACCTCATCACTCTTTCCCATGGCTTCCACCGTAGCACTAACTCCCAGGGAGGCGGAGGCGCTTTGCGCCTCGAACTACCCCTGCCCGCCGGGCTACTGTTTCCCCGTCGGCTGGATGCTGAGCGCCGGAGGCGTGCCAGTTCCTCCTCTCCCTCTAGGTGTGGCGTGTCGGATGGCCATCACGAACCACTACTACTTCGAGCTCACGTCGGAGCAGCGGAGGAATCCCAGATGGCATCCCGACTATTTCCCGACTTGGAAAGCCTTCTTCGTGGATCGGCGTGAGAGGGTGTAGGGGTTCGTAGCATGGAAAACAAAAAATTTCTATCGCATACAAACAAACAAGCCAAGATCTATCTACTAGATTGTAGCAACGAGTCAATGGAATAACTTACCCTCAAAGATTCCAAAGCGTTTAATGAGAGCGGATTCTCGTGGGTGATGTAGTCGTACTCTTCCCGATCTCAAGATCGTGTAGACAATCCTTCCGGCGCTGCGTTCCGGCAGCGCTCCCGCAGTCGGTCACACGTTCGGTACTCGACGAAGACCTTCCTCTCCCTTGTTCCAGCAGGCAGCGGAGGTTGTAGCACTCTCCTCGTGATTCCGGCAGCACAACGGCGTGGTACCGGAAGTAGAGGGGAAATCCCGCAGGGCTTCGCCTTAAGCCGGAGCGAGTATGGTGGATTATGAGAGAGGGCTATTAGTGGTCTAGAGATTAGACACACCAATTAGAAGGCTCTAAACCGCAGGCTAAAGCAATTAGAAGCTCTAAACCAAAACGGCTCTAAACCGGAGATTAGAGGTAGAAACTTGTGTGTCTAGAGGAGGAGGCCCTGCCCCTCCTTTTATAGGTGGGAGGCGCGGCCAGGGGAGGGGAGTCCCTCCCCAAGTCGGCCTTGGGTGGCGCGCCGGCTTGGGGAGGAGACTCCTCCCTCAAGTCGGTTCCCAACTCCTCTTGCTTGTTTCCCACAGTTTCTTGTTTTAGCCGTTTGACTTTCAAACTGGACATTTGACTTTTCTGTTTTAGGATTCAATTTAATCCTTTATTTGGGACAGCAAGAACACTTAGTACATGATGCAATCATTCCAATATGTAATGACACATTCATGTACCCCTCCCCCCTCCCGGAGTGCCGGACATTCCGGAACCTTCTAGAACATTCACCAGAATCATTTCTGAACTCCGAAACGGGACTTTCTTTATATGAATCTTATTCTCCAGACCATTCCGGATCACCTCGTGATATCCCGGATCCCATCCGAGACTCCGAACAACATTCGGTCTCTTTCTCATAATACCATAACTACTCAAAACAACGTCGAATCCTTAAGTGTGTCTCCCTACGGTTCGTGAATTATGCGGACATGATCGAGACACTTCTCCGAACAATAACCAATAGAGGAATCTGGAAATTCATATGGCTCCCACATATTTCTACGATTACTCTGCGATCGAATGAACCACTTACATACGATACCAATTTCCCTTTGTCTCACGATATGTTACTTATCCGAGGTTATGATCGTCGGTATCTCTGCATACCTAGTTCAACCTCGTTACTGATAAGTACTCTTTTCTCGTTCCCGTGATATGTGATCCCTTGTGAGCCAGTCACATGCTTGCAAGCTAATTGGATGACATTTCACCGAGAGGGCCCAGAGAATATCTATCCGTCATTTGGATGGACAAATCCCACTCTTGATCCATGTGTCTCAACCAATACTTTCCGAACACTCAATGCCACCTTTATAGCCACCCAGTTACGGTGTGGTGTTTGATGTCATCAAAGCATCCATCCGGTAAAGGTGATATGCATGATCTCATGGTCGAAGGAATTAGGTTACTATGTATCAGAAAGCATATAGCAATTGAACTATTGAAATGACTTGATCTTTATGCTACGCTTATCTATAGGAGTATGTCCACCATATCATTCTCCTAACGATATGATCTTGTTGTTGATAACATCTCAATGTTCATGATAGGGAAACCACAATCATTTATCAACCAACAAGCTAGTGAAGTATAGAGGCTATACTAGGGACTTCAAATTAAGTTTACAAATCACACAAGTATTAATGTTTCCCTGTTAATACTATTATAGCATGAATGTAAACATTTATCATAAACACAAAGATATAATAATAACTACATTTATTATTGCCTCTAGGGCATATCTCCAACAGTCTCCCACTTGCACTAGAGTCATCTAATCTAGATTACATGGTAATATACCGAACACCCATGGCAGTTTGGTGTTGGTCATGTTTTGCCCTCGGGAGAGGTTTAGTCAACGGATCCGCCACATTCAGATCTGTGTGTACTTTGCAAATCTTTATATCCCCATCCTGGATATGTTCTCGAATAGCGTGAAAACGTAGGTTGATATGCTTCAGCTTCTTGTGTGACCTTGGTTCTTGCGCATTGGCTATGGCGCCCATGTTATCACAGTAGATAGACATTGGGTCCAGCGCACTAGGAACCACACCCAGCTCTGTAATGAACTCTTTCATCCATATCGCTTCTTGTGAAGCCTCCGAAGCAGCCATGTATTCCGATTCAGTTGAAGATCTCGCCACAACGCTTTGCTTTGCACTCCTCCAGCTAACTGCTGCACCATTCAAAATAAATACGTATCCAGATTGTGATTTAGAATCATCCGGATCAGTGTTCCAACTAGCATCGGTGTAACCATTAACAACGAGCTGTTCATCACTTCCATAAGAAAGAACCATATCCTTAGTTCTTCTCAAGTACTTAAGGATGTTTTTGACCGCTGTCCAATGATCCACTCCTGGATCACTTTGATATCTGCTAGTTAAACTAACAGCATATGCAATGTCGGGTCTAGTACATAGCATGGCATACATTAGAGATCCTATGGCTGATGCATAGGGAGTCTTACTCATCCTTTCTCTATCTTCTGCCGATGTCGGACTTTGAGTTTTACTCAAGGTCGTATTGGGCAACATGGGCAAGAACCCTTTCTTGCTTTCTTCCATTCCAAACCTCTTTAGAACTTTGTCCAAATATGTACTCTGTGACAATGATATTTGGCGTTTCGATCTATCTCTATAAATCTTTATGCCTAATATGTAAGCTGCTTCGCCAAGATCCTTCATTGAAAAACTATTATTCAAATATTCTTTGACACTATTAAGAAGGTCTACATCATTCCCAATCAACAATATGTCATCCACATATAGTATTAAGAATGCTACAGAGCTCCCACTCACTTTCCTGTAAATACAAGCTTCTCCATAAGTTTGTATAAAACCAAAACTTTTGATTACCTTATCAAAACGTTGATTCCAACTTCGGGATGCTTGCTTCAATCCATAGATGGACCGTTGAAGTTTGCATACCTTGTTAGCATCTTTAGGATTGACAAAACCTTTGGGTTGCATCATATACAACTCTTCATCAATATCTCCATTGAGGAATGCTGTTTTGACATCCATCTGCCATATCTCATAATCATAATATGCAGCGATTGCTAACATAATCCTCACAGACTTTAGCTTCGACGCCGGTGAGAAAGTCTCATCGTAGTCAACTCCTTGAATTTGTCGAAACCCTTTTGCGACAAGTCAAGCTTTATAGACAGTAACATTACCATCAACATCTGTTTTCTTCTTGAAAATCCATTTGTTCTCGACAGCCTTTCGGCCATCCGGTAAGTCCACCAAAGTCCATACTTGGTTTTCGTACATGGATCCAATCTCGGATTTCATGGCTTCTTGCCATTTATTGGAATCTGGGCTCATCATCGCTTCCTCATATGTCTCGGGGTCATCGGTGTTGTCCACCAACATGACACTCATAACGGGATCATACCAATCTGGAGTGATACGAGTTCTCGTTGACCTCCGAGGCTCTGTAGCAACTTCAACCGAAGTTTCATGATCACCATCATTAGCTCCCTCTCTAGTTGGTGCAGGCACCACAGGAACTTCTTCCGGTGCTGCGCTACTCGCAATTTCGAGAGAAGGTTCGACAACCTCGTCGAGTTCTACTTTCCTTCCAGTCACTTCTTTCGAGAGAAATTCCTTCTCTAGAAAGGATCCATTCTTGGCAACGAAGATTTTGCCTTCTGATCTATGATAGAAGGTATACCCAATAGTTTCCTTCGGGTATCCTATGAAGACGCATTTTTCCGCTTTGGGCTCAAGCTTGTCCGGCTGTAACTTCTTTACATAGGCTTCGCATCCCCAAACTTTAAGGAACGACAATTTAGGTTTCTTCCCAAACCATAATTCATACGGTGTCGTTTCAACGGATTTAGATGGTGCCCTATTTAAAGTGAATGCGACTGTTTCTAATGCATAACCCCAAAATGATAGCGGTAAATCTGTAAGTGACATCATAGAACGAACCATATCTAAGAGAGTTCGATTACGACGTTCGGACACACCATTACGTTGTGGTGTTCCTGGCGGTGTCAATTGTGAAAGTATTCCGCATTTCTTCAAATGCTCGCCAAACTCGTAACTTAGATATTCACCTCCACGATCAGAACGTAGAAATTTAATCTTCTTGTTACGTTGATTCTCTACCTCACTTTGAAACTCCTTAAACTTCTCGAAAGTTTCGGACTTATGTTTCATGAAATAGATATACCCATATCTACTCAAGTCATCCGTGAAGGTAAGAACATAACGATAACCACCGCGCGATGCTACACTCATTGGACCACACACATCGGTATGTATAATTTCCAATAAGTCCGTAGCTCGCTCCATCATACCAGAAAATGGAGTCTTAGTCATTTTTCCCATCAGACATGCTTTGCATCTTTCAAGTGATTCAAAATCAAGTGATTCAAGAAGTCCATCGGAATGGAGTTTCTTCATACGCTTCACTCCAATGTGACCAAGACGATAGTGCCACATATAGGTCGAATTATCGCTTGATTTCAAACGTTTAGCCTCAATGTTGTTGATATGTGTATTTCCACTATCGAGATTCAATAAGAATAGACCATCTATCAAAGGTGCATGTGCATAAAACATATTACTCATATAAATCGAACAACCATTATTCTCTGATTTAAACAAGTAACCGTCTCGCAATAAACAAGATCCCGATATAATGTTCATGCTTAACACAGGCACTAAATAACAATTATTTAAGTATAAAACTAATCCCGATGGTAGATGAAGGGGTAGCGTGCTGACCGCGATCACATCAACCTTTGATCCGTTTCCCACGCGCATCGTCACCTCGTTCTTCGCTAGCTTCCGTTTATTCTGCAGCACCTGTTTCGAGTTACAAATATGAGCAACCGAACCAGTATCAAATACCCAGGCACTACTACGAGTACTAGTGAGATACACATCAATAACATGTATATCAGATATACCTTTCTTCTTGATGTTGCCGTTCTTCAAATCCGCCAAGTACTTTGGGCAATTCCGCTTCCAGTAACCTTCTCCCTTGCAGTAAAAGCACTCAGTATCAGGCTTAGGTCCAGCCTTGGTCTTCTTCGCCGGCGTGGTAACTTTCTTACCACCCTTCTTGAAGTGTCCCTTTTGCTTAGACTTGCCTTTCTTGAATTTGGTGGTCTTATTGACCAACAACACTTGGTGCTCTTTCTTAATCTCCACTTCTACAGATTTCAACATGGCAAAGAGTTCTGGCAACGTCTTGTTCATGTTCTGCATGTTGTAGTTCATCACAAAGTTCTTGTAACTTGGTGGTAGTGATTGGAGGACACGGTAAATCCCCAAAGCATTAGGAATCACAATACCCAAGCTTTGAAGTTTGTTTGCATGCCCAGACATCTTAAGCACATGCTCACTGACGGAGCTGCCCTCTTCCATTTTGCAGTTAAAGAACTTTTCAGAAGCTTCATAACTTTCAATTGCCGCATGAGTCTCAAAAATCAATTTGAGATCCTCGACAATATCATATGGGTCTGAATCCTCAAACCTTTTCTGAAGCTCCGATTCCAAACCATACAAGATAGCACACTGAACTATGGAGTACTGATTCTTCCGAGCGAGGTAAACATTCTTTACTTCATTGGGAGCATCATCTGCAGGTGGGTCACCTAGCGGTGCATCCAGCACATAGGTCAAATTACCAGCTGTGAGGACAATCCTCAAATTGCGGAACCAATCCTCGAAGTTGCTTCCATTGTTTTTCAACTTTTCTTTCTCTAGGAACGCATTAAAATTGATGGTAGGGGCTGCCATTGATCTACAACATATTTGCAATAGTTTAGACTAAGTTTATGACAAATTGAGTTCAAATTAATTAATGAAATTAAACTAGGTGAACTCCCACTCAAAACAATATCCCTCACATTGTCTTAGTGATCACACGAACCAAATCCACCATATCAACACCGATCATCACGAGAGTTGATATAGCTTCAATGGCGAACAATCGACATGTTCATCATATCTACTATATGATTCATGCTTTACCTTTCGGTGATCCGTGTTCCGAGACCATGTCTGTACATGCTAGGCTCGTCAAGATCAAACCTTAGTTTCTGCATGAGCAAATCTGGCTTGCTCACGTTGTATACACTTGCAGAATCTAGCACACCCGATCATCATGTGGTGCTTCGAAACAACAAGCTTTAGCAACGGTGCTAACTAAGGGTGAACACTTTATGATTTGAAATTGATGTGCATGAGGGATCATCTTATAATGCTACCGTCGTCTACTAAGCAATACAAGATGCATAAAGGATTAACATCACATGCAATTCAATATATATGTGATATGATATGGCCTTTCTTCTTTGTGCTTCCGATCTCCATCTTCAAGCACGAACATGATCTCCATCATCACCGGCATTGCATCAAGGTCAATGACGCTTCTCCATGGTTGTCCTCCACCGGCTTCAACTATTACAACTACTTTGAATAGACACGCGGGTCTTAACATAAATTAAAGACAACCATATGGCTCTTGCCGGTTGCCAACTTACAATAAGGAACATTGCATACATCAAATATAATCACAATCATGGCCATATCACATCACTACACACCCCTGCAAAACAAAGTTAGACGCCTCTACTTTCTTTGCATATTTTACGTGGTTTGGGGCTTTCAATAAGTGTCTTCTAACTTACGAACAAGAACCACAACATTGATACTAGCATTGTTGATCACCCGTTGTAAATTGGATCTTAACTATGCTAGGAGAAACAGGCACCCGCAAAGCCACTTATGCAATACAAGTTGCATGTCAAGCGTGGAGCAAGTCTCATGAACGATGTCATGTAAGGTTAGCCCAGGCCGCTTCATCCCAACATACCGCAAGATGCAAAGTACAGAAGAAGTAATCGACAATAAAAGCATCAACGCCCACAATGACCATTGTGTTCTACTCGTGCAACAGATCTACATATAGACACGGCTCTGATACCACTGTAGGGGTTCGTAGCATGGAAAACAAAAAATTTCTATCGCATACAAACAAACAAGCCAAGATCTATCTACTAGATTGTAGCAACGAGTCGATGGAATAACTTACCCTCAAAGATTCCAAAGCGTTTAACGAGAGCGGATTCTCGTGGGTGATGTAGTCGTACTCTTCCCGATCTCAAGATCGTGTAGACGATCCTTCCGGCGCTGCGTTCCGGCAGCGCTCCCGCAGTCGGTCACACGTTCGGTACTCGACGAAGACCTTCCTCTCCCTTGTTCCAGCAGGCAGCGGAGGTTGTAGCACTCTCCTCGTGATTCCGGCAGCACAACGGCGTGGTACCGGAAGTAGAGGGGAAATCCCACAGGGCTTCGCCTTAAGCCGGAGCGAGTATGGTGGATTATGAGAGAGGGCTATTAGTGGTCTAGAGATTAGACACACCAATTAGAAGGCTCTAAACCGCAGGCTAAAGCAATTAGAAGCTCTAAACCAAAACGGCTCTAAACCGGAGATTAGAGGTAGAAACTTGTGTGTCTAGAGGAGGAGGCCCTGCCCCTCCTTTTATAGGTAGGAGGCGCGGCCAGGGGAGGGGAGTCCCTCCCCAAGTCGGCCTTGGGTGGCGCGCCGGCTTGGGGAGGAGACTCCTCCCTCAAGTCGGTTCCCAACTCCTCTTGCTTGTTTCCCACAGTTTCTTGTTTTAGCCGTTTGACTTTCAAACTGGACATTTGACTTTTCTGTTTTAGGATTCAATTTAATCCTTTATTTGGGACAGCAAGAACACTTAGTACATGATGCAATCATTCCAATATGTAATGACACATTCATGTACCCCTCCCCCCTCCCGGAGTGCCGGACATTCTGGAACCTTCAAGAACATTCACCGGAATCATTTCCGAACTCCGAAATGGGACTTTCTTTATATGAATCTTATTCTCCGGACCATTCTGGATCACCTCGTGATATCCCGGATCCCATCCGAGACTCCGAACAACATTCGGTCTCTTTCTCATAATACCATAACTACTCAAAACAATGTCGAATCCTTAAGTGTGTCTCCCTACGGTTCGTGAATTATGCGGACATGATCGAGACACTTCTCCGAACAATAACCAATAGAGGAATCTGGAAATTCATATGGCTCCCACATATTTCTACGATTACTCTGCGATCGAATGAACCACTTACATACGATACCAATTTCCCTTTGTCTCACGATATGTTACTTATCCGAGGTTATGATCGTCGGTATCTCTGCATACCTAGTTCAACCTCGTTACTGATAAGTACTCTTTTCTCGTTCCCGTGATATGTGATCCCTTGTGAGCCAGTCACATGCTTCCAAGCTAATTGGATGACATTTCACCGAGAGGGCCCAGAGAATATCTATCCGTCATATGGATGGACAAATCCCACTCTTGATCCATGTGTCTCAACCAATACTTTCCGAACACTCAATGCCACCTTTATAGCCACCCAGTTACGGTGTGGTGTTTGATGTCATCAAAGCATCCATCCGGTAAAGGTGATATGCATGATCTCATGGTCGAAGGAATTAGGTTACTATGTATCAAAAAGCATATAGCAATTGAACTATTGAAATGACTTGATCTTTATGCTACGCTTATCTATAGGAGTATGTCCACCATATCATTCTCCTAACGATATGATCTTGTTGTTGATAACATCTCAATGTTCATGATAGGGAAACCACAATCATTTATCAACCAACAAGCAAGTGAAGTATAGAGGCTATACTAGGGACTTCAAATTAAGTTTACAAATCGCACAAGTATTAATGTTTCCCTGTTAATACTATTATAGCATGAATGTAAACATTTATAATAAACACAAATATATAATAATAACTACATTTATTATTACCTCTAGGGCATATCTCCAACAGAGGGCACTCGCCAGGCACGAGGAGGAGGGCCCGCCTCCTCCGAACTTCAACGAGGCCGGCCGTCGGCTGTGGTGGCGCGGCCGGACTCTCCAGAGCGTCATGGCCTACGACACGGACGCCGACTCTAGCCCCCGCCTACGCTACCCTCAAGTCCAGCCCACTCGTACTCAACCTTCAAGGTTCAACTACGGCGACCCCGACGACGATAGCGACGACGGCCGCGGCGAGTACGACGACTACAGTGGCGAGTATTACAGGTGTAGGCAGGAGCATGACTGAATTATTCCAACATTGCAAATCAAGTTCGGCCGATTGTGGCGTAATCTGGCCATGTATCTTAATTTTCAGTTCTTCTATGTAACTTTGTGTTAGTTGCGTTATGTACTTTAATTCCAGTTCTATCCTAATCAAATTTTATTTCCGCCCATAATTTTCCCTCCTTTTTTTCCGCCCATTAAAAACAGAAAATGGTTTTGAATTATTTATTCAAATACAAACATTTTTTATGTTTAAAGTTTTTCTAAATTCCAAATTGATATTAAAAAAATATAAGTTAATTCATTTTAAATTGTAAATGGTTCATATTTTAAATGGTTACATTAATTATTTTTTAAAACAGAAAATGGTTTTGAATTATTTATTCAAATCCAAACACTTTTTATGTTTAAAGTTTTTCTAAATTCCAAATTAATATTCAAAAATATAAGTTAATTCATTTTAAATGGTTACATTAATTATGTTTTAAAAATAGAAAATGGTTTTGGATTATTTATTCAAATCCATACACTTTTTATGTTTAAAGTTTTTCTAAATTCCAAATTGATATTAAAAAAATATAAGTTAATTCATTTTTAATTGTAAATGGTTCATATTTTAAATGGTTACATTAATTATTTTTTAAAATAGAAAATGGTTTTGAATTATTTATTCAAATCCAAACACTTTTTATGTTTAAAGTTTTTTTAAATTCCAAATTAATTATCATTTAAAAACAATACAAATTTAAACCCCAAAATAAAAAATAAGGCGGGAATAGAGAGAAAATACCTGAAAATTTTTGAAAACAGGGGAATATGTCCCGGTTGGAGCCACCAACCGGGACTAAAGACCCCCTGCGCGCGCCCCTTCAGCTGTTGAAAATTGGAGTATACGTCCCGGTTGGTGGCTCCAACCGGGACGTATGCCCCTTTAGTCCCGATTGGAGCCACCAACCGGGACGTATACTCCCTCCCCTTTATAACTTCTCTTCTTCTTGTCCATCTCACTCTTCTCTGCTTCTCTGTTTCATCGACGATGCCGCCAGGCTGCTCGCGCCCTTCCCCGACGACAGCGCCGCCCTGCCTCCGCCTCCGGCCGCCACCGCCGCCCGTGTCTCCTTCCCCGATGACCGCGCCTCATCCACCTCCGCCCCTCCGGCCGCACCTCCTCCGACCGCACCTCATCCACCTCCGCTCTTCCGGCCGCACATCCTCCGGCCTCTCCCTGTCCCCTTCCTCGGGTATGTCTCCCACGCGCCCTTCCCTCTATCTCTCTCCCAAATTTCCGCAAATTTGTAGTACTAGGTTGATTGGTGTTTGTAATGTAGAATGATTGGTGTTTGTAATGTAGATTGATTTGTGTTTGTAATGTAGATTGATATTGTTGTGTTGAAATAATTTGCAATATATGTGAGTGATATTGTTGTGTTGAAAGAATTTTGCTAGTTTGCTTGTCGTAATTATGTCTAATAGTTATTCTAATAATTATGTAATTTGTCACAATTTGTTGGATAATGCATTTGATAATGGATGCTTTGGTATTTTTTGCTATTAATATAGATGGCTTACGCAAAGTTCTTCATGTGCATCACGTTGGGTATGTTGTGCAATCGGATTGTGGTGTTTAGATTGTGTACGTGGCAAATACTATAATATTTTTTCCCGACTAGTCCTAGTCTTAGACGGCGGTCGGCGGCTCGGAAAAAGGGGATGTCGGTGGCCGGTTCCGCAGGACATGGGAGGCGTGCAGGGACGCGTGGGGCGGGTGTATTGTGGCAAGAGAGAGGCAGAAGCTCTGTTTGCTCAGGATTCGGTTAGCGGCACCGAGAAAGCGCCGAGAAACATCGGATAGACGGTAGAATCGTGAAAGGGTAAGACACCGAATTGTCTTGGAAAAAGGGCCAACGTTTACTGTAGATATGCACCACATCTACAGTATCAAGCCGCCATCGCCGGTGCCGACAACGCACAGGCAAGGCCCGGTGGCCCGCCCTGACAGCGCAGCGACGAGGGGAAGGTGAGGAAGGGGGGAGGAGGCGGTGGCGATGGGAGTTCCCCTGTTCGCTCACGCGTGGGCGAGACATGGGCGAAGGGGTCGCGCGGTCAAAACCATTGTGTTCGACGTAGGAAAGCTCGGTCTGGCTCGGTCACGCGTAAATCTTCCCATGAAATTGCATGCAAAGTGACCATCTTGCCGTAGGAAAGCTCGGCCTGGCTCGGTCTAAGCCGTAGCAAAGCTCGGTCCGAAATTGCCGAGCCCGAGCCAGGTGCCGCCGCTGGCGAGCCACAAAAAGAGCTCGGCCCGAGCTTCCGCCAAGCTTGGTGCAGCTCGTGACCCTAGCGGGGCTGACTCACTGACGGGTGGGCGCTCTTAAATAGCAGCAGCAGCGTGGGAAGCACGGCACGGCTAGCATGGCGAGGACGAGAGGTCTAGGCAGCGATGGTGGCTCCGGGGAGAAATCACGAGCTCTGCGGCGATCTACAAAGGGGAAAAATGTCAGAAAGAATATGTGCTTCGAGGGGAAGAGGGGGCAGGAGATCGAAACCGAGACGGGCAGGGGAATCGATCGGCATCGATGCTTTAGGGTTTCCCTTTATTTTCGGTGTTTGGATTATTAGGTTTATTATTAGTTAGGTATTATTAGGTTTATTAATTAGTTTGGTATTATTAGTCTTCGTCCCTATCTTAAAAACCCTATCTTAGATAAGGAATCATTAATACCCCTTAGGTGCATGTGGGTTCGACGATGTGCCTTCGCCAGGGCATTCCGAACCCTCTTTGTACTACAAGAAGTACACCCCTCGGAACTCCGGAATATTGATTTTAGTTGATTTTAGCTAGAGTTACCTATCTACTACATGGTTTCCTTTTTGTAGCAGGGTTTAGGGTTTAGGGTTTCTCTTCATTTTTATTATTGTGTATGTATATATTAGGGTTTCTCTGAATTAGGGTTTATATCTCTCAACACCGTACCTAACTTTCTCCTTTAGCCGCTTTGACTTATTCGTTTTTTCACCTATGCAGAAAATATGGACGCACACGTCAGAGACGAAGAAAAGGAAGAGTTGATCCAAGGTGTGATCCGTGGGGAAGAAAATTTAGACGTATCAACATTTCTGAACAACTCCGGTGAGGGTGATCCTCTTTTTACCGGAATAGACGACTTGTTTGAGGTTGAAGGTGTTGCCTTCCGCGAGGGAGAAGGCGATGCCTTGTGTAATCGAGAAGACGACCGCTCCGGCGAGGTGCATGTAATATAATAAATTAATTAGTTAATCATCTGCTATCTATATAGAAATAGTAACGACGATCTTTCTTCTTTTAGCCCTCCGGATTGAAGGAATCTACTGAAAAGAGAACACAAGGCCCAACCAAAAAGTTGCAACACCATGAGAGGTTCAGGATCGAAGATGTCGCTGAAGACGGCAAACCGACGGCTCCCGAAGTTGTCGCAAACAAATTTGTTGAACAATGTGGAGTAATCGTTAGGGACTTAATCCCGATCACCATTAGAAATTGGAATAGGCCTGCTAATGCGGATGAAGAGGGAACATGTTTATTTGTCCCTAACCTCGCCAAAGATTTACTGTGGAAGAGGCTCATGGTTAATTTCAAACTACCGAAGATAGAGCTGGATCCAAATGCGGAGGAGCCAGTTGAGGACGCCTTACAACATGGGAGAGCCATGGAGGCTAAGGTCAGGGAGTGGGCTTTGAAGAAGATGGCCCAGTGTTTCACCAACTGGAAGAAAAGATTGCACCTTGACTATGTCGTGAAAGAGAAGACTCCCGATTTCAAGAAGACTCAGTTTCAGAAGATAAAACCATTCTGGGCTGAGTTTGTGAATTACAAGACTTCAGAAAAAGCTAAGAAAATGTCTGCAACGAATAAGCTGAATGCTGCTAACAAGAAGTATCACCATACTATGGGGCAAGGTGGCTACAGGGCTGGCATTCCTAAGTGGGAGAAACTTGAGAATGAACTGCGTGCTAAAAAGATCACCCGAGAGATAGACGATTGGGTAGAACGTGCAAGGAATTGGTTTTACGGGCATGGGGGCACGTTGGAATCGGAAGGGAGGTGTATATATAACATACGACATAAAGAAGACCCCTTGCCAATCGAGAGGATGAGAAAAGCAGTAAAGGCTGTTAAAGATGGGGACTTCATTCCCGATAGAGAGAATGATGAGCTCACACTCGCCCTTGGAAATAAGGAACATGATGGACGAACACGAGGCACAAGAGGCTCCCAACCATGGAGGACTGGGTTTCCCGAAGAGAGGAAGAAATATCCTGATAGAAGCCATCAGAGGAGAAAGGACAGGGCGGAAGTTCAAGCCGATAGTCAGAAAGAGCGAATGCGTTTAATTGAAGAACGATTAAAGCAACAACAAGATGAAATTAACGCACTTAAAGAGCAAAGTACTACCGGCCCATCTCAGCAGCACACTGAATTCGATGCTACCGGCCTATCGAATAATCGAAAAAGCAGTGTGGCTTCCACCGAGGTCCCGGGTGATGACAATGGCGATGACGATGGTGCACCGACGATGGCTCCTGTTGGCTACCCAGTGGATGATATCACAGAGATGACACACTGCGAGCTACATGTCAAAGTAGTGAATATATCAATGAAGGTGGCGGTCGGCTATGCCTTACCAATTGGACCCACACCAACTTACCACTGTCGTCCGGTTCCAGAGGGCTACATTGTTGTCGGGGTGGATGAAATCATGCCCACCTTTGAAGTTTTGGATCTTCACCACCCTGCAGGTGAAGGGGATGTGACTGTACTGGGAGACGCAAAAAATGTCACCATTCTATGGCCGAAGGAATGTATCGTGCTTCGAAATCACACGCCAAGGCCATCTTCGCCGCCGCCTCACCCGTCTCCAGCGAGGTCGTCGCCGCCGCGGCAGCCGTCTTCGACGCCTCACCCGGCTCCGTCGCCTAACCAATCTCCGGCGCAGTCATCACCGCGGGAGCCATCGCCGGTGCCTCAGGATAAAAAGCATAAGCGTATCGCTACTGTGCGTCGTGGCAAGCGATCGCCGAAACGTAAACAAGAGCCTCTTCCAAAAGTACCAAAGGTTCCTCCCAAGAGAGCTTATGACTGTACTAAAGAGGAGACTGCGGCGATCGTTGATGCGGAAACGATAGCGTTTTTCGCTAAGCTGAGGCGGCCGAAAGAGGCAGAGTTCCCCAGCACCAAAGAAGAAAAAGCCAAAGTGTTGAAAATGCTAAAGACTCTTCATCAACCCGAGCCAAAGCTGTCATCAGACTATGAGCGTTCTATTCTCAAGTCACATGCGGCACAAAAAGCCTCGAAGAGCAGTACTGATGCAAGCGAGAAATCTATTGCCCAGCTCGGAGAACAAGCAAAACAGACTTGCGCCCCTCTCAAGGTGATTTCCCAAACCAATGTGGGGTCGAGCAAATATGGGGCCGAGGAGCAGTATGATCTAGAGGTAGTTGCACAATACGGAGAAGCTGCCGCTGCTCAAGGTATGAGTATTGCCCAGTACTTATCCCAGTTAGAGTTCTTCCCCGTGAGTGAAGTAGCATACAAATACCAGTACGGCAAACCTCTCGTCAAACCTGAGGAGGTAAACAATCTTCCAACAAAAATGCGAAGATTGCATAACTGGTACTTGCATGCCACAAAGGCCGGGGCTAACTGGATAGTGCTGAGGGTTACAAAAAAGCATCATGGGAAATAAAAGGATGACATGATATCCATTGAATTTGATGAACTATTTCAATTATTCAATCAAGACGCCTTGGACAAATCGATCATCAGTGCCTATTGTCTGTAAGTACTAATTCTGTAATTAATTTAGTCTCCAGCTATCTCACCTTGTTTATTGCATGTATATAATCATACTGTAATATGCAGAATGAAGATTCTCGAATACAGCAGAGGACAAATCTATGACATTGGCTTCATTGACACATATTGGGTTCATGAAGCTAATCTCAAAACAAGCCCCCAGGATACGGAGGATAATATAGTACACGCGTTAAGGATTCAAGAAACCAAAAGGGAAATACTTTTTCCTCACAACTTCGAGTGAGTATTATTGTCTTGTATACACTTTCTATTTCGCTTACTCGATGTTAAGTATATAATTAATTAGTTATGCATTTGCAGCTTCCACTATATTCTATTAATCATTCAACTTGACAAAGGGCGTGTACTAGTCATGGACTTGAAACATAAACCCCTTGGGACGTGGAAGGACATGTAGATGCTTCTCCAGCGGTAATTCTAATCATTACGACACTATATCGGCAACGTTCATGAATTTTATGATATCAAGTAATTAATAACTTTTTTTATTCGTTTTCTTCGCCGGGTAGAGCTTGGAAACGGTTCACCAACAAGGCTAGGGGTGTTTGGAAAGAGGAGCTTACATTTCAACCACTAAATGTAAGCACCACTAGCTATATCCGCGCATCTCTTTGATTCTAGTTTTGATACAGTTATTATCATGCTTGATTATTATTTTGATTGAACTCTGTTCTCGTAAAGTGCCTGACGCAGGGACCAGGTAACAATAAATGTGGATACTATGTTTGCGAGTTCATCCGGCAGACGTGCGATGAGAAGGGCAGAAATTTAGAGCAACTCCACGTACGTAAAAAATTTCTATAGTTTTTAATTACAAACAAATTGTGTTTGGTTTCATTCATATAGACTAACTCCTTTTTTAAATCAGATCGAACGTCTACGGGACGGTCTTCTGCCAAAGGATCGCGTACGAGCAATTCAGGAGGAATTGGCGGGATTCTTGGATGCAGAAGTCCTAAACCCAAAAGGGAAATACTATTCGGCTGTGTATAGACAATAGGGATTGTAAAAATAGCAACTTTGAAGGAATTGGTCGGTAGCATCGAATAGCAACTTTTGTATGTAGTGCATGAACTCGATCCGTGTATTGAATGTAATATTGTCATGATGATCTTGTCTAATATAAGGTTCCTTCATTGATAAGTGCAAAACAATAAATAAACAATAAAACAAACTAAATGAATTATCTGCCATGGCACAAAAAGTGGCGAAAATGCTGCCGCGGCAACAAAATGTGCCAAAATGAATTCTCTGCCGCGGCAGAGAAATGGGCCAAATCTCTGCCGCGGCAGAAGGTTATTAGTCCCGGTTCGTGTTACGAACCGGGACTAATTCTCCACCCCCCTCGCCCTCTGTTGCTGCCACGCGTGCACCCATTTGTCCCGGTTGGTGGGGCAACCGGGACTAAAGGTTAGGGCTTTAGTCCCGATTGCCCCGTCCCGGGTGGGCAACCGGGACTAAAGCCCCTTACCAACCGGGACCTATAGGGCTTTTTCCACTAGTGGTTCTTCCCGCTAGAGTACGATATCGAGATCGTGATCGAAGCTCGAGGTCAACACCGTAGAAGAACCAAGTTCGACGATAATACTTGACCAACTGTAACCAAGTCAAGTACAAGGCTCCTGAAGATCTGCTTATCGGTTATCAACTGGCAAAGGCAAGCTTAGCCCCACCATGATATAATCCTATGATTTCGAAAGCATTTCAATTTCTGCCATGATGCATACGATTCTACTGTGGTCTTTTATCGATAGATAGAGTAACCTATCTGTTGCATTATTCCCTTTGAGCTGATATTACCTGATCCACTGCTCCTAGCATAACTAGATTTGGCTTGTGTGCTCTGCTAGAGCTTATATCTGAGTCCTGCTTAGCCATGCATAGATATCAGTGCTGGTTCATCAAGATGATGTATCAGATGCAGAGAATCTAGTTTGACAGGAGAATATGATGAAATGAGATAAGAGGTGATATGAGATTAAACATGATAAGGCTTGTATGGGAGGCCACTACGGGATGTGGTTTTTGCAGTCCCATGCTCGCCACCACTAGGACCCGAGTTCTTGCCTCTTGAACCAAGACGAGCGTACAACCACACAGGGTTTATGGGGAACCCATGATTGACTAACTTGCCTAGTAGATTCCATGAGTCACATAGTTTGGGCATTCCATTCGACATGCATTCTGGATCTTCTCGAAGGCGGTGAAGGAGGTGCATTCATAAGAGGTAGGTAAGCGTGGTCGGGGTTGCTTGGGATAGATGGCGCCCCTGGTAAACCAACCTCGTCTCACATTTTTAAGGACCGGCTTCGGGATTTGACCCGTTACGGCGAAACCATCCTTATTGCGTGACTCATGGTCTCGGTAAAAGCAAGGCAAAGGTCGTGTCTAACCACCCTCTGCCGGCCTTCCAAGGAAGAGGGCTAATGATTCTGGCATTAAGAGAAGGTTAGTACGTGTGGGTAAAGTTGTACACCCCTGCAGGGTAATAATCTTTCGGAAAGCCGTGTCCACGGTTATGAACGACTTGGGAACGGACGTGAGATCATAGAGAAGATGAACCTAATCGTAAAACTTGGCAGATCAACGTGTGCTTAAGGATGCTTCCTCATGGGTACGAGGTGGCAGATCATAGAGGCTATGTACTTATTATTCATTAACGTGCGTCTCGAATGTGTGGCCAACCAATTCGTCTAACCTTTGCATATGACTATTTGCCTCTTCAGACGTCAAAAAGGGGACTAGTGGTTGGTGTATAGAAATAGATATTATAGATACTAGCTGAATACCCGTGCGTTGCCACTACGGGACGCGCGCGCTACGCCGAGGGCAAAAGGCCGTCGGCATAGGCCAAAATACCCTCGGCGTATGGTACGCCGAGGGCTACCCTCGGGGCAGCCTCCTCGGCAAAGATCTCCCTCGGCGGAGCACACTCAAGTCGTCGGCGTATCGAAATGCCGTCGGCGTATGCTACGCCGAGGGCTTTGCCATCGGCGTATCGGCCGTCGGCATAGCCTGTCGGCCGGTTGCAAAAACATTTTTTTTTTTTGAAAAAAAATATTTAAAAAAAAAAAATTGTTCTCAATTTTTTTTATTCTTTGAATTGTTTCACTTGTTAATCTCCTACTTTGAACATTTTTAACACTAATTATCTTAATATTTGATTAAATTCCAGTCTTAGTCAAACTTCCCAGCAGGTCACCCATCCTAATACTACTCCAGCTTCAGCACGCTTAACTTCCTCGTTCCTTTAGAATCCGTTTCCACAAAGTAATTCATACATTGGTGTCAATACTATGATATCAATCCTATTAACTCTTATATCATCATGTCACATGTTTGTATTTTTTGAAACTACAAACAATTATTTAAGTAAATATTAATGAATAAGTAAAAATATTATTAAATTCAAATAAAAATATAATAATTTTATTTTTTTGTATTTTTCTATTTAATATAGAATAATTAATATCTTTAAATCTGTAAATCGAAATTCAACAAATAATATGTCTAAATTGATCAGAAAAATGAGAGGAATCCAAATATGATATCCATATCAACTAATTACAAACCCTCCATTTTTGAATTAGCTATTTGGTGGTTTCTTTAGAAAATCCCCTTTTTGCGCTCGGATAATGAAAAATGCCTTTTTGGTGCGATGAAAAGGAAAACTTGCATTGAATCTTTGATAAAATAGCATATTGTGAACCTCAAAATGATTTTTGTAAAAAAACATGAGCATCGGATCATGTACCTGTAGTTCATATCTGACCCACTTCCTACCGATTCGGCAGGAATTTGTCTTTTTCACCAAAGGTGGACGGAAAGGTTTCGGATCCCCCTGTTGGGAAATTGTCCATGTAAGGTGGTATAGTATTTTTGTAAAATGTGGTGGTAGTATTTTGAATTAGCCATTTGGTGGTTGCTTCACAAAACCGTCCGTTTTTTATGCTCGGAAAATAGAAAATGGCTTTTTGGTGCGACAAAAAGGAAAACTTCCTCCTGCAACATTGTTCGCCATCCCATGATGCATGTGTATGCATAATATGGGCACATTATCACAAACTATGCCTTGATTCTAGCCATAACATTGGTCATTTGACCCGAAAGCCAAGAAACCTCGAATGAGATAGGTCATTTTGTGAAGGTTTTTTTGAGACATAATCAATATATCAAGTTTGCTCTTTTTCCTTATAACTATGTCACATAATATGACACCATGCGAAGGTTTCGCATTGTTTCGATCATTTTTGAATTTTTTATGCCCGTTTTAAACTATCGTCAACCTTTGTCGAAGGGCGGACATAAAGATTCTTAGCTCGGGGTCGAGCTTCGCTAAACTTTCATTGGATCTTTGATAAAATAGCATATTGTGAACCTAAAAATGATTTTTGTAGAAAACATGAGCATCGGATCATGTACATATAGTTCATATCTGGCCTACTTCCTGCCGATTCGGTAGGAATTTGTCTTTTTCACCAAAGGTGGACGGAAAGGTTTCAGATCCCCCTGTTGGGACATTGTCCATATAAGGTGGTATAGTGTTTTTTGTAAAATATGGTGGTAGTATTTTGAATTAGCCATTTGGTGGTTGCTTCACAAAACCGTCTGTTTTTTATGCTCGGAAAATAGAAAATGGTTTTTTTGTGCGACGAAAAGGAAAACTTCCTCCTGCAACATTGTTCGCCATCACATGATGCATGTGTATGCATAATATGGGCACATTATCACAAACTATGCCTTGATTCTAGCCATAACATTGGTCATTTGACCCGAAAGCCAAGAAACCTCGAATGAGATAGGTCATTTTGTGAAGGTTTTTTTGAGACATAATCAATATATCAAGTTTGCTATTTTTCCTTATAACTATGTCACATAATATGACACCACGCGAAGGTTTCACATTGTTGCGATCGTTTTTGAATTTTTTATGCCCGTTTTAGACTATCGTCAAACTTTGTTGAACGAGGGACATAAAGATTCTTAGCTCGGGGCCGAACCTCGCTAAACTTTCATTAGATATTTGATAAAATACCATATTCTGAACCTAAAAATGATTTTTGTAAAAAAACATGAGCATCGGATCATGGACCTGTAGTTCATATCTGGCCCACTTCCTACCGATTCGGCAGGAATTTGTCTTTTTCACCAAAGGTGGACGGAAAGGTTTCGGATCCCCCTGTTGGGACATTGTCCATATAAGGTGGTATAGTATTTTTGTAAAATATGGTGGTAGTATTTTGAATTAGCCATTTGGTGGTTGCTTCAGAAAACCGTCCGTTTTTTATGCTCGGAAAATGGGAAATGGCTTTTTGGTGCGACGAAAAGGAAAACTTCCTCCTGCAATATTGTTCGCCATCCCATGATGCATGTGTATGCACAATATGGACACATTATCACAAACTATGCCTTGATTCTAGCCATAACATTGGTCATTTGACCAGAAAGCCAAGAAACCTCGAATGAGATAGGTCATTTTGTGAAGGTTTCTTTGAGACATAATCAATATATCAAGTTTGATATTTTTTCCTTCTAACTATGTCACATAATATAACACCACGCGAAGGTTTCGCATTGTTTCGATCGTTTTTGAATTTTTTATGCCCGTTTTAAACTATCGTCAAACTTTGTCGAACGGCGGACATAAAGATTCTTAGATCGGGGCCGAGCCTCGCTAAACTTTCATTGGATCTTTGATAAAATAGCATATTGTGAATCTAAAAATGATTTTTGTAAAAAAAACATAAGCATCGGATCATGTACCTGTAGTTCATATCTGGCCCACTTCCTGCCGATTCGGCAGGAATTTGTCTTTTTCATCAAAGGTGGACGGAAAGGTTTCAGATCCCCCTATTGGGACATTGTCCATATAAAGTGGTATAGTATTTTTGTAAAATATGGTGGTAGTATTTTGAATTAGCCATTTGGTGGTTGCTTCACAAAACCGTCTGTTTTTTATGCTCGAAAAATGGGAAATGGCTTTTTGGTGGGACGAAAAGGAAAACTTGTTCCTGCAATATTGTTCGCCATCCCATGATGCATGTGTATGCATAATATGGACACATTATCACAAACTATGCCTTGATTCTAGCTATAACATTGGTCATTTGACCAGAAAGCCAAGAAACCTCGAATGGGATAGGTCATTTTGTGAAGGTTTCTTTGAGACATAATCAATATACCAAGTTTGATATTTTCCTTCTAACTATGTCACATAATATAACACCACACGAAGGTTTCACATTGTTTCGATCGTTTTTGAAATTTTTATGCCCGTTTTAAACTATATATAATGTTTTATATTTTACCTAATTTTTATTTATAAATGTGTAATATTTGAGTGTAGATAGATAGGTCTTATTTTTCTGCAAATTTTGATATATTATTTGTATTTTTCCGAATTAGAATGATTTATTTATGATTTTTCAAAGTTTAATGAGATAAAATAAAAAATAGCTACGCCGAGGGCAGCCGTCGGCGTATGCTACGCCGAGGGAAGCCGTCGGCGTAGCATAGAATATGCCGCGAGCAATTTTACGCCGACAGCTGTTTGGCGGGGCTGGCCTGAACGATGGCTACGCCGACGGTCCCGACGTTTGGCCGTCGGCTTAGCTTCCCATTCCTGTAGTGTGCTACGGTGTGTCTCAAGGTGGTTTGTAGGGCTATGAGTTTACAATTTGTTTTTTTTAGCTGACACAGAAATGTCGTTCTTGTCGGACGTGCACATAAGAGTGTCTTGTTGTTAGTTCTATGATCCCTCTACTAATAATTGGTTGCTCCACGTGGTTCACTGCAGGAGCAGGTCACCCCTCTTTCCACTCTCTGCCTCGGCCATGAGTTCGTCAATTTATGGTATGGGAGTATGCATGTGCTCAGTATCCCCTCTTATGGGATATACTAGTATATATAGATAGATAGATAGACGAGACACCATACATCACAGGATATATAATATATGTGACATAACGATCTTATTCCACGTATACTACTATTCGATATGTCATGCATGTGTGAAACAAGGCGGGCGGCCGGGCACTTAGAGGAAGGAGGCCTCCTGGCCTTGGGCAAAGTAGACGCCCGTGGGCCCACCTTGTGGCAGCAGCCCCACCTTGACCACATTGCTTGCGCCCTCCTGTGGCGTGAGGACTCCTGTGGTCATGGTCATTTGCGTATTAACGTAGCCCGGGTGCGCGCAGTTGATGCGCAGCGCGGGGTGCCTCCTGGCCATGATCCTGGTGTAGGCATTGAGGGCGGCTTTGGAGACCTTGTATGCCGCGAACCCCGAAGACCAGCCGTTTGCCTCCAACGCACCAGCTTCGAAATCCTTGAGGAACTTGTCGAGCAGCTCGTCGAGAGCCTCCTCGGTTAGGTTGTCAATGTCGTTGAGTTTCTGCCTCACCTTCTCATTGCTGATAAGCTGCATGCGTACGTGTGCACGGTATAAGTTTCAGAATCCTAGCTAGCTTTAAACCCGGCCGCGCCGCCCGCCGGTGGTACTTATATGGAGTATCGAGGAACTTACAATTAGGCGACCAAACTCGGAGGAGACATTAACTATTCGCCCCTCCGAGGAAGATAGTAGTAGCACAGGCAGCAGGGCTTTGATGACATTCCTAGTACCGTAGTAGTTTGTCTGCAAGGTTTCTTTTGCAGCCTCAGTGGTCTCCAGCACATTCGTCATCATCCATTCAAGTCTCTTGTCGAAATCCAGGCCGCCAAACTGTTCCACGCATCATCCAAATTTCTACTACTTGTTATAAGATTAATTAATTAATTAATTAGCTTGCCAAATTAAACTTGAAAAAAGTTGATGCCTTTTCGTGGTCGAACTCTTGGATGTACTCCACCCCAGCAACCGCCGCATTGTTCACCTGCAAATCATCAACCCTAAATACATAGCATATCTATGCACGGATCATCAACCAGTTTTTTGCATGCAGCACTAGAAGGGGAATTAAAAACAGAAAACTTGCCAGAATATCTAGTTTCCCGAAACGGGCCTTGACGAACTCAGCCAATGCAGCAATGCTGGAAGCGTCCGTGATCTCCAGCTGATGGAAGATGACACCGCCGGAGAGCCCAAGTGCTTTGAGTTTCTCAATGGCCTCGCCACCCCTCTTCTCGTCCCGGGCCGTCAAAACTACCATAACGCCGGCGCTGGCGAGTTGCTGGCACACCTCCAGACCAATCCCTTTGTTTGCGCCGGTGACAACAGCAATCCTGGCTAGTAGTAATTAACCCGTCAGAGAGAGCGAGAGAGAGAGAGAGAGAGAACAGTAAACACACATGAACAAAGCAGGCGCAAGAGCTTAATTAATTAAGATGCATAGGCGGCCGGCTAACCGTGTGCTTGACGGGTGGGCAATGGATCCTTCCATGAGGGGCGCGCGGCGTAGCAGGAGCTGCAGAGAATGGCCGGTGGTTTCAGCAACCCCAACACTTGTGCTTTTAAAGTGCGTCGCCGATCGAGGCAATTGCGCGGGCTACACCTTTAAGATGCTTTTCAGATGAAAGCAAAATAATTACCGTCATGACACATGCGTAATAAACCCTCGATGATATGTCACAATATATAGTATGATTGAAATAAAATATGTAAATTCTTATATCAATTTAACCTGTAGAGGACGATCGTACGTCTATAATAGAACAATAAAAAGACTATTATATCGCTCGGAGACATATCTGCTGGGACTCACCTTGCAAGCACATGACTAGGTCACAAAATTATCATATCACGGAATAAGTAAATAGTACTTTTCGGTAACATGATCAAACTAGGTATGGTTGATACTGATGACCAGATCTCGGACAAGTAAAATATCACGAGACAAAACATATTGTAGAGGTCCCAACCTGATAAGGTAGAGTCCTCCTGTGTTTACAATGCCAGTCCCTGGATCAATAGCTAGCATCCACAGTTAAGATGTAATATCAAGATACAAAGGTCATTACATAACTTTATAACCAGGAATAACATAAATTTTATTACATCATACATAGCTCATTTGGCTATTACATTACGTTGCAGCGGAATAAATATAGTCATGGGTCCTTCATCTTCATAGTGCCACAGGCAGATGTTGGTTGTAGGCTTTGTAGTCCTAGTCAATCAAACAATCTTCATTTAAAAAAAACAATCAACCTGCAACATTACAAGTTACAGCCACAAGGGTCAATACATTTAAATTGTATTGGCAAGTTTCACTTCTATGTGTGTATGAGTGGATCCTACCAATACATGCATATTTGGCTAAGTAGAGTTTAAGGCTTATTTGCATAAAGCAATATTTATCCTATCTTTTCAAAATGGTTTTGGTCCTTTGTCAAATCTCTTTTCCAAGTTCCTTGAACTCCTTGGTAGACACTCAAGTGTTCAAGTTCTTGTCAAAAATCCCTTAAGCTACTTGGTAACCCCAAGTGCAACAAGTTTTATCAAAACCTCATGAGTTCCTTGGTAACCCCAAGTACATCATACTCTTGTGCACCTTGGTAACCCCAAGTGCAACAAGCTTTATCAAATCTCTTTGAATTCCTTGGTACCCCCAAGTGCATCAAGTTTTTATTTTAGAAGTTGGAATGTCGAGATCTCCCATAGTTCAAACTTTAGTTGCTCAGTATTGTCCATAACCGGGGACACGGCTAAGTACTTAGATTTTATTAACTTCTGCAGAAGGAGTACACTTTACCCACACGACACAATCCCATCTTGTTGCCACCAGTGGCCTACTGGATTAGTGCTCACCAAGATGGAGTACTGGCAGACTGAGAATGTGACGAAGTCTTTCCAAGAGGTCCTCCCATACATCATTGCTAGCTTGTCTTCAGCCCCCATGAAGCATTCCAGATCCCCATGTCCGGTAACTAAAGACAATGTATGGGTCTTCCTAATGTAGTTGACTAAGCCAGAGCCATAATAGCATGTGGTTGTACACGAAAGCCACAATTGGAGAAACATGTTTAATCTCTAAGTTTCCTAGGTGGTTTTCATTTGGAGCACAACACAAAGTGATTGCCATAGACATAGTTCCCTTTTGTTGCCACCTTCTCCAAACATAAAGTGTCCACCACCTAGGTGGTTCATTGTGTCCTTGTTTTATTATATAAAACACAAGTCTTTTCTCAACCTTTGTAAAATCTCAACATGTATCTCTTTTCAAAACACAGCATGGCTAAGCATGTACAACTTCAATATTTTTAATAAGGAGTGTAAAGGGAATCCTATTAGGATTTAGCATAGCATAAGTATAAAATTCTTTTCATGCATGTTTTCAAAATCCACTAAGTATAATGAAAATAGTAGGACTTTAGATGATAGTGTCACTTGCCTTTTTGGTAGGGAATGAGGGTTCACTCCTTGACCTTGCTAGTCTCACACTTTGCTAATTTCACTACAAGTCAATCAAGCAAGACACAAAATCAACTAATATTCCAAACCAAGGTTAAACAAACAATTTTCACATTCACAAAGCAATGGATCTAAGTTATGCAAAAGAGGGTTCTATTGCAAGGTTGGTCTCTAATAGGTTTATAAACTTTGTAAGGTCCACATTGGTCATTTACCAAAATGGCAAAATCATTAGTTAGAGGGTTTTGCTCAAAGTCTATTTTAAAATCCATTCAACATTTTATGTGGTGAAAATTATTCTTTTCAAAGCAAAACTTTATGTTTTTCACCAAGTGAGTTGCCTTTGGCAAGGCTTCGTGTTTTGGGTCAGTAAGTTTGGTCCATAACATTTTCCCAAAGTTTTCCTTGCAAAAACATTTCCATAATAAAATCAATGAGTTTATTTGGCTAGAAAATGGCTAAGTTAAATAATTCAACTTAAATTTCACAAAAATCATTTTTAACACTATGGGTTGGTTCCTAGGGTCAGTAAGGTCACACAAATCCATTTTGCAAAAGATTTAATCCTAAAATCAATTTTAAACAATTTTTATACTCTAAACAAGTACACAAATGTTTCTGTAAATTCAAACAAGATAACAGATACTATTTTCAAAACTAAGGCCATGGTTGGCTAGGGTTTGTTCTCCTGATTTTATTGATATAAAATTTTCCAAATTTGGACGTGTGGTTTGAAAGTTATAAGGGTTTGAAAATCCTATCTAAATCAGATTTCAAATCTGTTTTTAAATCAAAAAGGTGACACGCGGCGTGTTCTTACTGGTCGATACCGGTTCGGCCGGATCGGCTCTGTGGAACGTTAGATCTAGTTAGATCGAGTGGCCCAGATTGAGTACCTCTTCGTGTTTAAGTCATTCTATCTCATCCACTCGATTGATATCGGACGGTTCCTATCTAGCAGTCACGAACTGGCGGCGCGATAACAACGGCGAGCGGCGGAGCCGCCAGTTGGCGGCGGCGCTAGCGATACAGGAAGCGAAAAAGAGGGGGAGGATGCTCACCAGGTTCGAAATGCAACACTGATGCTCAACTTGCTTGCCGTTTGACAGGGGGCGCTCAGGGGCAGTCGCAATTTCTCGTCCGAGTTGGGAACGGCGACGGACGGCTCTGTCCGTGGTTGAAGACGATGCTACAGGTCAAGAGAAGACAGTCCGAAGGCAGGGTTAGACGCAGGAGATCATGACAGAGCTGTGAGCGTGAACAAGAGGGCTCGGGGCGGTCGAGGTTTACCGGGGAACGTCGCCGGAGAAGAAGCAGACACGGCGGCGCTCTGTGCTTGACGAAGGCGAAGATTGGGGGCGCCCTAAGACAAACGGAAAATGCTGTTAGGTTCGTCTGAGCTTGGAGATCATCATCGTGTTCTCAGGGAGGAGAGGGGTGACCGGAATCTACCTGTGGGGCTCGTCGGAGAAAGAGGCAGACGGTGGTGACGGTGGTCGAGGTGGTTGTCGACGCTCTGGGTCGCTCGGGGGCAAGCTGGTGCTACGGGGATGATCGCCAGGAGGTGTGGATCACGAGAGCATGGTTGAGGAGGAAAGGGGCGGCGAGGGGCTGCCGGAATTGAGGGCTAAGCTCGTCGGAGACGGCGGCGGTGCAGAGAGAAATTGGGGCGGCCTGGAGGCAGAGGGGAGGAGTGGTCTGGGGGAAAATGTCGTGGAGGGGGAGGTGTTTAAGAATGCGCGATCGCAGGAGCGATTAACTGCCGCGTTAAAGTCAATTGATGCTCGCAAATGTCGCCAGAAATGGTCGAGGAGAAGGGGGCGCTGTCACCGCGAGGAAGAAGGAGGGCGAACAGGAAAATGGGTCCAGTCGTCAGTGGGGAAAAGAAACGAGGGGAGGAGTCTACCTGTCAGCTGCTCAGCGGGTTGTTTCTGCTGTGAAGAAAACTGTTCGGGGAGAAAAGGAGCTGGGCTGGACTGGGCTGTTGGGCTGGGCCTTGTTGGGCTGCTGTTATTTTTTTCTGTCTAATTCTTTTTCTTTTTCTATTTCTATTTCCTGATTTGTTATTTCAAACAATTATTCAAGCATTCAAATAATTCAACAATTCAAACAATCATTAAACTTTGCATTGTGTTTTTGGTTCTGTTCATCAACATAATCCAACACTCCAAAATAAAATAACATTTTAAATCTTTTTAGGTTCCATTTATTAATTAAATAAAATGGACTATGGTTTATTAATAAAATAGGGTTTGGTGTAATTAATAAAATCTTCCTTTGATATCCAAATATTTTCAAAATCAAACAGTAGATTTTATTTGGAAATAAAGAATATTTGGAAAACTTGTTTAAAACAAAATAATCCTTTTACTTTAGGGTCCATTAATAATTAAATAAAATGGACCTTAGTTATTAAATCAAAATAGGATTTGTTTTATTGAGACATTTATTTTGAAATCTAAATTAAAGTCAAAACACCTTAGTAGGTTTTATTAGAGAATATAAAATACTTGGAAAACCTATTTAAAACAATTTAATAAGTTTTGATGTTTTAATTAAAGTGGTAAAACCTTTTATTTGAATAAATTTTTGATATTAATTCCTTATTATTTTATTTCAAATAAACCTTTGTTTATTTTTATTCAAAACTAAATGTTTTAATTTCCAAGGCTTGGTCAAAGTTTAATTTGGCTTTATTAAATAATCCTTATTTGTAAAACTTCTATTTCATTTGAAAACAAATCTTTTCATTTAAGAGTTTCAAAATAGTATTTTAAATATTTTTATTTTCCTTTAATAAAAGTTTATCATCTTAAATCCCTTTAGGTTTTATTTAATTCAAATGGGTTTGAAGTTCCAATTGAATTCAAAAGTTTCTTCTAGCTCTGAAATTTAAACAAAGTTTTATTTTATTCATTTATTTTCACATTACAAGATTTGGAAAATCTTGGGATGTGACAGGCTACCACCCTTAAAATAAATCTCGTCCCGAGATTTGGGGAGGCTAGAGTTACAAGCAAGTTCAAAGCAACTAGGGTACTACCACCCTTAAAATTTTCAAACAAAAATTACATATTGGCCTTCTTGGGTCCTGGAGAAAATTTCTCATTGCAAACATTTGTATGGTTTCCTTGGTTTCCATACTTGACTCATGGGCCAAGATTGAGATTCTCCATAGGCTTGTTCAACTTGTTCTTCATCCTTTCTGGACAGTTGCTTGCATAGTGTCCTGGGTTCTTGCAGTTGAAGCAATGAATGTCATTGAGTTCTTTACGTGGCTCTTGTGGGCAAGTTGCTACATAATGACCTGGTTCGTTACAGTTGTTGCACCACACTTGGTCAATCCCTTTATTCTTCTTGTTCTCTGGGCATCCACTGGAGTAGTGTCCCATTTCTTTACATTTACGACATTGTGCAAGGCTCATGTCTTGCTTGGGCTTCTTGATTTTCTTTGATCCTTTGAATTGGGTTGTCTTGTTTGGAGGTATGAGTGGTCCTTTTCCTTTGGTAGACTTGGATCCTTCTTGTTTCCTTTGTTCTACCATGGCATAGATGGGACATAGGCCAGGAGTATGATCACTTCCTTCATAAAGGTAGCAAGTAGCTTGAGAGGTGGGGCATTGTCCAACAGGATGGTCTTCATCACAATTGGGGCATTGTCCTTCATGCTCTGTGGAAGTATGATCCTTGTCTCCACAAATAATGCAAGCTGGGGCTCCATCTAGAACAACATTTTTGTCATCCTTGCTATCATACACTCTTCTAGGATAGCTTTCTTCCATGCTAATCATTTGATTAGTCACCTTAAGCATTAGTTGAGATTGTTCCTCCAAAAACTTTTGCAGTGCTGGATCTTTATCACTATTGTTGGCTAGGAACTGAGCTGTTAGTTGGTTCAACTGATGTTGGGTTGCTATGAGCTCTCCCAGGCTGTCAGCTTGGTTGGTGTTGGTGTCAGCAACCTTGGAGTCCTTTGGAGTAGTCATCTGTTTGGGTTGAAGGAAGATTAGAATGGGCAAGACATTTCTAAGGAAATATTTCTAATCACACACATCACAATTCACACAAGCAATGTGCATGCAATCACAAACCATCATTCACAAACAACTTTGCACTCAAACCACAAAGTTCAAGCACATACTTAGGTAATAAAATATTTTTGTTACACCACATAAGTTGGTGTGTTTTGTCTTAACTAAATTATGGTGGTCCATCTATATGGTTCACTTGTGATCTTTCCATCCTTCTTGATTGATCCTTCTTGCATGAGATCATGGCTTCCTTAGAAGAATTTCTTGGTCTCAAACTTCAAGTGATGTAGGCTCTTTCTAACTTTTGCATTCCCTCAGTCTCTAACTCTTGAGCAAGATTTCCTTGTTTCACTTGTGGTCCTTAGTAGTTTTCAAGTTGGAAGTCCTTGGGGAATATGCTGAAGATGTTGAAGTCATTAGAGCTGAAGATGTTGAAGAAGTCCTTTGCACATAGTGTAGTCTTTGGTCATGAGGTAGGTTTTCCCATCAAGTTGAAGTAGAAGAGATGTAGAGTTGAAACCAAAATGGTTGAGGAAAGAATTTACAAGTTTGCTTTGTAAATAAGTTTTGGATCAAAATATAGCTCCTATTTTCTAAGGGTTTTGTCCAATCCTAGGTTTACAATTCCTACAGGCAACACAATGCTCTGATACCATCTGTAGAGGTCCCAACCTGATAAGGTAGAGTCCTCCTGTGTTTACAATGCTAGTCCCTGGATCAATAGCTAGCATCCACAGTTAAGATGTAATATCAAGATACAAAGGTCATTACATAACTTTATAACCAGGAATAACATAAATTTTATTACATCATACATAGCTCATTTGGCTATTACATTACGTTGCAGCGGAATAAATATAGTCATGGGTCCTTCATCTTCATAGTGCCACAGGCAGATGTTGGTTGTAGGCTTTGTAGTCCTAGTCAATCAAACAATCTTCATTTAAAAAAAAACAATCAACCTGCAACATTACAAGTTACAGCCACAAGGGTCAATACATTTGAATTGTATTGGCAAGTTTCACTTCTATGTGTGTATGAGTGGATCCTACCAATACATGCATATTTGGCTAAGTAGAGTTTAAGTCTTATTTGCATAAAGCAATATTTATCCTATCTTTTCAAAATGGTTTTGGTCCTTTGTCAAATCTCTTTTCCAAGTTCCTTGAACTCCTTGGTAGACACTCAAGTGTTCAAGTTCTTGTTAAAAATCCCTTGAGCTACTTGGTAACCCCAAGTGCAACAAGTTTTATCAAAACCTCATGAGTTCCTTGGTAACCCCAAGTACATCATACTCTTGTGCACCTTGGTAACCCCAAGTGCAACAAGCTTTATCAAATCTCTTTGAATTCCTTGGTACCCCCAAGTGCATCAAGTTTTTATTTTAGAATTTGGAATGTCGAGATCTCCCATAGTTCAAACTTTAGTTGCTCAGTATTGTCCATAACCGGGGACACGGCTATGTACTTAGATTTTATTAACTTCTGCAGAAGGAGTACACTTTACCCACATGACACAATCCCACTTGTTGCCACCAGTGGCCTACTGGATTAGTGCTCACCAAGATGGAGTACTGGCAGACTGAGAATGTGATGAAGTCTTTCCAAGAGGTCCTCCCATACATCATTGCTAGCTTGTCTTCAGCCCCCATGAAGCATTCCAGATCCCCATGTCCGGTAACTAAAGACAATGTATGGGTCTTCCTAATGTAGTTGACTAAGCCAGAGCCATAATAGCATGTGGTTGTACACGAAAGCCACAATTGGAGAAACATGTTTAATCTCTAAGTTTCCTAGGTGGTTTTCATTTGGAGCACAACACAAAGTTATTGCCATAGACATAGTTCCCTTTTGTTGCCACCTTCTCCAAACATAAAGTGTCCACCACCTAGGTGGTTCATTGTGTCCTTGTTTTATTATATAAAACACAAGTCTTTTCTCAACCTTTGTAAAATCTCAACATGTATCTCTTTTCAAAACATAGCATGGCTAAGCATGTACAACTTCAATATTTTTAATAAGGAGTGTAAAGGGAATCCTATTAGGATTTAGCATAGCATAAGTATAAAATTATTTTCATGCATGTTTTCAAAATCCACTAAGTATAATGAAAATAGTAGGACTTTAGATGATAGTGTCACTTGCCTTTTTGGTAGGGAATGAGGGTTCACTCCTTGACCTTGCTAGTCTCACACATTGCTAATTTCACTACAAGTCAATCAAGCAAGACACAAAATCAACTAACATTCCAAACCAAGGTTAAACAAACAATTTTCACATTCACAAAGCAATGGATCTAAGTTATGCAAAAGAGGGTTCTATTGCAAGGTTGGTCTCTAATAGGTTTATAAACTTTGTAAGGTCCACATTGGTCATTTACCAAAATGGCAAAATCATTAGTTAGAGGGTTTTGCTCAAAGTCTATTTTAAAATCCATTCAACATTTTATGTGGTGAAAATTATTCTTTTCAAAGCAAAATTTATGTTTTTCACCAAGTGAGTTGCCTTTGGCAAGGCTTGGTGTTTTGGGTCAGTAAGTTTGGTCCATAACATTTTCCCAAAGTTTTCCTTGCAAAAACATTTCCGTAATAAAATCAATGAGTTTATTTGGCTAGAAAATGGCTAAGTTAAATAATTCAACTTAAATTTCACAAAAATCATTTTTAACACTATGGGTTGGTTCCTAGGGTCAGTAAGGTCACACAAATCCATTTTGCAAAAGATTTAATCCTAAAATCAATTTTAAACAATATTTATACTCTAAACAAGTACACAAATGTTTCTGTAAATTCAAACAAGCTAACAGATACTATTTTCAAAACTAAGGCCATGGTTGGCTAGGGTTTGTTCTCCTGATTTTATTGATATAAAATTTGCCAAATTTGGACGTGTGGTTTGAAAGTTATAAGGGTTTGAAAATCCTATCTAAATCAGATTTCAAATCTGTTTTTAAATCAAAAAGGTGACACGCGGCGTGTTCTTACTGGTCGATACCGGTTCGGCCGGATCGGCTCTATGGAACGTTAGATCTAGTTAGATCGAGTGGCCCAGATTGAGTACCTCTTCGTGTTTAAGTCATTCTATCTCATCCACTCGATTGATATCGGACGGTTGCTATCTAGCAGTCACGAACTGGCGGCGCGATAACAACGGCGAGCGGCGGAGCGGCCAATTGGCGGCGGCGCTAGCGATACAGGAAGCGAAAAAGAGGGGGAGGATGCTCACCAGGTTCGAAATGCAACACTGATGCTCAACTTGCTTGCGGTTTGACAGGGGGCGCTCAGGGGCAGTCGCAATTTCTCGTCGGAGTTGGGAACAGCGACGGACGGCTCTGTCTGTGGTTGAAGACGATGCTACAGGTCAAGAGAAGACAGTCCGAAGGCAGGGTTAGACGCAGGAGATCATGACAGAGCTGTGAGCGTGAACAAGAGGGCTCGGGGCGGTCGAGGTTTACCGGGGAACGTCGTCGGAGAAGAAGCAGACACGGCGACGCTCTGTGCTTGACGAAGGCGAAGATTGGGGGCGCCCTAAGACAAACGGAAAATGCTGTTAGGTTCGTCTGAGCTTGGAGATCATCATCGTGTTCTCGGGGAGGAGAGGGGTGACCGGAATCTACCTGTGGGGCTCGTCGGAGAAAGAGGCAGACGGTGGTAACGGTGGTCGAGGTGGTTGTCGACGCTCTGGGTCGCTCGGGGGCAAGCTGGTGCTACGGGGATGATCGCCAGGAGGTGTGGATCACGAGAGCATGGTTGAGGAGGCAAGGGGCGATGAGGGGCTGCCGGAATTGAGGGCTAAGCTCGTCGGAGACGGCGGCGGTGCAGAGAGAAATTGGGGCGGCCTGGAGGCAGAGGGGAGGAGTGGTCTGGGGGAAAATGTCGTGGAGGGGGAGGTGTTTAAGAATGCGCGGTCGCAGGAGCGATTAACTGCCGCGTTAAAGTCAATTGATGCTCGCAAATGTCGCCAGAAACGGTCGAGGAGAAGGGGGCGCTGTCACCGCGAGGAAGAAGGAGGGCGAACAGGAAAATGGGTCCAGTCGTCAGTGGGGAAAAGAAACGAGGGGAGGAGTCCACATGTCAGCTGCTCAGCGGGGTGTTTCTGCTGTGAAGAAAACGGTTCGGGGAGAAAAGGAGCTAGGCTGGACTGGGCTGTTGGGCTAGGCCTTGTTGGGCTGCTGTTATTTTTTTCTGTCTAATTCTTTTTATTTTTCTATTTCTATTTCCTGATTTGTTATTTCAAACAATTATTCAAGCATTCAAATAATTCAACAATTCAAACAATCATTAAACTTTGCATTGTGTTTTTGGTTCTGTTCATCAGCATAATCCAACACTCCAAAATAAAATAACATTTTAAATCTTTTTAGGTTCCATTTATTAATTAAATAAAATGGACTATGGTTTATTAATAAAATAGGGTTTGGTGTAATTAATAAAATCTTCCTTTGATATCCAAATATTTTCAAAATCAAACAGTAGATTTTATTTGGAAATAAAGAATATTTGGAAAACTTGTTTAAAACAAAATAATCCTTTTACTTTAGGGTCCATTAATAATTAAATAAAATGGACCTTAGTTATTAAATCAAAATAGGATTTGTTTTATTGAGACATTTATTTTGAAATCTAAATTAAAGTCAAAACACCTTAGTAGGTTTTATTAGAGAATATAAAATACTTGGAAAACCTATTTAAAACAATTTAATAAGTTTTGATGTTTTAATTAAAGTGGTAAAACCTTTTATTTGAATAAATTTTTGATATTAATTCCTTATTATTTTATTTCAAATAAACCTTTGTTTATTTTTATTCAAAACTAAATGTTTTAATTTCCAAGGCTTGATCAAAGTTTAATTTGGCTTTATTAAATAATCCTTATTTGTAAAACTTCTATTTCATTTAAGAGTTTCAAAATAGTATTTTAAATATTTTTATTTTCCTTTAATAAAAGTTTATCATCTTAAATCCCTTTAGGTTTTATTTAATTCAAATGGGTTTGAAGTTCCAATTGAATTCAAAAGTTTCTTCTAGCTCTGAAATTTAAACAAAGTTTTATTTTATTCATTTATTTTCACATTACAAGATTTGGAAAATCTTGGGATGTGACACATATGATTGCGACCCTTATGGTTCACACGATCATAAGGTTCATCGTTTGAACGCGCGAGAGTCATTACGGATCTCCACATCTCGCTGTAACTATTGATCGAATCGGTGTCTCGATCATGTGCATATTTTTTATGAACCGTAGGATGACACACTTAAGATTCATCGATGCTTTTGAGGTGATACGAATATTGGAGAAAAGTTAGGGAAGCAAAGGTATTATTTCGAGAAACACTCGAATTATTACCTGTATTATCGAAATAGTGTAGGGATGTAATTGTTAATGTTTGTTAATTAAAATAGTTAAAAAATATTAAAATTCTGATATATAAATATTTTATTTATTTAATGAGAGAAACCAATTGAATTTTGAGTGGAGGGTCCACCCAATTGACGGGTGAATGGGTAGATGTGAGTGGGAACTTGTCGGAGATTTGTCCCGTGAAGGAACTAGGGTCCAACGATCCCTAGGTTCGTAAGGGGTCTGAACGCGCGTTCCTAAGGAGCCTCGGCGACGGTGGCGACGGAGAAATAAGAATCACGACAGAGAGATGACATTGTTTTTTTACCCAGGTTCGGGACCCTCGTGAGGAGGTAAAGCCCCTATTCCTGCTTGGTTGCATTGATCCCTTGGCTTCGCGAGGGTACAATGGAGACGAGATGCCTAGGGTTTAGATCGCTAAGGATCAATCCTTTCTAACGTAGGAGGGGGAGCCTTTATATAGGGCGACATCGGGCCTCTTCCTCGGCCTTTGGGCGGGAAGGGCGTTCACAGTGCCTGACATGGTTATACCCTACGGGTACGTGATCTCAGCATACCTGGTCCAGCCCAAGGAAGGCCCACGGCAGATGTACGCCGGTCCATGAAGACTTTCGGGTGGCCCAGGCCCATGACGCCTTCGGATCCTTGGAGAGCAAGACTAGAGTAGATAGAAAATTCAAAGGGGTAAAACCCTAGAACCTGTAACCGACTAGGTCTATGCCCGGAACCTGCCTAAGTCTATATAAAGGCCAGGAGGGCACGACCTAGATCTCTCGACTCATACTTTCGCATACACACCACCACGCTAGATTGCATCTGCGCACCTCTGTAACCTTCGGTTCCGCCGTAATCAAGAGCAGACAAGCAGGAGTAGGGTTTTCCCTCCAGGGGCCTGAACCTGGGTAAACCTTGTGTCCCCGTGTTGCTTGTTTGCTAACCGTTCCACGATCTCCAGCATCCCCATCTTCTCCAAAACCCAAGTCTATAACAATGGGCATTGATGAGATCAAACCTCGTCAATTGGCGTCGTCTGTGGGAACTGGGGACGCTGATTGTGCGGTCGTGACGGTCCCAACCCGATCGATCTACAACTCTGCGGCGACGGAGAGTCATCTCCTCTTTGGCGCTTTCGACTTCACCGCCCACTCACCGGCCACCATGAAGGACTTCGAGCCCGTAGGCGACAGACTCGAAATCCTAATCGGGAGCTTCTGCTTCCAGGTGGGGCAAACCGGCACCCTCCGCCTCCCTGAGCAGGTGCCCCTGCCATCAATCAGGCCCGCTTCGTGGACCCCACACCCCGTGCTACGCACAACATCATCAACAGATGATTCCTATGACAGCAGCAGCTGCAACTCCGATCTGTGCGGTCCGCCATCGAATGCAGGGACCTACGGTGCCGGATCTGAAAGCTGCGGCAGCAGCCGACCAATCTACGAGCGCTACCAATGCGCCGTAGTCATCCAGAGCGACGCGGACCAGCAAACACCCAACCCGCCGCCCAACCAGCCAGAATGAAACGGCGGGAACAGAAGAAGCCAGTCCCCCCCACCCGAAGGGGAAAACAACGGCGGCCACGTCATCCGCCTTAGCAAAGAAGGATGGGCCCAGGTCCGCAACGCCGTGGCAGGCAACATAGTACTGCCTGCAGACGCCTCCCGGGATATGCTGATGGTGTACCACCTGCTCCTGATCGAGGAGCACAAAAAGCAGGTCAAGATGCAGGAGGTGCTCGACAAGCGCAAGCAGGCAGCCTCCGAGTCCAGCGCGCGACGAGCTACGCTCTCTGCCATGGGCATAGGCTCCAGCTCGAACGCCAACCAAGGCAATAAACACCGCTCTAGGGTGGAAAACATGGACCCCAAGGAGAGCCGTGAGGTGACCGAACCCTCCACACATCCTTCATGGATATGGACGCCGACGGCAACGTCATCCCAAAAACGCCGCAAGCTGCGATCATGGCAGCCACTGCGTACCTAGCGGCCCACCCACCGGCGGAGGGGGACCCGAAGAGGGCCATGCACAAGTCCGCACTCACCGGACTCGGACTCGTCGGAGCTGCGCTCCACCATGAAGCTCCCGCAGAGCCGAAGAAGAAGGCTCCGGTCCGTTTCAACCGCAGCCCCACCCCTTCATCCGAAGAAGAGGAACATGACCTTCCTCGAAGGAAGAAGAGTTCGCGCCGCCGCGACCGCGACTACGACGCCAGAGATGCGCTCACACAGCGTAAAATCGACAAAGCGCGAGCCAAGCGTGCATGCTCGTCTGAATCCGAGATGGACGAAGACGAAGGAGAACTCTGCGGAGCCTGATGCTTCAGTAGATCCGTCCGGCGGACACGGATGCCGCGAAATTTCAAGCTTCCTTCGAATACTTCAAAGTTCGACGGCACTCAAGACCCAAAGTCTTGTATCAGCGACCACCTATCATCCGTCAAACTACACGGTGGAAACAAGGAGACTGCCATGCAATGCCTTCAGCTGCAGCTGACAGGCGCAGCCCGGATCTGGCTCAGCAGCCTATCTTCAGGGTCCATCCGAAGCTGGGATGAGCTAGCTTACAGCTTCATCCGAAACTTCAAAGGCACCAGCAAGAGGCCCGCCTCAATCAAAGAGTTGCGAGCCTGCACTCAACGAACGGGCGAATCCATTCGCTCATACATACTACGCTGGTCCAACACAAAGAACTCCGCAGTGCACATCTCCGAAGAAAGGGCCATCGACGCCTTCAGGGACGGCGTCAAGCGCCAAGACTTCAAGGAGGAACTTGGGCGCGTCAAGCACAAAACACTCGACCACCTCATGGACATCGCCAACAGGTGGGCTGACGGAGAAGATTCCATTCACCGAGCACAATCGGAAGAGGAAGACGACTATGGTCGACGGCGAGAGCGCCGTAGCAAGAGAAGATCGCGCGTCTACGACGATCGCGACGGACCCGACATGGTCGCGGACGGCTACGCCGATCGCCGCAACGACGCCAACCGCAACAGCGGAGGAAACTTCCGTGACGGAGGACGCCCAGCGCAGTCGTGGCAATGCTGCGACCGCGATAACGGACCCTCAGCATACGACAAGCTTTCGGGTCCATGCACCATCCACTTCTACATCGACAAGCAGGATGGCAAAAATAAGGCCAACCACATGCTCAAGGATGCCGCGAGTTCCTGAAACTCAGCGAAAGCATGGTGCAGATGAGGCAGCAAGCCCCAATCCCCGCGTTCGGAAACGCACCCGCGCCAGGTGAAATAGCGCAGGGAGCTCCCCCACCGCCACCCGTTGGAGGCCCGAACCAACCAGTTGCACCAGCACAGAACAACGCTGGGAATGGGTATCCCCAGCCGAAAGGAGCACTGATGATCCAGAAGGGGCGCCCGACGAATAGGGTGCATAAGAAGATCACCCGACAAATCAACCTGGCCGTGGCAACTCCACCCGCCATCCCTGAGTACCTCAGCGGATCGGAGTCCTGCATCACGTTCACTCGTTCGGATCACCCTTGCCAGATCCCTCGCCCAGGTCATGCTGCCCTGGTGCTGGAGGCGCAGATCGGAGGTTTCGAGATGAGTTGCGTCTTCATGGATCCCGCAGTGCAGCCTGGAACAATCAGACACAATGTTCCACAGCATCGTTCTAGGGAAGGGCATATTCCCCCTGGGCAAAATATGTCTTGACGTCATCTTCGGCAAGCCGGACAACTTCCGATTGGAATGGCTCGAATTCGAAGTGGTGGACTGGCCATCACTGTACCACGCCATCCTCGGGCGAGTAGCATTCGGAAGGTTCCTGGCTGTCCCACACTATGCATACCTGCTACTCAAGATGCCAGGACCAAAGGGCGTCATCACAGTCCACGGAAGCTTCACCCGCTCGGGCCAATGCGACAGAGATTTCAACAGAATCTCTCAGTCATTCGGCATGCAGGAGGAGATCCTAAGGCTCCGCGAGGTAACGGACAATGGGGCACCCCCAGTCGCACGAAAAAACGCACCTGACATGTCTTTCGACTCGACAGTCAACACAAAGAAGGTGCAGTTCCACCCGACGGATGCCTCCAAGACGGCGCTCATCGCCAACGACCTCAGCCCCGCATAGGAAGGCGCGCTCGTCGAATTCTTCCGTGAGTGCTGGGAAATCTTCGCCTGGTGTCCTGCGGACATGCCAGGAGTTCCCAGGGAATTCGCCGAGCACGCACTCAACATCTTTCCATACACCAAGCCCGTCAAGCAGTCCATCCGAAGACTGTCCGAGCCACGAGCCGAAGCTATCAGCAAGGAAATCAACAGACTACTCGCCGCAGACTTCATCAGGGAAATCAAAGAAAGCGAGTGGCTTGCAAACATAGTCATGGTCCCAAAGAAGGACACGGACATCCTGCGGATGTGTGTGGATTTCACGTCGCTAAACAAGCACTGCCCAAAGGACCACTTCCCCCTTCCTCGGATCGATCAGATCATCGATTCGACTGCAGGTTGCGAGAAACTCTCCTTCCTCGACGCCTACTCAGGCTACAACCAGATTCGACTCAAGGTTGAAGATCAGGAGAAAACGACGTTTATCACACCGTTCGGAGTATTCTGCTACAACACAATGCCCTTCGGGCTAAAGAACACAGGTGCCACGTACCAGCGATGCATGCAAGCCTGCCTCAAGGACCAGATCGGTCGCAACGTTCAAGTCTATGTTGACGACATAGTCATAAAAACCAGGGAGGCAAGGACACTTATCGACGATCTCCGCGAGACGTTCGACAACCTTGATCGCTACAGGATCAAGCTCAACCCCGAAAAGTGCGCCTTCGGCGTCCCATCGGGTCAGCTGCTTGGGTACTTCATCTCTCAGCGAGGGATCGAGGCGAACCCGAAGAAAATCAGAGCCATCATGGCGATGGAGAAGCCAAAAAACCTCAAGGGCGTCCAGCAGCTCGCAGGACGAATAGCGGCGTTAAGCAGATTCATCAGCCGCATGGGCGAGAAGGCCCTGCCATTCTACCAGCTGCTACGCAAGGCAGATAAATTCGAGTGGACGCCCGAAGCCAACAATGCATTCGAAAGCCTCAAGCGGCTACTCTCCACCTCGCCCGTCTTGGTCACGCCAAAGGAGTGCGAGCCTCTGCTTCTGTACATAGCAGCCACACACCAGGTGATCAGCACCGTGCTAGTGGTCGAACGACCCGAAGAAGGCAAGACCCACGGGGTCTAGCACCCAATATACTACCTCAGCGAGGTACTGACACCAACAAAGCAGAGGTACCCTCACTACGAGAAGCTCGCCTACGACGTGTTCATGATGGCTCGACGGCTGAGCCAATACTTCCAGGAGCACCAGGTGATGGTCGTCAATGAGGCACCCCTGAACAACATCCTTAATAACCCAGAGGCCACAGGATGCGTGGCCCTGTGGGGCATCGAGCTGTCACCCCTGGACATCATCTACGAGAAGCGACTCGCAATCAAATCTCAAGTCCTCCCAGACTTCCTCGTACATTGGATGGAGCTGCAGCTGCCAGACAAGCCAGACATGTCGCAGTCATGGACAATGCACTTCGACGGCTCCAAGCGCGAAGCTGGAGCAGGAGCCGGGGTCATACTGACCTCCCCGCAGGGTGACCAGATGAAGTACGTCCTCCGGATGAAATTCCGAGCCTCCAACAACGAGGCCGAATACGAAGCCCTCATCCATGTCATGAGGATGGCAAAGATCTGCGGCGCAACACGCCTGGTCATCTACGGTGACTCCAACCTTGTCGTCCAGCAGACGATGAATGAGTGCGACGCACACGCCGAAAACATGATCGCGTACCGCGCACTCTACAACGCACTCGAAGGAGAATTCGACGGCTGCGAGCTTCGGCACGTTGGAAGAGAAAGCAACGATGAGGTCGACAGACTCGCCAACATCGGCTCCACCTGCGCAAAGGTGCCACCAGGTGTGTTCCTCGAACAGATTTGCGTGCCATCCATCAAGCGGAAATTCCCCAAGGGATCACCCAAAGACGCAGAACACTCGGGGGCTACGCTACCCGAAGGACAGGAAGGACCCGAGAAGCTGGACACAGTGGTCGCTATGATCAACCTAATGCAGGTCATGGCAGTCGAAGAAACTTGGACGCGACCGTACCTCCAGTTCTTGATTAACAGAGAACTGCCTGACAGCCCGACAGATGCCCGGTGCATATCTCGTCGGTCAAAAGCCTTCACCATCATCAATGGCGAGCTGTACAAGAGCAGTATTACGGGTGTACTACAAAGGTTCGTCACCATCGGTGACGGGAAGTCCATCCTCCAAGACATCCACGAGGGCATCTGCGGCCACCATGCAGGCAGCCGCTCCCTTGTCGCCAAAGCTCTACGAGCCGGATTCTACTGGCCAATGGCCATGAACGATGCAAAGGACATCGTCCGAAGATGCAACGGGTGCCAAAGGTTCGCTGACAAACCACACACACCTGGATCAGAGCTCAGGCCAATACCTATAGCCTAGCCCTTTGCCCAATGGGGCCTCGACATGATCGGCAAACTGCCAAAGTCTTCGAAAGGGGGGCACGTTTACCTCCTGGTCGCAGTCGACAAATTCACCAAGTGGGTCGAGGCCATGCCGGTCACCAACCAAAAGGTCAAAACTGCCGTCAAGCTCTTCGAATCCATTGTCTACAGATTCGGCGTACCGCACAACATCATCACCGACAATGGATCGAACTTTATCTCCAAGGAATTCCAAGACTTCTGCGAAGGCCTCGGGATCAACATCACGTACGCCTCAGTGGCACACCCGCAAACGAACGGGCAAGTGGAAAAGGCCAACGGCCTAATCGGCGCTGGCATCAAGAAGCGCCTCATGAGCCCACTCGAACGAAAGGCTGGAGCCTGGACGAAAGAGCTGTCATCCGTCCTATGGAGTTTGCGTACTACGCCAAACAGCTCCACCGGCTACACACCGTTCTTCATGGTGCACGGAGCCGAAGCCGTGCTACCAGCCGAAGTACGACACCAGGCACCCCTGGTCGTCGCTTACAGCGAAGCCGAATCCACGGCTGCACTCGAAGATGCCGTGGACACGCTCGACGAAGCAAGAGACGTAGCAGCAGCTCGATCAGCGGTGTACCAGCAGAGTCTCCGCAACTACCACAGCCGACGGCTACGCCCAAGGTCCTTCATCGAAGGAGACCTCGTCTTGCGACTCAAGCAAGAGCGACCGAAGAAATTCGAGTCGCCATGGGAAGGACCCTACGTCATCACCGAAGTAATCCCAGGTGGCGCCTATCGCCTCAAGCACGTGGAGTCTAGAGTCACATACTCCAACCCATGGAACATCTCACACTTGCGGCGATTCTACCCATAGCTACCTTTTACTTTCAATAAGGCTTTTTAGCCAAGGCTATTCAGCCGAACAATGTACTTCCTCCATTACGATATAAATAAAGCTAAGTGTTCCGCCCCAAAGATCTTGTTCGCTACTTGCAACTTTACTTTATGCTACAAACGCACTCTGGGGCTCCCTCCACCTCACGATTTCATCGACGAGGATCACACGTGTACACCTGAGTAGATGACCACGTCAGGTAAACGAAAAGGACACGTACTCAAAAAAAAAGCACTACGTGCTCACAGTAAACAAAACCTTTATAACAAAGGGCACAACACGCCCAGTCGAAATATACAAATTTTGCATCTATCTCTTTTACAGGTACTACCTATCCTGAAGAATAACTTGAGCACGCTGCTCAAACAAATCTACTACATGTTCGGCATACTGCGTTACAGCCGCATAATGCGGACGCATATCCCACTCGCCACCATCCGGCCGAAGAGGTGGCCCATCTGCTACAATAGACAAATCTACATCTGGCTTGTGCAGCCTCACAAGGGACAAAGCAGCCTTCACTCCCGCGATGAGCTGTTGCCGCACCAACTCCTTGACATTGCTCACGTTCCGAAACTTCGACCGAAGACCGGCAAGGCTGGTTGGCACGGCATCCAAAGGAAACATGACATGCAACACCGAGGCAAGCAACGTCTGCACCTGACGAAACACCCGCGAAACCTGGTGCACACGATCCTGCACCGTCGCCAGAACCATGGCACGGTCACGATCCATCCAGAAGAAGCCGCCAGCCTCCATGTCCTGTTGAGTCAAGCAATTGACCCGAACAGCGAAACGCTCCTTCTCTTCCCTCGGAGCAAGGTTAGCACCTGCGACAATTGCACAAAATAAGAGGCAAGCCCATCAGGATCATCCGAAGAACTGAGCTGCAGCTCGAAACAAAGAACATCTTACATTGAAGCTGCTCATCCAGCCGAAGCAGTTCCGCCATCAAGTACTCCTCTCTGGCTGCACCGCGATCCGCCTTGGAATTCCAAACATCGGCGTGACCACGCACCCCAAGCAACTCTCTCTCTCTCAAGACTACGAACACGGTCTCGAAGAAAAGCGAGTTGTGAAGAACCATCAAAAGATGGCCGCAGTTGCGCTGCAGGCTAGGTGTCAACAGGGTCAACACCCGAAGGAACCTAGAACAGCAGAAAAGAAAAGGACATAAAACATTCAGACATAGAAGAGCACAACTCAGCAAAATTCATTAAGCATGTCAAAGCCACTATGTGGCACAATGATTTCGTTCCTCAAAATAGTTACAGCAAAAGGAGACTACAAACTATCCTACAGCTACAGTGCCTAAGACGCGGCACCCTGAGTAGCCTCAGAGCCGGATTGCCTCGCCTTGGCCTCCCCCTGCTTCCGCAGCGCATACTCAGACAGCAGATCAATGAGCTTTGGCCCATATCGCTTGCAGCGAGCAGAATAGGCAGCAAAGGCTACCTCGGATCCATCCGCGGTCGTCGGCATCTTGGAGGTGATCTGGGGAAGGTCCAGCTCTGCTCCAGCCGCCAAGGCCATCGCCAGCCCGACGGACGCGTTGATGCCTTTCTGCTTGCGCTTGTACGCCGCAGCCGCTTCGGTTGACAAAGCCTCCGCCAGGGCATCAACATCATCAAGGGCTGCGCCCTTGGGGACAAGCTCCTTGTAGAAGCGGCCAAGAACCTCCTTCGCCTTGGCAAGGGAGTTGACAACGGTGCTGCAGTGATCTTCGACCGCTACAGTAGCATCATCTAGAGCACTCCCATGCTCCAGAGCACCGCGGTCAAACTCGATGCCTGCGGCATCTGAGACAAGAAGAGAAGGAATGAAGAAAGTAACACAGAAGAAAGGCAAGAAACGAAAATACAGAAGGAAAAGTAAGGTACTCACCCGAAACAGCCTTGGCAGCAGCCATGAGCTTGCCCGCCACCTCTCTTTTACACGCAGTCGCAGCCATGGTAAGCTGCTCCTCGCGGTCCGTAGCCTCCTGCTGCAGACGCTCCTTAGCTTCGGCTGCCTTGGCCAGCTCCAGCTCAAGGCGCTCCTTCGCATCAGCGGCGTCCTCAGCCTTCTTCTCCGATTGACCAAGGCTCTTCTTGAGAGCGTCGATCTCATGGAGAGAAGTATTATGCTCCTCTGCATTCAAAACAATCAAACATCAGAAAGCAGGACAGAAATAAAGGAAAGAAGAACCCAAAGTATACGGGTACCTTGAAGCTGTTGGAGGTTGGCCTCCAGCACCAGGCGCTCCTGCACCAGCCGCTTGGCTTCCTGCACAAAAGGCTCCAGGAAGAAGAACCACCATTCCGAAAAAGGACTCGGGGGCTACGCCCAACAGGAGAAAGCAGAAGAAAACGACTCACATGAAAACACTTGGGGGCTCCCCCCGAGACTCGAAGAACAAACTAAGAGAACTCTTTTACACACGCTCGGGGGCTTCCCCCATGATAGACGAATTACATGATCCAACGGTGATGCTGAAGGCCCGCTGGCGAAATTCTGAGGCGCAACCACCTGCACCTCCTGCAGAGGAGGGTTCTGATCAGCGCCCCCCGAAGTTGCCACTGTCTGAGGAGGAAGAGACGCAAACTTCGACTCTCCCATCATCTCCCGAGCACCATCGCTGGAGGAGTCATGGGAGGAGTGCCTGCACACGAAATATTTAGCACAAGAACAAAAAGTCAATAGCAGAAAGACAGCAGTATAAAGGAAACTTACGAGTCCAGTGAGCTCAGGTCGAAGACAAGAGGAGTCCTTCGGGCTCTCTTCCCCCTTCTTCTCTGCCTTCTTCTCTTCCTTCTTTTCTTCCTTCTTCCGCTTCACTGGCGGGTGCGGCGCTACAGCCCGCACAGGAATGGCAGGAAAGGGAGAGGAAGAGCCTCCATGCCCATCACTGTGACGCTCAAGGCACAGAGGGTTTTTGGGAGTCGGAGGAGTCAAGGCATCCGAAGACTCGCTGGAGCTCCGTGATTGTTTGCGCGTGTGGTCCTTGCTTGACTCGTCGGCATCTTCCGCCGGAGATCGCACCGACGGTAGCTCGGACACGGAATCCACCACGTCATTATCCGGAGCATTCGGATATTTTTCAGGCAATGGCGGCACCATGCCCGGCACCTTGAAGCTCTGCAAAAAAGAAGAGACTATGTTAGCAAACAAAGGAAAATAAATACGCAGTCGACGAAAAGCGGTACGCGCACAAAATCTACACCTGTGGAACAGCCAACGCCGAAGAAAACGGCGGAGTCAGCAACTTCCCCGGGATTTTCTCTCCGGCCTTGAACTTCAGTAGCGAGCAAAGGGCCCTGTCCAGATCTCCCTCAGATATTTTCTCAGCCAAAACTCTCGTCAGATCACGGCGCCCAGAATAAAGAAACATCGGGTGCGCCCTAGCCTGTAGAGGCTGCACCCGACGCTCGAGAAACATGCGGATAATATCCACACCATTAACTTCCTTCTCCAGAATCAACTGGAGATCCTCCTCCCGACGATATAGCGCCTCTATCTCCGCCTCCTCGCCATCCAAGATCTTGTTTTTCCAAGACCTTTTCGGCTCAATCTTTTGGGAGGGGTCAAAAGGAACAAGACCAAAATCTTACCCAGGCACTACGGAGTCGCGGATATAACACCATCGCCTCCGCCAGTACTGGACAGATTCAGACATGGAAAAGGAAAAGAAAAGCAGATTGGGCCTAAGGGAGATTATGCAACCCCCAATGGGATAAACACCATCCGAACCAGACTGCCTCTTCACGGAATAAAGTTTCCGGAAGAGGCCAAAGTGCGGCTCAATGCCGAGCCAGCACTTGCAGAAAGTGATGAAACAAGCAATGTGAATAAGAGAATTGGGAGAAAGATGATACAGCTGGACGCCATAGAGAAAGAGCAGCCCACGAAGGAAGTTGTGGACTGGAAAGGAAAACCCACGCATAACGAAGGCAAGAAACATAACCCGATACCCAGTGGGGGGACGGGGGATTACCTCGTTGCCGGGGAGTCGGACGGCCTCCCTATCCTGCGGGATCAAGCCCCGCTTGCGAAGTTTGCGGAGGTCACTCTCCCGCGTCTCTGATCGTCGCCAACCACCGTCGGTGACACGGGTAGCGGTGGCGCCTTTCTTCCCTCTGGCGGCGCTGGTACCAACCGCAGAGGATGATTTCTTCGGTTTCCCCATTGCGTTACGGTGGCGTCGGCGGTGAGAGCGCATAAGGGAAGACGGAAATGTGGAAGGAAATTCCAGTGCGCAACAAAGAACTGCTAGAGCACAAGGAGGCAGTGAGAACAAGAGTAGATGCGGTGAAAACAAACTGCAGCTTTCCCCAATGATTATAACGGCGAAAACGATGCACGATAACCGTCCATCAAGAAGACCTAACGCCAGCGGCAGATTTGGCCATACACGTGTCAGCAGCACAACGAATCGTCGTTACCACGTCGTCCACTACGCGCGGAAATCGAGGATACGCCGTAATTATCTCCACACCGCGCGTGACCGGTCAATTCAAGGTCAGCTAATGGGACCCACGTTCGTCCAGTCAAGTCATCTCTGGCGCAGCAGGCGCTTGAGGTCATTGATCGTTAGCACTGATGTCATCAAAAGCTATACTAGCAACAACTACAATTTCTTCGGCTTCAAAGCTAATAGTAGTCACTCGAATCTACGATTCGACTAAATACTCGGGGGCTACTCCTATTAGGAGCGCTGGCCGCGCACCCGAAAGATGAATAACAACGAACTGTTTCTTCGAGTCCTACGTCAAGTCCACGACTTCACTACGGACTCGGGGGCTACTCCCATAGGGAGGATGGATTTAAGCATCCGAAATTTTTTGTGTCTTACGGACTTAACAACTGAACAATGTTTGTGTTGGAGATATGCCCTAGAGGCAATAATAAATGTAGTTATTATTATATCTTTGTGTTTATGATAAATGTTTACATTCATGCTATAATAGTATTAACAAGGAAACACTGATACTTGTGTGATTTGTAAACTTAATTTGAAGTCCCTAGTATAGCCTCTATACTTCACTAGCTTGTTGGTTGATAAATGATTGTGGTTTCCCTATCATGAACATTGAGATGTTATCAACAACAAGATCATATCGTTAGGAGAATGATATGGTGGACATACTCCTAAAGACAAGTGTAGCATAAAGATCAAGTCATTTCAATAGTTCAATTGCTATATGCTTTCTGATACATAGTAACCTAATTCCTTCGACCATGAGATCATGCATATCACCTTTACCGGATGGATGCTTTGATGACATCAAACACCACACCGTAACTGGGTGGCTATAAAGGTGGCATTGAGTGTTCGGAAAGTATTGGTTGAGACACATGGATCAAGAGTGGGATTTGTCCATCCATATGACGGATAGATATACTCTGGGCCCTCTCGGTGGAATGTCATCCAATTAGCTTGCAAGCATGTGACTGGCTAACAAGGGATCACATATCACGGGAACGAGAAAAGAGTACTTATCGGTAACGAGGTTGAACTAGGTATGCAGAGATACCGACAATCATAACCTCGGATAAGTAAACTATCGTGAGACAAAGGGAAATTGGTATCGTATGTAAGTGGTTCATTCGATCGCAAAGTAATCGTAGAAATATGTGGGAGCCATATGAATTTCCAGATTCCTCTATTGGTTATTGTTCGGAGAAGTGTCTCGATCATGTCCGCATAATTCACGAACCGTAGGGAGACACACTTAAGGATTCGACGTTGTTTGAGTAGTTATGGTAGTATGAGAAAGAGACCGAATGTTGTTCGGAGTCTCAGATGGGATCCGGGATATCACGAGGTGATCCGGAATGGTCCGGAGAATAAGATTCATATAAGGAAAGTCCCGTTTCGGAGTTCGGAAATGATTCCGATGTTTTCATCAGGAATGTTCTAGAAGGTTCCGGAATGTCCGGCACTCCGGAGGGGAAGGGGTACATGAATGTGTCATTGCATATTGGAATGATTGCATCATGTACTAAGTGTTCTCGCTGTTCCAAATAAAGGATTAAATTGAATCCTAAATTGAAAAGTCAAATAGCAAGTTTGAAAAGTCAAACAGCTAAAATTGGAAAGAGGGAAAGAGGAAGGAGAGGGAAACCGAGTTGGGGAGGAGTTCCCTCCTCCAACCGGCGGCCCACATCCAAGCCGAGTTGGGGAGGGACTCCCCTCCCTCCCCTGGCGCGCCGGCCCCTCCACCTATATAAGGAGGGGCAGGGCTCCCTCCTCTAGACACACAAGTTCCTATCCTCTAAATCTAAACCCTAGCCATAGCCTCCGGTTTAGAGCCGTTTTGGTTTAGAGCTTCTAATTGCCCTAGCCTTCAGATTAGAGCCTTCTAATTGGTGTGTCTAAACCCTAGACCACTAAAGCTCTCTCATACTCCACCATACTCTCTCCGGCTTAAGGCGAAGCCCTGCGGGATCTCCCCTCTACTTCCGGTACCACGCCGTTGTGCTGCCGGAATCGCGAGGAGAGTGCTACAACCTCCGCTGCTTGCTGGAACAAGGGAGAGGAAGGTCTTCGTCGAGTACCGAACGTGTGACCGACTGCAGGAGCGCCGCCGGAACGCAGCGCCGGAAGGATCGTCTACGCGATCTTGAGATCGGGAAGAGTACGACTACATCACCCACGAGAATCCGCTCTCGTTAAACACTTTGGAATCTTCGAGGGTAAGCTATTCCATCGACTCGTTGCTACAATCTAGTAGATAGATCTTGGCTTGTTTGTTTGTATGCGATAGAAATTTTTTGTTTTCCATGCTACGAAACCCTACAGTGGTATCAGAGCCGTGTCTATATGTATATCTGTTGCACGAGTAGAACACAATGGTCATTGTGGGCGTTGATGCTTTTATTGTCGATTTCTTCTTGTGTACTTTGCATTTTGCGGTATGTTGGGATGAAGCGGCTCGGGCTAACCTTACATGACATCATTCATGAGACTTGCTCCACGCTTGACATGCAACTTGTATTGCATAAGTGGCTTTGCGGGTGCCTGTTTCTCCTAGCATAGTAAAGATCCAATTTACAACGGGTGATTAACAATACTTGTGGAAATGTTGTGGTTCATGTTCGTAAGTTAGAACGACACTTATTGATAGCCCCAAACCACGTAAAACATGCAAAGAAAGTAGAGGCCTCTAACTTTGTTTTGCAGGGGTGTGCAGTGATGTGATATGGCCATGATTGTGTTTATATTTGATGTATGCAATGTTCCTTATTGTAAGTTGGCAACCGGCAGGAGCCAAATGGTTGTCTTTAATTTATGTTAAGACCCGCGTGTCTATTCAAAGTAGTTGTAATAGTTGAAGCCGGTGGATGACAACCATGGAGAAGCGTCCTTGACCTTGATGCAATGCCGATGATGATGGAGATCATGTTCGTGTTTGAAGATGGAGATCGGAAGCACAAAGAAGAAAGGCCATATCATATCACATATATATTGAATTGCATGTGATGTTAATCCTTTATGCATCTTGTATTTCTTAGTAGACGACGGTAGCATTATAAGATGATCCCTCATGCACATGAATTTCAAATCATAAAGTGTTGACCCTTAGTTAGCACCATTGCTAAAGCTTGTTGTTTCGAAGCACCACGTGATGATCGGGTGTGTTAGATTCTGCAAGTGTATACAACGTGAGCAAGCCAGATTTGCTCATGCGGAAACTAAGGTTTGATCTTGATGAGCCTAGCATGTACAGACATGGTCTCGGAACACGGATCACCGAAAGGTAAAGCATGAATCATATAGTAGATATGATGAACATGACGATTGTTCGCCATTGAAACTATATCAACTCTCGTGATGATCGGTGTTGATATGGTGGATTTGGTTCGTGTGATCACTAAAACAATGTGAGGGATATTGTTTTGAGTGGGAGTTCACCTAGATTAACTTTATTAATTAATTTGAACTCAATTTGTCATAAACTTAGTCTAAACTATTGCAAATATGTTGTAGATCAATGGCAGCCCCTACCATCAATTTTAATGCGTTCCTAGAGAAAGAAAAGTTGAAAAACAATGGAAGCAACTTCGCGGATTGGTTCCGCAATTTGAGGATTGTCCTCACAGCTGGTAATTTGACCTATGTGCTGGATGCACCGCTGGGTGACCCACCTGCAGCTGATGCTTCCGATGAAGTAAAGAATGTTTACCTCGCTCGGAAGAATCAGTACTCCATAGTTCAGTGTGCTATCTTGTATGGTTTGGAATCGGAGCTTCAGAAAAGGTTTGAAGATTCAGACCCATATGATATTGTCGAGGATCTCAAATTGATTTTTGAGACTCATGCGGCAATTGAAAGCTATGAGGCTTCTGAAAAGTTCTTTAACTACAAGATGGAAGAGGGCAGCTCCGTCAGTGAGCATGTGCTTAAGATGTCTGGGCACGCAAACAAACTTCAAAGCTTGGGTATAGTGATTCCTAATGCTTTGGGGATTTACCGTGTCCTCCAATCACTACCACCAAGTTACAAGAACTTTGTGATGAACTACAACATGCAGAACATGAACAAAACGTTGCCAGAACTCTTTGCCATGTTGAAATCTGCAGAAGTGGAGATCAAGAAAGAGCACCAAGTGTTGTTGGTCAATAAGACCACCAAATTCAAGAAAGGCAAGTCTAAGCAAAAGGGACACTTCAAGAAGGGTGGTAAGAAAGTTACCACGCCAACGAAGAAGACCAAGGCTGGACCTAAGCCTGATACTGAGTGCTTTTACTGCAAGGGAGAAGGTCACTGGAAGCGGAATTGCCCAAAGTACTTGGCGGATTTGAAGAACGGCAACATCAAGAAGAAAGGTATATCTGATATACATGTTATTGATGTGTATCTCACTAGTACTCGTAGTAGTGCCTGGGTATTTGATACTGGTTCAGTTGCTCATATTTATAACTCGAAACAGGTGCTGTAGAATAAACGGAAGCTAGCGAAGAACGAGGTGACGATGCGCGTGGGAAATGGATCAAAGGTTGATGTGATCGCGGTCGGCACGCTACCCCTTCATCTACCATCGGGATTAGTTTTATACTTAAATAATTGTTATTTGGTGCCTGCGTTGAGCATGAACATTATATCAGGATCTTGTTTATTGCGAGACGGTTACTTGTTTAAATCCGAGAATAATGGTTGTTCGATTTATATGAGTAATATGTTTTATGCACATGCACCTTTGATAGATGGTCTATTCTTATTGAATATCGATAGTAGAAATACACATATCAACAACATTGAGACTAAACGTTTGAAATCAAGCGATAATTCGACCTATATGTGGCACTGTCGTCTTGGTCACATTGGAGTGAAACGTATGAAGAAACTCCATTCCGATGGACTTCTTGAATCACTTGATTTTGAATCACTTGAAAGATGCGAAGCATGTCTGATGGGAAAAATGACTAAGACTCCATTTTCTGGTATGATGGAGCGAGCTACGGACTTATTGGAAATCATACATACCGATGTGTGTGGTCCAATGAGTGTAGCATCGCGCGGTGGTTATCGTTATGTTCTTACCTTCACGGATGACTTGAGTAGATATGGGTATATCTATTTCATGAAACATAAGTCCGAAACTTTCGAGAAGTTTAAGGAGTTTCAAAGTGAGGTAGAGAATCAACGTAACAAGAAGATTAAATTTCTACATTCTGATCGTGGAGGTGAATATCTAAGTTACGAGTTTGGCGAGCATTTGAAGAAATGCGGAATACTTTCACAATTGACACCGTCGGGAACACCACAGCGTAATGGTGTGTCCGAACATCGTAATCGAACTCTCTTAGATATGGTTCGTTCTATGATGTCACTTACAGATTTACCTCTATCATTTTGGGGTTATGCATTAGAAACAGCCGCATTCACTTTAAATAGGGCACCATCTAAATCCGTTGAAATGACACCGTATGAATTATGGTTTGGGAAGAAACCTAAATTGTCGTTCCTTAAAGTTTGGGGATGCGAAGCCTATGTAAAGAAGTTACAGCCGGACAAGCTTGAACCCAAAGCGGAAAAATGCGTCTTCATAGGATACCCGAAGGAAACTATTGGGTATACCTTCTATCATAGATCCGAAGGCAAAATCTTCGTTGCCAAGAATGGATCCTTTCTAGAGAAGGAATTTCTCTCGAAAGAAGTGACTGGAAGGAAAGTAGAACTCGACGAGGTTGTCGAACCTTCTCTTGAAATTGCGAGTAGCGCAGCACCGGAAGAAGTTCCTGTGATGCCTGCACCAATTAGAGAGGGAGCTAATGATGGTGATCATGAAACTTCGGTTGAAGTTGCTACAGAGCCTCGGAGGTCAACGAGAACTCGTACCACTCCAGATTGGTATGATTCCGTTATGAATGTCATGTTGGTGGACAAAACCGATGACCCTGAGACATATGAGGAAGCGACAATGAGCCCAGATTCCAATAAATGGCAATAAGCCATGAAATACGAGATTGGATCCATGTACGAAAACCATGTATGGACTTTGGTGGACTTAGCGGATGGCCGGAAGGCTGTCGAGAACAAATGGATTTTCAAGAAGAAAACAGATGCTGATGGTAATGTTACTGTCTATAAAGCTCGACTTGTCGCAAAAGGGTTTCGACATATTCAAGGAGTTTACTACGATGAGACTTTCTCACCAGTAGCGAAGCTAAAGTCTGTGAGGATTATGTTAGCGATCGCTGCATATTATGATTATGAGATATGGCAGATGGATGTCAAAACAGCATTCCTCAATGGAGACATTGATGAAGAGTTGTATATGATGCAACCCAAAGGTTTTGTCGATCCTAAAGATGCTAAAAAGGTATGCAAACTTCAACGGTCCATCTATGGATTGAAGCAAGCATCCCGAAGTTGGAATCAACGTTTTGATAAGGTAATGAAAAGTTTTGGTTTTATACAAACTTATGGAGAAGCTTGTATTTACAAGAAAGTGAGTGGGAGCTCTGTAGCATTCCTAATACTATATGTGGATGACATATTGTTGATTGGGAATGATGTAGACCTTCTTAATAGTGTCAAAGAATATTTGAATAATAGTTTTTCAATGAAGGATCTTGGCGAAGCAGCTTACATATTAGGCATAAAGATTTATAGAGATAGATCGAAACGCCAAATTTCATTATCACAGAGTACATATTTGGACAAAGTTCTAAAGTGGTTTGGAATGGAAGAAAGCAAGAAAGGGTTCTTGCCCATGTTGCCCAATACGACCTTGAGTAAAACTCAAAGTCCGACATCGGCAGAAGATAGAGAAAGGATGAGTAAGACTCCCCATGCCTCAGCCATAGGATCTCTAATGTATGCCATGCTATGTACTAGACCCGACATTGCATATGTTGTTAGTTTAACTAGCAGATATCAAAGTGATCCAGGAGTGGATCATTGGACAGCGGTCAAAAACATCCTTAAGTACTTGAGAAGAACTAAGGATATGGTTCTTTCTTATGGAGGTGATGAACAGCTCGTTGTTAATGGTTATACCGATGCTAGTTGGAACACCGATCCGGATGATTCTAAATCACAATCCGGATACGTATTTATTTTGAATGGTGCAGCAGTTAGCTGGAGGAGTGCAAAGCAAAGCGTTGTGGCGAGATCTTCAACTGAATCGGAATACATGGCTGCTTCGGAGGCTTCACAAGAAGCGATATGGATGAAAGAGTTCATTACAGAGCTGGGTGTGGTTCCTAGTGCGCTGGACCCAATGTCTATCTACTGTGATAACATGGGCGCCATAGCCAATGCGCAAGAACCAAGGTCACACAAGAAGCTGAAGCACATCAAGCTACGTTTTCACGCTATTCGAGAACATATCCAAGATGGGGATATAAAGATTTGCAAAGTACACACAGATCTGAATGTGGCGGATCCGTTGACTAAACCTCTCCCGAGGGCAAAACATGACCAACACCAAACTGCCATGGGTGTTCGGTATATTACCATGTAATCTAGATTAGATGACTCTAGTGCAAGTGGGAGACTGTTGGAGATATGCCCTAGAGGCAATAATAAATTTAGTTATTATTATATCTTTGTGTTTATGATAAATGTTTACATTCATGCTATAATAGTATTAACAAGGAAACATTGATACTTGTGTGATTTGTAAACATAATTTGAAGTCCCTAGTATAGCCTCTATACTTCACTAGCTTGTTGGTTGATAAATGATTGTGGTTTCCCTATCATGAACATTGAGATGTTATCAACAACAAGATCATATCGTTAGGAGAATGATATGGTGGACATACTCCTAAAGATAAGCGTAGCATAAAGATCAAGTCATTTCAATAGTTCAATTGCTATATGCTTTCTGATACATAGTAATCTAATTCCTTCGACCATGAGATCATGCATATCACCTTTACCGGATGGATGCTTTGATGACATCAAACACCACACCGTAACTGGGTGGCTATAAAGGTGGCATTGAGTGTTCGGAAAGTATTGGTTGAGACACATGGATCAAGAGTGGGATTTGTCCATCCATATGACGGATAGATATACTTTGGGCCCTCTCGGTGGAATGTCATCCAATTAGCTTGCAAGCATGTGACTGGCTCACAAGGGATCACATACCACGGGAACGAGAAAAGAGTACTTATCGGTAACGAGGTTGAACTAGGTATGCAGAGATACCGACGATCATAACCTCGGATAAGTAAACTATCGTGAGACAAAGGGAAATTTGTATCGTATGTAAGTGGTTCATTCGATCGCAGAGTAATCGTAGAAATATGTGGGAGCCATATGAATTTACAGATTCCTCTATTGGTTATTGTTCGGAGAAGTGTCTCGATCATGTCCGCATAATTCACGAACCGTAGGGAGACACACTTAAGGATTCGACGTTGTTTTAGTAGTTATGGTAGTATGAGAAAGAGACCGAATGTTGTTCGGAGTCTCGGATGGGATCCGGGATATCACGAGGTGATCCGGAATGGTCCGGAGAATAAGATTCATATAAGGAAAGTCCCGTTTCGGAGTTCGGCAATGATTCCGGTGTTTTCATCAGGAATGTTCTAGAAGGTTCCAGAATGTCCGGCACTCCGGAGGGGAAGGGGTACATGAATGTGTCATTGCATATTGGAATGATTGCATCATGTACTAAGTGTTCTCGCTGTTCCAAATAAAGGATTAAATTGAATCCTAAATTGAAAAGTCAAATAGCAAGTTTGAAAAGTCAAACAGCTAAAATTGGAAAGAGGGAAAGAGGAAGGAGAGGGAAACCGAGTTGGGGAGGAGTTCCCTCCTCCAACCGGCGGCCCACCTCCAAGCCGAGTTGGGGAGGGACTCCCCTCCCTCCCCTGGCGTGCCGGCCCCTCCACCTATATAAGGAGGGGCAGGGCTCCCTCCTCTAGACACACAAGTTCCTATCCTCTAAATCTAAACCCTAGCCATAGCCTCCGGTTTAGAGCCGTTTTGGTTTAGAGCTTCTAATTGCCCTAGCCTTCGGATTAGAGCCTTCTAATTGGTGTGTCTAAACCCTAGACCACTAAAGCTCTCTCATACTCCACCATACTCGCTCCGGCTTAAGGCGAAGCCCTGCGGGATCTCCCCTCTACTTCCGGTACCACGCCGTTGTGCTGCCGGAATCGCGAGGAGAGTGCTACAACCTCCGCTGCCTGCTGGAACAAGGGAGAGGAAGGTCTTCGTTGAGTACCGAACGTGTGACCAACTGCGGGAGCGCTGCCGGAACGCAGCGCCGGAAGGATCGTCTACGCGATCTTGAGATCGGGAAGAGTACGACTACATCACCCACGAGAATCCGCTCTCGTTAAACACTTTGGAATCTTCGAGGGTAAGTTATTCCATCGACTCGTTGCTACAATCTAGTAGATAGATCTTGGCTTGTTTGTTTGTATGCGATAGAAATTTTTTGTTTTCCATGCTACGAAACCCTACAGTTTGAACTAAAGTCTCCGCTCGAGTCTATGACTCGAACAGACACTCGGGGGCTACTCCCATAGGGAGCGCTGGTCGCGCACCCTATGAAATCTTCGACTACGATCTTTCGGATCAGCATGCAAAAACTTTTCGGCAATACTGCCCCAACAAAATGATGAGTGAGCAACGATCTCCTTGGCCACCCGAAACACCTCCGCGGTGACAAAAATTCGGATGATGTGTCTGTGACACAAAGATAAGACCTACAGATATCGTCTGATGGTCTGGCAATGCACACGACTGCGTTCTGTTAGTATAAACCCGCGCCAGTAGGCGCGATGAAAAATCCCGACGGACGAGTTGGGTACACCAGCTAAAATCACTGGAATTCCACTCCTGTAAGTCCTTCGCGGCCGGAATCGAATTACGCCAGCATATGTTCTAGTTTCGAGTTGGGGGACTCGAACCTGAGGAAGATCGTGTTGTTTTGTCCTAAGACAGTTAACTGACCCTGTTCCGTCGGGAGAGTCAGGCACACGCATCAAGAATACCTACACACGCACTGCTAATACATGGTTGCACCCGAAGGATTGAAGAGTCCTCAGCCGGATCTACGATTCGACTGATCACTCGGGGGCTACTGGCATGGTTATACCCTACGGGTACGTGATCTCAGCATACCTGGTCCAGCCCAAGGAAGGCCCACGGCAGATGTACTCCGGCCCATGAAGACTTTCGGGTGGCCCAGGCCCATGACGCCTTCGGATCCTAGGAGAGCAAGACTAGAGTAGATAGGAAATTCAAAGGGGTAAAACCCTAGAACCTGTAACTGACTAGGTCTATGCCCAGGACCTGCCTAAGTCTATATAAAGGCCAGGAGGGCACGACCTAGATCTCTCGACTCATACTTTCGCATACACACCACCATGCCAGATTGCATCTGCGCACCTCTGTAACCTTCGGTTCCGCCGTAATCAAGAGCAGACAAGCAGGAGTAGGGTTTTCCCTCCGGGGGCCTGAACCTGGGTAAACCTTGTGTCCCCGTGTTGCTTGTTTGCTAACCGTTCCATGATCTCCAGCATCCCCATCTTCTCCAAAACCCAAGTCCATAACAATGGGCATTGATGAGATCAAACAGTCATTGACGGATTAGGGTACCCCTATAGCAGGTATCCGACAGTAGCCCCCGTCATTGGGACGATGTGTCTCTTGCTCGATGACGAAGGTGTAACGACCACATTGGTGGCTGGCGCCGCACAGGGCGTGTGCTGCTCTGGACCCCAGGTGTCCCTTCAGTGGGGCGCACTATCTCGCAGGTTGGATGTTGGGCTATAAAGAGCCGCTTCCTTTGCCTGACGAGATCCGTTTCCCCCCTTTCATCTTGCCGCAAACGCCGCCTCTTCTTTCATGTATCCGCTCCTACCCACCACGCGCGTGTCTCTGCGGGGAGCCTTGACCTTCTCGAAGGGGAAGCAACTTTCCAATGGCATATCCCAGGTGGAGAAGGAAGAAGTGGAACTGGGGGAGGTGCTGATGCCTTCCACCATCAAGATTGACGTCGGGCTTTTGCCGCTCACAACTCTCCTCGGACTAGATCGAGTGGGTGTCACCCAGGCATGGCCAGAATCGGTAGATCCGTCCGGCCTCTCTAGGCTTATGCACCCCTTCTTCTACCACACCGTCATAGTCGGGCTACTCCCACCGTTCCCCCCTTCTTCATGGAGGTGTTGGAGCACTACCAGATCTGCGCCCTTCACTTGCAGCCAATCTTTGTGACCACCCTCGCCATCTTCGCGTGCTAGTGTGAGATGTTCGTGGGGGTGAAACCTTCGGTGGCACTGCTACGGCACATGTATGCTCTTCGCCTGACTTCCACTTCTTGGGTGGTCGGTTGTGCCTCCTTTTTGAAGGAGGGTCCTTTGGCTTCCCAATGGGATGGTCGAAACATGTGGAGAACTTCTGGAAGCGCTGGCTCTTGATGGATGCGCAGAGCGAGACGCCCATCTCATGCCCCCAACAGCCCTGGCCAAGAATTCTAGCAACTGCTGGTCCACAGCGAGCCCGAAGGGAGAAAAAGTTGTTGCTCTGATCTCACGCATCAAGGAGCTCAACACTTCCGGTTTGACAGGACCTTTGGTGGCCATGAAGTATTTGCACCTCTGGATTACTCCACTATAGAAGCACATCAAAGATCTATGGGACTTTGCCACGCCGGATCACCTGACCCTAGGAGACGGTATTACTGACAACACAGTGGTTGTGGACTTCCTCCATGAGGTTCTGCACAACTCCACCGTGGCCGGGCTCCCCCAAGAAGGTTCGGCCCCTCCACCTCGATCCTTGTAAGGCGGAGATCCTCACCTCGATCCCCCAGTTCGACGAGTGGGGAATCCTCCCCCAGGGGCACTCGGGCCCGCGCTCAAATCCCTGTGTGCGGAGCCTCAAGTCTCGGTTCTGGCCGCCGGCCTCGCAGGGTCCGCTGTGTCAGGAGCCCCGCAGTCCTGCAACTCTTCTGGCTAGACGAACTCTCCCAAAGCGTCAAGAGGGAAACACAGTTGGAAGGAGGGCGCCATCGTGGCGTGCGGAGATTCTCGCGTCATTAAGCCATTTGCCCCTCCAGGTGCGCACTAGAGCAACTGGGGTATGAAGATCAGATCGGGACGCGCCACCAGATAAGCTATTACCCCACATGCCTTACTCCTCCCTGATACATTGTAAACATATCTATAATTTTTGATGCTCCATGCTTGTTTTGTATCTACTTTGCTTTACTTGTCTACACTTTGAGGTGCTTTTTACATGTTTTCTGGTACTAACCTATTAACAAGTTGCAACAGTGCCAGATGCCTGTTTTCTGCTGTTTTTGGTTTCATAAAAGGTAGTAAAGAAATATTCTCAGAATTGAACTGGACGAAGGACAAAGTCAATAACTTTCCGTGGGGAACAACAAGTCTAGAGGAGAGCCCGAGGGGCTGGCCAGAGGGGCCAGACCCCCCCTCCCCTAGGCGCGGGTGGGCCCTAGCCCGCGCCTGGCTAGGGTTTGGCCGCCCTGGCGGCCGCCTCGGTCTCCCCCTTCTCTTGTAAGAAGCCCCCGATGCAGAAACTCTCAGGACCGGATCAATATTCCATGAAACCATCTGTAGCCGCCGCCACCATCGTCCCTAGATCGGGGGGATCTGAAGCTCTTCCCGGCACCCTGCCGGAGGGGAGATCATCCCGGAGGCCTTCTCTCCGGTATGATTCGTGAGTAGTTCCACCTTGGACTATGGGTCCATGTAGTAGCTAGATGGTTGTATCTCCTCCTTTCTGCTTTCATGTATAGATCTTGTGAGATCCGTTCATGATCAAGATCTAATCTATTTGTAATCATGCATGTTGTGTTTGCGGGGATCCGATGGATATTGAGATTATTATGTTGGTTTGATTAATGGTTCTATCTTTATGATTCTATCATGTATGTGTTGTTTGTGATCTTGCATGCTCTCCGTTGCTAGTGGTTATCTTGGCCAAGTAGTTGCTAGTGACTCCAAGAGGGAGTATTTATGCTTGATAGTGGGTTCATGCCTCTATTTTCCAAGGGAAGTGACAATAATCTCTTCGGTTGTAGATGTGTTGTTGCTACTAGGGAGAAAACAATGGTCTCTTGTTCATGGAATATGTGGACTGTTTACCTTACACACTTTGCTTAAAGCAGTTGTCTGTTGCTTGCAACTTAATACTGGAGGGGGTTCGGATGATAACCTGAAGGTGGACTTCTAGTCATAGATGCAGTTGGATTACGGTCTATGTATATTGTTGTATTGCCCAATCAACCTCATAGGATCTTTTTGGCTAGTAATTGCATTGTTATGCCTTTCTCAGGTCCTGTCAATTGCCCCGTTGTAATTTTTTTACCCTTCATGCCATGTTGTTTATCTAAGGAGAGCACCTCTAGTGAACTATGGACCCCGGTCCAATCTTTACCATTGATACATCTTCCACTATTACTGTTTACTTGCTGCAAACCTTTACCTTCCACATCATACGTTTAATCCTTTGTTATATTAAACCGGTGAGCTTGAAAACCTCACTGATTTGTTGGGGCGAAGTCTTGAGTTTGTGTTGTGCAGGTCTCCACATTGCTTCCAACACCTGTGTGACGTTTCCTTCCTCCTTCTGGTTTGATAACCTCGGTCTTAACTGAGGGAAAACTTGCTGCTTGCTCTTCACACCCTGCACTTGGGGTTACCAACGAGGCACCAGCTAGCATCAAGTATTGCTGGCGCCATTGCTGGAGACTCTACTTCAACCTCTTCCTCGAGCACCATCAAGTATTTCTGGTGCCGTTGCCGGGCAGGCTAAGGATGTCTTCACAAGGGCAGTTCTTCACTTCCTTTCTCTTTACTTTGTTTTTAGTTTGCTTTGTTTCTTTTGCTTGGTTTTCTTTGCCTCTTTTCAAAAAATCCAAAAAAAATTAGTCTAGCTTGGTTTGCTTTGCTTATTCAAAAACACAAAAAAAGTAGTTCCTGCTCTAGCTATTGCTGCTGTTTTTGGCTTCCCACCTTTGCCAAAATGAACTCTGATGAGAACACCAAGTTGTGTGACTTCACTAGTACCAACAACAATGATTTACTTAGCACACCTATTGCTCCACCTGCTCCTGATGCTATCTTTTATGAAATTAAGCTTGCTTTGTTGAATCTTGTGATGAGAGACCAATTTTTCGGTGCTGGTTCTGATGATCCTGCTGCCCATCTTCTGGAAGTGATAAGGATTCCATGGTGAGAGGCGGATCTTGGGTGACCACAAGCCAGGTGGAGGCTCCTAATATTATATATCCAGCTCTTACTCCGAGCACCTATGTCGTGGCTCCTGGCACAACGCCGACTTCGCCAGCATGTGGTCTTGAGGAGCTAATGAAACAAGCGTAAATCCTCCAAGTTAACACAGTTTCCTTTGGAAAACTGTTTGCCGAGAGCGCCAGCAACCTCAAGATAACTACACTTGTAAGTTTTATATGCCTTTACATTTCACATATAGTGTCCCACCTTATCCTCTGAGGATTTAGACGGAAAACCATAGTTGTTTTGATCTGAATGTTCTAAGAGTGACTTAGTAAGAAACTCTATACTGTAGCCCCAAAGTATGTAGTTTGAATGAAATATTCTAACTATATACTTTAGAGTAGCATACATAGTGTTTATAATTTTCAATATTGTAGCCCTCAAGCCTCTAGTTGAAATAGAATTAGTTCCGACTAGATGCTTAAAGAAAGGCTAAGCATAGATTTTGAGTTAAAAACTCGTATTGTAGCCCACGAGCCTCTAAAGCCAGGCGGCATATAAAAATGCATATGAAAATAGAAAATTCATTAAGGCAGTCCCCGGCTTACAGCTCGAGGTGCCGAGGTTTCATTGATTAACTCATTGTCGACATATAATCCGACATATAAGAGTTCGAGATACATACACTTCTCCTAAGTGTAAAAAGGATGAAGTAGAGGTACATTCCATGGTCTCTTTGATTCCTCTCCTGTCGTGTCTGCCTTATTCTTCTCTTGTGCTTGAGCATCTATAAGATATTATGCATCTTTGTGCAATGTTTTTCTCACAATGAATGGACCCTCCGATGGGGGTGATACTTTTTGCATGCCGGCTGTGTGCTGCACAAGGCGAAGCGGTAGATCTCCCTCTCGAAAGACTCGGGGAATTACTTTTTTGCTATGATAGCGTTTGAGATCTTGTTGATATATGGAAGATCTCGACAATGCCAATTCCCTTGCCTCTTATAATAAACCAACATCATCTTGTCGGGTTATCTCATTCACTTCGGCATTTGTATATTGGGTGACTCTAGGCAAATCATGCACTATGTCGGCTGGTAATACAACTTCTGCCCCATATACCAAGAAAAATGGCGTATAGCTTGTTGATCTATTCGGAGTTGTCCTCAGGCTCAGTACAAGTCCTGGAGCTCCTCAATCCAACACCCCGCAGATATTTCCAGCAGCTCAATGATCCGAGGTTTTAACCTGGACAATACAAGTCCGTTGGATCTTTCAACTTGCCCGTTCAATGCGGGATGACCGACTGGTGTGACATCGAGTCTTACTCGTTTATCTCGGCAGAAACGAGAAAAATCTCCCTCGGCAAAATTTGTTCCATTATAAGTAATTATACTGTGTGGGCATCCATATCTTAGGATAATATCCTTGAGTAATTTCATAGCTATGGGCCCATCACACGTTCTTATAGGCTTTACCTCAATCCATCTTGTAAATATTTCCACCATGAACAAGATATGGGTCATGCCACCACGAGCCGTCTTAAATGGGCCGACCATGTCCGACCACGATACAGCAAATGGCCAAGTGATGGGTATGGTTTTTAATTCGGAAGAGGGCATATGGATTTTTTTTGCATATATTTTACAACCATTGCATTTTTTCACCAGATCTAGTGCATATTGTAGCGCACTGGGCCAATAAAACCCATGTCGGAAAGCGTTGGCTACCAAGGCCCTAGACGAGGCATGATGCCCGCATTCACCTTGATGTATATCTAAGAGAATCTCTTGTTCTTCCACCGGGTAAACACACCTCTGAAGGACACATGTGTCACTTCTTTTGTACAACACTATGTTTATTATAGTGTAGGCTTTTGCGCTTCTCACATTTTTCCTGTCAAGGATCTCATCACTCAACAAGTTCTCGTCCTTGAGGAGCATAAATATTGGTCGTGCCCATTCTGGTAACTCATGTGCCAGGGTAATTTCTTCATCAATTTTCATTACCTCTGTCGAAATAACTTATGCTAGATTATCCTGACCAGTCGCCGGGTCTTGCGAGTTACTCCCCAGTATTGAAAAGTTAGTCCCCGAGTTATTTGGTTTATTCCTCCCATCTATATCCATTGAGACTGCCTTAGATCCTGGATCTGTCAAGACATAGATTGACTTGGATTCTGGTGATGGGGTAATCGATGGTTTTCTTAGATTCTCAAGGGCTATGAGAGGTGTAATTGATTGCCTGGACAAACCAAGTTTTGACAAAGTATCTGCGGCATCATTTTCGGCCTGGGGTTTATGATGAAATTCACACCCATCAAAATAACAACTAATTTTTCCACTTGGAATCTATATAAAGCCATGTTTGCGTCCAGTGCATCCCAATGACCTGACACTTGCTGAATCACAAGGTCAGAATCACCAAAACATAGAACCTGACGTATCCTAACATCTTTTGCCACTTTTAGGCCACGAACAAGTGCTTCATATTCGGCTACATTGTTTCATGCAGCAAAGTGTATTTGTAGTACATACTTCAGTTGGTCCTTTTTGGGTGAGATTAGCACTATCCCGGCTCCTAGCCCATCTCTCAAGTTAGATCCATCAAAATGCATTGTCCAATAGTTGGAATCAAGCAATGGTGGCTCATACTGCATTTTTAGCCCAGTCGACAAAAAATTCAGCCAGTGTCTGAGATTTGATTGCATATCGCCTATTGAATTGAGGAGCATCAGGGGAAAATTTAATCGCCCGTTTGGCTATTCGGTCACTGGGATCTTTATTTCCCAGTATCTCAGATATTGGTTCCTCACATATCACCTTAATAGGGTGTTCTTCAAAATAGTGTTTCATCTTCTTTGCTGACATATATATACACAGTATGCCATTTTTTAGTAGTGTGGGAAGTTTTGCTTCGAGGCTGATAATACCCCACTTAGGTAATAGACTGGCCTCTGCATCGGATTACCTTCTTCATCATGCTCCACCACTATCACAACACTTACGACTCGGTTAGTTGCTGCTATATAGATCAGCCGGCTATACTCCTTTATTCTTGGTCTATGGTGTAGAAGCAGTTCCAAGTGATCTAATTCATCAGTCTCCACGAGTCAAGACGTATATCGAAGAAGATGATCTCGATATAATCGAAGAAGTACACGTCATTCCTGAGCAGAGATCTACAGCCTATCAGTAGAAGTTGCACAAGTATCATAGTCAGAGAGTGCAAAACCGTTCTTTCAGGAAAGGCGATTTGGTTCTCCGACTTGTGCAAAAGAGAAAGCACAAACTTTTCCCGATTTGGGAAGGACCTTTTATGGTTAGCAGAGTTCTGCATAAAGGATCATATTATTTAACAGATATGAGACCAGTCAAGAAAATATCTGATACTTAGAAGAGGAAGAGAGCTGGTGGCAGCACATACCATGATGAAATAGACCGTCCATGGAATATTGCACAGCTATGTCCCTTCTGTTCTTAGTTATATTTCCTTGTAATCAAATATGTACATGTTCAAAGTGAAATAAAGTATTGGTTTCCAAAAAGAACATGTTCTTTGAGAAGTTTTATGCCATCTTATTTCCAAAAAGAACATGTCATTTTTTTCAAAAATCCAAGAATGCTTGAAAGTACTTTATGCTCATGTTCGTTCTGGTTATGATTTTTGAATATTTAAAAAGTGTTACCTTAGGGTACAAAATTTAATTTATTGTCTATACTTTGGTTTTTTATCTGATTGCTTAGACGCGGGCATTTTCCGAGTAATGAGTTGTTGGTACTGGAAGCCGGCTTTGTTCCCGATTTTAAACTGGTTTAGCAATTGCGCACCGTTGCTCGGCAAAGTTTCCTTGCTAAAGGTTGGCCGACCCATGAAAGGGATGAGGTAGAGAGCCAGATAAAACGACAAGTATAGGCATAAAAACACAAAGTGCTTCAGAAATTTTGAAGCACATGCATAAAAAATATATAAGAATAAGTGCTAAGTTAGTAAAAGCATTAGTTTTTGCAAGACCAGCACAAAATAAAACATTGTTTCCATCATTACATTGCCATAGGTTCAAAATAATGCATAAAAACTGCTTATGCTGCAGATTCAGGTGGTGGTGATAAAGCAGGTGGAGCGCTGGAGTCGACAGCATTGTCGCCATTAATATCAGACTCAGAAGCTACAATGCTCGCTTTTGGCTCTTGGGGCGAGGGAGGCGCGGCGATGGATTCGAAGAACGGCGTCGAATAATTGGTCATCTCTGCCACACGACAAGGATAACCTGCACAAGACTCTTGTATGGTCTTGATGTCTTGTGGGTTACCCTCATCATCCTCCTCGGCAATACCCTTGGTGACATGCTAGATTTCCATCTCACTGTGGTGGCTCATCACCATGGTAAGAGCAGTCTGCGCAGCAGTCCGAGCAAGATCTTCTAGTCTTCAATAAGCTTTGGAATCTCCTTGACCTTGTCCCTCACTTCGTGCACTGACTTTGTATGCAAGTCGGAAAGCTTGATGGACTTGCCAGCCCCTTCAAGAGTTTGGCGGAAGTCGTACAAGACATCTCCGACGAGCTTCATACGCTCGAGGCGAGGTTCCGAGGTAGGAGAGTCGGAAAGATTCAGGGGGGCTTGAAAAGAATCAAAAAATTAAAATTCGACTGAAATGGAAGTCGAAAAATCAACAAAAAGAAAAAGTCAGAAATCTTACCTAGCATAGAGTTATTCCATTGAGCATTCTCCTTGTGGAGGCTACTTAGTTCACTAGCTGTGGCCTGGGCAAGATCCCTCTGAATATCGAAGTCCTTCTTGAGATTAGCTAATTCTTTTTCTCTGAGGGCTATGAGCTTCTCGAGCCTCACGGTCTCATGGTTGCTTGAATCCAGGATAGCAGCTACGGATTTCTCCGATTCTAAAGTTAGACTCTTAAGCTTGTCCCGGAGCTCATCATTCTTCATTTCCAAGACTTTGAAGTTCTCGGATTGCTCCACCATCTTGCTGGATTTGCATAACAGTTCTGCAAAGGAAAAATATCAGTCAGACAAAGCAAGTTTGACTATGGCAAAAAGTTAACTAACAAAGAGGAAGTCAGAAAAATTTACCTTCTCCTTCATCTTTCTCAATTTTCAACTTGGAATTCTCAAGGCGCAAAGCTTTGATCTCTTTGCGTTTATTGCAAATGTTCTTGAGCAATTCCTGGTTGGAAGATGCAATTTTCTGTAAGTTTAGAGGCGGAATACCGTCATACGACTACTAAGACTCGAGCTGCAAATTTAACTAAGTAAAGTTACAGCACGAGACTTAGGGGCCACACTACATCGTTGTTTTGCAACCTAAAAGCATCAACTCGGATCCAACGATGTTTATACGACTTTATGCTTGGGGGATAGAGGATATGATAATAAAATCAAATAAGAATCAGAAACTTATAATGTGTTCCAGGTGCAACTTTTCAAGTCCGAGATTGGTGCTGTGAAACACCTTCTCGGTAAGGGTGATGGAAGGAACATCCGTCGCTGGGAGTTCGCCAGATTGGACTTTAGCATCCCGGACCAAATTTTGGTCCAGGAGGCTGACCAGCTTGACGTCCTCCTCCTCCTCCTAGCTCGCTGCCTCTGGGGTCAAGGTTTGCTTCTCAAGGCTAGATTGAGCCAGCCTGAGGATCTCTTCCCTTTATTTTTTCTTCAGGCTAGAGACAGTGGACCCGACCACTTTATCCATCGTTCATGTAGATGTTACCATGGGATCATTACCCTTGACAGGTTCACCCTTGTTAGTTGCCTGATCACTAATGGTGACCAGGGATTTTGAGACGTTGCTAGCAACAGGAGAGGCAGAAGCTTCCTATGCTAATGGAGTAATAGATGGAGTTGGTGGCGGCACGACATGGGAATTAACAAGCTTTTGCTGACGCATCTGCTTACCCAGCTTGCTGTCCGGCTTGATCTTACTCTTCAAAACTAATTTAGCTCTAGAACATGAAAATTCTAAATATCATGTGTTCTCTAGAAAGAAATAAAATTACAAAAGTAATGAGAATAAAAGATAGGGTGCTTACTTTTTAACTACTGGCAGCACTTGGCTACCAGCAGCAACAACAACTTCTTTCGCCTTACGCTTCTTGGAGGCGGGGGCGGCAACTTCTTGTGCCTCATCATCCTCCGTCGCTTCCGGATCGTCTAAGAGATATCCCTCTAGTGGAGCTAGCTTAGACTCGGAGAGTTTCTTGAGCTAATAAAGTCGAAAAGCATCGAGGAAAATAGAGTCGGAGAAAGAGCAGAAAAGAACGACTAAACGCAAAAGCAGAGTCAAAATATTTACCGGAGTCAGAGGACGGTTGGTCGTATACATCTTCATGGAAACTTTTGGAACCTTTTGTTCCACTCTTTCCTTGATAAAATATTGCATAAGGGTCATGTAGTCCTTTGCCGGAATCCGGCTCGAACTGACCCGCATCTTGTCCTTCTTGTCGCTTGTGATCTAGTGCATGAGGCGATCTCCATGTTGCTGGAGAGGCTGAATCCGTCGCTCCAGCCAGCAGTGGATCAAGTTGGATCCACGGAGGCCCTCATGCTTCATCAAAAACTCAATCTTCCTCTTGGCGAGGATCAAGATATCCGATAGCTCCGGCGCCTCCATGTCCCATGAATTCTGGTAGGGAGCGAAGCCATCGACGAACGCTGGAAGAACTGCTGCCTTCCAGGAGCCAGAATATACTTGTGATAAAAGAAGGTTTTGGCCTAGCGTTTGACGGATTCACTAGCGTTAATCCTAGGATAAACTCGGTTCCTCCTAAGGACTAAGCTAAGAGTGCCGGTATTGTACTAATATAAGGCACACCTGCGCTAATGGAATTCTTCCGAGTACCATAGTAGTACCGGAAAAGGGTGAGACTTGGCCTAATGCCAAGAAACCCCTCGCACAAACCTGCATGAGTACTAAGCTCGAGCAGAGAGTTGGGAGGAAGATTATGAATTTGCACACCGTAGTAGTTGAGGACCTCGACGAGGAAGTCCGACGGTGGCAAGCTGAGGCCACGGTCGACGTGCATGCCGAACAACACCCTCTCGCTGTCGCGCGGGGAGGGAATGGCGTGCCCTGACGCTCTACGCCACGCACCGGCGACGATGAATCCTTTGTCCTCCATGACATGGAGTTCAGCGTTGTCCATGGCGTTGGGATCCAGAGGCCCCGCATCTTCTTCTCTTCCGCCGCCGACGAACCCGACGCCACTCCTGAGGTCGAGGTAGACGCCATGGATCTTGGAGGAAGAGGACTGGTGGGGGAAAGAGAGATTTTTCTCACGTATAAATATGGGAACGGGTGCGGAGTGCTCGAGGAGTATGAGGAGGCAATGAATGAATCGATGGAGGGATAAATCTGAGAGAAAGGGTTTTCTCCTCTCTTTTATTTGTATCTGTGTCAAGATTCGTGCGTTAACACGCGCGATTAGCGCACTCGTATTAGAGAGGGGGAGTTAGCTTCCTCGTGACTCTTCCGCCCCCTCAATTTTCGTGTAGGCATTGAAATGGCGTTCTGTTCTGTAAGGAGCGGACCCACCAACGGTCATGCTGATAGGACTCCTGTCAATGACGGGACCTGGTCTAAAAAGTTGTCAGTCCGCACGCTGCTAAAAAATCCGGCTTATGTTTCAAACTGAGCAAGGATAAGAATAAAGTCAGAACAAAACATATCCGACTCAGTTGACTCAGAATCCTACATTACTTATTGAAGTTTTCGAGAACCCTTCAAGATTCTCAAGACGAAGAAACCATCAAGCTAGATGATTTATCCGACTATGGATCTTGGAGACTTCCGGGGGCTACAGTTTGGGATATACTTTCCGGGTATTCCCACAGGAATCGCTGACCAGGGTGGCCCACCAACGGGTTAGAGCTTTGCTTCACGGGCGGCCCAGTCAGAGAAAGGGGAGGAGCCAGTTCCGGTTACGATAAGGCTCAGAAGCGTTACTGACTTAGGCATGTAGTATTACTTGTAGTCTAAGATGTATCTAGTTACCGACTCTGTAACATAGCCTGATAGGCCTCTCCTGTAACCCTAGGCCCCGGTGACTATATAAACCGGCCCTATGGGAGCCTTTAGGGAACAACACAACATAAATGCAACAATCACCACAATCAACTCGCACAGGCGAACCTCTCTTGTAATCTGCTGTAACATCTAGCTTACGCCAATATATTACTGGGTTGCTAGAAGGAGTAGGATCCAATCACCGCAGTCGGATCTGAACCTGGGTAAACTTGTGCTCACCGCTCCTGGAACATCCGACATCTCACACCCCATCTTTCCAATGCCACTAGGACCCCCTATGGCGTACTTGTCGACAATCTGACGACACAGTGTCTGAGGGGTGCAAACCCTAATACATGAGAGACCTCAGAATCACCTACGGGTTTCATTTAGTTCTTCTAATTAAATTTGTTATGAGAGTTGTTCATCAATGCATAATTATAACTTTAAAAGGTAGAGCTCAATTTTCTAAACATTTTGATATATTAAATATATTCTGATTTATAAATAATTAGATATTGAATTTACAAGTTTTATATCAAATTCTAGACTTTTAAACCATTTAAAACCTTTACGGGATTATTACGTCGTCAGCACAAGGTGGGGTATATTCCTCACCGGGGCTGGGTCTAGCCATAATCACTGACTAAACGGGCCCGGACCATGTTAGACCCATGCAGTGACCAAGTGGACTCCACGCGGGAGCCACGTCGGCTCACCGGAGGGCGCACCAGATGGCAGCGCGGGACGGAGATAGAGTGTGAACGGGGCTACAGGACTCAGACCGTTCGAACCAGGGAATCGAGGCAGACCTAATAGTGGTGGCGCCGCCCCTGTATGGACACCGGAGTGTGGCCTGCGAGAGAGAGCGGCGGTGGCGAGCGGTGGCTACGGAGCGTGATGAAGACAAAGGAGAGGTCCAGGAGGACCGCGGGCTCACCTAGAAGCAATTGGTGACGACGACGAGGAGCGAGGAGGCCGGAATCGATGGCGAGGGTGGCGGCCGGAGTCGAAGATGGAGGTTTCAATTCGGCTGATTCCGTCAATCCTAGCAAGCGTAGATCGACGGAGAGGAGGAAGGTGACACGATGGTCTCGATGGTGGCCATGGCTTGGCCTGGGGTGACTGTAGACGGTAAAGCCTAGCGGAAACCGCTTCTAGGGTTTCGGTCGCCTTGCTGGAAGGGGATGAGAGAGAGAGAGAGAGAGAGAAGATGGAGATCATGTTCGTGCTTGAAGATGGAGATCCGAAGTATAAGAAGAAATGCCATATCATATCACATATTTTGAATTGCATGTGATGTTAATCCTTTTATGCATCTTGTATTGCTTAGATTGCGATGGTAGCATTATAAGTTGATCCCTCTCACAAAATTATCAAGTAAAGTGTTCACCCTTAGTTAGCACCGTTACCAAGACTTGTCGTTTTGAAGCACCATGTGATGATCGGGTGTGATATAATGAACATGTGCATATAATGGGAGCAAGAACTTATGCAATATTTTCTTTGCATATTTTACGTGGTTTGGGGCTTTCAATAATTGTCGTTCTAACTTACGAGTAAGAACCACAACGTTGATGTTTGAACTATCAAGTGCCCGTTGTAAATTGAATCTATACTATGATGGGAGAAACAGACACCCGCAAAGCCACTTATGCAATACAAGTTGCATGTTAAGCGTGGAGCAAGTCTCATGAACGATGTCATGTAAGGTTAGCCCGGGCCGCTTCATCCCATCAAACCGCAAGATGCAAAGTACACAAAAAGCAATTGATAATAAAAGCATCACCGCCCAAAATGACCATTGTGTTCTACTCGTGCAACAGATCTACATATAGACACGGCTCTGATACCACTGTAGGGGTTCGTAGCATGGAAAACACAAAAATTCTACCGCATGCACACAAACAAGCCAATATCTATCTACTAGATTGTAGCAACGAGTCGATAGAAGCACTCATCCTCGAAGATTCCAAAGCGGTTAACGAGAGCAAATTCTCGTGGGTGATGTAGTCGTACACTTGCCGATCTCAAGATCGTGTAGACGATCCTTCCGGCGCCGTGTTCCGGCAGCGCTTCCGCAGTCGGTCACACGTTCGGTACTCGATGAAGACCTTCCTCTCCCTTGTTCCAGTAGGTAGCGGAGGTTGTAGTTCTCCCCTCGCGATTCTGGCAGCACGACGGCGTGGTGTCAGAAGTAGAGGGAAGATCCCGCAGGGCTTCGCCTAACACTACTAGGAAAATGCCTAAATCGTGGCGCACCTGAAAAGGCCATCCACGGCGCACTAGCAGTGCGCCACGGCCCTCGCGCTACGGCTATCTTATAGCCGTGGCGCACTGCCTGGTGCGCCACGGTTGGGTCGAGATAGGCGTGGCGCACATGCCAGTGCGCCACAGAAAGTAGTCCAGGTGCGCCACGCGCATGAAACGATAACCGTGGCGCACTACGTGTTGTGCGCCACGGATATATATTTCAAAATTCAAAAAAAAAGCGACAGATCTGGATCTCGTCGTTAGTGCCATCGCGCGTCGGTGCAGGTCATCGTCGTCGCCTCGTCGTCGCCTCCTCGTCATCACCTCGTCGTCGTCGGAACTGCAAGGAGGAGGAGGAGAAGAAGAGGAGGAAGAGTAGGAGAAGAAGAGGAGGAAGAGTAGGAGAAGAAGAGGAGGAGGATAAGAAGAAGAGGAGGCATCGGCGTCGTCGGAACTACAAGGAGGAGGAGGAAGAGGAGGAGAAGTGGAGTCCGCCGCCTCATCGTCGGAACTGCACGGAGGAGGCTACCATCACCATCTTCACTTCAAGGAGGAGGAAGAGGAGGAGAAGGAGAAGGAGAAAGAGAAGGAGGAGAAAGAGGAAAATGAGAAGGAGAAAGAGAAGGAGGAGAAGAAGAAGGAAATGAGAAGGGAGCAAAAGGAAAAGGAGAGAAGGGGAGGGACAAGAAAAGGGGTAGTGGGCGGGGTGAGGATTCAAATTTTGAATCCCGCCTAAGCTTATCCGTGGCGCACTAGGTGGTGGTGCGCTACGGGTAAGTTTTCTCTATTTTTTTTCTGCAGGAAAAAACGGTCTTTTGACCGTAAATTTTTACTCTTTTCGAATTTTGAAAATCTAAAAATTCGCTAAACGACTGGCGGTCGTTGCGAGCGGATGCGAAATCTTGTTCTCGCATTGTGGTATATTATACGATTTTTTCGACATCGTATGCAAAAGTTACGGCCATTTTACCGTGGCATGACTTTTTTTTGCATAAAAAGTCGAAATGCATGTTTGTCAATTTTCCTACAAACTAGACCACATTACCTACCTAAATATGAAAGGATTTTATTTTTTGAAGTGTTTATTATTTTCTTTTATTTTTGCAAAACCTAGCCGTAGGGCACTAGGGCAGACTGCCCTATGGCTAAGTTGACCCAGTTGCTGCAACACACAACCCCGTAGCACACTAGGCCGGAGTGCCCTACGGATAAGTTGCACATCCGTAGCGCACCTTCACCTAGTGCGCTACGGGTATGTGTGTTGTGGCCACATGTGCCCTGGACCACACATAGCCGTGGCACACCACCCACATGTGCGCCACGCTTACGACAGTTAGCCGTAGGGCACCTGTGGGAAGTGCGCCACGCCTATTTTACCCGTGGGGCACCACTAGCAAGTGCGCCACAGAAGTGTGGATTACCTATAGCCGTTTTCCTAGTAGTGTAAGCCGGTGCGAGTTATGGTGGATCTAGGGGTTCCCGATGATCTAGGGTTTATAAGACCGGGAGAGGGAGGAGGTGTCGGAGGCGGCAAGAGCGTTGGCGACGAAACGGCAGTGGCGCGAGGCGGCGAGCGGCGGCGGCGCCGTGGCGGCTTGGCGGCGGCACGGTTGGAGAGGGGCTACGGCTTGGTGTTTTGGGGCAGACCTCCCCTCTATTTATGAGAGGGGGCAGCCTTGGGAGGGGTGGGTTTGAATCCAAACCCAAACCCAAGTTGGATTGAGAGAAGGACTTGTTTCTTCTTCCACTAGGAAACCATTGTTCCAGTTTGACTTTTCAAACTTCCCATTTAACTTTCAATTTAGAGCTTTAATTCTCTCTTGCAAATGCTCACACCAAGTGACCTAGGATATGATCCAATCATTCCAATTACCCATGACACATTCATGGACCATTCTCCTTCGGGACTGGTGAACCTTCTAGAACCTCTCCGATGAAAACATCGAAATCATTCCCGAACTCCGGAATCGGACTTTCCTTATATGAATCTTATTCTCCGAACCATTCCGGATCTCCTCGTGATATCCCGGATCCCATCCGAGACTCCGAACAACATTCAGTATCCCTACTAACATTCCATATCTACTAAACAACATTGAATCCTTAAGTGTGTCTCCCTACGGTTCGTGAAATATGCGGACAAGACCGAGACACTTCTCCAATCAATAACGAATAGAGGAATCTGGAAATTCATATGGATCCCACATATTTCTATGATTACTTTGCGATCGAATGAACCAATTACGTACGATACCAATTTCCCTTTGTCTCATGATAGTTTACTTATCCGATGTTTTGATCGTCGGTATCTCTGCATACCTAGTTCAACCTCGGTACCGATAAGTACTCTTTTCTTGTTCCCGTGATATGTGATCCCTTGTGAGCCAGCCACATGCTTGCAAGCCAATTGGATGACATTCCACCGAGAGGGCCCAGAGTATATGTATCCGTCATATGGATGGACAAATCCCACTCTTGATCCATGTGTCTCAACCCATACTTTCCGAACACTCGATGCCACCTTTATAGCCACGCAGTTACGGTGTGGTGTTTGATGTCATCAAAGCATCCTTCCGGTGATGGTGATTAGCATGATCTCATGGTCAAAGGAATTAGGTTTCTATGTATCAGAAAGCTTATAGCAAACGAACTATTGAAATGACGTGATCTTAATGCTACGCTTATCTATAGGAGTATGTTCATCATACCATTCTCCTAATGATATGATCTCGTTGTTAACAACATCTCAATGTTCATGATCAGGAAACCACGATCATCGATTAACCAACAAGCTAGTATTACAAAGAGGCTTCACTAGGGACTCTAATTTAGTTTACAAATCACACAAGTATTAATGTTTTCGGTTAATATTATTATAGCATGAATGTAAACATTTATCATAAAAACAAAGATATAATAATAACCACTTTTATTATTGACTCTAGGGCATATCTCCAACAATGACTACATCCTCTACCGCGATGAGGAGTACGAGAATTTGCATGCATGCTTGGTATGCACTTAACTTCGGTATAAGATCAGACGAGATGACCTTGGTGACATTGAGGGCGCCCCCCACGGAAGAGGGTTCCTGCCAAGGTGATGTGGTATGCTCCTATAATACCACGGTTGAAACGCTTATTCAGAAACAAAGAGCATGCCAAGTTGTTGTGATGGCATAAAGAGGAATGTAAGTCAGACGGGATGTTGAGACACCCCGCTGATGGGTCACAATGGAGAAAAATCGATAGAAAGTTCCCGGACTTTGCAGATGACGCAAGGAGTTTAAGGTTTGGTCTAAGTACAGATGGCATAAATCCTTTTGGGGAGCAGAGCTCCAATCACATCACCTGGCCCATGACTCTATGCATCTATAACCTTCCTCGTTGGTTGGGCGTGAAGCGGAAGTTCATTATGATGCCAGTGTTGATCCAAGGTACGAAGCGAACCGGAAACAACATTGATGTGTACCTAAGGACATTAGTTGAAGAACTTTTACAGTTGTGGCACGAACCCGGCATACGCGTGTGGGATGAGCACAAGCAGAAAGAATTTGACCTCTAAGCATTGTTTTTCTTAACAATCAATGATTGTCCTGCTCTTAGTAACCTTTCAGGACAGTAAAACAAGGGATACAATGCATGCACACACTGTTTAGATGAGACTGGAAGTATATATTTGGAACATTGTAAGAAGAATGTGTACAATGAGCACCATTGTAGAAAGAAAGGTAAGCATTTCAACGGTCTGGCATGTCACCAGACGAAGCCTAAGGAGCGTACTAGTGCTGATATATTTGATATGGTCAAAGATTTGGATCAAATAGTAACCTTTGGAAAGGGTCCTGGCGGAAAATCTGTTCGGAAGGACGCTGATAGACACGCGCCCATGTGGAAGAAGAAATCTATATTTTGGGAGCTACCATATTGGAAATTCTTAGAGTTCCGCTCTGCAATTGATGTGATGCTGTCACATCACAAAATTTTCCAAATTTTGTAATGTGAAAAATAAATAAACAAAATAAATAATTGTTGAAATTTAGGGTGAAAAGAAACTTTTTGTTTCTAAATGGAAACTTAAAAATCCCATCTTGAACAAACTTGAGTAATGTTTGAATCCAACTAAATTCAAATCAAGTGAAATGCATTCTTCATAAATGCGTCTTGAAATTTAAACACTTGGAAAATAAACCAAAAACCCTAAATCCCTAATAGAATAAAATCATTTCCAAGGTATCTCTAAGACCAGGGTTTTGATCCATATAAAAAATTTTCAACAAACATTTGCAAATGATCAAGAATAACAAATAAAAATATTATAAAACCATATGAATTGGTTTCACTTAATTTGGACCATAGATAAAATCTTATGAATTTAATCATATCAGGAAATTGAATTTCCAATGCTAATAAAGCACCTATCTAAAACTCCATACCAAATGGTGAGCAATTGATCCTAAAGAGAATTAAAAGGAAAAAATATCAAATAAGATTTACAAATTGGAATCACCAAGTTTAGATCTATAAATAAAAATATATGGATTTTAAAAGACAAAGAATAAATAATTATTAAGGACTATTCTAAAAGCCAAATTAAATCTTGGAGAAGACCATAAGCAAATGGAATAAACATAATCCGAGATCAAATGAAATAAATGGATAAATAAAATTCAAATAAAATAATATGGACCCAACCAAATTCTATTCCATTTGATTAAGACAAATCCCTAATAAGAATGATTAATTAAATCATGGGAAAATAGTATTTGGAATTCACCCAAGTGGAATAAAAGTTATTTAAATTGACTGAAATGAAATAAAATAATCATTTAAATAAAGTTATATGGAATTAAAACCATATTTGAATTTCATTGGAATAAAAACAATTTCTCAAATTAAATGATTAATTATCATATTAAAATACTTTAAATAATTCAAAGTAAATTATTTAAACACCTCATTAAATAAATACACCTAGTGAAAAGAGTTTGGTGGAAAATTGGAATATAAATAAAGGTTTGAAAATATATTCAATCTTATTTGAATAATGGCATATGCTTATTTTAATAGGGAATAAAACATAAGTAAAATAAAAGAACTAATCCTAAAATAGTATTTAAAATACATGTTTAAACAGTATAGAAATATACTAAACTTTTGAAAAAGGTTTGAATTGAAACTAGGTTTGAAATCATTTATTCAAAATCAAAACAGAAAAAGAAATCAGGAAAAAGAAAAATGAAACAGATCAAAAAAAGGAAAAGAACCTAGCCCAAATAACCTAGCCCACCAGGCCCAACAATCATCCCATCCCTCTCACCCCCGAGCGAACCGTTTTCCACTCAGAAAACCACCCCCTCAGACGCTGACTGCCTGGACCCACCTCACCCCTCTCTCTCACTGTCAACCAGGACCCACGACCACATCGTTGTCTTCCCCATCCGCGCTAACCTCGCCGGCAGTTTCTGCCCGATTAAACTCGCTTCAATTCGCGTAAATGGCTCGCTTAAACCTCGCCGTGACCGTGTCTACTTAGTCGCCCCTCTCTCCTCTACCATTCCCCTATGTTCCCAACTTCTCCCCGCCCCTAGGCTGCTCGAATTTGTCCACACACCGCCACTGCCTCCGACGCCCTCCGACGAAGATTCCGGCCACACCTCGCCGTGCCTCGCCCCCTTGACCACACGAGCGTGTTCCACAGACTCATGTGCATCTTCTAGATTCGCTCTCTTGGCCGCGCGAGCACCAGAGCTTCGGCAAGGGCATCACCCGAGCGCCACCGTCGCCTACCACTTCTCCGGCGAACTCCCCAGGTAGCTTCCGTCCACCCCCTTCACTCTCATTGACACGCGTATGATCCCCAGCACTGTGCGCATCTAACAGAAACCCTATTTCGTCTCAGCGCGCACCATAGCGTCGCCCCTGACGACGACTGACCGCACCCGACGGCGTCTTGAACTCCGGCGAGAGATTGACAGCGACCCCGTGCGCCCCCTGCCTCCTCGCGAACACGTTAAGCATTAGCAGCATGCTGCGAACCTGGTGAGCCCCCTCCCTCTCTTTCTCGCATCCTGCATCGTCGGCAATGACACCGCCAGAGCGCGCGCTACCGTCCGCCGTCGCCAGCGCCGCTGGTTCTTGGTCGAGGCATTGAGGACCGTTGGATCATGATCTGACGAGTGTGATTAGATTGAACCCGAAGGGGTATGTATCCACCTGAGCCGCAGGATTGCATTTTAATCCAACGCCTCGCATCGCTTGATCCGCCCGAACCGGTACCAGCGAATCAGAACTCACCACGTCGCACGGTCTGTTTTAATAAAAACCAGAAATGATCTATTAGATGTTCAAGTTTGTAAAATTCATAACTTTTGATCCACACGTCCAAATTTTGCAAATTTTATATCAATGGCATCAGCAAGACAAGTACTTTCCAACCACGCACTTTGTTTAGTAAATTTCTTCTGTTAAATTGGTTGTTTTTGCAGAAACTTGTGTAGGCATAATTTGAATATAAAATTCATTCTAAAATTATTTTTTGTGATAAAATATTTGGCAAATGGATTGTTTTGAACCTACTGACTATAGAAACCAACTCGTGGATTCAAAAACATATTTTTTAATACAAGAGAATAAATCTTTGAATTAAAGCATTTCTAGTCAAATAAAAATGTTGTTTATATGTTAAAAATACTTTTTGGAGAAAAACCTTTGGGAAATGATTTGGATTAAACTCACTAACCCCAGACACCAAGTTTTAGAATTAAGAATGTATTTGGTGAACCTTATAAAGATTATTGCTTTGCTAAAGGCATTTTCAACTACATAAAATATTGATTTGGTTTGAAAATAATTTATAAGTAAAATCTTTTGCAAATGGTTTTCCCACTTTTATAAAATGACCAGGAGGTGTTTTAAAATGTTTATAACCTAATATAAACCACATTTCCAAATAAAACAATCTTTGGCATGCTTGCATGCATTACCTTGTTTTTATTATTTTATGTGATGATTGCTTGAATGGTAGATTGAATATTTGCATGCTTGGTTGAATTGTAGTGACATTTGAGGAGTGTGACTATTGCAAGATCAAGGAGTGAACTTATAATTCTCTACCAAAAAGGCAAGTGATGCTTCATACTTTGTCCCATTATTTTCAGTATGCATTAGTGATATTTCTAAGTAGGACTTGCATGGAATTTTGGCTAAGTATAAAGTATGCCATGGGAAATCCTAGTAGATGAAACCTTAGTAGAAATATTATAAGTTAAGATTCCTACTACTATCATGCTTAGATTAGCTAGTAGAAAACAAGGGTGGAATATATTCATACTATGGAATATTTCTAAGTCAAGGACTTGTGTTTTGTTTAATAAAACAACTAAGTGAATGAATCACCTGGGTGGAATGGAAGGAATGGTTTGTGTTGAGTGGTTACACAAGTCCCATTTCTATGGTTTACCTTCTGTATCTCACTTGTGGATGGCCACCCAGGAACAAAGAGATTTGAGATGTCAAATGTTGAGAAGCTTCAAGTGCAGCCACTTAGCATTATGGGCTCTGCCTGGATCATATAGGTTGCACTAACTTAGCCAAATGGACAGTTGGTGGTAGGGGATTGATAGGTTGGAACGCGTCCATTATGGTCTAAGGGAAGGCTTCTGAAAGATCTTGTCTTGGTGAAACCAAGTCTTGTGGGGAAAGTGCACCACATCTGCAGAGTGTAAAATCTAAGTACTTAGCCATGTCCATGATGCCACGCTGGTGATGATGGAGATCATGTTCGTGCTTGAAGATGGAGATCCGAAGTATAAGAAGAAATGCCATATCATATCACATATTTTGAATTGCATGTGATGTTAATCCTTTTATGCATCTTGTATTGCTTAGATTGCGATGGTAGCATTATAAGTTGATCCCTCTCACAAAATTATCAAGTAAAGTGTTCACCCTTAGTTAGCACCGTTACCAAGACTTGTCGTTTTGAAGCACCATGTGATGATCGGGTGTGATATAATGAACATGTGCATATAATGGGAGCAAGAACTTATGCAATATTTTCTTTGCATATTTTCTTTGCATATTTTACGTGGTTTGGGGCTTTCAATAATTGTCGTTCTAACTTACGAGTAAGAACCACAACGTTGATGTTTGAACTATCAAGTGCCCGTTGTAAATTGAATCTATACTATGATGGGAGAAACAGACACCCGCAAAGCCACTTATGCAATACAAGTTGCATGTTAAGCGTGGAGCAAGTCTCATGAACGATGTCATGTAAGGTTAGCCCGGGCCGCTTCATCCCATCATACCGCAAGATGCAAAGTACACAAAAAGCAATTGATAATAAAAGCATCACCGCCCAAAATGACCATTGTGTTCTACTCGTGCAACAGATCTACATATAGACACGACTCTGATACCACGTCTTTGAAAATTAATTTTACACTCTGCAGATCTGTTGCTTAATTTTACACTCTGCAGATTAACTTTACATTCTGGTCTAAGCATTTCTTCTTATATTATTTGCATATTAATTTGGAATTTAGAAAAACTTTAAACATAAAAAGTGTATGAATTTGAATAACTAATACAAAAAAAATTCTTTTTTTAAAAATAATTAATGTAACAATTTAAACTATGAACCATTTCAAATTAAAAATGAACTAACTTTTATTATATATATATAAATTTGGAAATTAGAAAAACTTTAAATATAAAAAGTGTATGAATTTGAATAACTAATTCAAAACCATTTTCTGTTTTTAAAAATAATTAATGTAACCATTTAAACTATGAACCATTTAAAATTAAAAATGAATTAACTTATATTTTTTATATATTAATTTGGAATTTAGAAAAACTTTAAACATAAAAAGTGTATGAATTTGAATAACTAATTCAAAACCATTATCTGTTTTTAAAAAAAAATAATATAACCATTTAAACTATGAACCATTTAAATTATGAACCATTTAAAAAGTGTTTGAATTTGAATAACTTTGAACCATTTAAAATTCTCCGAGCTGGGCAGAATGCGCGGGAGGAAATGAGCGGGAAGAGAATTTTATTACGATAGAACTGGAATTAAAGTACATAAGGCAACTAACACTAAGTTACATAAAGCATGACTGAAAATTAAGATACATAGAAGGACTGAAAATTAAGATACATAGAAGAACTGAAAATTAAGATACATGGCCTGATTATGTCACAATCGGCCGAACTTGTTTTGTAATGTTGCTCCTGCCTACATGTCATATCCCAAGATTTTCCAAATCTTGTAATGTGAAAATAAATGAATAAAATAAAACTTTGTTTGATTTTCAGAGCCAGAAGAAACTTTTTGAATTCAATTGGAAATCTTCAAACCTATTTTGAATTAATAAAATCTTAAAGGGGTTTAAAAAGATAAATATTTTAAATAAAGGAAAGCAAAATATTTTGGAAATACTATTTTGGATCTTTTAAATAAAAGGATTTGGTTTTCAAAAGAAATAAAAGTTTTATAGATAAAGTTTATTTTATTTTATAAAGTCAAAATAAACCTTGGCCAAGCTTTGGAATTAAAACATTTTGTTTGAATAAAAATAGCAAAGGTTTATTTAAATAAATTAATAAGGATTTAATATCCAACTTTATTTAAATAAAAGGTTTTACCAATTTAATTGAAACATCAAAACTTATTAAATTGTTTAAAATAAGTTTTCCAAATATTTGATATTCACAAATAATACCTACTAAAGTTTTTTGGCTTTTTTTTAGATTTCAAAATAAATATCTCAATAAAACAAATCCTATTTGATTTAATAATGAAAGTCTATTATATTTAATTAATAATGGACTCTAAAATAAGGATGTTATTTTGATTTAAACAAGTTTCCAAGTATACTTTATTTCTAAATAAAACCTACTGAATGGTTTTGGTACTATTTTAGTTTTAAAAATAAATATTCTAATAAAACAAATCTTAATTGAAGTAAATGAATAAGGCCCATTTTATTTAATTATTAATGGACCTAAAATAAAATGTTATATTTTAAACAAGTATTTCAAGTATCTTATATTTTTAAGTAAAACCTACTGATATGGATTTGAAAGTGTTTGGATTTCAAATGAAGATTTTATTAAATAAACCAAACCTTCTGTTATTAATGAACCATGGACCATTTTATTTAATTAATAAATGGAACCTAAAAAGATTTAAAAAATTATTTTATTTTGGAAGTTGGTTTATGCTACTAAACAGAACCAAAAACTCATTACAAGTTTGAATTGTTTGAATGGTTTGCATTGTTGATTGAATCATTTGTTTGAATAACAAATCAGAAAATAGAAATAGAAAAGAATAAAACAAACAGGCAGAAAAAAATATGGAAAAGGACAGACCCAACTGAGCCAGCCCAACAGCCCACTTAGCCCAGTTCTCTCCTCCCCGCAGAAAACGATTCGAACCAACTATCTGACCCGCGCAGACGATGACATGTGGACCCTTCTCCTTCTCCCTTTCTCACTGACCAGAGGACCCCACCGCCACGTCCCTTTCTTCCCCACCCCGCGACTGGTTCTTCCTCCTCTCTCATCGCCGTTGCAGACTTGATTTCGTGGCTTGATTACGCCTTAACGCGACCAGCTTTACTCGCAGTGATCATGCACCTTTAAACGTCACTCACTCCTCTCCGTTTCCCCTCTGTTTCCTCCCCCAAGCACGTCTCCAGGAAGCCACAATTTCTCCTCGACTGCCCCTGTCTCCGACGACGCTCCGACGCCGATTCCGACAGCCTCTCGCCACCCCTTTCCTCCTCGACCATGCTTCCGTGATCCCCACCTCCTGGCGATCATCACCGTAGCGCCAGCTCGCCCCCGAGCACTCCAGAGCGTCGGCCTTGTCAAGTTCTGAACAGCGCCACCGTCCGCTCCACTCCGGCAAGCACCCAGGTAGTTTCTGACCACCCCGCGCCTCCTCGTTCACACTCCCGCACTCGCCACATCTTTCTACATCTAACCGCATCGTTGTTTTGCTTTGGGGTGATCCACAGCGCCGTCCACGATGACCACCTGAAGCACCCGACGCCGTCCTCCACTCCGGCGAGCAATCCTGCCAAGATCAGAGCGCCCCTCGCCCGACCAACACCTCCTCGAGCATCACCGTGACCTCCTGAACCCGGTGAGCCTTTTCTCCTCCTCTCTCGCCTCCTAGACCACCGGCACCATCCTCACCTGACCGCGCCGCCAGTCGACGCCGCGTCAGCGCCGCCCACTTTAGGTCAAACTCGCCAGCACCGTTCGATCTAGATCTAGCGCCCACGATTAGTTCACTTATCGTCGAAGGGGTACGCGTCCAAGACCGTGCGATCGATCAGATCCAACGCCCCACAGTTGCGATCCACGCGAAGTGGTACCCGCGAATAGCAAAACGCCGCGTGTCATCTATTAGGTTTAGAAACAGATTTGAATCTGATTTATTTGCAAACTTCAAACCCTTATAACTTGAGATCTACACGTCCAAAAATTACAAATTTTATATCAATGGATTCAGGAGAACAAGCCCTAGCCAACTATGGAATTAGTTTAGCCAATAGTATCTGATTGTTTGCTTATTTTTGCAGATTCATTTGTATGCTTATTTAGAGTAGAAAAATTGTTTAAAATTGAATCTAAGGTTAAAACCTTTGCAAATTGGATTGTTGTGACCTTACTGACCCTAGTAACCAACCCTTGGTGTTAAAAATGATTTTGGTAAGATTTAGGTTGGATTACTTGACTTAGCCATTTTCTAGCCAAATAAAAAGAATGTTTTTTGTTATAAAAATATTTATGGTAAGAAAACTTTAAGAAAATGGTTTGATCAAACCCACTGACCCAAAACACCAAGTTTTGCAAATTAGCAACTCATTTGGTGAACAACTTAATAGTTTTGCCTTGATAAAAACATTTTTCACCACATAAAATGATGAATGGATTTAAAAATGGTTTTGGGCAAAACCCTCTAACTAATGACTTTGCCGCTTTGGTAAATGACCAATTTGGAACTTACAAAGTTTAGAAACCCAATAGAGGCCCTCTTTGCAAAATAAAACTATCTTGTGCATACTCCCATGCATGACCTAGATTCCATTACTTTGTGTGTGAAGAATTGTTTGTTTGACTTTGGTTTGGAATGTGAATTGAATTTGTGTTTGCTTGATTGATTTGTAGTGAAGTGTGAGACTAGAAAGATCAAGGAGTGAACCACCATTCTCTACCAAAAAGGCAAGTGATGCTTCATACTTTTGTCCTATTACTTTCACTATGCATTAGTGATTTTGCTAAGTAAACTTGCATGGATTTTGCTAAGTGTAAACCTTACTATAGGAAATCCTAGTAGATGAATCCTTAGTAGGATTTTCCTAAGTTAAAGATTCCTACTACTATCAAGCTTAGCCTAGCTAATAGAAAACATGGGTGGAATATATATTCACACTATGGAAAAATATTCTAAGTCTGAGGACTTGTGATTTTGTCTAATAAAACAACTAAGTTAATGAACCTCCTGGGTGGAATGGAAGGATTGGGATATGTTGAGTGGTTACACAAGGCCATGGACTTGGGTTGTGTATCTCACTTGTGGTATGCCACCCAGGCACAAAGAGATTTGAGATGTCAAATGTTGAGAAGCTTGAAGTGCAACCACTTGGCAATATGGGCTCTGCCATGATCATATAGGTTGCAAGAACTTAGCCATGTGGACAGTGGGTGGTAGTGTTTGATAGGTTGGAGCGCGTCCATTTTGGTCTAAGGGAAGGCTTCTGAAAGATCTTGTCTTGGGAAACCAAGTGTTGTGGGGAAAGTGCACCACCTCTGCAGAGTGTAAAATCTAAGTACTTAGCCATGTCCCTGGTAAAGGACAATTTGAGCATCAAGACATGGAAGCAATCAAGAATCTCATCATTCAAATTTCTAAGTTAAAACTCGTGGTTTGAACAAGGGTTGTTTGAATTCTTCAATCATTGATGGAAAGACGGCTTGGTACAAGGATCTTGAAATCTTTGATTGAGGAAAATGATTTTGTCAAGCAAAAACTTAGTATTTTCAAAATGATAAGAAAAATCTATTTTGAGCAATGCAAGCCTCAACTCCACTTAGCCAAATGCATATAGATGATAGACTCCACTATATTACCATAGTATCACTTGCCAATACAATTCAAATGTATTGACCCTTGTGGCTGTAACTTGTATGTTGCAGGTTTGATTGTTTTTAGTGAAGATTGATTGATTAGGATTACAAAGTCTACAACCAACATCTGCCTGTGGCACTTTGAAGATGAAGGAACCATGCTTATAGTTATTCCGCTGCAATGTAATATAATAGCCAAATGAGCTATGTAAGATGTAATAATATTATGTTATTCCTGGTTATAAAGTTATATTATGACCTTTGTTTCATGATATTACATCTTAACTGTGGATGCTAGCTATTGATCCAGGGACTAGCATTGTAAAACACAGGAGGCTCTATCTTATTAAAGATTGGGACCTCTACAGATGGTATCAGAGCATTGTGTTGCCTATAGGATTTGTAAACCTAGGATTGGACAAAAACCCTTAGAAAAATAAGAGTTGTATTTTGTTCCAAAAACTATCTACAAAAACACTTGTAAACTCTTTCCTCAACCATTTTGGTTTCAACTCTACATCTCTTCTATTTCAAACTTGATGGAAAAACCTACCCCATGACCAAGGACTACACCATGTGCAAAGGACTTCTTCAACATCTTCAACTCTAATGACTTCAACATCTTCAACTCTAATGACTTCAACATCTTCAGCATGTTTACCAAGGACTTCCAACTTGGAAACTACTAAGGACTACAAGTGAAACAAGGAAATCTTACTCAAGACTTAGAGACTGAAGGAATGCAAAATAAGAAGGAGCCATCAACAACTTTGAAGTATTGCAACCAAGAGTTTTTCTCAAGGAAACCATGATCTCAAGTAAGGAGAATCATGAAGGAAGGAAAGATCACAAGTGAACCATATAGATGGACCACCATAATTTATTTAAGTCAAACACACCAACTTATGTGGTGTAACAAAAATATTTTGTTGCCTAAAAATGTGCTTGAAACTTGTTGTTTGAGTGGAGTGTTTGCTTGTGATTGCATGCACATTGTTTGAGTAAATTGTGATGTGTGTGATTAGAAATAATTCCTTAGAAATATTTTGCCTATTCTAATCCCAATCCAACCCAAACAGATGACTACTCCAAGAAAATCCAACATCAAGGTTGATGACAACAACAACAACCAAGAGGACAACATGAGAGAACTTATAGCAATCCGAACCCAGTTGAGCCAAGAGACAACTCAGCTTTTAGCCAACAACAATGGATTAGACCCAGCCATACAAAGGATTTTGAAACTTCAATTCCAATTGTTGCAAGGATTGGTTAATCAAATGATCAGCATGGGAGAAAACTTTTCCCAAAGAGCTAGTGACAACAAGGATGACAAAGATGTTATTCTAGAAGGAACCCAAGCTAGCAATAATTTTAGATACAAGGATCATGCATCCAAGGAACATGAAGATCAATGCCCCAAGAAGAGAGAAAGATCTCCCACTCATGAAGAACATGAACTAGAAGAACTCCTAGCTTTGGAAAGACCCAAGAAGAAGAAGAAATTCCCCAACACTAGCAAGAAGGATATTACACAAGTGCAATGTTTCAAATGCAAAGAGATGGGACACTATGCCAATGAATGCCCAGAAAAGAAGAAGAGCCAAGAAGACAAACAAAAGCTAGTGAAACCCAAGATAAGGAAGGATTTTAGCCAAGTGATGTGCAAACACTGCAAAGAGTTAGGACATTATGCAAACTACTGTCCAGAAAAGATGAAGCATAAGATAAACCAGCCTATGAGGGATCTCAGCCTTGTCACATGTTTCAAATGCAAGGAACTAGGCCACTATGCAAACAATTGTCCAGAAAGGATGGAGAACAAGTTAAACAAGTCTATGAAGGATCTCAACCTTGGCCCATGAGTCAAGCATGGAAATTAAGGACATAAATGCAACTATTTGCTTAGAGAAAGTATTTCTCATGATCCCAAGAAGGACAATGTGTAATTTTTGTTTGAAAATTTTTAAGGGTGGTAGTACCCTAGTTGTTTTGAACATGCTTGTAACCCTAGCCTCCCCAAATCTCGGGACGAGATTTATTTTAAGGGTGGTAGCCTGTCATATCCCAAGATTTTTCAAATCTTGTAATGTGAAAATAAATGAATAAAATAAAACTTTGTTTGATTTTCAGAGCCAGAAGAAACTTTTTGAATTCAATTGGAAATCTTCAAACGTATTTTGAATTAAATAAAATCTTAAAGGGGTTTAAAAAGATAAATATTTTAAATAAAGGAAAGCAAAATATTTTGGAAATACTATTTTGGATCTTTTAAATAAAAGGATTTGGTTTTCAAAAGAAATAAAAGTTTTATAGATAAAGTTTATTTTATTTTATAAAGTCAAATTAAACCTTGGCCAAGCTTTGGAATTAAAACATTTTGTTTGAATAAAAATAGCAAATGTTTATTTAAATAAATTAATAAGGATTTAATATCCAACTTTATTTAAATAAAAGGTTTTACCAATTTAATTGAAACATCAAAACTTATTAAATTGTTTAAAATAAGTTTTCCAAATATTTGATATTCACAAATAATACCTACTAAAGTGTTTTGGCTTTTTTTAGATTTCAAAATAAATATCTCAATAAAACAAATCCTATTTGATTTAATAATGAAAGTCTATTATATTTAATTAATAATGGACTCTAAAATAAGGATGTTATTTTGATTTAAACAAGTTTCCAAGTATACTTTATTTCTAAATAAAACCTACTGAATGGTTTTGGTACTATTTTAGTTTTAAAAATAAATATTCTAATAAAACAAATCTTAATTGAAGTAAATGAATAAGGCCCATTTTATTTAATTATTAATGGACCTAAAATAAAATGTTATATTTTAAACAAGTATTTCAAGTATCTTATATTTTTAAGTAAAACCTACTGATATGGATTTGAAAGTGTTTGGATTTCAAATGAAGATTTTATTAAATAAACCAAACCTTCTGTTATTAATGAACCATGGACCATTTTATTTAATTAATAAATGGAACCTAAAAAGATTTAAAAAATTATTTTATTTTGGAAGTTGGTTTATGCTACTAAACAGAACCAAAAACTCATTACAAGTTTGAATTGTTTGAATGGTTTGCATTGTTGATTGAATCATTTGTTTGAATAACAAATCAGAAAATAGAAATAGAAAAGAATAAAACAAACACGCAGAAAAAAATATGGAAAAGGACAGACCCAACTGAGCCAGCCCAACAGCCCACTTAGCCCAGTTCTCTCCGCCCCGCAGAAAACGATTCGAACCAACTATCTGACCCGCGCAGACGATGACATGTGGACCCTTCTCCTTCTCCCTTTCTCACTGACCAGAGGACCTCACCGCCATGTCCCTTTCTTCCCCACCCCGCGACTGGTTCTTCCTCCTCTCTCATCGCCGTTGCAGACTTGATTTCGTGGCTTGATTACGCCTTAACGCGACCAGCTTTACTCGCAGTGATCATGCACCTTTAAACGTCAGTCACTCCTCTCCGTTTCCCCTCTGTTTCCTCCCCCAAGCACGTCTCCAGGAAGCCACAATTTCTCCTCGACTGCCCCTGTCTCCGACGACGCTCCGACGCCGATTCCGGCCGCCTCTCGCCACCCCTTGCCTCCCCGACCATGCTTCCGTGATCCCCACCTCCTGGCGATCATCACCGTAGCTCCAGCTCGCCCCCGAGCGCTCCAGAGCGTCGGCCTTGTCAAGTTCTGAACAGCGCCGCCGTCCGCTCCACTCCGGCAAGCACCCAGGTAGTTTCTGACCACCCCGCGCCTCCTCGTTCACACTCCCGCACTCGCCACATCTTTCTGCATCTAACCGCATCGTTGTTTTGCTTTGGGGTGATCCACAGCGCCGTCCACGATGACCACCTGAAGCACCCAACGCCGTCCTCCACTCCGGCGAGCAATCCTGCCAAGATCAGAGCGCCCCTCCCCCGACCAACACCTCCTCGAGCATCACCGTGACCTCCTGCACCCGGTGAGCCTTTTCTCCTCCTCTCTCGCCTCCTAGACCACCGGCACCATCCTCACCTGACCGCGCCGCCAGTCGCCGCCGCGTCAGCGCCGCCCACTTTAGGTCAAACTCGCCAGCACCATTCGATCTAGATCTAACGCCCACGATTAGTTCACTTATCGTCGAAGGGGTACGCGTCCAAGACCGTGCGATCGATCAGATCCAACGCCCCACAGCTGCGATCCACGCGAAGCGGTACCCGCGAATAGCAACACGCCGCGTGTCATCTATGAGGTTTAGAAACAGATTTGAATCTGATTTATTTGCAAACTTCAAACCCTTATAACTTGAGATCTACACGTCCAAAAATTACAAATTTTATATCAATGGATTCAGGAGAACAAGCCCTAGCCAACTGTGGAATTAGTTTAGCCAATAGTATCTGATTGTTTGCTTATTTTTGCAGATTCATTTGTATGCTTATTTAGAGTAGAAAAATTGTTTAAAATTGAATCTAAGGTTAAAACCTTTGCAAATTGGATTGTTGTGACCTTACTGACCCTAGGAACCAACCCTTGGTGTTAAAAATGATTTTGGTAAGATTTAGGTTGGATTACTTGACTTAGCCATTTTTAGCCAAATAAAAAGAATGGTTTTTGTTATAAAAATATTTATGGTAAGAAAACTTTAAGAAAATGGTTTGATCAAACCCACTGACCCAAAACACCAAGTTTTGCAAATTAGCAACTCATTTGGTGAACAACTTAATAGTTTTGCCTCGATAAAAACATTTTTCACCACATAAAATGATGAATGGATTTAAAAATGGTTTTGGGCAAAACCCTCTAACTAATGACTTTGCCGCTTTGGTAAATGACCAATTTGGAACTTACAAAGTTTAGAAACCCAATAGAGGCCCTCTTTGCAAAATAAAACTATCTTGTGCATACTCCCATGCATGACCTAGATTCCATTACTTTGTGTGTGAAGAATTGTTTGTTTGACTTTGGTTTGGAATGTGAATTGAATTTGTGTTTGCTTGATTGATTTGTAGTGAAGTGTGAGACTAGAAAGATCAAGGAGTGAACCACCATTCTCTACCAAAAAGGCAAGTGATGCTTCATACTTTTGTCCTATTACTTTCACTATGCATTAGTGATTTTGCTAAGTAAACTTGCATGGTTTTTGCTAAGTGTAAACCTTACTATAGGAAATCCTAGTAGATGAATCCTTAGTAGGATTTTCCTAAGTTAAAGATTCCTACTACTATCAAGCTTAGCCTAGCTAATAGAAAACATGGGTGGAATATATATTCACACTATGGAAAAATATTCTAAGTCTGAGGACTTGTGATTTTGTCTAATAAAACAACTAAGTTAATGAACCTCCTGGGTGGAATGGAAGGATTGGGATATGTTGAGTGGTTACACATGGCCATGGACTTGGGTTGTGTATCTCACTTGTGGTATGCCACCCAGGCACAAAGAGATTTGAGATGTCAAATGTTGAGAAGCTTCAAGTGCAACCACTTGGCAATATGGGCTCTGCCATGATCATATAGGTTGCAAGAACTTAGCCATGTGGACAGTGGGTGGTAGTGTTTGATAGGTTGGAGCGCGTCCATTTTGGTCTAAGGGAAGGCTTCTGAAAGATCTTGTCTTGGGAAACCAAGTCTTGTGGGGAAAGTGCACCACCTCTGCAGAGTGTAAAATCTAAGTACTTAGCCATGTCCCTGGTAAAGGACAATTTGAGCATCAAGACATGGAAGCAATCAAGAATCTCATCATTCAAATTTCTAAGTTAAAACTCGTGGTTTGAACAAGGGTTGTTTGAATTCTTCAATCATTGATGGAAAGATGGCTTGGTACAAGGATCTTGAAATCTTTGATTGAGGAAAATGATTTTGTCAAGCAAAAACTTAGTATTTTCAAAATGATAAGAAAAATCTATTTTGAGCAATGCAAGCCTCAACTCCACTTAGCCAAATGCATATAGATGATAGACTCCACTATATTACCATAGTATCACTTGCCAATACAATTCAAATGTATTGACCCTTGTGGCTGTAACTTGTATGTTGCAGGTTTGATTGTTTTTAGTGAAGATTGATTGATTAGGATTACAAAGTCTACAACCAACATCTGCCTGTGGCACTTTGAAGATGAAGGAACCATTCTTATAGTTATTCCGCTGCAATGTAATATAATAGCCAAATGAGCTATGTAAGATGTAATAATATTATGTTATTCCTGGTTATAAAGTTATATTATGACCTTTGTTTCATGATATTACATCTTAACTGTGGATGCTAGCTATTGATCCAGGGACTAGCATTGTAAAACACAGGAGGCTCTATCTTATTAAAGATTGGGACCTCTACACTACAACTGTAACACTCGCCACTGTAGTCGTCATACTCGCTGCGGCCGTCATCGCTGTCGTCGACGGGGTCGCCGTAGTTGAACCTTGAAGGCTGAGTACGAGTGGGCTAGACTTGAGGGTAGCGCAGGCGGGGGTTAGAGTCGATGGTCGTGTCGTAGGCCATGACGCTCTAGAGAGTCCGGCCATGCCACCACAGCCAACGGCTAGCCTCGTTGAAGTTCGGAGGAGGTGGGCCATCCTCCTCGTGCCTGGCGAGCGCCCTCTCACCCCGATCCCCGAAGAAGGCTTCCCAAGTCAAGAAATAGTCGGGATGCCAGTTGGGATTCCTCCGCTGCTCCGGCGTGAGATCGAAGTAGTAGTGGTTCGTGATGGCCATCCGGCGCGCCACACCTAGAGGGATAGGAGGAACCGGCACTCCTCCGGGGCTCAGCATCCAGCCAACGGGGACGCACTAGCCCGGCGGGCAGGGTAGTTCGAGGCGCAAAGCGCCTCCGCCTCCCTAGGGGTTAGTCGTACGGTGGAAGCCATGGGAAAGAGTGATGAGGTTGCAGATATGAGTCTAGAGATATGCAATGACAATGGAGGACAATCCTACATATATGTAGTGAGACATGGCGTGAAGGAAACTGCGGGAAGAAATGGTGGGAAGAGAAATGGCGGGAAGAAAACTGCGGGAAGAAATGGCAGGAAGAAATGGTAGGAAAACTTTCTCCTGCAACATTTTTCACCATCCCAATGTCCACATGCATCCCAATGTCCACATGCATGCATAATATGGGAAGAAATGGCAGGAAGAAATGGTAGGAAAACTATGCCGCGATTCAGCACATAACATCGGTCATTGGGACCGAAAGCCATGAAACCTCGAACATGATAGGTCATTTTATGAAGGTTTTTTCGAGACATGATCAATATACCAAGTCGGGTATTTTTCCTTGCAACTATGTCACATAATATGACACCACGCGAAGGATTTACATTGTTCAGACTTTTTTGAATTTCTTATGCCCGTTTTGAATTTTTGCCTTTTTGAACTATGGTCGAACCGACGTCCATGAATATAGGGGACAAGCATCGTTAGAACTTGCATTGGATCTCTAAAGAAACCAAATATTGCGACTCTAAAAATGATTTTTTCAAAAAATCACGAGCGTTAGATCATGTACCTGTAGTATAAACCGGACCCACTTCCTACAGATTCGGCAGACATTTGTCCTTTTTACCCGGGATGGATGGAAACGTTTGAGATATCCCGGTTGGGTGATAGTCCATGTAAGGTGGTCTAGTATTTTATAAAAATGGTATGGTAGAATTCCGAAACAGCATTTTGGTCGTTGCTTCACAAAACGACACGTTTTTTGCGCTTAGAAAATGGAAAATGGCTTTTCCATGATACAAAAAGGAAAACTTCCTCCTACAATATTGTTCTTCATCCCAATGTCCACATGCATGCATAATATGGGCACAACATGACAAACTATGCCGCGATTCAGCACATATCATCGGTCATTTGGACTGAAAGCCATAAAACCTCGAACATGATAGGTCATTTTGTGAAGGTTTTTTCGAGACATGATCAATATACCAAGTCTGGTATTTTTCCTTGCAACTATGTTAAATAATATGACACCATGCGAAGGATTTACATTGTTCGGATTTTTTTTGAATTTCTTATGCCCGTTTTGAATTTTTCCCTTTTCGAACTATGGTCGAACCGGCATGCATGAAGATAGGGGACGAGCATCGTTAGAACTTGCATTGGATATCTGAAGAAACTACATATTGCGAGTCTAAAAATGATTTTTTCAAAAAATCACGGGTGTTAGATCATGTACCTGTAGTATAAACCAGACCCACTTCCTACCGATTCGCCAGATATTTGTCCTTTTTACCCGGGATGGACAGAAAGGTTTAAGATATCCCGGTTGGGAGATTGTCCATGTAAGGTGGTCTAGTATTTTAGAAAAATGGGATGGTAGAATTCTGAAACAGCATTTTGGTGGTTGCTTCACCAAACGACCCTTTTTCGCGCCCGGAAAATGGAAAATGGCTTTTCCATGCGACGAAAAGGAAAAATTCCTCCTACAACATTGTTCTCCATCCCAATGTCCACATGCATGCATAATATGGGCACAACGTCACAAACTATGCCACGATTCAGCACATAACATCGGTCATTTGGACAGAAAGCCATGAAACCTCGAACATGATAGGTCAGGTTGAGGTGGGCAACCTATAAATAGAGGGAAAGACCTATAAATAGATGAAAAGGGTTCATCTTTAGTCCCGGTTAGAGGGACTTTGGCAGGCTGGGCCAGGAAGCACTAATGATAGGTGTGAGTGTTGACATTATGTCATGCGGCTTGTACCTTGTCCCGGATGGTGTCACCAATCGGGACTAAAGGGGAACCTTTAGTCCCGGTTGGAGACACCAACCAGGACAAAACACGAGTAAGCACTAATAATAGGGGTGATTGTCAACATTATGTCGTGAGTGCCGACACTATGCCGAGCTGTTTGTACTATAAATAGGCATCCTTGTGAGTCCAGTTCTCCAGCCAGATTGAGGCATCTCCAAGATTGTTTTCGAGAGAAGGGACACCACTACGACCAGTTTCAGGGAGATGCCGCCAGAGCCCAATCCTCCGGCATCTCCAAGAAACTGGTCATATAGGCACTCCCTAATATGTGAAACTAGTTAGCTCCTAGGCGTATTGATCTAGTTAGAGAAGTTACAAGCTGCAAGATGGTGCGGAAAGAAGGGACACCAGTACGGCCACTTTTAGGGAGATGCCGCCGGAGCCCAGTCCTCCGGTATCTCCAAGAAACTGGTCATACAGGCACTCCATAATATGTGACCACGTGTGTTTGGAGATCAGATCTTAATGGTAAGTACGAATCAGGACAACTTCTTCATAATTTGGGAAAGTTGTTCTACGAATTGGGACTAATGGCCCCCTTTAGTCCCGGTCCAGCCACACAACGGGATTAACACTCAAGTCATTTATTAATATTAAAAAACCGAGACTACATAATCGGGACTAAAGGCCCCCCTATATATAGTCCCGGTCAATCCACAAACCGGGACTAACACTCAATACATTTATTAAATTTGGAAAATTCCAAACATCATAAAATATCCTTCAAAAAATGAGCTATCATGTCTTAATGCATTTAGGTTCACAATATGCAGCCGACCGGCCAGACATGAACAAGAGGTACACAATATGCGCATGAACTTCTTGGCGTATGTCCTTCCTTATGATCGCTTCAGACGTAACCATGGAGCATCTTGTTTACATCACTACTAGGAAAACTTCTATAGGTAATCAGCACATCCGTGGCTCACATGGTTGAAGTGCCCCACGGCTAAAACAGGCGTGGCTCACCTGTGGGCAGTGCCCTACTAGTAACTAGAACAACCGTGGCGCACATGACTATAGTGCGCCACAGATATGTGTGGGCTAGGGCCCTGTTGGCCGCACGCCAAACATCTGTAACGCACTATAGTCATGTGCGCCACGGTTGTTAGTGTCAACCGTGGTGCACATGGGTGGGGTGCGCTACGCCTAAGCGCATGCCCCCCTCTGCTGTGAAACGGCCACAAACATCGGTGGCGCACTCTGCCTAGTGCGCCACAGGGAGTAGGAACATCCGTGGCGCACATGGCATAGTGCGCCACGGATGTTTCTACTCCCTGTGGCGCACTAGGGCTGTGTGGGCCACGGATGTGTCGATTTTTTTAGGACAGCACTTTATGTGCACATGTGTGACCACATCCACCACCCCACACTTCACTTTCCCCTTCTTCTTCCTCCTTAGATCTAGTCGGGACCTTCTCCTTCCCACCTCAATTTGTCCACCCATTCACCATTTTTAGCATGTAAAACTTGCTTTGGATGTTACATAAGTAATAGAGGAAGGTCTCCGGTCTCTCATCTCCTTCTCCGGTCGACGCGCGCACCTCTCCTTTCCATCTTTCTCGCGATCGGTCTCTCATCTCTATAAGTTGTCCATGTAAGGATGTGTTCATGTGTATATGGATGATGTGCTCATATGTATGTAGATGATCGATGCTCATGATGTGTCTATGGAGAGGATCGATGGTCATATGTGTGTGTATATGGAGAGTATCGATGATGCTCATGCATGTGTGTATGGAGAGGATAATGATATGTTCATGTGTGTATGGATCGGTCTCTCTCTCTCTTGTGTTTGTATGTGAACAAGTTACCATTTGTTTTGCCAAAATGTTGATTAATTTCCATTTTGGCAAGACTTTGGCATTTCGCAAAGGTCCTAATTTTAGGATAGGTCATGCCGAAATTTTCTATCGACCATTGCATGCATGCATTCATTATGTGGTTCTAATAGACTTCAAATTGTACCGTGTACACCGTTCAGGCAAAAATGGTCCGCATAATGAGCGAAGGCATTGTGGCTAGATTTTTGAAATGTGCGACGGCCGACATGATACGAAATAACAAGACAGATATAAGATGTCCGTGCAGAAGATGCAAACTCAACTGGGTGATCGACCCAGATTCCGGGAATCTGTAGGCGCACCTGCTCCGCCATGGTTTCATGGATGGATACACTCGTTGGATAAGCGATGACGTAGACGATGGAGACGGTGAAGGTGGCCAACATGACGATGATCATCATCACGGCGAGAACGGGCGAGATGATGAAGAGTCTCCTGGAGATGGTGAAAGTGCGGAAGCAGACCGGGATGATGATGATCTAGATGCCGGAGGAGCAGACGACGATGGAACAACGTCAGGCTGGGTGCGGGACCCTTATGTGCAAGAGCTGCTTCTCAAGCAGACGAGTAATGCCAGGGCTGCCGCTAGAGAGAAAGCCAAGCTTGCACAACTTGAGAAAGACGGGGTTACTCCATTGTATGAAGGATGCAGGCCAGATGATGCCCTGTTGAATGTAACACTCAAGGCTATGGAGATGAAGGAAAAACACAAATTGAGCGACACAAGCTTCGACGATATGATGGCATTCTGGCACGATCATCTCCCGGAGGGGAACACATGTCCAACTAGTATCGAGGATGCCAAGAAAATCTTCTGTCCTCTCGATCTACCGCACGTTAGATATCACGTATGCATCAACGATTGCTTCATTTATCTGGGCGAGGACGCGGAGAAAACCACATGTTCGATGTGCGGCGTGAGTCGATACAAGAAAGGGAAGAAAGCACCTCGAAAAGTGGTATGGTACTTTCCTATCACTCCTCGTCTGCAGCGATATTTCGCAGACCCTAAGGAAGTGAAGCTCATGCGATGGCATGCGAAAAGGAAGAAGCCAGGAGATGATGATGATGACCCCGAAAAGGATGATCTGCTGACGCACCCTTCAGATGCTAGCCAGTGGAAAGCATTAGACCTCGAATTCCCAGAATTTGGTGGAGATTCGAGGAACATCAGGCTTGGTGCGAGCACCGATGGACTCAATCCGTTCGGTAGCCAGAGCAGCACGCACAGCACTTGGCCCGTGTTTGTATGGATGTACAACCTCCCTCCATGGTTGTGCATGAAGAAGAAGTACATACAAATGAGTATGCTAATTCAAGGGCCGAAACAACCTGGTACCGACATCAATCTGTATCTCGGGCTGTTGAAAGAGGATCTAGCCACGTTCTGGGAATCTGGAGCCAATACTTACGACGCCGTCACACAAGATTATTTCACTATGAGAGCCGTGTTGGTCACTACGGTGCAAGACTATCCAGGTTGCGGGTATATCTCGGGGCAGGTTATCCAAGGATTCTACGCATGCGTTAGGTGCATGGATAACACAAGCTATCTCCAACTAGAGAAAGATCCAGGGTCATCGAAAACCGTGTTCATGGCGCACCGGAGGTGGCTCGGCAAGAATGATCCATGGAGAAAACGTGGAGAACTGTTCGATGGCAAATCAGAGACCCAAGGAATCCCAGAGCGTAGGAGCAGCGAAGAAGTGGAAGAGTTGCTGAAAAACTGGAAAGATTGTCCTAAGCCTGGAAAGAAGCAAAAGAGGCAGCAACAAGACAAGCCGCTGATGAAGGTATGGAAAACAAGGTCTGTTTTCTGGGAGTTGCCATACTGGAAGTTTCTCCGCACGCCTCATAGCCTCGACATCATGCATATCACGAAAAACGTGTGAGAGAGTCTGGTCGCCACCATAATCAACATGCGAGATAGGACGAAAGATGGTCCGAAAGCAAGGCACGACCTGATATGCTTTGGTATCCGGAAGGAGCTTCACGGAGGACGCACTACTCCTGATGATCAGAAAGATGACGATGATCATGAGTCGGAGACGACACAAGGTTGTCGGAAGGGTAAAACGTTCAAGAAGAACGAATATTACTGCCCTCCTTCTTGCTTCACTCTAAGCCAGGATGAGATCAAACAGTTTTTCAAGTGCCTTCTAGGAGTCAAATTTCCTTACGGCTACGCGGGCAAGATAAGCAGATACCTAGACGAGGCGAAGCAGAGGTTCAGTGGCATGAAGTCTCACGACTGTGCCGTGCTAATGACGTAGGTACTTCCGGTCGCACTAAGAGGGATAATGGACGAGCATGTCCGTGAAACGTTATTTGGCCTATGCAAGTTTTTTGACATCATCTCTAGGAAGTCGATTGGCGTGAATCAGCTCGGGAGGCTACAGGAGGAGATAGTGGTGATACTATGTGAGCTTGAGGTTTACTTCCCACCCGCATTCTTCGACATTATGGTGCATCTGCTGGTCCATGTCATGGAGGACATCGTACAACTCGGGCCGATGTTCCTCCGCAGCATGATGGCGTTCGAAAGGATGAACGGACACATCAAAGGATACGTTCGCAACAGGTCCCGTCCAGATGGAAGCATAGCCAAGGGCTTTCTGGCCGAAGAGTGCATCTCTTTCTGCATGAATTATCTAGACATCGAGAACCCTGTCGGTCTTCCCATCAACAGGCACCTTGGAAAGCTCGATGGATCTGGTCACCGAGAGGGTCGTCGCATACTGCATGCAGACTTTGATTTTCGACGCGCAGACTTTGATCGAGCAAACCTTGTCGCGCTACAGCATTTAGAACTGGTCGATCCTTGGGTACAGAAGCACAAAAGGTTAATCGAGAAGAAGTACAGTGACCGGGGCATACAGAGGACGCAGGGAGAAATAATCAAAGAGCACAACTCAGATTGCACGCATTGGTTTAGGCAGACGCTCCTTGATAATCCCCCGCGATCGCATTCTTCTGACACGAAAAAGATCATATTCACCTTGTCGCAGGGACCGATGCAAAACCTGGTGACCTATCAGGCGTATGATATCAACGGCTACACATTCTACAGGGAGGAAAAGGACAACAAGTGTGATTTTAGAACTCAGGCGTAACGTCAGAATTCTACACCGATGACAACGTGAAGGAAAGATTCTACGGAAGAATCGAGGAGATCTGGGAGCTAGACTACTGTGGAGAAAAGGTGCCGATGTTCCGTGTCAGATGGGAAAAGAGCGTCGAAAGAGAAGACCGGTATTTCACAACCATGGTTATACCCGAAGCAGCCAAATCTAAGGCCGCCGGTGCAAACGTGGCCGCGAAAAATGAACTGTGGGTACTGGCTACCAAAGTGGACCAATGTTTTTTCATTACCGACCCGACAAAGCCTAGCCGTGTTGTCGTGAGGAGAGAAAAAGAAACATCATTGGAATGGATGGAGTCGCCAACGAGCAAGACTTCGACCAGTACGGCGATCCAAAGATTGAAGATGACGACGACTATGATGCAGCAACATACATCACAAGAAGAAAAAGGACAACCCTACCCAAAAAAGGTAGCCCGTTCGAAAGAAGAAACATTAAAGTGCCGGGGCTAAATTGTTCAACCGCGACAAAGAAGGGAAAAAGATTGTAAAATGCTAGCTCAAAAAATATTGTAAAACGCGTGGTCGAAAAAGATTGTAATATTCATGGACAAATTATTATGAAATTTAGTTATACTTTGAATCATATTTGTAACACTTTTATGACATATATCACCACTTTTGGGCATTTTTGGAACATTGAAAAGTATTTTAAAAACAAAACAAAACTTGTATGGCATATATCACCACTTTTGGGCATTTTTTGGAACATTTAAAAGTATTTTTAAAATAAATAAATAAAAGTGGAGCACCAGGATTCGAACCTGGGTGCTCATAGTTTAGAATAGAGCTAAGGGGCAGAACCAGTGGGATGGACAAGAGTTCTTGATAGAAGGAGCGCTGGACTGTTGTTATAGAGTGGTTAGATCCCAGATAGGCATAGCGCACTAGCCCGAGTGCGCTACAGACATCCGTAGCGCACTCTGGCATAGTGCGCTACGCCTATCTGGGTTTTATCCACGTCATCGATTCCAATCCCCCATCTCTCTCACACTCGCTCATCCCCATCCCCAGCCCGATCGATCCCCTCCGCCGCCGCCTCCAGCCGATCCGTGGAGGAGGACGCCCGTGCCGCTGCCGCTCGTGGAGGAGGAAGCCCGCGCCGCTCGAGGAGGAGGAGGCCCGCGTCTGCCGATCCGTGGAGGTCACTGCTGCTCGTGGAGGAGGAAGCCGCCGCCGCTCGAGGCTGAGGAGGAGGATGCCGCCGCCTCGCCCGCGTACTCGTCATCGTCCTCGTCTTAGAGGTGAGCCTTCTCCCCTCTCTCCCTCTCTCCCTCTCTCCCCTCTCCACTTCTCTCCCTATCTCCACGGGTTAGGGTTCATGGTCTCCAGCAGTAGCATGGTTCATCTCTGTTTACAGTAGCAAGATCTCTGTGTTGTTCATGGTTAGCAGTAGCATGGTTCATGGTCTCCAGCAGTAGCAAGATCTCCATTGTTTACAGTAAAAGGACCTTCCCATGTTTTGCAAAACGTACAAAGGAAGGAACCACACTGGCAGGCGCGATGTTTTCCTCCTGGTGAGCAGGACGAAGTCACCATGGATTCTCCACAGATGCAAAAATGTGATTTAGAAATCAAGATTTTCTAAATGCTAGTACTAGGTGAAAAGCAGACTCATGATATTGCTCACATATGTAGGCAATTAGCTTTAATCAAACTTCCAAAGTTTGATAAAAAGAACCTTCCAAAGTTTTGCAACAACCCGGGGAAGAGTAGAAAGATAGGAACCAAAGTTTGATTCTGAATTTTCTCTCTTTTTCCATGATGACCTTCCTACTACTGTTCGTTGCATTGAAATTGCTTTGAGATTTTTCTCGTGTATCTGATCAACATCTTGCACCCCATATATCAAGTACTAGCAAGTATATGTATGTGTGTAGAAGGAATAGATTGGATCGGAAGCAACATGTAGGTCATATGTGGTATAGTGCTAGAATAGGTGGATTATAATACTAATGATGGTTGATAAGTGGTGGAGTAATTAGAAAGAGAGTAGAAGTAGTGGCATGAATTAGCATCTGGGAACTAAAAGAATAAGTTATTTTCTCTGTTCAGGTCATTTCCATCATATGAATGCTATTTTCTTTTTTCAAGAGACCTAGCAGGCTTTAGTTGACAGAAACATGTATGCTTGGGTTTTAGTTGTTGCTGTGTATGCTCATATGTGTTATTTTCTTTTTTCAAGAGACCTAGCAGGCTTTAGTTATTTTCTTTCCATCATATGAGCACATATGATAACACATATGTGTTATTTTCTTTTTTCTCTTGAAAAAATAAAATAGCATGTATGCTCATATGTGTTATTTTCTTTTTTAGTTGCTGCTGTCAATTGCTGCTGTCAGTTGATAGAAACATGTATGCTTGGGTTTTAGTTGCTGCTGTCAATTGCTTGGGTTTTATTTGCTGCTATTAATTATTTATTTGTAATAAAATGGAACTTTGATGTCATTTTCTTTCTATCAGTTCCTTGCTGTCATTTTCTTGCTTTCTATCATTTGTGCTTCTAAGTTATATGTTGTAGGATTGCAGCAAATGACAACAAGCATTAAAGTGCAATTGGCTATGAAGCACTTGAAATTGTGCTTGTGCTTGTATATGAAGCACTTTATTATGTGTGTATGCAGGTTCTTGTATGAAATGAGTCTATATTTTTGCCGGAATGTTGATTAACTTCCGTTTCGGCAGAAATCGGGCACTCCTAGTTTAAGAAAATTAGCAAAGGTCATGCCGGATTTTTCCGTGCATTTAACCAATTATTTGTTTTTTATTAGTGCGAAGATGTGTGACAACGACGAGGCTGGATGTTCTAAGCGCATCAGCGCTGAAGGAGAACTCAGACCTCCGAATAAACAATTGACATTCTGGGAGGCGGCCCAGTGGCTAGAAGACGATGAAGAATACCATCCTTCGGAGAGCGAGAATGATGAGATGGAAGACGCGGAGGAAGAAGCCGAAGGAATGGCGGACGATGAAACCACTAATGGCGGCGAGGGCACAGGGAGTGGTAGCAATCCTTCTAAGAAGAAGAAGAAGAAGCCGAAGGACCGGTGCCCGAACACGGTCGGCACGGTCAGGGAGGAAATTACCGAAGTGAGCCCATCAGGGGTTCCTTTGGAGCCTGACCTTGTCGTTAAAGGGTATGGTGGGCAAGTGGCGGCGATCACCCGGACAACCATCTCGATCAACACCGAGAATCTCCAGCATAAAGATAATGGCCACTTACGCACACTCCTCTTCGAGAAGCTGCACGCAAGATACAAGTTCCCCGCTAAGTATTGGAACACAAATTATCATGGGAACAAAGTAAACAAATCTGCCCTCACAAAGATGAGCACCGCCCTGGCCAGCTGGAGAACCTGGATAAAGAAGAAGATCTATAAAGAAGGCAAAAGTCTCGAGGAGATCCAGAAGATTGACCCGCAGATCACCGAAGATCAGTTCTGGGAGTTCAAGGAGAGGTGTGAATCCGAAAGAGCCCTGGCAATAGTAATCGGGGAAAGGTGCTGCAGGCGATGAATATAGGTCATCACCATCTCGGATCTGGTGGATACAGAACCACGGAGGCCAAATGGAATAAGGAGGACGAAGAGTATAGATCCAAGGGGATAGAAAACCCCTTTGCTAAATTCGAACCCGGGCAGGTTCGAAACTTCATCAGGGCCCGCTACCATGTGGACCCCAAAACCAAACAACTCACCGCGGATCCTGCGGTGAAGGAATTCGAGGAAATTGTGGTAAGTATAATCTAATTACCGCGGATCAACTCGATTGCAATCTAATCGATGATATAAATGATTCACTGTTACTTCTTCTGCAGGAGGAGGAAATGGTTGCTAGTCATGGATCCCAGGGTTCCTCATCCCAGGGGTCGACGGCGGCCACCCGGTGGGATAACCCTTTTAACAGGGCGATGAACCGGGCCAAGAAAATAGAGCCGGTTACGAAGAAGCCGTCGTCGGCTGGCCGTCTGGCCGACCTCGGGGGTAGTAATTGGGTGGATCATTTTGGTCCACCACCGAGGACGCATGTGGCGCCGTCGGGAAGGAGCGAGGAGGAAAACCACGAGGTTCAGGAACTTAAGGCACAAGTGGCGCGGATCCCGCAGATCGTCCAAGACAACCTGGCAATCACCCTCACGTCCTTCTTACCTACCTTGGTGGAGTCAATAGCGAACTGGAGTGTGGGTGGTCAAGTAGGGCCGTGCCCGATTCCAAGCATGGTCAGCAGCCACTCGAACAACGCGGAGCCGATGAATCAGGCGAACTATGTGTTCGTGACTCCGCCCGCTAGCACCACGGCGCCGCAAGTGTTGTCGACTCCCCCTGCCATCAACGCGGCGCCGGAGTACATGTTGGTGCCCCCCTGCCATCGTCGCAGCGGCATCGGAGCTCCAAGCACTCGTCGGTAGGGAGAATACACCGGCGGCCAGCACCGCGCCATCAAGCAGCCCTTCCGTCTCTTGCACGCCCGTCGCCGTATGCGGTGCGTCGACATTAGCCGATCTCGATGCCATCACGGTAAACAAATTGCTTTAATTACCACCTTTGATGCCATCTATTACTCTTATGGCATCTCTGACGACGCCGTACATGTTTTCCGCAGACGGATGTTCCTTGCACTCTCTTATGCTACGTGAACAACGAGCTGAGGGATGTTGCCAAGGGTACCATCATTCAACCCTTGCAGCGCACGTTCCACTCAAGGCCGATGTCAGATAGCATGCACAGGGTTAAAATTAGTCGGGTGCTAAGGGGCTGCAACGACCTGGAACCTCCCATTCAACCCCCAGGAGCGGATGAAGAAGAGCCGTCTGTCCTCAGAACTTGCTTCGGCTTATTCTTGCTATGGCCAAAGAGCATGATCCGTTTGGGGATGGCGGGGGCCATCATGCCATAGACAACAGCACCGCCTGTCGTGCCAGCGACAAGCGGTGGCAAGGCCCCCTTACCGCCCTCGTCATCACCTCCACGCGGTGGGTCGGATGATCATGTTGATGATATGCACATGGCGCATGATACGACCGAGGACGACGAAGACTGGAATGATCACTTCTTCAGCACTCAGTTTGGCAACGAAGAAGACCTAGCTGGTGGCCACACAGAGAAAGCCACTATCACCAAGCGTCTGTTTGGTTCTCAGGAGATGCCTCCAGCTTGCGACTTTATAGAGCCAGCTGATACAACCAACCGGCCCTTTATTCTAAGCCCTGACACACTACATAGGGCGGTCGGTGCTTAGATTGCGGTGCGTGCCCACTCTCCAAAAGGAAAAAAGGACAGGAAAAGAAAATCTAGCAGCTCGAGCCAACCGGTGGCGTCAACAACTGCGAATCCGATCAGGTTTCGGGACAGGCCACCAAGACCCGAGGGTATTATGTGGAGGATTCATGTGGCGGGTGAGCCCATGCTACCTAAGAATTTGCGGAAGCTCACCAGTTCGGAACTGCAGAGTGTGCATGACGGCGTGCTGACGATAGAGAGACGCCTTCTATTGGAGAAAGATCCCTCGCACCCGGTATTCATGGTTAAGGTGCCACCAGGCTTGGGCTTCGTCAACAATGCCCCTGCGGATCTGTTCTTCCTGCGGTTCGACGACATCTTCAATATGTTCCACCTATACCCGCTGCACTATACCATGGTCCGTCTAATTTCTCTCAGCCTGGCCATGCAGATCATTAGAGAGAACACACTGGGCATCGCTATTGTGGACCCCTACTACATGCGTGACGGCTGCTTGGGTACCCCGCCGAATGACGCATCGTGGACTCGTACCTAAAAAGAATCCTCGTGGCGAACAAGACAAAGGAATACATTCTCGCGCCTTACTTTCCCGAGTAAGTCGTTATTCACTCGCCACCGTCGATTGGCTTTATTAGATCATCATCATTCTTTTTCCAACACATTCCATTTGAATTTTTTGCGCAGAGATGAACACTGCACGCTCATCTCCTTATCACCGAAGCATTCCCACGCCACGTATTTCGACTCGGGGAGTCTAGAAAAGAAGAAAAACTATGACAAGATCAAGGAAGTTCTGGATGATGCTCTCACTGTCTTTGCCTCGACGGAAGGCACCACCTTCGTGCGTACGAAGGTCAAGTTCGGCAGGCACGTCTTCAACCACGTAACGGAGTTCCCCTGCGTGAAGCAGCTAGAAAACAGTAAGAAGGAAGCCTACTACGCACTCCATCACATGAGGGCGTTCCTACTTGACCAGCAGAATTCTACGCTGCCAGATCATCTCAAACAGTGGGCCGAAGCAAAGGCCAAGATCAATGATTCAGAATTTAGACAAGAGATGTATCGCATCCAGCAGCAGTTTGGGGCAATCATCTTTCGTGATGCCATGAATTCGGGGGGATCTTCTACGGAGGAAATATCCCGAATAACCGTGACATAGAAAATCGCCTAGAGATGCAGGGTGACTATAGGAAGTTCATGACGAGACAAGGCATCCTCCCGTTCCCTAAGCCGAGCCAGAAGGCTTGATGTTGGCCTAGTTGTAGTTACAAACTATAGATGACCTTTGTGTGTGTGTGGACAAGTGTACTTATCTTATTAGGTTTATGAATCATCGCTTACTTATTTTGCTTATTATTATTATATATCAATCAATGCTTGGTTTTTTTGCTTACTCTTTGGTCCTTTGCTCACTTTGGTCCTTCTTTTTTTCCTTACACTTTTTTCGAGAATAATGCCGATGATTGAAATGTCGTGCCACACTATATATGTGAATGTGCTACGATGGGATTGTGAGCCTTGTGATATGCACAAGTCCAGGTCTTGTGCATCCTACTTGGCTCACAGTTCCATCGTAGCATATTCCTATGTCCAACGACCTATGTATATATATGAGGCATTCTTTTCGAGTTATTTTTGTCTTTTTCGAGAATAATGCCGTTGATTGAAATGTCGTGGCACACTATATATGTGAATGTGCTATGATGGGATTGTGAGCCTTGTGATATGCACAAGTCCAGGTCTTATGCATCCTACTTGGCTCACGGTTCCATCATAGCATATTCCTGTGTCCAACGACCTATGTATATATATGAGGCATTCTTTTCGAGTTATTTTTGTCTTTTTCGAGAATATGCCGATGATTGAAATGTCGTGGCACAATATATATGTGAATGTGCTATGACGGGATAGTTAGCCTTGTGATATGCACAAGTCTAGTAATTGTGCATCCTACTTGGCTAACTGTTCCGTCATAGCATATTCCTGTGTTCAACGACCTAGCTAGTTATATATGAGGCATTCTTTTCGAGCTACTTTGGTCTTTTTCGAGAATAATGCCGATGATTGAAATGTCGTGGCACACTATATATGTGAATGTGCTACGATGGGATTGTACGCCTTGTGCTATGCACAAGTCCAGGTGTTGTGCATCCTACTTGGGGTACGGTTCCATCGTAGCATATTCCTATGTCCAACGACCTATGTATATATATGAGGCATGCTTTTTGAGTTACTTTGGTCTTTTTCGAGAATAATGCCGATGATTGAAATGTCGTGGCACACTATATGTGAATGTGCTGCGATGGGATTGTTGGCCTTGTGCTATGCACAGGTCCAGGTGTTGTGCATCCTACTTGGCAAACAGTTACATCGTAGCATATTCCTGTGTCGAACAACCTAGTTATATATGAGGCATGCTTTTTGAGTTTGGTCTTTTTGATTTAGGAGTACTTTCTATAAGTGTATCTTCATATGCGATTTTAATTATATATGTTTTTTTCAATCACCGGTTAATTATTATTGTCAATTTATAGATGACGTGGTACGTCGTGTACAAGGGACGGGTTCCTGGAGTCTACGATGATTGGGAAGACTGCCGGAGACAGGTGCACCGTTTCAGCGGCAATAGCTACAAAGGGTACAACACTATGGCGGAGGCGGAAGCTAGATACACGCGCTATCTAGCGGGAGTTAGGACAAGGAACCGGATGAAGACCTACACCTTCGTCGCGGCGGTGATCATGCTTATCTTCTTTGGTTATTTATCCCGCGTTTGTGTCTAGCTAGTTTAGATGTCTAGGCGAGCTTCCGAGCTCTAACTTGGTCGATCGACACATGTATTCGCATGTCACCAACTACTACTTTGTAACTTGATCGAAACAATGTAACTTATACTATGTATTCATGTATGAGACTTATCTATATGTATTTGTTTCAATCTTGTTTTTCATATTGTGTATTTATATATATATAATTGTATATCTTGTATCTGTGTGTGTATATCTGCTGTAATATTGTATATAATCTGTATTATATATAATCTGGCTCGGAAATTTAAAAAAAAAACAAAAAATACATCTGTGGCGCACACGGTCTACCTTTTGTGGCGCACTATACCTAAAGCGCACTATAGAGCTTAGTGGCGCACTTGATAGTGCGCCACAGAAGATCCTAGGGGTAGCGCACCTGCTCAAACATCTGTGGCGCACTAGCAGGTGCGCTACGCCTGTCTCTACACAACTGTGGCGCACTAGGCAGTGCGCCACGGCTGAGAGATAGCCGTAGCGCAAGGCACGTGGCGCACTGCAAGTGCGCCACAGATGATGTTTTCAGGTGCGCCACTAAAGGCCGTTTTCCTAGTAGTGCATAACGGAATGCTTGGGTCAATTTTCACTATGAAGGGCGGAATTTCATCAAACTTACTATAATCTCCTGACATGTCTGTCTTGTCCTCGATTCCCACGATGTTTCTTTTACCTAAAAGAACTATGTAACACTTTGGCTCATCATATGATGTATTTGTTTGCATATTTTATCTTTTTTTGGTCTGGAGGACATGTCCTTCACATAGAAAACCTGAGACACATCATTGGCTAGGACGAATGGTTCATATCTATAACCAAGATTGTTGAGATCCACTATTGTCATTCCGTACAACTGGTCTATCTTTACCCCTTCCCCATTTAGGTTGACCCATTTTCAGCGAAACAAATGGACCTTAAAAGAGACTCCATAGTCAAGTTCCCATATCTCCTCTATGTAAACATAGTACGTGTCCTTTTTCCCATTCTCGTCCGTTGCATCAAAGCGGACACCACTATTTTGGTTGGTGCTCTTTTTATCTTGGGAGATCGTGTAGAATGTATTCCCATTAATTTCGTACCCTTGGAAATTCAATATAGTAGAAGATGGTGACGCGGCCAACAAGTATAGCTGATCTCCAACAGTGGTGTCATTCAAGAGATGTGTCCGCATCCGAAAGACTTCATGTGTTCATCTGTAATCCATGAGTCAGGGTTCTCCGGGTTTTTGGAGCGTACAATATTCTTGTGTTCCTCGATATACGGATCTGCCAAGGTGGAATTATTTATAATTGTGTAGTGTGCTTTAGTGAAAGAATCCCCGTCCCTACATGTCATTTCTTTCTTTCCCAGCGTGTCTTTTCCACTTAGTCTTCCCTCATGCCGCGAGTCAGGAACACCAATCGGCTTAAGGTCAGGAATAAAGTCAACACAAAAATCAATGACCTCCTTTGTTCCATATCCCATGGAGATGCTTCCTTCTGGTCTAGCACTGTTCTTTACATATTTCTTTAAGACTCCCATGAACCTCTCAAAGGGGAACATATTATGCAGAAATACAGGACCGCGAATGGAAATCTCTTCCACTAGGTGAACCAGGAGATGCGTCATAATATTGAAGAAGGATGGTGGCAACACCAACTCAAAACTAACAAGACATTGTACCACATCCTTCTGTAACCTTGGCAGAATATCTGGATCAATTAACTTCTGAGATATTGCATTGAGGAATGCACAGAGCTTCACAATGGGTACTCGAACATTTTCCGGTAGCAGCCCGCTCAATGCAATCGGAAGAAACTGCGTCATAATAACGTGACAGTCATGAGACTTCAGGTTTTGGAACTTTTTCTCTACCATATTTATTATCCCCTTTATATTAGATGAGAAGCCAGACGGCACCTTGATACTATAAAGGACTTCAAAAAAGATTTCCTTCTCTGCTTTGGTAAGAGCATAGCTGGCACGACTTAAGTGACGACCTTTATCCGTCTTGTTCTATGTATGCATGTTCTTTGTGTCTTTCATAATTTGCTGGCCCTCCCGTGCTTCTGGTGTATCTTTTGTCTTTCCATACACGCCGAGGAATCCTAGCAGGTTCAGCAAAGATTCTTCGTCACGTGCATCACGTCGATTGAAGAGCAGACACGTAGGACTTTCCAATATGGCAGCTCCCAAAATATAGATTTCTTCTTCCACATGGGTGCGTGTCCGGTAGCGACGTCGTTCGGAACTGATTGACCGTCGGGACCCTTTCCAAAGATTACTTCTATGTCCTTAACCATACCAAATACATCATCACCAGCAGGGAGTTCAGGATTCTTCCGGTGATCTGCCAGACCTTTGAAATGCTTGCCTTTATTTCTTACGGGATGATTGGTCGGAAGAAATCGTCGATTTGCCAGGTACACAACCTTCTTGCATTTATGAAAATATGTACCTTTAGTCTTATCTAAACAGTACGTGCATGCCTTATATCCCTTATTTGTCTATCCTGAAAGGTTACTAAGAGCAGGCCAATCATTGATGGTTACAAAAAGCAACCCTCGTAGGTCAATTGGCTCCTGTTTGTTCTCATCCCACGCATGTACACCTGGTTTTCCCCATAGCTGTAAGATTTCTTCAACTAATGCCCTTAGGTACACATCAATGTCGTTGCCCTGTTGTTTTGGGCCTTGAATGAGCACTGGCATCATAATGAACTAATGGCCTTAGGTACACATCAATGTCGTTGCCCTGTTGTTTTGGGCCTTGAATGCACAACCAAGGAGGAAGGTTGTAGATACATAGAGTCACGGGCCAGGTGCTGTGCTGCAGCTCTGATCCCCAAAAGGATTCATGCCATCCGTACTTAGACCAAACCATAAGTTCCTTGCGTCACCTTCAAAGTCCGGGAAGTCTCTCTCAATTTTTATCCACTTCGACCCATCAGTAGGGTGTCTCAACTTCCCGTCTTTCTTACGGTCTTCTTTGTGCCATCGCAACAACCTAGCATGCTCTTTGTTTCTGAACATGCGTTTCACCCTTGGTATTATAGGAGCATACCACATAAACTTAGCAGGAACCCTCTTCCGGAGGGGCTCTCCCTCAACATCATCAGGGTCATCTTGTCTGATCTTATACCGCAATGCATTGCATACCGGGCATTTATCTAAATTCTCATAATCCTTACCGCGATAGAGGATGCAGTCATTAACGCATGCATGTATCTTCTGCACATCTAATCCTAGAGGGAAGAGAGTCTTATTTGCTTCGTACGTACTCTCGGGAAGTTCGTTATGTTTTGGAAACTCCGGCTTCATTATTTTCAGCATCTTTTCAAATGAGGAGTCAGTTAGACCAAACTCTGACTTAAATCGCAGCAATTCCAGTGTGGTACCGAGCTTTGTGCTACCATCTTTGCAATTTGGGTACAACAATTTCTTGTGATCTTCTAACATGCCCTACAACTTCAACTTCTCATTTTCTGTTTCACAGTCTCGCTTTGCATCAGAAATGACCCTACCAAGTTCATCAGCGGGCTCATCTGATGCCCGTTCTTCACCTCCTTCCTCTTCATTGTCTTCCATTGCAGTATCACTGTATTCAGGAAACATATGATGATATTTGTTATCTTCATATTCTTCTTCATTGTCTTCCATCATAACCCCTCTTTCCCTGTGCTTGGTCCAGCAATTATAGTTGGGCATGAAACCTTTCATAACCAGGTGGCCGCGAATGATTTTCGAGGAAGAGTACTCCTTGTTTTTCCGACATTGAACACATGGACAAAGTATAAAACCATTTTCTTTGTTTGCCGTAGCCACATCGATAAATTTATCCACGCCTTTAATGTACCTGATACGTCCAAAACGTATCTACGTTCTCAAACACTTTGCTACTGTTTTTCCTCTAAACTTGTGTGATTTGGATACAACTAACATGGACTGACGCTGTTTTCAGAAGAATTACTTTGGTGTCTTGTTTTTGTGCAGAAAATTAACTATCAGGAAAAATCCTAGAAAATATGCCAAAAACTATTTCTCACCAGAAGATCCACGGAGCCGGAAGGGGACGCAGAGAGGAGGCATGGGGGGCCCAGACCCACCCCAGGCGCGGGCCCACCTCTGGCCGCACCTAGGGGTGGTCTGGCCACCCCAGGAAGCCCCTTGGCCTCCCTCCGCACCTATAAGTTTCCTTCTAACCTAAAAACTCAGAGGGTTCAATAGTTTTCCAGAAAGAGTTCCGCTCTACCTCCGCCACCAGAAACCAAGATTCGGATCCAGAAACTCCGTTCAGGCACCCTACCGGGACAAGGGATTTGGAGAGGATCATCGCCATCATCATCACCAATGCATCTCCATCAACCACCAATGTTTTCCTCATCCATGAGTGAGTAATCCCCCACTGTAGGCTTGGGGATGGTAGGGATTGGATGAGTTCTATCATGTAATCGAATAAGATTTGTTAGGGCATAGTGCCTAGTATCTCTTGTGCTATTTGACTTTGTTGAAACTTGTTATGCTTAATGCTTGTCACTAGGGCCCGAGTGCCATGATATCAGATCTGAACCTATTATTGAATCATTATGATGGTATTGTTTATGATCTTATCTGCAAGTTGTTTACACATATCATTGTCCTGATCCAAAGGCCCCAAAGTGACAGAAATTGGGACAGCCGGAGGGGATGGATCTGGTGTGAGGGTCACATGTGTTCACGGAGTGTTAGCTTTGCTCCGGTGCTCTATTAAAAGGAGCACCTTAATTGCCAGTAGTTCCCTAGAGACCTCGCTGCCATGGGCTGGCTGGACAGAAGATGTTGTGCAAGTTCTCATTGCGAGCACGTATGACTATATTTGGAGCACATGCCTAGGATTGTTTAGTACTAGGATGCTTGTTATTATTTATCTGCAATGCCCTAGTTATTTGAAGTTACATGTTTAGACTCATCCATACAATGCCCATCCATCCATCCCTATGCCTACCACAATCGAATCCTACTGTTACCGTTACAGTTACTATTGATCTTGTTTAACTGTTGCTATTACTGCTGATGTTGCTTTGCTGTTGCTACTACAAACTGTTGCTACTGATAAACTTCTGTGAGCAAGAACTATTTCCAGGTGCAGATGAACTAACAACTCAGTTGTTAAGGCTTGCAAGTATTCTTTGGCTCCCCTTGTGTCGAATTAATAAATTGGGTAATACTACCCGCGAAGACTGTTGCAATCCCCTACACTTGTGGGTCATCAAGACTATTTTCTGGCACCGTTGCCAGGGAGCATAGCTTTATTTGTAAGTTCACTTGGATCTATTATTGTTCACTGCTACTCCTTTCATCATGGGGAAGTCTCGTGATGGAAAGTTCCCTATTTTACCATCCACTATAAGAATAGGTACAGTCCTAAACACCTTTGCTGCTCTTGATTCACCATCTGTTATAAGTAAGCTTGTCACACCACCACCACATGCTCCTTCTACACACACTGCAATTACTGCTGAATCTGAAACTGCTTTTGATACTCGTGATGTTACTTCTATTGTGCTTGATGCGAGTGGTTCATTAGGTCCTTTTCTAGAGGCTACTATGGATAGTCTAGGAAATACCGAAGCTCCTAGTGAATACACTGTTACACCTGTTAGTCACATGAGTCTAGTGAGAGTGATGTTATTAATGATGGTTACATTGAGCTCACTGATGAATTTGTTGAAGAGTGCCGAAACACACATGGTTCTAGTGCTATGAAGAGTCTCCTTGCTAGATGTACTATTATACCCAAGAAGTCCTATGATTCTTAGTTTGCCACCTCTCCCATAGATATTAAATATAAAGATTATGATTTGTCTCTTGATTTAGCTTATTTAGATATTGTTGAGAAAGAACCTTTTTGTGGTACTAAAAATGAGAGTGATGTGGCTCATATGAATGAGCTTTCAACTATGAGTGCATTGTTCTCTGATGATTTTAAAATGCACAAGTCCTTTGTTCCTAAGATCTTCGCTTTTTCACTAAAAGGAGAAGCTAGGGCTTGGTTTAATTGATTACCTCATGGTTCCATTGATAGCCCTGATTGCTTGATTGCTTCTTTCTTCCATAAATATTTTCCTCCCAGTGCTAGACATGCTGCTTTGTAGAGACTTTTTGATTTTAAACAAGAAGAAGAAGAGAAAATGCCTGAGTCATGGAAAAGATTATGTTCCTTGATTCATGCATATCCTGGATGTCCATTACCTAAGAATGAGTTGCTTGAATATTTATTATAATGGACTAACATATGATTTGAGGACCTACCTAGATAGCTTTGCTGATTGTGTTTTCAAGAAAAGAACTCATACAGATGCTGAAGAATTAATGAACAAGATAAGCAAGAATTATGATGATTGGACTTCAACTGAGCTGAATACACATGAGCCTATTACTCCTGAACCAGTTGTTCCTGAACCAGCTCCAACACCAACAACAAAGAAGAGGGGAGTTATTGCATTAAATGATGAAGTGATGAAGGAAGCTAAAAAGTGTCTAAAGGAGAAAGGTATTAGAGCTGAAGATGTGAAGAATCTACCTCCTATAGAAGAATTATGTAAGCTAATTCCACACTCATCTACTATTGAGGTACACTCTCTCCAATTTAATGAAGGTGATATTCCTTATGGTAAGCCTCCTGATCAATGCTTAGAGGAACTTGACACATTTATTGTTAAACAAGGTAATTTTAATAAACAAGTTCAGAACCATTTATTGGAAAACTCTAGAGCTATCCACGAGTTGAAAGATATTGTGGAAAGAACTTCTAATGATATTAAAATTCTTTGTAAACACTTTCAAATGGTTCAAACCCAACTTGATCAACTTGCTAAGGTACAAAAGGATATGCTAGTTAATGCTTCAGGTAATAAACATGCTTATGGAATTAAAACTAGGAGTTGTATAACTACTCAAGATCCTTTATATACTGAAGGACACCCTAAAAGAATAGAACAGGATTCCCAACAAGTAGAAGATAGTGGTAGTCCTCGTAAGAGGAAGAAAAAGAAACATAAGAAAATTAAGGAACCACTTGAACCTGTTGTAGATCCTAATATTATATCTGTCTCTAATGCTAAAACTGAGAGTGGTAATAATAATGATGAGCCTCCTGATAAGGAGGAAGTTGAGGAAGAACCTGAAAAACACACTAAGAACACTAGGTACACAAAGGAATATTTTATTGCTAATAAACATGGTAAAGAGAGAGAACCTTGGGTGCAGAAACCTATGCCTTTTCCAGGTAAGAAACACAAGTCAAAGGAGGAAGAACACTACACTAAGTTTTGCGAGTGGATGAAACCTTTATTCTTGCAAATTCCTTTGACTAATGCTATTAAGTTGCCTCCTTATTCAAAGTATATGAAGGATATTGTCTCTAATAAAAGGAAGATTCCTAATGAGGAGATTTCTACTTTTCTTGCTAATTACTCCTTCAATGGTAAGGTTCTAAAGAAACTTGGTGATACAGGTATACCAACTATTCCTTGCTCCATTAAGAATAATTATTTTAGAACTACTTTATGTGATTTGGGAGCTGGAGTTAGTGTTATGCCTTTTTATCTCTACAAGAGGCTCTAGCTAGAAAAGTTGATACCAACTGATATATCTCTGCAAATGGCTGATAAGTCAACTACTATTCCTGTTGGTATATGTGAGTATGTTCCTGTTTAAGTTGCTCTTAATTGCATGGTCTTAACTAATTTTGTTGTGCTTGAAATGCCTGAAGATGATAATATGTCTACTATTCTTGGGAGACCTTTTCTTAATACTGCACGTGCTATCATTAATTGTAATCAAGGAAAAGTAACATTCAATATTAATGACAAAGAGCACACTATCTATTTCCCCAAGAAGGTTGTTAAGAGCTATTGCTTGAATTCTATTGAAAATATTGAAGGCATCAAGGTTGGAGAAATATATCGTCCCATTCCACAAGAAAATTTTGAAACTATTATGATTGGGACCATTGCTATCAATTATGAGGTAACATAATCACTTAGTGGAATACAAAGTTTTGTCTCATTTAAGATTGTTTTGGTAACAATACTTGATCAACCTTGTTAACAAAAGGATTTTTATGAACAAAATTATGTTTCCACTGTGGTTATACTTGCTTTCTCTTTCCTCTCTCCTTCCTAGTCTTTGCTTTAGCTTTAGTCTTGCTAGTTGTTTGTTTGTCTGAGTTTCTTAGAGCTCCTGTAGTTTGGCTTTTGGTTTGCTTTTGCTTCTTCTGAAAAACTATTTCTGAGAGAAAATCAATTTTCATACCCTCAAAATTGGCCAAAAATAAAGTTTCCGAAAAATCCCAGAAAATTCAAAATAATTTTTTCCTCAAAAAAAGGGGCAGAGTGGCACCTGAGATGACCCATGGGGCCATGCCTAGGCCCCACACCTGTGGTAGGCGCGGGCCCACCATTGGTGGCGCCTAGGGGGAGTTTGGCCCGCCTGGGCCCCTCCAGGCTGTCTCCTCAAAGCCACCTTCTTTCTCTCTCCCAAAAAACACTAGAAAATTTGCCCAAGCTCGAGTTCTTGCTGTTCTTGATCGTGTTTTTCGATCTCCTTGTTCAGCCCATCTTAAGTGCTGATTTTTTGAGCGATTGTTCCTTGGTATGTGCCTCCTCCTCTTGTCCAATTAGATTTGTGATTGGTAGATTGTATCTTTAGTATTTTTCTACTGTAGGTGACAAGTTGTTTGATCTTGCATGCTTGTTCTATGCTTATAAACTTTGTTTTGATGCATGTGTAGTCCTCTAGCAAGTTCCTATAGTAGTTGCTCATCATGTATCAACATAGAAATCACTTGGTTTGATGGTTGTTTAAAATTTCAGCAAAGGGAAGTCATGGACCACCATACCTTTGGTGGCATATTTGAGAGTGATGCACCTAGAAGGGCAAGGCTCCCAAGGTCATCTACCAGCTCCAGACCATCATACAATGAGGATCTCATCACTCCGCGGTTTGGTGACGAGGGAGATGAAGGGGATGCTCACCCCTCCACCTTTCCTTGTCAAACTTTCTTGCGAGCTGCTGGGATCCTTAATGATTTCATGGCTTTGATTGAGAGGGCTGGTCTAACAAGTTTCATGCAGGATGAGAGTCCACAATATGCTTCACTTACTAAAACATTTGTGGAGAAATTCTCCTTCACCAATAGTTTGTTCAATTCTTTTGTGTCTTTTAGACTTTATGGCAGGGCTCATTCTATGACTTTGAAGCAATTTTGCAAGGCCCTGGGACTTGGTACAAAGGGGTCATCAAAGAAGATTACAACTCTTCCTGCTGATTTACTAGAACTATATCGAGGAATAACCAATGATGATGACCGTAGAGGTCAGCGAGGGAAGATAAAGAACATTCAACTCCCAGCCATCAGGTACTTCACCTACTATCTTACCACCGGTGTTCTTGGTAGGGAGAACACTAATAATATATCCAACTATCATTTGGCCTTCTTAGCTGCTACGCTCTACGATGAGGATAAGTATAATCTTGGTTCCCTCATTGCTCGTCGTTTAGCTGCTAGGGGACCCATTTATGGGGGGATTATTCCTACTCGTATTGCTACTGCCTTGGGCATTGTTGTTGATCCACATGATACATTTTTGGCTCCTCGGAGACTTGATCTTTTTTCCATGAAGGCACACCACTTTGTCACCTCTAGCTCTACTCTTGAGAACTTGGTTTATAGAATGTTGTTTACTAACGGGATGAGAGAGATCCCTCTACCCCAAACCACTTTGCTCAGTATTTCTCAAGGACCTTGGTCACGTACGAAGGGTGAGATGGATGAAAAGCTACGCTCTCTCAACTTTCACAGACACCATCAGGGGGAAGTGCCCTCATATGACCATGTACACTACACAGGGGAGGCCTTGAGCTCGTACCAGGACGAGGAAGCTTCCTCGACATACTACGAAGGTGCATCTACTTGGGCACCATGGGATTGAGCCCTGCTTAGGCCAAAAGCGTAAGCTTGGGGGGAGGTATACCGACATCACACTCATCTATATATCATGTTCGGTCGGTTCTTTGTATATCCATTGTTTCTCTTTCTTTTTGGTTCTTGTTGCTGTTTTCTCAAAAACACAAAAAAATACCAAAAATATTTTCGTTGTTTCTCTTGGTTTGTTTATTGGTTTCTTTGTTGTGGTTTGCCTTAAAATAAAAATCCAAAAAGATTTTGCTTTGTTTGTTTTGCGTTGTTCGCTTCTTGTTTGGTTTTTCTTTGTTTGCTTGTTTCTAAAAAATTGAAAACACCAAAAATATTTGTTGTTCTTATTTGGTTTTGTGAGTTCTTCGCATGGTTCAGCCGTCCTCAGCGGATATTGGTTTTCATGATAATCATTCAAGTCACACAATTGAAGAGCAATAATGAAGATTAAGACAACTCCAGGAGTGGTAAGAGGCTGGTAACGAACTCTATTTGTTTTCATTTTTGCACATATACTCATCATTGTGAGCATGCTTAGCCTGTTTGTGTAAGGTGTATGTCATTATGTATGCTTAGTAGTTCTTGCTTGTCTATGCTTAGCTCCAGCTTGCTAATAGTTTGTAGCATGTCATATGAATGTTTGTTTGCATTGTTTTATTCATACTTTGGTATGATATTGTGGTATCCTCCTCTGACTGTTCATGTGAATCGACTTGGCACATGCTCACGCATGCACATGACTAATCAATAGTCAATAAGCCTCGATGATTTATTTTTCCTCAGAGTTCTTGTATCACTTTCATGCCATAATTAGTCTTGTTTTGTTGCAAGGATGATTATGACAGCTATTACTCTCTCGTTTGTCGCTCCGTTTCTACTACTAGCCTTCACTTGCACTGAGTATATGCTCTACCTATGCTTCCAACTCCCCAAAACCAATATTGCCAGCTGTGTCCACCATACCTACCTATTAGCATCATTTGCTACTTCAGTGCATATTCTATATGCCGCGTTTTCTTCCAAAATAAAATGTTTGTCTCTGTTGAGAAAGTTAGTTAGTAAAGCTCTCATGAACTTGATGGCACACTTTATTACTTGCACTTAATAATCCTGAACCATTGTGACTAGTCCATGAAAGTTATATGCTTGCAAATTATATGCTGGGAGTCAGCAGAACGGTGTTGTCATGGGAAACTCTTTCAACACCTTTCAGATACGTTTATATCTAGTTGATACCTTGCTCTTTTGTTTGCGGATGTCAACAATGCGAAATGAGAGGGGGACTTGTGAGTCCATGGAGGTTGTATTTTGTGTTAGAGAAACGCCTGTGCCGCTAGCCTAAGCCATGCCTAATCATGGTGGAAACTTGTAGCATCACCATAGTGAGTAATCTATGAAGCATCCTCAGTAAAAACTATAAATATAGTAAATAAAAAGATTGTTGAGATACTCATTGTCTGCTTGCCTTGTCATTTTGGTTATGGGAAAGCTCATGTACCATGTGCAAGGGGTATCCCGTTGGCGGTTCTCGATGATATGCAAATACTTAAAATGACAAGAACTTGCCTCGACCCAAAAGTTGAGTAGTATGCGGAGTGGCCCTCGCACTCAAGGGACTCGGGATTTTCAGTATATGGTCTGTCAAGCATATAATTCAGAGTGGACCTCACTTTCACCTTAACCACATAAAGATGCTTATGATAGGGGTAATGAGAGCTCATAGCTAATGAGTACCTTCCTTTCAGCATTTGGAAGCCTTTCAAACCTTTCAAAACCGTTTTCACCACCTTGTCGAGTCACCACATATTCTATGAGCACCTTCTTGAGAGCATAGTTGTCATTCTTGTGTTTGTCTTAAAACTTGGTTAATTATGTCATGACTTTGATGCCTGTATCTCTGATATCTTTATCTCTAGTCTTCATGTGAACTTCAGAGGTGCCTTGGCATTTATATTGTTCTCTTCAAACAAAGGCAAGCGAGATACCACTCTATTATACCTTATTATGAGCATTGCAATGTTGCTTATGTTTATGTTTCATGCTACTTATTATTCTTGAGTTGGTTTCTCTTCATAGCTTGCGATGACTATTGAGTAGACTTAGTTGCATACTCCTTATTTTGAATTGTTTAAGCATCTACTCCTGTGCTGAGAATATTTACATCATATGAAGCAATGTGTTCGTGAAAGTTCTTTTATCGCACTCAGTTTTCAACTGAATTGCTTGAGGACAAGCAATAAGCTAAGCTTGGGGGGGGAGATAATAAGTCCAAAACGTATCTACTTTCTCGAACACTTTGCTATTGTTTTTCCTCTAAACTTGTGTGATTTGGATACAACTAACATGGACTGAAGCTATTTTTAGCAGAATTACTTGGGTGTCTTGTTTTTGTGCAGAAATTGAACTATCAGGAAAAATCCCGGAAAATATGCCAAAAACTATTTCTCACCAGAAGATCCACGGAGCCAGAAGGGGAGACAGAGAGGAGGCCTGCGGGCCCAGACCCACCCCAGGCGCGGGCCCACCTTTGGCCGTGCCTGGGGGAGGTCTTGCCACCCCAGGCAGCCCCTCGGCCTCCCTCCGCGCCTATACGTTGCCTTCTGACTTAAAAACTCAGGGGAGGGGGGTTCGCTAGTTTTCCAGAAAGAGTTCCACTCCGTCGCTGCCACCAGAAACTAAGATTCGGATCCAGAAACTCCATTCTGGCACCCTGCCGGGACGGGGGATTTGGAGAGGATCATCGCCATCGTCATCACCAACGCATCTCCATCAACCACCGATGTTTCCCTCATCCATGAGTGAGTAATCCCCCGTTATAGGCTTGGGTATGGTAGGGATTGGATGAGTTCTATATTGTAATCGAATAAGATTTGTTAGGGCATAGTTCCTAGTATCTCTTGTGCTATTTGACTTTGTTGCAACTTGTTATGCTTAATGCTTGTCACTAGGGCTCGAGTGCCATGATCTCAGATCTGAATCTATTATTGAATCATTATGATGGTATTGTTTATGATATTATCTTCAAGTTGTTTACACATATCATTGTCCTGATCCAAAGGCCCCAAAGTGACAGAAATTGGGACAGCCGGAGGGGATGGCTGTGGTGTGAGGATCACATGTGTTCACGGAGTGTTAATGCTTTGTCCCGGTGCTCTATTAAAAGGAGCACCTTAATTGCCAGTAGTTCCTAGAGGCCCCGCTGCCACGGGTTGGCTGGATAGAAGATGTTGTGCAAGTTCTTATTGCGAGCACGTATGACTATAGTTGGAGCTCATGCCTAGGATTGTTTAGTACTTGGATGCTTGTTATTTTTTATCTTCAATTCCCTAGTTCTTTGAAGTTACATGTTTAGACTCGTCCATCCAACGCCCGTCCATCCATCCCTATGCCTACTGTTATCGTTACTGTTACTATTGCTCTTGTTTAACTGTTGCTGTTACTGTTGTTGTTGCTTTGATGTTGCTACTACAAACTGTTGCTACTGATAAACTTCTGTGAGCAAGAACTATTTCCAGGTGCAGGTGAACTGATAACTCATTTGTTAAGGCTTGCAAGTATTCTTTGGCTCCCCTTGTGTCGAATCAATAGATTGGGTAATACTACCCGCGAAGAGTGTTGTGATCCCCTACACTTGTGGGTCATCAGTACCCTGGTTCACGCCGGTCACCGTACATCCATTCCCGACCGTTAATCTGCATCATATAATTAAGTTTATCAAAAATGGAACATCATAAATAGTGAAATGACCAATTCACATCGACACATGCATTGTATCAATGACAAAGAAAAGATAAGATTGCTAACCTTGATCGAGGTAAATAAAGAGGAGAAAGCTCAAGTGCGTCTTGGGCACCTCCTATATTTTTGTTTTGTGAGAAATTGAACGGGATCATTCACTCAAACATTTCATCAAACACCTTGAATGCATGCATAGGAAAAAAATAAACTAGCACACCTCTCACACCTTCCACCAAGAAAAAACAGAGGGGAGGCAGAGGGCTGAGGCGTCGTATTTATAGAGGGCGGGCTCATACGTCCCGGTTTGTAACACAAACCGGGACTAAAGGTGTGTGGCAGGCCACGTGACTGGCGCCCACAATTTAGTCCCGGTTTGTGTTACAAACCGGATGCATGCACCCCTACCAACCGGGACGCATGCCTCCGGCCACCATGCCCGCTAGAGCCGGGATGTGTGCCAGTATTGGTCCCGGTTCGTGGCGCAACCGGGACTAATGATGTTGGGGGGCGCGAATACATAGCCTGGTTTCTAGTAGTGTATTGGTAGTAGTATATTATTAGGGTTAGTAGTATATTATTGTTAGTATTAATATTATTAGGGTTAGTAGTATATTATTGTTTTAGTACTATAATCTAAAATAATGCAATTATTAGTTAGTAGTATATTATTGTTAGTAGTATATTATTTGTTTTAGTTATTATTGTTATTAATATATTATTAGTTATTAATATATAAATGCTATTATTAATAAATGTTTTAGTAGTATTGTTAGTAGTATATTATTTGTGGTAATGTTTTTAGTAGTATATTATTAGTATAGTAATATTATTTGTATATTATATTATTTGTGGTAATATTGTTAGTAGTAATATTATTTGTATCTTATATTATTTGTGGTAATATAGTTAGTAGTATATTATTTGTGGTAATGTTGTTAGTATTATATTGTTAGTAGTAATATTATTTGTATATTATATTATTTGTGGTAATGTTGTTAGTAGTAATATTATTCTTATATTATATTATTTGTGGTAATATTGTTAGGAGTATACTATTAATATTATTTGTATATATTATTAAATTTTTTCTAACCTGTTTAACTCTCTTTGCGTTATAGTTAAGTCATGGATCCTGGTCGCATTGGTGAAGGTCTTCTTCAGGGCATGATAAGAGGTGAAATTCCTCTTATTATTACCGGTGAAGATATTTTGCTCGAGGAAGAGATTTCCTCATATCTGAAACCATCCGGTGATGCACTAGTGGAAAACCTGATGTACCAAGGGGAAGACCGGATGGACGAAGGGCAAACAAATAACAACAATAATGATGGCCCCTCGATAGGATCCGGCGAGGTATATATATAAAGGCTCGTGTTACCTCTGTTCATTAATTGATCTACATATATTAATATATATATATATAAATCACTCTCTATTCTTCTTTTAGGACACCAGATCGAAGCAATCGATAGCTCAAACGAAACGAGAGCCAAACAAAAAGTTGGATGGTAATCAGAGGTTCACCATCGAAGAAATAGATGATGATGGTGAACTGATTGCTCCAGAGAAGAACCATAGGATGTTTACAAATCAATGCGGCGTGCTTGTTAGGGACAACCTGCCGATCACCATTCAAGAATGGAATAAGTCAAAGAAACCCGGTGAAGAATCCAACAGTTATGTCACCGATGATGCCAAAGATAACCTTTGGCAGAATCTCATAGTGCATTTCATACTACCTCCAGAGTATGAAAAATTTGAGGCAGATGGTATTACCCCAAGGTCGTGTGGGCTTGAAAAAAGAGCGAAAGTCAAGGAGTGGGCTCTGAGCAAGATGGCCGAATTGTACCGGAACCACAAGGAAAGTTTATACGCAAAATATGACGCGCAAAAGAAAAATCCAGACTTCGTAGGAGCAAAAGAGAAGTTGAGAGAATAGTGACCCGATTTTGTAATGTACAAGCAATTTGATAAAGCAAAGGAAAAGTCGGCAAAGAATGCATTAAATGCTGCCAAAAAGAAATACCGTCATAAATTGGGGACAGGTGGCTACAAGAGTGTCGTCCCTGAGTGGGAAACTATGGAGTGGGACATGAGGACTATAGGCATCACTTATGGTACAAATGGATGTCCCAAGAGGTCAAAGCACTAGTGGTTCGGGCACGGGGGATCATTGGACCCAGAAACAGGGAAGACATTATTTCATGAAAAAAAATTAAAACCCTCCGAAGACCTTATTGAAGAAATGAACGATGCTCAATTGGGATTGTTCCGTCCCAAGAGAGAACGATGAGCTGACAAGCGCCCTCGGGAATCCTGAAAAGGGTGGACGAACACGAGACAAAGGAGACGGTGTCTCATGGAAGAAAGGGTTTCCTCAATACGATGACAGTTATAGGAGCCGTCAGAGAAAGAAGGACCAGGAGGCAGACCGGATATCCAAGGTAGAGCAGGACCTAACTGATCTGAAGAACCTCATGCAAGAAATTAGCCAAAGGCCATCATCAACTCACCCGCGGGCTAATGATCCTGCATTGGATCTTAGCCAGCGGAGAAGCAGCGTGGCTTCCACGGATGTCCGGGCTGATGATCAAGCACTGTTGGACGATGCACCGGCTCCTCACTACCCCATGGATGATGTCAGAGAAATGGCACAATGTGAGATACATCAGCTAATTAACAACCTGTCCTTCAAGGTGGCAATCGGCACTGCTTTACCTTGTCTACGTGGAGCACTCCACCATTCACTTCCGATTCCACCTGGCTATGATCGTGTCACGGTGGATGATATAGTGGAGGATTTTGTGGACCTAGAGATTGACATCGCTACGCCTGAAGGCCTTACAAAACCAGAAGATGTCAAGCGCAACATCATTCTATGGAAGAAGAAGTACATCAAGTTTTCCTACAAGTCCGATCCGCCTCGATGATCGTCAACCTACAAGTCCAACCCGCCTCGATTATCGTCAACCTCCAAGTCCATACCAACCGGATTATCGTCAACCTCCATGTCCACCCTACCCCGATGTCGATCGCCGCAGCAGGAGTACATCAAATCGATCTCCGCCTCCGTACAATAATCGATATCCGCCTCCGCCTCTGTGCAATACTACTACCTCGTCGAAGAAACGGAAGGTCGACGCTCCCCCGCGCCCCACATCAAAGAAAGGTCAAACGGCGAAGATAGTCGACATCCCGCCGACTATTCCAAAGCAGAGACCTTATGACAAGACCGATGAGGAAACTGCCGTGGATGTGGTTGCCTAAGTTAAGGCGCATTTTGCACCCAAAAAACCTAAGCCAAAGCCGGTATATGATGAAAAAACCAAAAAGTGGGTTAAGTCCTTTCTTGAGCAACCATCCCAGATATCGATGAATCTGGAATCAGACTATGACCAGGAGATTATTAAGCAAGCAAAGAAGAAAAAAAGCACAAGTGCAATAAGCGGGAAGCAAGTTGCCCTTCTCGGACAACAGAAGAATCAATCGGTCGCCCCGCTCAAAGTGATTTCAGACCTCGACAAGGCCTTCAGAGCTGAAATGGATATGGCATGCATATAATGGACCCCAGAGCCAGTACTAATGCTGCACTAACGGGTATCACTGTATCGAAGGACAAAGCACTTGCTACTGAAGAAAATATGTCTCTTGGTCAATATTTAGGCTATGAAGATACGCTAGTGGGTCAGATAGTACGGAAGTATGTACAAGGGGAGCCTCTAGTCAGTAATGAGGAGCTCGCGCGTCTATCCACACATATGCGAAATCTGCACACATGGTACATGTTGCAAACAGAAAAAAAACATCAGAAATATTGGTTTCCGGTGGACGTGAGAAAGGAGCATCACTTCAAAGCACACTCGATATAGGTTCAAATGACCGAACTGTTTCAGTTATACAACCAGCGCGCCCTCGACAAATCTATCATTGGTTTGTACTGTCTGTAAGTAATTTAATTCTATAATTAAGTTTGTAGCTCAGCTCGTTCATTGCATTTAATATATTATCCTAACTATATATCCTTTTGTATGATATTATATTCTGCAAAATGAAGATGGTTGAATACAAAAGACCTAGAAGATATGACGTTGGGTTCATTGACCCATATATCGTTAATGAATATACGTTAAAGAATCACCCCAATGACGTGGAGGAAGACCTGTGTAGGTTCTTAACCGAGAATAATTTTGTTGAGGAAATACTATTTCCTTACAACTTCAAGTGAGTATTTCTGTCTTGTACACATTTTATTTTTGCTTACTCGATGAGCTATGCATGTATGCTTATGTAGACATCCACAGATTCCACTGGATCTTGCTAAACATTCAAGTTGACAAGTCCCTAGTTGAAGTCCACGACTCATTAAATTGGGAGCAAGAGGAGTGGAGCGACATGAAAGCAATGCTCCATAAGTAATTTCAATCATTATCACATTATATCGGCCTCTTTCATTCATTTCCTGATATCAAGTAACTAAAAACTCCTTCGTTCATTTCCTTTGCCGATCAGGTGTTGGACACGGTTCAGACAGAAAATACCAGGTCCATTCAAAGAGGAGCTAACTTATAAAATGGTAATGACTTTACATCAGCCATCGGGAACTCATTTATGTGGATACTACGTCTGCGAGCACATCCGCGAGTTGACCAGTGAGCGAAAAGTTGAATCACATTATATTTATGATCTGCGGGAGAAACTAGAGCCAGACCAGCGCATACGAGCAATTCAAAAGGAGCTGGCGGGATTTCTGATGAAGGAGGTCCTTGATGTACATGGAGAACATTATGCGGATGGCAAGGAACTCTATATGCCTTAGTGATCTCCATGTAGTTGATATAATATATATATATATCCTCAATGGCCATGTAATTTCAAAAAAAAATTCCTTTTTTATATGATTGATTATATGTATGCTTGCAATGGAACGATTAATTATATAGATGCATCAACGTATAGTGTGTATGTAGTAACGTAGAATATGTGTATTGAAATATATGTTTGAAATTATAGTCAAACATAAAACGAAGTGGCAAAAAAAGGAAACACACAATCTCTGTCGTGGCAGAGAAACACATGAATTTTCTGCCGCGGCAGGAAACCTTATATTCTCAGTTGGTGTTATGGCCGGGAACTAGAGAGTTTCTGCCCCCCTCCCCCACCCCCCTCCCCCCGCCTCGCTGAAACAACCACGTGGTTGTTATCTGTCGTGGGCTGTAGCGAACCGGGACTAGAGAGGGGGGAGGGGGTGCTCTAGTCCTGTTTTGGCAGTCCCGGGCCCAAAACCGGGACTAGAGACCGTTACGGTCCGGGACTAGAGACCGTTACGGTCCGGGACTAGAGACCGTTACGGTCCGGGACTATATGCTTGTTTTCCATCAGTGATAGTTTTTAGACAAAATAAAATATTCACAAGACTAGAATTTTATAATTTGAATAAAGAAGGGGCTTTTAGAAAACAAAGATAAGCTTTTAAAAAATTATTTTATACGAACATATGCATGCAAACATGCAACACGAGGATGCTCAAATGTAATATGGTACAACAAGCATACCGTTATAATGATGCTCAAATGTAAGATTTTCTAGTATTGATTTTCCGCGGGTGCTACACTCGCTCACCTCCCCGCCTTAGGAAAATCCAAAATGGACGACGTGCGTACATCATGCCCAGCACCGACGTAAAGAAATGGGCATTTGTGACTTTGTAAGTTGTAACACCTTAGGCATGAGTACCGAAGGGACACAATGGGAAATATCACGAGCACCCAGACCTCCCGACAGCTGGCGGACGTGTAGAGCACCTGGTCAAGCCTCTTGATATTTCCACTCCGAGTGCAAAGAACAAAATGTTAATTTTAGAAGTATATTTTTGTTTCCTCTAATCGCTAGACCATGATATTGCATGGTTTGATGGCCAATAAACACGTCCGATCGAATTAATTGCGCGGTACAATTTCTCTCGTCAAAGGAAATGAGCGATAAACATCAGATGGCTATGGTTGAGGTGTCACTTTAGTTAGTTAAATATCACGACAATAGTAGCATAATCGTAATCTCCCAACTAATAATCTACATCGTTTTGGCCTTTTATGGGTGAAAATCGCATCAAAGATGGTTAGTATGTTGTAGTAATAACCTAATACAATAGTCTCTCTCCCGTACCTAACCCTATCTCTCTCCCGTCCCCGTGAGGCACCGCCGCCTCTCCCAGCGCTACCCCCCTCCCTTGCCTCCCCATCCCCTCCGCAGCCGTCGGCGACAATGCCAGGGCAAAGCCTGCTGGGCTGCCGCCGGCGTCCTTGCCGAGGATCAATGGCGTGCGGCGGCTCATCTTGAAGTTCATTGGTCGTGGGGGAGGACGAACGGCGGAAGGCTCCAATCCCTGGCCGTGGTCGTCCTATGGGGCTGGAGGCGGTGAAGCTGGCAAACCTGGGGGAGGGGGGGTCTGGCCAGATCTCGTCATCTTCATCGGACCGATGGTGGCGTTGTGGAGGAGGACTTGGATTCGGCTCCATAACACGAGGAGGCCCGGGGCGGCGACCCTGGGTTTGGCGGTGGTGGTCGTTTCCTTTTCCGGAAGTGGCAGCTAGAGGGATGGATCTCAGTCCTTCTTCTAGAACCGAAAAGAACCTGGACACTAGAGAAGATGAATATGGCTAATATATTCTTAAATAGGCGAACATACGGGGAGACATAGTCGATGGTGAAATCCGAGCTGAATTCGGTCTTGGCGGACGATGGCGGTGTGGTTACGCCGTTACCTTGATGAAGGTGTCATCGTGCGACTATTGTCGACCCACTCGTGCTGACATGGTTATACCCTACGGGTACACGACATCAGCATACCTGGTTCAGCCCAAGGAAGGCCCACGAGAATATACGTGGCCCATGAAGATTTTCGGGTGGCCCAAGCCCATGATATCTTCGGATCCTTGGAGAGCAAGGCTAGAACAAGATAGAATATTCAAAGGGGAAAAACCTAAACCTGTAACCTACTCGATCTGTGCACGAAACCTGCCTATCTCTATATAAAGTCTAGGAGGGTACGACGAGGAGGCTCTCCCATACCACCGCATCCACACCTTCACGCCAGATTAAATCTGCCCACCAGTGTAACTTTCAGTTCCGCCGTAATTAAGAGCAGACAAGCAGGAGTAGGGTTTTCCCTCCGGGGCCTCAACCTGGGTAAATCTCGTGTCCCCTGGTTGCTTGTCTGTTAACCGTTCCGCGATCTCCAGCACCCCCATCTTCTCCAAAAACCAAGCTCATAACAATGGGCATTGACGAGATTAAACCTCGTCAATTGGCGTCGTCTGTGGGAATCGGGGGCGCTGATTGTGCGATCGTGAAGGTCCCGACCAAAGCGATCTAGAACTCTTCGGCGAGGGAGAGCCATCTCCTCTTCGGCTCTTTCGAATTCACCGCCCACTCGCCAGCCACCCTAAAGAACATCGAGCCCGTAGGCGACGGGCTAGAGATCCTATTCGGGAGCTTCTGCTTCCAGGTGGGACAAACCGGCACTCTTCGCCTCCTAGAGTGGGTGCCACTGCCATCGATCAGACCCGCCTCGTGGGCTCCGCATCCCGTGATACGCACGACGACATCGGCAGATGAGTCATACGACAGCAGCAGCTGGAACTCAGATCTGTGCGATCCTCCGTCGGTTGAAGGGACCTACGGTTCCGGATGAGAAAGCTGCGGTAGCAGCGACCCAACCTATGGACGCTACCAATGCGACGCGGTCATCCAAAGCGACGTGGAGCAACCACCAGAAACGGGTACACACACGGCGCTACTCAACCCGCAGGGGAGAAACGGCGGGCAACCATCCCCCCGCCCAACGATGACGACACCGATGTCAATCGGGTAATCCACCTCAGCGAGGAAGGATGGAACCAAGCACAGGAAGCCGTGGCGGGCAACAAGATCCTGCCCGTAGGTGCCTCAAGGGACCTACTGATGGCATACCATCTGCTCCTCATCGAAGAGCACAAAAAGCAGGTGAAGATGCAAGAGGTACTCGATAAACAAAAGCAAGCGGCCTCGGAGTCCAGTGCGCGGCGAGCTGTGATATCCGCCATGGGCGGCTCCAGCTCGCACGTCAATCAAGCCAACAAGCCTCGCTCTTGCACGGACAACATGGACCCCGCTGCGCGTCGCGAGGTGACCCGAACCCTAAACACATCCTTCATGGAGATGGACGCCAACGACAACATCACCCTGAAGACGCCGCAAGCCGCGATAATAGCGGCTACAACATATCTCGCGTCCCATCCACCTCCGGTGGGGGACCCGAAGAGAGCCATGCACAAGTTCACGATGAAACTATTGCGGAGCCGAAAAAGAAGGCTACGGTCAGATTCAACCGTAGTCCAACACCCTCATCCGACGAGGAGGGACACGATCTGCCTCAACGACGCAAGAGTCCACGACGTCGCAGCCGCGACTATGATGCTTGAAGCGAACTCACTCAGCGCAAGATCGACAAAGCACGCGCCAAGCGCGTGTTCTCATCCAAATCCGAAGAGGATGACGATGAAGGAGAACTCTGCGAAGCCCGATGCTTCAGCAGATCTGTTCGACATACGTGGATGCCGACGAACTTCAAGCTTCCCTCGGACAGTCCGAAATTCGACGGCACGCGGGACTCTAAGTCGTGGCTCAGCGACCACCTGTCGTCCATCAAACTGCATGGCGGCAACAAGAACACCGCCCTGCAGTGCCTTCAGCTGCAGCTGACAGGCGCAACATGAATCGCGCTCAGCAGCCTGTCCTCAGGCTCGATCCGAAATTGGGAGGAGTTGGCATAGAGCTTGATCCAAAACTTTAAAGGCACCAGCAAAAGACCAGCTTCGATCGAGGATCTTCGGGCCTGCACCCAGCGTACGGGCGAGTCCATCTGCTCATACATACTGCGCTGGACCAATATCAAAAACTCCGTGGCACACATCTCGAAAGAGAGAACGATCGATGCCTTCAAGGACGGCGTCAAACGCCCTGACTTCAAGGAAGATCTCGGGCCCGTCAAGCCCAAAACGCTGGACCACCTCATGGACATCGCCAACAGGTGGGCAGATGGCGATGATTCCCTCCATCGAGCACATTTAGACGAGGAGGATGAATACGGTCTTAGACGTGAACGCCTAGAAAACAAATATCACGCGTCTACGACGATCGCGACGAACCCGACATGGTCGCGGCTGGCTACGCCGACCGCCGCAATGAGAGTAACCACAACAGTGGCAGATACCATGGAAAAAACTTCCGCGATGGAGGATGCCCAGCGCAAACGTGGCAACGCCGCGGCCACGATGACGAACCCTCAGCATACGACAAGTTGTCGGGCCCATGCACCATCCACTTCTACATCGACAAGCAGGATGGCAAAAAGAAGGCTAGCCATATGCTCAAGGAATGCCGCGAGTTCCAAAAACTCAGCGAGAGCATCGCCCAGCTGAGGCATCAGACCCCAAACTCTGGATTCGGACACGCACCCGCACCAGGCGACATCGCTCACGGAGCTCCTCCACCACCACCCGTGGGATCTGCGAATCACCCGATCGCACCACCACAGAACAACGACGCAAACGGGTAACCCGTGCCAAAAGGCTCACTGATGATCTAAAAAGGGCGCCCGACAAACAGGGTGCAAAAGAAGATCACCCGCAAAGACAACTTGGCTATGACCGCTCCACCCGCCATCCCTGAGTACCTCAATGGTTCGGAGTCCTGCATCACATTCACTTGTTCGGATCACCCATGCCAAATCCCTCGCCCAGGTCATGCCGCCCTGGTGCTCGAGGCGCAGATCAGAGGGTTCGAGATGAGCCGCGTCTTCATGGACGGCGGCAGCGGCATCAATCTGATGTTCGCTAGCACCTTAGCAGCAATGCGGATCCCACTGTGCAGCCTGGAACAATCCGACACAATGTTCCATGGTATCGTCCCAGGGAAGGGCATATTCCCCCTGGGAAAGATATGGCTCGACATCATCTTCGGCAAGCCCGATAACTTTCAATGTGATGAGGGAATCGAGTTCGAAATGGTGGATTGGCCATCACAATACCACGCCATCCTCGGGCGCGTGGCACTCGCAAGGTTCCTGGCAGTACCACACTATGCGTACATGCTACTCAAGATACCAGTACCTAGGGGCGTCATCATGGTCCACGGGAGCTTCACCCGGTCGGATCACTGACAGGGACATCAACAGAATCTCCCAGTCATTCGGCATGCAGGAGGAGATCACAAGGCTCCGAGAAGTGACAAATAATGGGGCACCCCCAGTCTCAAGGAAAAACGCACCCGACATGTCGTTCGACTCGACAGTCAACACGAAAAAGGTGAAGGTCCACCCGACGGACACCTCCGAGACGAGGCTGATTGCCAACGACCTCAGCCCCGCATAGGAAAGCGCGTTCGTCGAATTCCTCCTTGAGCGTTGGGAAATCTTCGCCTGGTGTCCTGCGGACATGCCAGGAGTTCCCAGAAAATTCACCGAGCATGCACTCAATGTGTTCCCAGATGCCAAACCCTTCAAACAGTCAATCAGACGACTGTCCGAGCCACGGGCCGAAGCCATCGGAGTCGAAGTCAACAGACTGCTCGACGCTGATTTCATCAGGGAGATCAAGGAAAGTGAGTGGCTGGTCAACACCGTGATGGTCCCTAAAAATGACACGGACATCCTGCGGATGTGTATGGACTTCACCTCGTTGAACAAGCACTGCCCGAAGGATCACTTCCCTCTCCCTCAGATCGATCAGATTATCGATTCAGCTGCAGGATGCGAGAAACTCTCCTTCCTCGACGCCTATTCAGGCTACAACCAGATTTGACTGAAGGTCGAAGACCAGGAGAAAACGGCGTTCATCACGCCGTTCGTGGTGTTCTGCTATAACACAATGCCCTTCGTGCTGCCATGCAGGCATGCCTGAAGAGCCAGATCAGCCGCAATATACAGGTCTATGTCGACGACATAGTAATCAAAACAAGGGAGGCCAAGACACTGATCGACGATCTCCGCGAGACATTTGACAACCTTGATCGATACAAGATCAAGCTGAACCTAGAAAAGTGCGCCTTCGGCGTCCCATCTGGCCAACTACATGGCTACTTCATCTCCCAGCGAGGGATTGAGGCAAAGACGAAGAAAATCCGGGCCATAGTGGCCATGGAGAAACCGAAGAACCTCAAAGGGGTCCAACAGCTCGCTGGACGCATCGTGGCGCTGAGTAGGTTCATTAGCCGCATGGGTAAAATGGCCCTGCCTTTCTACCAGCTGCTACGCAAAGCAGACAAATTCGAGTGGATGCCTGAAGCGGACGACGCATTCGAAGATCTGAAGCCGATGCTCTCCACCTCGCCCGTCTTGGTCACACCAAAGGAACGCGAGCCTCTATTGCTATACATAGCAGCCATGCATCAGATGGTAAGCATGGTACTCGTGGTCGAATGACCCGAAGGTAGCAAGACTCATGGGGTCCAACTCCCTATGTACTAACTCAGCGAGGTATTGACGCCGACAATACATAGGTACCCTCACTACCAAAAACTCGCCTACGGCATGTTCATGATGGCTCGTCGGCTGAGCCACTACTTCCAGGAGCATAAGGTAATGGTCATCAACGAGGCACCCCTGAACAGCATCCTGAACAACCCGAAGGCCATAGGACGCGTGTCCCTATGGGGCATCGAGCTGTCCCCTCTAGACATAGTGTATGATAAGTGCCATGCGATCAAGTCTCAGGTCCTCCCGGACTTCCTCGTCCACTGGATAGAGCTGCAGCTGCTGGACACCCTGGACATGACACAATCATGGACAATGCACTTCGATGGCTCCAAGCGCGAGGCTGGAGCAAGAGCCGGGGTCATACTGACATCCCCGCAGGGCGACAAGATGAAGTACGTCCTACGGATGAAATTTCGGGATTCCAACAACGAAGCCGAATACGAGGCCCCCATCCACGGCATGAGGATGGCGAAGATCTGCTGCACAACGCGCCTGGTCATCTACGGTGACCCGAACCTCGTCGTCTAGCAGACGATGAACAAGTGCGATGTGCATGCCTCCAACATGATCGCGTACCGCGCGCTCTACAACTCACTCGAAGGAGACTTTGACGGCTGCGAGCTTCGGCATGTTGGCAGAGAAAGCAACGAATAAGCCGATAGACTCGCCAATATCGGCTCCACCTTCGCACGGGTGCCACCAGATGTGTTCCTAGAACAGATCTGTGTGCCATCCATCAAAAGGAAATTCCCCAAGGGATCACCGGAAGAGGCATAGAACTCGGGGGCTGCTCTACCCGCAGGACATGAAGGACCCGAAAAGCTCGAAAAAGAGGTCGCAGTGGTCAACCTGATGCAGGTCATGCCAATTGAAGAGACATGGACGTAGCCGTACCTGCGGTACCTGCGATGACCCGACAGATGCCCGGCGCGTATCTCGCCGGTCCAAGCCTTCACCATCAGCAATGGCGAGATGTACAAGCACAGCACTTCGGGTGTGCTCCAAAGGTGCGTAACCATCGGTGACGGCAAAACCAGCCTCCAAGACATCCATGAGGGCATCTGTGGCCATCACGCGGGCAGCCGCGCACTCGTCGCCAAAGCTCTACGAGCCGGATTCTACTGGCCAACGGCCATGAACGACACCAAGGACATCGTCCGAAGGTGCAATGTGCGCCAAAGGTTCACAGACAAACCGCACGCACCAGGATCGGAGCTCAGGCCCATACCCTTGGCCTGGCCCTTTGCCCAATGGGTCCTCGACATGATAGGCAAACTGCCCAAGTCCTCAAAAGGAGGACACGTCTACGTCTTGGTCGCAGTCGACAAGTTCACCAAGTGGATCGAGGCCATGCCCGTTACCAACCAAAAGGGTAAAATGGCCGTGAAGTTCTTCCAATCCATAGTCTACAGGTTCGGCGTGCCGCACAGCATCATCACCGACAATGGTTCGAACTTCATCTCCAAAGAATTCTAGGACTTCTGCGAAGGCCTCGGGATCAACATATCATACGCCTCGTGGCGCACCCGCAAACCAACGGGCAGGTCGAATAGGCCAACGGCCTCGTCGGCGGTGGCATCAAGAAGTGCCTACTGAGCCCACTTGAGCGGCTCGCGGGAGTATGGGCAGAAGAGCTACCCTCCGTCCTCTGGAGCCTACGCACAACGCCAAACAGCTCAACTGGCTACACGCCTTTCTTCATGGTTCATGAAGCCGAAGACGTGTTTCCTGCAGAAGTACGCCATAAGGCCCCACGGGTCGTCGCCTACAGCGAAGCCGAATCAATCGCCGCACTCGAAGAAGCTGTCGACACACTCGACGAGGCACGCGACATCGCCGCGGCTCGATCGACGGTCTACCAGCAGAGCCTCCGCAACTATCACAGCCTCCGGCTGCGCCCAAGGTCTTTCGTCAAAGGAGACCTCGTCTTACGACTCAAACAAGAGCAGCCGAAAAAGCTCGAATCACCCTGGGAAGGACCCTAAGTCGTCACTGAAGTCATCCTAGGTGGCGCCTACCGCATCAAGCACGTGGAGTCTAGAGTCGCATGCTCCAACCCATGGAACGTCGCACAATTGCAACGCTTCTACCCATAGCTATCTCCCTTTTTAGTTTCAACAAGGCTACTCAGCCAAGGCTACTGAGCCGAACAATGTACCTCCTCATTACGATATGAATAAAGCTAAGTGTCTCGCCCGAAAATTTATCTTTTACCCGCATTTTCTTTATGCTACAACGCACTCGGGGGCTCCCCCCTGACCTCATGACTCCGTCGACTCAGGATAACGCATGTACACCTGAGTAGCTGATCACGTCACGCTAACGAAAAGGGCATGCATACAAACAAGAACCACATGCTAATACAATCAACCTTTTACAAGCAAAGGGCACAACACGCCCAGTCGAAAATATACAAGTTTTACATCTATCTTTTTTATAGGAACTACCTATTCTGAAGGATGACCTGTGCACGATGCTCAAAGAGATCTAGAACTTCTTCGGCATACTGCCTAATAGCCGCATAGTGCGGGCGCATGTCCCATAGGCCACCATCTGTTCGAGGGGGCGGTCCAGCCGCCACAGTCGCAAGATTTACATCAGGGCGATGCAGTCGCACGAGGGAAAGGGTGGCCTTCACCCTCGCAATCAACTGGTGCCGCACCAACTCCCTGACGTGACACACATCTCGAAACTTCGCCAGCAAATCCCAGAGAGCTGATGGCGCTTCATCAAGAGGAAACATGACGTGCAGAATCGACACCAGGGAGGTCTTCAACTGCCGCAACACTCGTGACACCTGATGAGCACGATCCTGCACAGTCGCAAGAACCATTGCACGGTCCCGATCCATCCAGAAAAAGCCTCCGGCTTCCATATCCTGCTGGGTCAAGCAATTGATCCGAACTGCAACGCGCTCCTTCTCCTCCCTCGGAACAAGGTTGGCACCTGCAACAATTACAAAGTAAGATGACCCGCACAACAGGCGCATCCGAAAAAAGAGGAGCAGCTCGAAGAAACTTACACTGCAGCTGCTCGGCCAACTGCCGTAGCTCCCCCATCAGAGAAACTTACAGTCGCAAGAAACTTACCTCGCTCCGCCTTCGACTTCCAGAGATCCGCATGGCATCGAATGCCAAGCAACTCCTTCTCAAGACTGCGGACGCGGTCACGAAGAAAAACAAGTTGTGACGCATCATCCAAGGATGGTTACGGCTGTGGGGCAAACGAAGCATCGATGGGGTCATCACCCGAAGTTTCCTAAGGAAAACATAAAGGATATATAAAAACGCAAGACTGAAAAACAACACGAAGGCTCATTATATACAACAACAAGCCAATGCGTGGCACAAGAAGTTTTCATCAAGACATTACAGCAAAAGTCTATGACAACTACCCTACAACTAGATCGACATAGCCTAAGCATCCTGAGTGGCCTCGGAGCCAGAGCGCCTGCCCTTGACCTCCTCCTGCTGCTTCGCCGCATACTCCGCCAGGAGATCAATAAGTTTCGGCCTATTGCGCTTACAGCGGGCGGCGAAGAGAGCGAAGGCTACCTCGGAATCGTCAGGGGCCGTAGGCATCTGGGAGGTGACCTCATGAAGATCCAGCTCCGCTCCAGACGCCATGGCCATTGCCAGCCCCATGGATGCGCCGATGTCTTTCTGCTGGAGCTTGTAGGCTGCAGGCGCATCCACTGTCAACGCATCCGCCAACAAGTCGACATCCTCAAGGGAAGCGCCCTTGGGAACGAGCTCCTTGTTTTAGAAGTGCCCGAGGACCTCCTTGGCTTTGGCAAGAGAGCCAACCACAGTGCTGTAGCGGTCTTCGACCGCTGCAGTACCATCATCCAAAGCACTACCATGCTCCAGAGCACTGTGGTTAAACTCAATGCCCGTGGCATCTAGAGAAATGGAAAAGGCACAATAAGAGTCGAAGAAAAGCACAAAGACAAGACAGCCGAAAGAGAGCATACAGGAGAAACTACTTACCCGAAATAGCTTTGGCAGCAGCCATCAGCTTCTCGGCAACCTCCTTCTTTCACGAAGCCGCAGCGGTAGCGAGATGCTGCTCGCGGTCTGTAGCTTCCTTCTACCGGCGCTCCTTGGCTGCAGCCGCATCAGCAGGCTCCCGCTCGAGGCGCTCCTTCGCCACAACGGCATCTTCAACCTTTTTATCCACTTGCCCAAGGCTCTTTTTGAGAGCATCAAGATCGCGGAGGACAGTGTTATTATCATCTTCAGAAGGCCAAAGAGCGTACATGAGATCAACTAGCTAGCAAGGAGACAACATAATAGAGGATTTAGTTATGGACGTACCTTGAAGCTGCCGCAGGATGGCCTCACCAGCTGGTTCGCACCTTGCACAAAAGGCTGCAAGAAGAAACAACTTGTCAAGACAAGTTCTCGGGGGTTGCGCCCAATAAGCAACCAAAATATCAAGCATATGAAAAACGCTCGGGGTCTCCCCCCCGAGACATGCATAGAAGAAGCAACGATTAGCGGATCATAAGAAAACACGGCTCGGGGCTCCCCCCACAGCAAAAGAGAACATACTTACATGCTTAGACGGAGACTCCGAAGGTCCGGCTATAGTCTTCTGGGAGACGATCACCCGAACCTCCTGCGGAGAAGGGTTCGGAGCAGTGCCCCTAGAGGTGGCCACCGTCTAAGAGGGAGGAGGTGTCATCTTCGACTCCCCTACCATCTCCTGAGTGGCATCGCTAAAAGAGCTGTCAGAGGAGTGGTTGCAAAGGAAAGAAATATTCAAAGGCAGAAAAGCAACAAGACAAAGAAAGATAGCAAAAAGCATCCGAAGTTACTTACGAGTCCATGTCGCTCTAGTTAAAAATAGGTAGGGCCCTCTGGCCTTTCTTCTCTTCCTTCTTCCTCGTCGCCGGCGGCTACGGCGCTACAGACTGCACAGGAAAGGCTGGGATGGGAGAGGAAGAGTCACCATCACCTCCACTGTGATGGACAAGGCATGACGGGTCCCTAGGAGTTGGCGGAGTCGAGGCATCCGAAGATTCCCTCAAGCTCCATGCCCGCTTTCGGGTCTGCCCCTCGGTTGCCTCGGGGGCTTCCTCGGTCGGTGACTACGCCGAACGAAGCTCGGACATGGAGTCCACGATTTCATTATCCGGTGCATTTGGAAACCGTTTGGGTAGTGGAGGCACCATGCCAGGCACCTTGAACTCCTGCACAATGAAGACAAAGAAGTGCCCGTAGCGCACTACCCTGGTGCGCTAAGGTTATATGGCGATAGGCGTGGCGCACCTGGTAGTGCGCTACGGGTAGGGGTACAGTTGCGCCACGGATGTTTTTTTCAAAAAAGAAAAAAATGCAAAAAACACCCTCGTTTTGAATGGCAAAAGAAATCGGGTCCGCATCGCCACCATCGTGTCGGATCGCTGGAGCATGGTGGCCGTGGCCACGACCTACCACCGCAGGGAGGTGCGGGAGGCCGTGGTTGTGCTACTCCTCGCCGGCATCAAGGAAGAGAGGGAGAAGGAGATGTGGTTGGAGAAGTGAGGAGGTCGTCGCAAGGAGCAGGAGGTCGTCAGCGCTCATCGGCGCTCGTCGTGACTGCAAGGAGGAGGAGGCCGCACGGAGAAGGAGGTCGTCGCCATCGTGACTGCAAGGAGGAGGAGAAGGTCGCCATCGCTGTCGCCATCGTCCCTGCAAGGAGAGGAGGATGCCAGAGCAAGGAGGAGGAGAAGGCCAGCGTCGCCGTCGTCAGTGCAAGGGAAGGTGGAGAAGGAAAAGGAGGAGGGGAGAAGAGAGAACGAAAAGGAGGAGGAGAAGAGAGAAGGAAAAGGCGGAGGGAGGAGAATGAAAAGGAGATGAGGGAGGGAATAGGGGTAGGTGGGCGGGGTGGGGATTCAAATTTTGAATCCCGCCCAACTTACTCGTAGCGAACTAGGCGGTGGTGCTCTACAGGTAAGTTGCCCTCTATTTTTTTTCTGCAGGAAAAAACGGTCTTTGACCGTAACTTTTTACTCTTTTCGAATTTTGAAAATCTAAAAAATTGCTAAACGACTAGTGGTTGCAAGCGGATGCGAAATCTCGTTCTCGTCATTTTGGTATATTATATGATTTTTTTCGACAACGTATGCAAATGTTACGACCATTTTATCGTGGCATGACTTTTTTTTGCAGAAAAAGTGGAAACTCATGTTTGTTAATTTTCCTAGAAACTATACCACATTACCTACCTAAAGATGAAAGGATTTTATTTTTTGAAGTGTTTATTATTTTATTTTATTTTTTGCAAAACCTAAAAAGGCGATCCACGGGGGTGGGGAGGGGTGAAGTTGGTTCTGGCCACTTAGCCGTAGGGCACTAGGGCAGAGTGCCCTACGGGTAAGTTGACCTAGCTCCTGCATCACACATGCCCGTAGCGCACTAGGTTAAGGTGCGCTACGGCTAAGTGACACATCCTAGCGCACCTTGACCTAGTGCGCTACATGTATGTGTGTTGTGGCCACATGTGCCCTGTCCCACACATAGCCGTGGCGCACCACCCCCATGTGCGCCACGCTTATGACAGTTATCCGTAGGGGACCTGTGGGCAGTGCGCCACGCCTATTTTACCCGTGGGGCACCACTAGCAAGTGCTCTACAGAAGTGTGGATTACCTATAGCCGTTTTCCTAGTAGTGACATATAACTACAAAGAAAACGCACTCGAAAATAGCGCTACGTGCACGTCCTAGATCTACACCTGCGAAACGGGTCTAGAAGCACGGAACGGAGGGGTCTGCGACCTCCCCAGAAGGTCCTCGTCGGTTTTGTACTTTAGCAGCGGTCGGAGGACCTTATCAAGGTCCCCCTTGGAAAGATCTTTAGTCGCAACTCTCGTAGGGTCGTGACGACCAGATAAAGGAACATTGGGTGCGCCCTAGCCTGGAGTAGATGCACCCGACATCTGAGAAAGGTGCGGATAATGTCCACACTATTCACCTTCTTCTCCGGAATCACCTGGAGGTCATCCAACCGACGGTAGATCTCCTCTATCTCCTCCACCTCACCCTCCAAGATGTGGTTCTTCCAGGAGCTCTACGAGATGATTTACTGGGTGGAATTGAAAGGGGCAAGGCCAAAGTTTTGCCTGTCCACTGTGGAGTCGCAGATATAAAACCACTTCCTCCGCCAGTTCTGGACGGACTAGGACATAGAGAGAGAGAGAGAGAAGAAAAGAACAGTAGATTGAACAGAAATGACGCAACCGCCAATCGGATAAACTCCGTAGGAGCCGGAGTGCCTCTTCATGGAATAGAGCTTCCGGAAGAGGCCAAAGTGCGGCTCAATGCCAAGCCAGCACTCGCAAAAAGTAACAAAGCAAGCGATGTGAAGAAGAGAATTGGGGGAAAGATGGTGGAGTTGAATGCCATAGAAGAATAACATCCCACGAAGGAAGTCGTGGACTGGGAGAGAAAGGCTGCGAATAACAAAGGCGATGAACATCACCCGAAACCCTGCAGGAGGACGGGGAAATACCTCATCGCCGGGGATCCTAACGGCATCCTTGTCTTGCGGGATTAAAACCCGCTCACAAAGCTTGTGCAAGTCGCCCTCACGCGTCTCCGTGTGTCGCCACCCACCACCGGTGACACGAGTGGAGGCGGTGCCTTTCTTGCCTCTCGCGGCAGCACTGGTGGAGGCCTTCTTTGATTTCACCATTGCAGCGTGACGACGGCGGTGGTGGGAGCACAGGAAAGAGGAGGGAAACGATCAGAGAATTTCTAGCGCACAGCGAAAAAATCTCAAGAGAATGGAAGTAGTAGAAAGCAAGTGGCTACGGTGAAAACAAACCTCAATTTTTCCCCCACAGCTATAAGGACGAAGACGATGAACAGGGAACGTACATCGGGAATCCCTAGCGCCAGCATCAAATCCAACCGTCCACGTGTCAGCACGGCAGCGAACCATCGCATACACGCCGTCCACTACGCACGGAAACCAAGGAGACGTTGTAATTATCGCCACGTCACGCGTGACCAGTCAACTCCAAGTCAGAAAGTGGGACCATGTTCGTCCAGTCGCATCACCTCAGGCGCCGCAAACGCTTGAGGTCACCGATCGTTAACACTGACATCATCAAAGCCACACTGGCAACAGTAACAAACTTTCGGCTAACAGCTAAAAGTACTCACTCGAATCTATGATTCGAGCAACTACTCGGGGGCTACTCCTACCAGGAGCGTTTTTCGCGCACCCGAAGCATGAATAGTGTACTACGCCAATGACCTATTCTTCGAGTCCTACGTCAAGTCCGCGACTCCACTACGGACTCTGGGGCTACTCCCATAGGGAGGACTGATTTAAGGATCCAAAAAAATTGTGTCCTACGGACCTAAAGCCGAAAATGGCTGAATTAAAGTCTCTTCTCGAGTCTACGACTCGAACAGACACTCGAGGGCAACTCCCATAGGGAGCGCTAGTCGCGCACTCTATGAATTCTTCGACTGCGATCCTTCGGATCATAAAGCAAAACATTTTCGGCAACCTTTCCCTAACTAACGCTAAGTGAATAACATCCTCCTTGGCCACCCGAAACACTTCCGCGGTGATAAAAAATTTGGATGTTGTGTCTACGACGCAAAGATAAGACCTACAAATAACATCTGATGGCCTGGCAACACACACGACTGCACTCTGCTAGTGAAAATCCATGCTAACAGGAACGATGAAAATCCCGACGGACGCGTTGGGTGCATCATTCGAAAACAACTAGGATTCTACCCCTGTAAGTCCTCAATGGACTGAGTCGAACAACATCTATTCCAGGTTTGAGTCGAGGGACTCGAATCTGAAGAAGATCGTGTTGTTTTGCCCTAAGACAGTTAACTGACCCTGAACCGTCAGGAGAGTCAGGCACACGCATCAACAATCGCTACATACTAAAATCACTCTCTGATGAATAGAAACATCTGCACCCGAAGGATTGAAGAGTCCTCAGCTGAATCTACGATTCGACTGAACACTCGGGGGCTACTGACATGGTTATACCCTACGGGTACACGACATCAGCATACCTGGCCAGCCCAAGGAAGGCCCACGAGAATATGCGTGGCCAATAAAGATTTTCGGGTGGCCCAAGCCCATGACATTTTTGGATCCTTGGAGAGCAAGACTAGAACAAGATAGAATATTCAAAGGGGAAAACCCTAAACCTGTAACCTACTCGATCTGTGCCTGGGACCTGCTTATCCCTTTATAAAGGCTAGGAGGGTACGACGAGGAGGCTCTCTCATACCACCGCATACACACCTCCACGCCAGATTACATCTGCGCACCCCTGTAACTTTCGGTTCCGCCGTAATTAAGAGCAGACAAGCAGGAGTAGGGTTTTCCCTCCAGGGGCCTGAACCTGGGTAAATCTCGTGTCCCTGGTTGCTTGTGTGTTAACTGTTCCGCGATCTCCAACACCCCCATCTTCTCCAAAACCCAAGCTCATAACAATGGGCATTGACGAGATTAAACCTCGTCACGTGCTGCTCCGAGGGAGACCCTAGGATCCGTCTTCCGGATCGGGCGATGGCGGCGCTATGGTGTCACGTTCTCTCTTGGGATCATCGCTTGTGGAGTAGCGTTGGATGGAAGTGGCAAGAGAGGTGGAGCGGCTAGGTTGCAGGCATGTGGTGCTACTTGGCGCCGCAGTGCTGTTAGTGGCTGGTGTGCCGAGAGGTCTGCACATCGATCTACATGCTCATGTCGGTTTGCCGGAAGATGGTGACGACGGCAATGGGCGCTGTGTCGCGGATAGGTTGTGCATTTCTAGGACCCCTTTTGCCTGAGTTCGAGCCGCTGTGCCTAGTCACTTCAGCTTCTCTTATTGGGTGGCAATGGTGAGAGTGACCGTGGGGCGGGGCTGAAATATGCCGATAGGTGTTTGCTAGATCTCATTGGGAGCTAATGATACATTTATCGTTTTGCTCGGTGTTTTATTTTGGCGGATCTGGTTTGTATGATCTTTGTAATAGCCTTCTGTAATAGCCTTTGTCAAACGAGTAAGTGGCCTGCACCAACTCCACCCCCTCACCCGTGGATCGCCTTTTTAGGTTTTGCAAAAAATAAACAAAAATGACAAACACTTCCAAAAATATAATCCTTTCATATTTAGGTAGGTAATGTGGTATAGTATGTAGGAAAATTAACAAACAATAATTTCGACTTTATCTGAAAAAAAGTCATGCCACGGTAAAATGGCCATAACTTTTGCATACGATATCGAAAAAAATCGTATAATATACCAAAATGACGAGAACGATATTTCGCATCCACTCGCAACTTGGTCATTTAGCGATTATTTAGATTTTCAAAATTCGAAAAGAGTAAAAAGTTACGGTCAAGAGACCGTTTTTTCCTGCAGAAAATAAAATAAAGGGCAACTTACCCGTAGCGCACCACCACCTAGTGCGCTACACGTAAGTTGGGCAGGATTCAAAATTTGAATCCCCACCCCGCCCACCTACCTTTTCCTTCTCCCGTTTCCTTCTCCCTTCTCCTTCTTCCTTCTCCCTTCTCCTTCTCCCTTTTCCTTCTCCCTTCTCATTCTTCCTTCTCCCTTCTCCTTCTTCCTTTTCCTTCTCCTCCTTCCCCTTCTCCTCTCTCTGGACACCTTGCTCCGCGTCCTTTCTCCGGCCTCCTGCTCTCTTTGCATGGCCGCGTCCTTTCTACGGCGGCGCGACGACGGCCTCCTCCTCTCCTTGCAGTGACGGCAGCACAACAGCGGCCTTCTCCTCCTCCTCGCAGTGACAACGGGCGACGGCGGAATCCTTCTCCTCACCGACCTCCCTTCCTTCCTCTCTTCCCGCATCTCTTCCTACCTCCCTTTCTCCAACCACTCCCTTCCTACCACCTCGATGCCGGTGAGGACTAGAGGGGTCACGGCCTCCCGCACCTCCCTGCGGTGGTAGGTCGTGGCCACGACCATGATCCGGCAAGGTGACACGACAGCGGCGATGCACAGACCCGATTGTGTTTTTTGCATTTTTTTGTTTTTTGAAAAACACATCCGTGGCGCACCTTGTACCCCTACCCGTGGCGCATCTGGTAGTGCGCCACGCCTATCTCAACACAACCGTGGCACACCAGGCAATGCGCCATGGCTAGGAGATAGCCGTAGCGTGAGGCTCGTGGCGCACACCTAGTGCGCCACATATGCTGTTTATAGGTGCGCCACAAACGACCTATTTCCTAGTAGTGAGTGAGGACAACGACAGGAAATGAATTGAACGAGCTGAGTTACTGACGTAATTACTTATAGACAATAGCAGCTAAGGAAGGACTTGTCGAGGGCGTCTAGGTTGAATAACTGAAATAGTTCACAAAGTTCACCGGAGATCTCATCTGGACGGAAGTACTCGTCTCCAACTTTACATAGGAGAAACTGTCGCCCTTCCTTTGTGACTTTCAAGTACCATATATGCAACAGTCGCATATGTGTTGGCAGATCATCGAATACCTCATCGCTGACCATAGGTTCCCCGTAGACAAATTTCCGTGCTATTGTTCCCTTGGCGACATCATCTGCGCCGGCTAGAATATGTTCGACCGGCATGTTACACTCCTTGCCTAATTTAATAGCTAATTCCATATCTATTCCACCTTGAGTGGGCTGGGGTAACACCTTGAGCGGGGCGATGGATTGGTTTGCATGTTTGCCGATCTAGGCAACTTCTTTTGATTTTCTCCCACTTGCAGTACTGCTTGATGACTTCTCTTTTAGTGTCTTCGTAAGACAGCGTGTATAGTCATTTTCCTATTTAACACATGTTGGGGTGGTTGCTCAAGGAATGCCTTGAAGTGCTTCTTGACTTTTGGATCATCTGGCACCTATGGATCGGGTTGTTTAGGTGCAAAATGGGCCTTCACTTTGGCTTGGGAGATCACCGCGCTTTCCTCATCAGTCCGGTGATAAGCTAACTTGGGAGGAGACGTTGGTACTCTTGGGAGGGGATCTTGTCATTTTTGGCGTCAGGTCTTCCTCGACGTAGCGGTGTTATTCTTCCGCTTTCTTCACTTGATTCAGTTGGTGGAGGCGGAGGCACCGGAGATGGACATGCACTCGCGCTGCGGTCCCTCTCAGGAAGATTGCCTTGGCGCCCAGCCTGGAAACACGATGTGCTATTTTTTCCAAAGAATGATCCCACCCTCCACTTCTCCCAGTTTTTTCTCCCCTTCGCCTACGGGGATGTCAAGCTCAAGTGATCGACATGTCGGTTCAACTTCATCCACACCGACATGAGCATAGCCAGCTGGAATCTGACTTCCATGGTAGGTCGCTTCCGGTGGACAAGGTAAAGCAAACCCGAGTGCCACCTTCATAGAACTGTTATTCACTATGACATGTAGCTCACAAGCTGTCCTTGCCTCGATTTCATCCACGGGCTAGCAAACCATCATTGCACCGTCCGTATCATCTATCACCGGTGCATTATTCTCCATTAGCAGTAGATTATTAGCTTGTACCTCCGTGGAAGCCACGCTGCTTCTCCGCTGAGATAGGCCTACCGGACAGTCTAATGAAGGATCTTGCTATCGGGCCAGTACTCTAAGTTCATTAATCTGCTCCTGCTGCAGCTTAAACATGGCTTGAAATTCCTCGTTCCTTTTTTCAACCGCCTCCAACCGCGCTGCCTCCTCCACCTTATGCTGGTTTGATTTTCTCGATCGGCTTCTATAAGTGTCGATTTCCTCGAGAAACCCTGTCTTCCATGGAACAGATGGGCCAAAGCCTCGTGTTCGTCTCACTTTTTCAGGATTCCCGAGGGCATATGTCATCTCATCCGTCTCTTTATCAGGAATGAACTTTCCATCTTTTCTCAGTTGTATCACTTCAACAAGTTCCTCTTTGGGTTTAGTAATGGCCTTCTTTGTAACAAAATCTCCCCGGTTTCAGTGTCATATGACCCCCCATGCCCAAGGAGCCAATTTTTTGACCTCACAGGCCACTGATTTGTAGCTGGCGTGACCCCATTTTGATGCATTTCTTTCTCGATTTTTGCCCACTTAGGCGCGGCCGTCTTGTAGCCACCTGTCCCCATAGTATGGTGATATTTCTTTTTGGCCGCATTTAACTTATTCTTTTCCGACTTGGCCATAGATGCTTCTGATGCCTTGTATGTCACAAATGGGACCTAGTTATCCTGCAGCTTCTCCAGCGGGCCGGTGAATGGCGGAGTCAGCCCTTCCTGGCATAGTTGTTGTACAATCTTTTCTTCCAGTCCTTGAACTGTCCGCCCATCTTCTTAAGGGCCCACTTTCTGACTTTCAACCATAATGCCTCATTGAGTTCACGAGTGTCCAATTCAGGCAGAGAGAAGTGTGCCATGAGTGAATTCCAAAGACCCTCTTAGGCTTTGTCATCGACAAAATTTTCTCCAACTCGATCACTTTTATTTCCTGGCTTATTACACTTCTGAGTGGTGATTGGGATGGCGTCCCTGACTATCGCTCCGCATTGATATACAAATACACTTTCGGCCTCTTTCGGCTCCAAAGGTTCGCCAAACTCAGACACTAAATCAATAGTGAAACGCACACCATCAGCCAACTTTTTGGTCGGGCCTCATTTCCTTGCAGAAGATTTACCCGATGCGGAGGTCTAAGAGAAGAAACAGTCGTTAGTACATATATATATATAGATATATATCAACTAATGCATCTACTAGCTCATGATCAGCAGAGGCTTTATATACCTCCCCGATCTTTGCTATGGTGTCTCCACCGTCAGTTCCACCATCGTATCCACCAAAGAATTCATCATAGTTGTCTCTTCCGTCGGCTTCATCCAAGTTGAGGTATTGGGAGGCATCATCATCTCCATCGTCGTCTGCTCCATCGTAATGGTAACCTCCTGTACCCTCATCTATCATGTTGTACATGATGTGCTTTTTGTTGTCTCTACCGTCCATAACTTAACTAATACAGAAGAAAGATAAAACCATTTTTCTTAATGCGATAAATTAAAGGAAGATAAAGTAATTCAACTTAATATACCATATTACACATTAAAGTACCAATTAAACAATGCAATGAAGAAAGATAAAGTACTAATTAAACAACAATACATCTCAAATAATCCATCTAGTACAACAATAAAGTACCAATTAAACAACAATACATCTCGAATAAAATATGGTACCCTATTACACATCTAGCTCAACGAAGACGTCGAGCCCCAGCTACTGAGTCGCAGGAGGTGTGCACCCAAACAGTAGGAACCATCACCGGAGAATATCTCGGGTAAGTTGCCTGAAGAAGCTGCCAGGTATTGGCGACCCGGACCTATAAAATGTACATGTAACGTCGGACGTGCTCGTCCTCCTCCCTGACACAACGTTGTACCACCTCGTCAGGGGCCGGCTCCCTCTGCACCGCACCTGGACCACTCAGCCGCCACCACAAAAGATCTGGGATGACGACGACACCCAGATTCCTCACCATACCACGTCTTCCGGCTGGTAGAACCTCCCAGTGCCAGCCCGGCGGAGCCTAGTCCCGTGGATGCCCGTCGACAGAGTCTAGTAGTGCTCCGTTGTTCCCGCCGAGTGAACGAGGATGAGGAATCAACATAATTTCCTTAATAGTAAATTAAACCTATATACTTTAAACATAATGAAAGTAAATAGTATCAACTAAAATAAACTATATTAAACACTATCTAAATTCACTAACTAAAATAAACTACTCCCTTCGACCCATATTAATTGACTTGGATTTGTCAAAATTTGAATGAATCTATATACTAAATAGTGTCTAGATTCATCCAAATCTAGACAAATGTGTGTCAATTAATATGGACCGGAGGGAGTATATTAAACACTAACTAAAATCTCTAAGAAAAATTACACTAAACTTACTAACTAATTAACCGAAAAATTAACCCTAAAATAACCCTAACTAATTAACCCTAAAATAACCCTAACTAATTGACCCTAAAATACACTAATAAAATTACACTAACAAAATTAGCACTAATTACAAAATTAACAAAATTAACTAGAGCACTCACCGCGGGGAGGGGCGGTTCCGGTGGTGGTGGAAGGCGCGGGCGGCACGGTGTGCTCCAGGGAGGGATGTCGCGGGGAGGGGCAGCGCCGGAACAGGAAGTGGAGGGGCGGCGCCGAAGCAGGAAGGAACGGGCACAGGCGCGGGGGCGTGGTGGCCGTTGACAGCGCGGCGGCTCTACGAGGAAGAGTGTACGGCGCGGGGGCTATGTGTGCTCCGGTTCGATGCACGAACCGGGACGCACAGGGTTCCAATTTATTCCCAACCACCTTTAGCCCCGGTTTGTAACATAAACCGGGACCAAAGGGTGACCTTTAGTCCCAGTTTGTCTTACAAACTAAGGCTGCGCGGGGCCGCACACCTTTAGTCCTAGTTTATGGGACAAACCGGGACAAAGGTCTATTTTCCAAACCTTTTTCAAAAACAAAAAAGGATTATGGGTTTAGGGTTTAGGAAAATTAATTATTATATATCAAAATTTGTAGAAATAAAATTTACATATACTCTATTATACAGATGTAAATAAAATAATTTTTCCCAAGATTTACATTGTTCGGACTTTTTTGAATTTTTTATGCCGTTTTGAATTTTCCCGTTTCGAACTTAGGTAAAAACGGCGTGCATGAAGATAGGGGATGAGAATGAAGAAACAACATATTGTGAGTCTAAAATGATTTTTTCAAAAAATCACGGGCGTTAGATCATGTACATGTAGTTCAAACCGGACCCACTTCCTACCGATTCGGCAGACATTTGTCTTTTTCACCCGAGAAGGACAGAAAGGTTTGAGATCCCCCGGTTGGGAGATTGTTCATGTAAGGTGGTCTAGTATTTTAGAAAAATGGGATGGTAGCATTCTGTAACTGCATTTTGAAGGTTGCTTCATAAAACGACCCGTCTTTTTGCGCTCGGAAAATGGAAAATGGCTTTTCCGAGCGACGAAAAGGAAAACTTCTTCCTATAACATTGTTCGCCATCCCAATATCCACATGCATGCACAATATCGGCACCGTATCACAAACTATGCCGCGATTCAGCATATAACATCCGTCTCTTGGACCGAAAGCTATGAAACCTCGCACATGATAGCACATTTTGTGAAGGTTTTTTCGAGACATAATCATTATACCAAGTTTGATATTTTTCCTTGCAACTATGTAACATAATATCACACCACGCGAAGGATTTACATTGTTCGGACCTTTTTTGAATTTTTATGCCTGTTTTGAATTTTCCTGTTTCGAACTTAGATCAAAACGGCGTGCGTGAAGATAGGCGACGAGAATGTTAGAACTTGCATTGGATCTCTGAAGAAACAACATATTGTGAGTCTAAAAATTATTTTTCAAAAAATCACAGGCGTTAGATCATGTACCTGTAGTTCAAACTGGACCCACTTCCTACCGACTCGGCAGACATTTGTCTTTTTCACCCGGGAAGGACAGAAAGGTTTGAGATCTCCCGGTTGGGAGATAGTTTATGTAAGGTGGTCTAGTATTTTCGAAAAATGGGATGGTAGCATTCTGTAACTGCATTTTGGTGGCTGCTTCACAAAACGACCCGTCTTTTTGCGCTCGGAAAATGGAAAATAGCTTTTCTGAGCGAAGAAAAGGAAAACTTCCTCCTGCAACTTTGTTCGCCATCCCAATATCCACATGCATGCACAATATGGGCACCGTATCACAAACTATGCCACGATTCAACACACAAACATGCCAATTTCGAATTTTTCCCGCCATGTTTTCCCGCCCTTTCCCTCTGAACGGTGCTTTTAGTCCCGGTTGTAGCCACTAACCGGGAGTAAATATATTTCCCACCGTTTCCCACCGCTTCCTGCCATGTTTTCCCACCCTTTCCATATATATATAGGCCGACCACACCATGGCTATCCGTACATCCACACCTTCCTCTCTCACAACAATGGACAGTGCCTACAGGGCCATTCTGACCCTCAAAGAGACCGAGGCGCTGTGCGCCTCCAGCTACCCTTGCCCGCCGGCTGCATGCTGAGTGCTGGAGAGGTTCCTGTTCCTCCTGTGCCTCCATGCTTCACCCGACAGGCGACCATCACGAACCACTTCTACCACGAGCTCACGTCGGAGCAGCGGATGGATCCCAGTGGGATCCCGACAACTACGACACCTGAAATGCCTTCTTCGCTAACCGGCGGGAAAGGGAGCTCGCCAGGTACGAGGGTGATGGCCCGTCCCCTGTGAACCACAACAAAGCCGGCCGGTGTCTATGGTGGGCGAACCGTACTATCATCGGCGTGATGCGCTATATCGCCAGGGAGACCATCCTCGCCTGCAGTGCCCATAAGTCCACCCGCCACAAGAAGGCCCCTCCCCCACCTATAGGTAGCGGCATCATCTTCCAGGAGACCCCTCCCCCACCCGTCGTGAATCTAAGGCCGGAGTGGCATGTGCCCGCAGTATATTCCATGGCTGGGCTGAGGATCCCCGGAGTGGCAAGTGGCGATGACGATGACGAAGAAGACCCTGATGCTGCGTACTATAGGACTAGGCATGATTATGAATAAAGGGGGTGGCTTTAGTCCTAAGTGTTAGCTAGTCCTGGTTTTTCCTGGTTTTTAATATTAATAAATGTCTTGAGTGTTACCTAGTCCCGGGACTAAATATGAAAATGTTGTTGTATTCTTTTGAGTTCGCTCAGGTGATCAAATGTTTTTTTCTACCTGCCTACAGCAATCTCAGAAATTATAAAAAAAGAGGATTAATTCACAGAAGGTTTAATACATTATTATATCACCAACATCCACATCTAGTGTTTTGGTTCTCTTCTAGTCCGTAACCATGGATCATCTTCTTATTTAGCGGTATGCTTGGGTCAGTTTTCACTTTGAATGGCGGAATTTTATGAAATTTGTTATAATCTTCTGACATGTCTGTCCTGTCCTCAACCCCCACCATGTTTCTTTTTCCTGAAATAACTATGTGGCGCTTTGGCTCATCGTATGCTATTGTATTCTTTTGCTTATCTTTCCTTTTTCTTGGTCTAGTTGACATGTCCTTCACATAGAAAGCTTGAGCCACATCATTGGCAAGGACGAATGGTTCGTCTCCGTACGCAAGATTATTGAGATCCACTGTTGTAATTATGTACTGCTGGTCTACCGTTACCCTACCTCCTGTCATCTTGACCCATTTTCATCGAAACAATGGGACCTTGAAATTAGGACCATAGTCAAGTTCCCATATGTCCTCTATGTAACCATAATATGTGTCCTTTTTCCCATTCTTGACTGTTGCATCAAATAAGACACCACTATTTTGGTTGGTGCTCTTTTTATCCTGGGCGTGCGTGTAAAATATATCCCATTAAACCTCGTACCCTCGAAAGTCAATATAGTTGAAGATGGAGACCTAGCCAACAAGTACAACTGATCTCCAACAGTGGTGTCATTCATGAGATGTGTCTACAACCTGTTGGAGATATGCCCTAGAGGCAATAATAAATATAGTTATTATTATATCTTTGTGTTTATGATAAATGTTTATATTCATGCTATAATAGTATTAACAAGGAAACATTAATACTTGTGTGAATTGTAAACTTAATTTGAAGTCCCTAGTATAGCCTCTATACTTCACTAGCTTGTTGGTTGATTAAATGATTGTGGTTTCCATATCATGAACATTGAGATGTTATCAACAACAAGGTCATATCGTTAGGAGAATGATATGGTGGACATACTCCTATAGATAAGCGTAGCATAAAGATCAAGTCATTTCAATAGTTCAATTGCTATATGCTTTCTGATACATAGTAACCTAATTCCTTCGACCATGAGATCATGCATATCACCTTTACCGGATGGATGCTTTGATGACATCAAACACCACACCGTAACTGGGTGGTTATAAAGGTGGCATTGAGTGTTCGGAAAGTATTGGTTGAGACACATGGATCAAGAGTGGGATTTGTCCATCCACATGACGGATAGATATACTCTGGGCCCTCTCGGTGGAATGTCATCCAATTAGCTTGCAAGCATGTGACTTGGTCACAAGGGATCACATATCACGGGAACGAGAAAAGAGTACTTATCAGTAACGAGGTTGAACTAGGTATGCAGAGATACCGACGATCATAACCTCGGATAAGTAACATATCGTGAGACAAAGGGAAATTGGTATCGTATGTAAGTGGTTCATTCGATCGCAAAGTAATCGTAGAAATATGTGGGAGCCATATGAATTTCCAGATTCCTCTATTGGTTATTGTTCGGAGAAGTGTCTCGATCATGTCCGCATAATTCACGAACCGTAGGGAGACACACTTAAGGATTCGACGTTGTTTGAGTAGTTATGGTATTATGAGAAAGAGACCGAATGTTGTTCGGAGTCTCGGATGGGATCCGGGATATCACGAGGTGATCCGGAATGGTCCGGAGAATAAGATTCATATAAGGAAAGACCTGTTTCGGGGTTGGAGAATGGTTCCGGTGTTTTCATCGGGAATGTTCTAGAAGGTTCCAGAATATCCGGCACTCTGGAGGGGAAGGGTACATGAATGTGTCATAACAAGTTTGAAGGGTACATGAATGTGTCATAACAAGTCCTGTTTCGGAGTTGCGGAATGATTCCGATGTTTTCATCGGGAATGTTCTAGAAGGTTCCGGAATGCCGGCACTTCGGGGGGGAAGGGTACATGAATGTGTTATATCAAAGTTGGTATGATTGCATCATGTACTAAGTGTCATCGCTGTCCGAAATAAATGGTTAATTCAAATCCTAGTTTGAAAAGTCAAACGGCTAGTTTGAAAAGTCAAACTGCCAGTTTTCGGAAAGAGGAGAAGGAGGATTGGTGGAGGCCGACTTGGGGGAGGAGTCCCCTTGGCCGGCGCGCCTCCCAAGTCCGACTTGGGGAGGGACTCCTCCCCTTGGCCGCCGGCCCCTCCCACCTATATAAGGAGGGGCAGGGCTCCCCTCCTAGATACACAAGTTTCCACCTCTAAATCTCAGGTTTAGAGCCGTTTTGGTTTAGAGCTTCTAATTGCTTTAGCCAGCGGTTTAGAGCCTTCTAATTGGTTTAGAGCATTCTAATTGGTGTGTCTAATTACTAGACCACTAAATAGCCTCTCTCATAAACTCCACCATACTCGCACCGGCTTAAGGCGAAGCCCTGCGGGATTTCCCCTCTACTTCCGGTACATGGCCGTTGTGCTGCCGGAATCGCGAGGAGAGTACTACAACCTCCGCTGCCTGCTGGAACAAGGGAGAGGAAGGTCTTCGTCGAGTACCGAACGTGTGACCGACTGCGGGAGCGCTGCCGGAACGTGGCGCCGGAAGGATCGTCTACACGATCTTGAGATCGGAAAGAGTACGACTACATCACCCACGAGAATCCGCTCTCGTTAAACGCTTTGGAATCTTCGAGGGTAAGTTATACCATCGACTCGTTGCTACAATCTAGTAGATAGATCTTGGCTTGTTTGTTTGTATGCGATAGAAAATTTTTGTTTTCCATGCTACGAACCCCTACAGTGGTATCAGAGCCGTGTCTATATGTAGATCTGTTGCACGAGTAGAACACAATGGTCATTGTGGGCGTTGATGCTTTTATTGTAGATTGCCTTTTGTGTACTTTGCATCTTGCGGTATGTTGGGATGAAGCGGCCCGGGCTAACCTTACATGACATCGTTCATGAGACTTGCTCCACGCTTGACATGCAACTTGTATTGCATAAGTGGCTTTGCGGGTGCCTGTTTCTCCTAGCATAGTTAAGATCCAATTTACAACGGGTAATCAACAATGATAGTATCAATGTTGTGGTTCTTGTTCGTAAGTTAGAACGACACTTATTGAAAGCCCCAAACCACGTAAAATATGCAAAGAAAGTAGAGGCGTCTAACTTTGTTTTGCAGGGGTGTGCAGTGATGTGATATGGCCATGATTGTGATTATATTTGATGTATGCAATGTTCATTATTGTAAGTTGGCAACCGACAGGAGCCATATGGTTGTCTTTAATTTATGTTAAGGCCCGCGTGTCTATTCAAAGTAGTTGTAATAGTTGAAGCCGGTGGACGACAACCATGGTGAAGCGTCATTGACCTTGATGCAATGCCGGTGATGATGGAGATCATGTTCGTGTTTGAAGATGGAGATCGGAAGCACAAAGAAGAAAGGACATATCATATCACATATTATGAATTGCATGTGATGTTAATCCTTTATGCATATTGTATTGCTTAGTAGACGACGGTAGCATTATAAGATGATCCCTCATGCACATGAATTTCAAATCATAAAGTGTTCGCCCTTAGCTAGCACCGTTGCTAAAGCTTGTTGTTTCGAAGCACCACGTGATGATCGGGTGTGTTAGATTCCGCAAGTGTATACAACGTAAGCAAGCCAGATTTGCTTATGCGGTGGCTCAGGTTTGATCTTGACGAGCCTAGCATGTACAGACATGGTCTCAGGAACACGGATTACCGAAAGGTAAAGCATGAATCATATAGTAGATATGATGAACATGATGATTGTTCGCCATTGAAACTATATCAACTCTCGTGATGATCGGTGTTGATGTAGTGGATTTGGTTCGTGTGATCACTAAAACAATGTGAGGGATGTTGTTTTGAGTGGGAGTTCACCTAGTTTAATTTCATTAATTAATTTGAACTCAATTTGTCATAAACTTAGTCTAAACTATTGCAAATATGTTGTAGATCAATGGCAGCCCCTACCATCAATTTTAATGCGTTCCTAGAGAAAGAAAAGTTGAAAAACAATGGAAGCAACTTCGCGGATTGGTTCCGCAATTTGAGGATTGTCCTCACAGCTGGTAATTTGACCTATGTGCTGGATGCACCGCTGGGTGACCCACCTGCAGCTGATGCTCCCGATGAAGTAAAGAATGTTTACCTCGCTCGGAAGAATCAGTACTCCATAGTTCAGTGTGCTATCTTGTATGGTTTAGAATCGGAGCTTCAGAAAAGGTTTGAAGAGTCAGACCCATATGATATTGTCGAGGATCTCAAATTGATTTTTGAGACTCATGCGGCAATTGAAAGTTATGAAGCTTCTGAAAAGTTCTTTAACTGCAAGATGGAAGAGGGCAGCTCCGTCAGTGAGCATGTGCTTAAGATGTCTGGGCACGCAAACAAACTTCAAAGCTTGGGTATAGTGATTCCTAATGCTTTGGGGGTTTACCGCGTCCTCCAGTCATTGCCACCAAGTTACAGGAACTTTGTGATGAACTACAACATGCAGAACATGAACAAAGAGTTGCCAGAACTATTTGCCATGTTAAAATCTGCAGAAGTGGAGATCAAGAAAGAGCACCAAGTGTTGATGGTCAATAAGACCACCAAATTCAAGAAGGGCAAGTCTAAGCAAAAGGGACACTTCAAGAAGGGTGGTAAGAAAGTTACCACGCCGACGAAGAAAACCAAGGCTGGACCAAAGCCTGAAACTGAGTGCTTTTACTGCAAGGGAATAGGTCACTGGAAGCGGAATTGCCCAAAGTACTTGGCGGATTTGAAGAACGACAACATCAAGAAGAAAGGTATATCTGATATACATGTTATTGATGTGTATCTCACTAGTATTCGTAGTAGTGCCTGGGTATTTGATACTGGTTCGGTTGCTCATATTTGTAACTCGAAACAGGTGCTGCAGAATAAACGGAAGCTAGCGAAGAACGAGGTGACGATGCGCGTGGGAAACGGATCAAAGGTTGATGTGATCGCGGTCGGCACGCTACCTCTTCATCTACCATCGGGATTAGTTTTATACTTAAATAATTGTTATTTAGTGCCTGCGTTAAGCATGAACATTATATCAGGATCTTGTTTATTGCGAGACGGTTACTTGTTTAAGTCAGAGAATAATGGTTGTTCGATTTATATGAGTAATATGTTTTACGCACATGCACCTTTGATAGATGGTCTATTCTTATTGAATCTCGATAGTGGAAATACACATATCAACAATATTGAAGCTAAACGTTTGAAATCAAGCGATAATTCGACCTATATGTGGCACTGTCGTCTTGGTCACATTGGAGTGAAGCGTATGAAGAAACTCCATTCCGATGGACTTCTTGAATCACTTGATTTTGAATCACTTGATAGATGCGAAGCATGTCTGATGGGTAAAATGACTAAGACTCCATTTTCTGGTATCATGGAGCGAGCTACGGACTTATTGGAAATCATACATACCGATGTGTGTGGTCCAATGAGTGTAGCATCGCGCGGTGGTTATCGTTATGTTCTTACCTTCACGGATGACTTGAGTAGATATGGGTATATCTATTTCATGAAACATAAGTCCGAAACTTTTGAGAAGTTTAAGGAGTTTCAAAGTGAGGTGGAGAATCAACGTAACAAGAAGATTAAATTTCTACGTTCTGATCGTGGAGGTGAATATCTAAGTTACGAGTTTGGCGAGCATTTAAAGAAGTGCGGAATACTTTCACAATTGACACCGCCGGGAACACCACAGCGTAATGGTGTGTCCGAACGTCGTAATCGAACTCTCTTAGATATGGTTCGTTCTATGATGTCACTTACAGATTTACCGCTATCATTTTGGGGTTATGCATTAGAAACAGCCGCATTCACTTTAAATAGGGCACCGTCTAAATCCGTTGAAACGACACCGTATGAATTATGGTTTGGGAAGAAACCTAAATTGTCGTTCCTTAAAGTTTGGGGATGCGAAGCCTATGTAAAGAAGTTACAGCCGGACAAGCTTGAACCCAAAGCGGAAAAATGCGTCTTCATAGGATACCCGAAGGAAACTATTGGGTATACCTTCTATCATAGATCCGAAGGCAAAATCTTCGTTGCTAAGAATGGATCCTTTCTAGAGAAGGAATTTCTCTCGAAAGAAGTGACTGGAAGGAAAGTAGAACTCGACGAGGTTGTCGAACCTTCTCTCGAAATTGCGAGTAGCGCAGCACCGGAAGAAGTTCTTGTGGTGCCTGCACCAATAAGAGAGGAAGCTAATGATGGTGATCATGAAACTTCGGTTGAAGTTGCTACAGAGCCTCGGAGGTCAACGAGAACTCGTACCACTCCAGATTGGTATGATTCCGTTATGAATGTCATGGTGGTGGACAACACCGATGACCTCGAGACGTATGAGGAAGCGAAGATGAGCCCAGATTCCAATAAATGGCAAGAAGCCATGAAATCCGAGATTGGATCCATGTACGAAAACCAAGTATGGACTTTGGTGGACTTACCGGATGGCCGGAAGGCTGTTGAGAACAAATGGATTTTCAAGAAGAAAACAGATGCTGATGGTAATGTTACTGTCTATAAAGCTCGACTTGTCGCAAAAGGGTTTCGACAAATTCAAGGAGTTGACTACGATGAGACTTTCTCACCGGTAGCGAAGCTAAAGTCTGTGAGGATTATGTTAGCAATCGCTGCATATTATGATTATGAGATATGGCAGATGGATGTCAAAACAACATTCCTCAATGGAGACATTGATGAAGAGTTGTATATGATGCAACCCAAAGGTTTTGTCGATCCTAAAGATGCTAACAAGGTATGCAAGCTTCAACGGTCCATCTATGGATTGAAGCAAGCATCCCGAAGTTGGAATCAACGTTTTGATAAGGTAATCAAAAGTTTTGGTTTTATACAAACTTATGGAGAAGCTTGTATTTACAAGAAAGTGAGTGGGAGCTCTGTAGCATTCTTAATATTGTATGTGGATGACATATTGTTGATTGGGAATGATGTAGACCTTCTTAATAGTGTCAAGGAATATTTGAATAATAGTTTTTCAATGAAGGATCTTGGCGAAGCAGCTTACATATTAGGCATAAAGATTTATAGAGATAGATCGAAACGCCAAATATCATTGTCACAGAGTACATATTTGGACAAAGTTCTAAAGAAGTTTGGAATGGAAGAAAGCAAGAAAGGGTTCTTGCCCATGTTGCCCAATACGACCTTGAGTAAAACTCAAAGTCCGACATCGGCAGAAGATAGAGAAAGGATGAGTAAAACTCCCTATGCCTCAGTCATAGGATCTCTAATGTATGCCATGCTATGTACTAGACCCGACATCGCATATGCTGTTAGTCTAACTAGCAGATATCAAAGTGATCCAGGAGTGGATCATTGGACAGCGGTCAAAAACATCCTTAAGTACTTGAGAAGAACTAAGGATATGGTTCTTTCTTATGGAGGTGATGAACAACTCGTTGTTAATGGTTACACCGATGCTAGTTGGAACACTGATCTAGATGATTCTAAATCACAATCTGGGTACGTATTTATTTTGAATGGTGCAGCAGTTAGCTGGAGGAGTGCAAAGCAAAGCGTTGTGGCGAGATCTTCAACTGAATCGGAATACATGGCTGCTTTGGAGGCTTCACAAGAAGCGATATGGATGAAAGAGTTCATTACAGAGCTGGGTGTGGTTCCAAGTGCGCTGGACCCAATGTCTATCTACTGTGATAACATGGGCGCCATAGCCAATGCGCAAGAACCAAGGTCACACAAGAAGTTGAAGCATATCAAACTGCGTTTTCACGCTATTCGAGAACATATCCAGGATGGGGATATAAAGATTTGCAAAGTACACACAGATCTGAATGTGGCGGATCCGTTGACTAAACCTCTCCCGAGGGCAAAACATGACCAACACCAAACTGCCATGGGTGTTCGGTATATTACCATGTAATCTAGATTAGATGACTCTAGTGCAAGTGGGAGACTGTTGGAGATATGCCCTAGAGACAATAATAAATATAGTTATTATTATATCTTTGTGTTTATGATAAATGTTTATATTCATGCTATAATAGTATTAACAAGGAAACATTAATACTTGTGTGAATTGTAAACTTAATTTGAAGTCCCTAGTATAGCCTCTATACTTCACTAGCTTGTTGGTTGATTAAATGATTGTGGTTTCCATATCATGAACATTGAGATGTTATCAACAACAAGGTCATATCGTTAGGAGAATGATATGGTGGACATACTCCTATAGATAAGCGTAGCATAAAGATCAAGTCATTTCAATAGTTCAATTGCTATATGCTTTCTGATACATAGTAACCTAATTCCTTCGACCATGAGATCATGCATATCACCTTTACCGGATGGATGCTTTGATGACATCAAACACCACACCGTAACTGGGTGGTTATAAAGGTGGCATTGAGTGTTCGGAAAGTATTGGTTGAGACACATGGATCAAGAGTGGGATTTGTCCATCCACATGACGGATAGATATACTCTGGGCCCTCTCGGTGGAATGTCATCCAATTAGCTTGCAAGCATGTGACTTGGTCACAAGGGATCACATATCACGGGAACGAGAAAAGAGTACTTATCAGTAACGAGGTTGAACTAGGTATGCAGAGATACCGACGATCATAACCTCGGATAAGTAACATATCGTGAGACAAAGGGAAATTGGTATCGTATGTAAGTGGTTCATTCGATCGCAAAGTAATCGTAGAAATATGTGGGAGCCATATGAATTTCCAGATTCCTCTATTGGTTATTGTTCGGAGAAGTGTCTCGATCATGTCCGCATAATTCACGAACCGTAGGGAGACACACTTAAGGATTCGACGTTGTTTGAGTAGTTATGGTATTATGAGAAAGAGACCGAATGTTGTTCGGAGTCTCGGATGGGATCCGGGATATCACGAGGTGATCCGGAATGGTCCGGAGAATAAGATTCATATAAGGAAAGTCCCGTTTCGGAGTTGCGGAATGATTCCGATGTTTTCATCGGGAATGTTCTAGAAGGTTCCAGAATGTCCGGCACTTCGGGGGGGAAGGGTACATGAATGTGTTATATCAAAGTTGGTATGATTGCATCATGTACTAAGTGTCATCGCTGTCCGAAATAAAGGGTTAATTCAAATCCTAGTTTGAAAAGTCAAACGTCTAGTTTGAAAAGTCAAACTGCCAGTTTTCGGAAAGAGGAGAAGGAGGATTGGTGGAGGCCGACTTGGGGGAGGAGTCCCCTTGGCCGGCGCGCCTCCCAAGGCCGACTTGGGGAGGGACTCCTCCCCTTGGCCGCTGGCCCCTCCCACCTATATAAGGAGGGGCAGGGCTCCCCTCCTAGATACACAAGTTTCCACCTCTAAATCTCAGGTTTAGAGCCGTTTTGGTTTAGAGCTTCTAATTGCTTTAGCCAGCGGTTTAGAGCCTTCTAATTGGTTTAGAGCCTTCTAATTGGTGTGTCTAATTACTAGACCACTAAATAGCCTCTCTCATAAACTCCACCATACTCGCACCGGCTTAAGGCGAAGCCCTGCGGGATTTCCCCTCTACTTCCGGTACCACGCCGTTGTGCTGCCGGAATCGCGAGGAGAGTACTACAACCTCCGCTGCCTGCTGGAACAAGGGAGAGGAAGGTCTTCGTCGAGTACCGAACGTGTGACCGACTGCGGGAGCGCTGCCGGAACGTGGCGCCGGAAGGATCGTCTACACGATCTTGAGATCGGAAAGAGTACGACTACATCACCCACGAGAATCCGCTCTCGTTAAACGCTTTGGAATCTTCGAGGGTAAGTTATACCATCGACTCGTTGCTACAATCTAGTAGATAGATCTTGGCTTGTTTGTTTGTATGCGATAGAAAATTTTTGTTTTCCATGCTACGAACCCCTACACAACCAACCGCCGAAAGTCTTCACGTGTTCATCTCTAATCAACCTGTCAGACTGCCCCGGGTAGTTCGAGCATACAATATTATTGTGTACCACGATATACGGAGCCACCAAGGTGGAACTTTGCAGAATTGTATAGTGTGATTTAGTGAAAGAATGTCTGTCCATACATATCTTTGCTTTCTTTCCTAGCATGCCTTTTCCACTAAGTCTCCCCTTATGCCGTGATTTAGGTACACCGATCGGCTTAAGGTCAGGAATAAAGTCAACACAAAACTCAATGACCTCCTTTGTTCCATAGCCGTTGGAGATGCTTCCTTCTGGCCTAGCATGGTTATGGACAGATTTCTTTAAGACTCCCATGAATCTCTCAAAGGGGAACATATTGTGTAGAAATACAGGACCGAGAATGGTAATCTCTTCGACTAGGTATACTAGAAGGTGCGTCATTATGTTGAAGAAGGATGGTGGGAACACCAACTAAAAGCTGACAAGACACTGGACCACATCTTTCTGTAACCTTGGTAGACTTTCTGGATCGATTACCTTCTGAGAAATTGCATTGAGGAACGAACATAGCTTCACAATGGGTACTCTAACATTTTCCGGAAGAAGCCCCTTCAAAGCAACCGGAAGCAACAGCGTCATAAGCACGTCGCAGTCATGAGACTTCAGGTTATGGAATTTTTTCTCTGCCATATTTATTATTTCTCTGCGTCATAAGGGACATTGATACTACTCAGGCATTGAAAAAAGATCTCCTTCTCTTCTTTGGTAAGAGCGTAGCTGGCAGTACCTTGAAACAGCTCTGGATGCCTAACTTCTTGGTCTTTCTTACTTTGTTGGTCCTGCCATGCTTCTGGTGTATCTTTATTCTTTCCATACACGCCCAAGAAGCCTAGCAGTATCACGCAAACATTCTTCCTCAGGTGCATCACGTCGATTGCAGAGCGGACCTCTAAGACTTTCCAATAGGGTAGCTGCCAAAATATAGATTCTTCTTCCACATGGGTGCGTGTCCGCTAGCGTCCTTCAGAAAGGACTATCCGCCAGGACCCTTTCCAAAGATTACTTTCAAATCCTTCACCATATCAAATACATCATCACCAGTATGACGGACAGGCTTACTCCGGTGACCTTCTTCACCATTGAAATGCTTGCCTTTCCTTCTTCTGGAATGCGTGGGTGGAAGAAAACGACGATTCCCTAGGCACACATTCTTCTTGCACTTATCCAAATAAATACTTTCAGTATCATCTGAACACTGTGTCCATGCATTGTATCCCTTGTTTGCATGTCCTGAAATGTTACTAAGAGCAGGCCAATCATTGATGGTTATGAACAACAATGCTCATAGGTTAAATTCCTCATGTTTGTGCTCATCCCACATACGTACACCTTGTCCGTTCCACGACTATAAAAGTTCTTCAACTAATGGCCTTAGGTAATCATCAACGTCGTTGTCGGGTTGCTTCGGGTCTTGGATAAGCACTGGCATCATAATAAACTTCCGCTTCATGCACAACCAAGGAGAGAGGTTATATATACACAAAGTCACACGCCATATGCTATGATTGCAGCTCTGCTCCCCAAATGGATTCATGCCATCTGTACTTAGACCAAACCATAAGTTTCTCGCATCACCTAAAAAGTCTGGGTACTTCCTCTCAAATTTTCTCCACTGCGACCCATCAGCGGGGTGTCTCAACATCTCGTCTTTCTTACGGTCTTCTTTGTGCCATCACAACAATTTGGCATGATCTTCGTTTCTGAACAAATGTTTTAGCCGTGGTATTATAGGAGCATACCACATCACCTTGATGGAACCCTCTTCCTGGGGCGCTCCCCCTCAACATCGCTAGGGTCATCTCGTCAGATCTTATACCGCAATGCAGTGCATACCGGGCATGCATCCAAATTCTTGTACTGCTCACCGCGGTAGAGGATGCAGTCATTAATGCATGCATGTATCTTCTGTACCTCTAATCCTAGAGGGCAGACAACCTTCTTTGCTTCGTCAGTACTGGCGGGCAGTTCGTTATCCTTTGGAAGCAACTTCTTCATTATCTTCAACAACTTTTCAAATCCCTTGTTAGGCACACCGACCTCTGCCTTCCATTGCAGCAATTCCAGTGTGCTGCCTAGCTTTTTGTGGCCATCTTCGCAATTCGTGTACAACAATTTGTTGTGATCCTCTAACATCTTCTCAAATTTCAACCTCTCCCTTTCGCTATAACATTCTCCCTTTGCATCAGCAATGGCCCGACCAAGATCATCATCTGGCTCATATGATGCATGTTCTTCTTCTTCATCATCATTGTCTTCCATTGTAGTACCACTGTATTCAGGGGACATAGGATAGCTGTCATCATTGTCTTCATCTTCGTTGTCTTCCATCATAACCCCTCTTTCTCCGACCTTGGTCAAAAAATTATAGCCATACATGAAACCGGACCGAAACAGATGGCCATGAAGGACTCTTGAGGAAGAGCATTCCTTCTGATTCCGACACTCACCACATGGACAACACATAAAACCATTCTGCTTGTTTGCCTCTTCCACAACGAGAAAAGAACGCACGCCTTTAATGAACTCGTCGGAGATTCGGTCAGCGTACATCCATTGCCGTCTCATCTGCATTATATAAGTTCATGAAAAAAATCACGATGCTAAGAGTAGTACTAGTCTAAAAATAAAACAACACATCGTATACATCAAACAACAATACACTGATTTAAAAACTTTCTACTACATCTTTAGTCCCGGTTGGACACACCATCGGTACTAATGGTTTGCGGCAGGCTGGGGCCGACCTGAGGCCGTCTAGTCCCGAATGGTGTCTCCAACCGGGACTAAAGGACACTTCAACCGGGACTAAAAGTGGGTGACGACACTATATGTCGTGAGTGGAGACACTATGCAGTGGCGACACTGTTTCAGTGGGTGGCGACACTATGACAGGGTGAGTGTCGACATTATGTCGTGAGTGTCGACACTATGTTGTGCTGCTTAATATATAAATAGGCTTCCTTGTGAACTATCGACTGCAAGGAAGATCGTGTGCGAGACCAGGGACACCACTATGGCGGAGCTTCTCGAAGATGTCTTAGAACCTCGTCCTTAGACATCTTCGAGGAGCTCGTCGTAGAGGCACTCTGTAATATGTGAAATTAGTTAGCTCCACCAGCATACTGATTTAGGTAGAAAAGATATGAACTAAAAGATGGTATGCGAGAGCAGGGACACCACTACGGCAGAGCTTCTCGAAGATGTCTTAGGATGCCTCGTCCTCAGACATCTTCGAGGAGCTCGCCATAGAGGCACTTACTAATTTAATTTGGTAGCTCCTCGGCGTGTTCATGTTTTTGTTCTTATTTGCTTAACTGGCCGATGATTAACTAAAATGCTAGGATGCCGCTATATATATATGTGTGCCTTCATAGTTTTGGTACTTATTCTTGTTGCAATGGATTTTGTGACGACAGGTAGAAGAAAGAAGAATACTTTGTTGCTCGACGGTGACATGATGCACTATGAATGGTCTGAATTTCAAGACTATGTGCCAAACCAAGATATGTAGATAGGATGAAATCATGTATCTATGTGCTTCAATGAATCAAATGAATTTCGAGAACTATATGTGCCAAATCTATCCATCTCTAGAGCATGAAATGAGCTAAAACAAGCAATGAAAGATGAAATGATGAAGTTGCTAACCTCTTAGGACCCTTTATAGATGTGGAGCCAAAAAATATTCACAAAACTTGAGAAAAATTGGGAAGAACTCGAGCTTGAGGGGAGAAATTTGAGAGAGATGCTTGTGTGAGCTTGAAAATGGCTCGGGCTGGGAAGGGGAGGAAGATATAGTCGGGGACTTTATTCCCGGTTTGATAATCAAACCAGGGCTAAAGGTCCACGCAGCTGCTCTTTTCCAGCGCCAGACCCTTTAGCCCCGGTTTGTTAAACGAACCGGGACTAAAGGTCCCCTACAAACCGGGACTAATGTCTTCTGGGACCTGTGGTCGTTTCTAGCCGAACCGGGAGTAATGCTCTGGACCAAAGGTCCGTTTTCTACTAGTGCGGTTCGATATTTTTTAAACTCGGCTAATGCATGGGCAGCAGCTAGATACGAGACGAACCGAAGTCTTGCCTTGCATAGAGTAGCCACATCGATCAAAGACTTGCTCTCCCGCTCTCCTACAAATATCGATCAATAGGAAATGGTTAGTAATCCCTCCAATCCATAACAAGCGTCGCCATTTTGAACTAAATTAGTTAGTGAAAAATGGTGAGACTTATTATGGATAAGAGGGAGTTCTTTTTACTGTTAAATTGTTAGAGGTATGGTCCGTGGTCGTAAACATGTTTTCATCCAACAGTAAATACATTTTCGATACGACCAAGTCTGCCACTTTAGGCGTCGCCCCCTCGCGTCGCCACCTCCTGGCGACCGAGGGGGCCAAACCCTAACCCCGCCGCCACCTCCTCCCTATCCATCCTTCTCCCTCCTCGTCACCCCCGAAGGGCCCCCGGCCTAAGTGCACTGGGCCGGTGATGGGGCGGCGGGGATCTGGCCTCTCGGCCCCAGCACGACGATAGGGAGGAGTACACCGGCGCTGGACGGGGCCCCCTCGCCATCGACATCTTCGCGGCTCCGGCCGGCGGTGGCTTCATGGGACCTCGGATATGGAGGCGACAACCTCTACCGGAGTGGGGCGGGTGGCGATCTAGTGGAGGAGGTGCCGGTGATGGGATTTCGCTGGAAGACCTAGATCGGCTCTCTATCCCTAATTGCCTGCTTGATCCGTTCTCCGAAAACCGACCGACGGTGTGGGATCGATGTGTCGGATCTAATAAAGGAGGTGGTACTTTGGTTTCTTTCGCGCGAAGACAAAGATCTGCTTGATGTCTGTCCTCGTTGATCTGGTCTGGACAGTCGGATTCCGGAAGGCTCCGCCGGCGAACACCCATCGGCGTATCACGCCTGGAGATTGCTGGATCAGAAGGTATTCGGTCGTGCGCACCTTGGTTTTCTTGCCGTTTGGTTTCAGCAGGAGCGTTGCGAAGCCCTGTTGTTTGTTGCCACCAACTGCTATTCTTAGAGACATGGTGAAGTCAGATGTGGAGAATGTCAGAAAAGCGGAAATATAAGGGTAGCGATGGTGATTTTTATTCTTCTAGCGATGGAGAACTAGCAGCGACTGTTGGGGCGGGAAGACAACACATGAGGAGTTTTCAGTCTTATCTTGCAGGGTGAAAATCTAAGGTCTGACTTTTTTCAGGGTGAAAAGCTATGATCTTTGATCGGGCAACGACAGCGCTTGGTCACTGTTTCCTTTTTGAATGCGTTGTTATTGGAGTGGAGGATTACTGGTGTTGTTTTGATGGTGTCACTATCGTTACTTTGAGGATTAGTTCTCTGTAGCGGGACCTTTTTTTTTTAGGCTGTGTTGTGCATCCGTAGGGCCACTAGGGCATACGTTGTTACAAAGGCTAGGTGTAATTGGTATCATGTGATATTAATATATACTCTTTTTAAAAAAAAGTAAATACATTTTCGCCCATCTAGCTTTAAACAGTTTCTCCCTTCCATAATATCATATACTCTCTCCGTCCAGAAATAGCTGACTTAAGTTTATCAAAATTCAAATGTATATATACACTAAAATACATCTAGATATATTTGAATCTAGTCAGAACCACATACGAGGTGTAGAGACGTGTCGTCTTAGTAGGGACGCAATGCTCGGGTTATCATCCGAGCTCGACCTTCCACGGGCGCCCGTCTTCTTCTTCACAGGTGCCATGAGGTTCCCACACGAAGAGAATAGAGGCTTTTGCTTCTTTGGCTCCAGGGTGTTGCTAGGAAGCTGGGAGGGCGCGACCAACAGCGACCGAGTCGAGCAGCTACTGGGACGTGCAGCGGCTACGGAGGGGCTCAGCACGGGGCAGAAAACTTGGGGGCGCGCGTGGTCGGAAGAGTTGGAGCGTCTAGAAGGCCCTCCACAGCATGGTCAATGCCCAAAGCGTGAGAAGTTTGCCACCTAATTATCGATGCCCTGAAAAATAATCTGGGCTCCATTCTCACAGCGTATGGAAAAACTATCGTTGCCTGAAATAAATTGTGAGACCTACCTCTCCTATCCGCATGTGTCCTTTTCTCATCCGATTCTCTTCATCGCATATGCAATAGCCAGCTCAATACCGCTAATTTAGGGCATCGGAGCACATAGATGCTCCGATTCCTGGAAAAAAGTTTGGGACATCTCCTGCACAGCGGAGAGCACCTGTCCTCGATGCATAAAAAACGACTTTGGACACCAATTTGGTATAGCTGTGGAAGGCCGATGGGGTAGAGAGCCTCAAGGGGGGCAGCATTGGCGACATCTAGCGCCCACGGTGGCCACATCAGGAAGCGGCCGACATGACGGTTCTTATTTACCGTGGCACATGTCATCACCGATTATGCCTATGCGAAACGACGCCAAGCTCCAACGGTTTTCCTCTGCCGCTATGTCTTTTTAAACCATGGAGGTGGAAAATTACTGCTCACTTTCCCTTTTCGCTACTAATCTTCGTTTTCTTCCTCCCGCTCATCTGCATTGCCACGGTTCTTGTGCTCCATTGTTCTCACTACTGCTCTGACGACCGCGACTTGCTAACCATGGGAAAAAGCAAGGGAGCAGGTTCCATCACCGATGTTATGGCGGTCAAGGCAAAGATTGGCGTGTGCGTGGAGCCAAACAAAGTGCGACACCAGAGAGCTCTCCGAGGCCCGCAAGTCCGGAGTTCTTCCACTGAGCGCCCGCCCTAGAGATGAAGCCACGCCTGCACTCTCGCGGTTACACTGGCGTGTGCGGGTCAGTGGCGGACATGTGTAGCATGGCGCGTGTGGCCCGGAGAGGACACGGCATGGGAATGTACCGACACTAGACGCACAGATCGTGTACCAAGAGGGGACGTGTGGCTTGTGGTTGATCGACGAGGGCGTCGATCTTCTAAGGATGGGTGTATGTGAGACCCTGGCACATGGCTCAGTAGGATTGATAGGAAACCCATACCAACAAGTTGCAACTTTTTTCCGGAAGCTCGTTCAAAAAGAACTCTAAGGTTAAGTGTGCTTGGCCTAGAGCAATTATAGGATGGGTGACCGATCGGGAAGTGGGTACCGGGTGCGCACAAGTGGGAACAAAGTGCACAGAAAAGACTAGTGTTGGTCTGTGTGGTTAGTCTAGAGATCCTATTGAGCTGCCAGAAGTGATAGCCGTCGGTCCAGAGAGGCCGGAGGTGTTATAGCTAACCATGGGAAAAAGCAAGGGCGCAAGTTCCATCACCGATGTTATGGCGGTCAAGCCGAAGATTCGCGTATGGGTAGAACCGAAGGAAGTGCGACACCAGAGAGCTCTCCGAGGCCCGCAAGTCTGGAGTTCTTCCACTGAGCGCCCGCCATAGAGATGAAGCCACTTTAGGGGTTCGTAGCATGGAAAACAAAAAATTTCTACTATATACACACAAACAAGTCAAGATCTATCTACTAGATTGTAGCAACGGGTCGATTAGAGTACTCACCCTCGAAGATTCCAAAGCGGTTAACGATAGCTGATTCTCGTGGGTGATGTAGTCGTACACCTGCCGATCTCAAGATCGCGTAGACGATCCTTCCGACGCTATGTTTCGGCAGCGCTTCTGCAGTCGATCACACGTTCAGTAGACCTTCCTCTCCCTTGTTCCAGCAGGCAGCGGATGTTGTAGTTCTCCCCTCACGATTCCGGCAGCACGATGGCGTGGTGTCGGAAGTAGAGGGAAAATCATGTAGGGCTTCGCCTAAGCCAGAGCAGGTTATGGTGGATCTAGGGTTTCCGGCGATATAAGGTTTATAGGGACGGAGAGGAGGAGGTGTGGCCGGCGGCGACTAGGGCGACGACGGCAAGCCGGATGCGACGCGACGGTGGCGGCCACTACTAGGGAAATGGCCATTCGTGGCGCACCTGAAAAGAACATCTGTGGCGCACTAGGGGTGCGCCACTAGCCTTGCGCTACGGCTATCTCCTAGCCGTGGCGCACTGCCTAGTGTGCCACGGTTGTGTCGAGATAGGCGTAGGGTACCTGCTAGTGCGTCATGGCTATGTGGGCAGGTGCGCTACGCGTAGGATCTTCTGTGGCGCACTACCCAGTGCGCCACTAAGCTTCTGAGGTGCGCTTTAGGTGTAGTGCGCCACAAAATGTAGGTCATGTGCGCCACAGGTGCTTTTTTTGTTTTTTTTTAATTTCCGAGCCAGATTATATACAATACAGATTATATACAATATTACAGGCAGATATACACACAGATACAAGATATACAATTATGTATATAAATACACAATTTGAAAAACAAGATTGAAAAAAATACATATAGATAAGTCTCATACATGAATACATAGTATAAGTTACATTGTTTCGATCAAGTTACAAAGTAGTTGGTGACATGCGAATACATGTGTCGATCGAACAAGTTAGAGCTCGGAAGCTCGCCTAGACATCTAAACTAGCTAGACACAAACGCGGGATAAACAACCAAAGAACATAAGCATGATCACCGCCGCGACGAAGGTGTGGGTCTTCATCCGGTTCCTTGTCCCAACTCCCGCTAGATAGCGCGTGTATCTAGCTTCCGCCTCCGTCATAGTGTTGTACCCTTTGTAGCTATTGCCGCTGAAACGGTGCACCTTTCTCCGGCAGTCTTCCCAATCATCGTAGACTCCGGGAACCCGTCCCTTGTACACGACGTACCACGTCATTGATAAGTTGACAATAATAATTAACCGGTGATTAAAAAAACATATATAATTAAAGTCGCATATGAAGGTACACTTATAGAAAGTACTCCTAAATCAAGACCAAACTCAAAAGGCATGCCTCATATATAACTAGGTTGTTCGACACAGGAATATGCTATGATGGAACTGTTCGCCAAGTAGGATGCACAACACCTGGACCTGTGCATAGCACAAGGCGAACAATCCCATCGCAGCACATTCACATATAGTGTGACACGATATTTCAATCATCGGCATTATTCTCGAAAAAGACCAAAGTAACTCGAAAATAATGCCTCATATATATATATATACATAGGTCGTTGGACACAGGAATATGTTACGACAGAACGGTTAGCCAAGTAGGATGCACAATTCCTGGACTTGTGCATATCACAAGGCTAACTATCCCGTCGTAGCACATTCACAAATATATTGTGCCACGACATTTCAATCATCGGCATATTCTCGAAAAAGACAAAAATAACTCGAAAAGAATGCCTCATATATAACTAGCTAGGTTGTTGGACACATGAATATGCTACGACGGAACAGTTAGCCAAGTAGGATGCACAATTCCTGGACTTGTGCATATCACAAGGCTAACTATCCCGTCGTAGCACATTCACATATATATTGTGCCACGCCATTTCAATCATCGGAATTATTCTCAAAAAATACAAAAATAACTCGAAAAGAATGCCTCATATATAACTAGCTAGGTCGTTGGACACAGAAATATGCTACGACGGAACAGTGAGCCAAGTAGGATGCATAATTCCTGGACTTGTGCATATCACAAGGCTCACTATCCCGTCGTAGCACATACACATATATAGTGTGCCACGACATTTCAATCATCGGCATTATTGTCGAAAAAGACAAAAATAACTCGAAAAGAATGCCTCATATATATACATAGGTCGTTGGACACAGGAATATGCTACGATGGAACCGTGGGGCAAGTAGGATGCACAAGACCTAGACTTGTGCATATCACAAGGCTCACAATCCCATCGTAGCACATTCACTTATATAGTGTGCCACGACATTTCAATCATCGGCATTATATTTAACACTGTCAACAACACATCAAGCACTGTCAACAACCTCACTGTCATAAAACATCAAGCACTGTAAACATCAAGCCTCGTCGTTTTTTCTTTGTTTCACAGGTCAAAGCTACTGGTTATGCACTCACAACTGCTCATAGATTTCCAGGAAAAAGTTGAAATATTTCCAAGGGAAAACATGTCAGGTTATGCACAGTTTTCATATATATGTTTTTTCTGGTCTCCTACAAGAATTTAATCGAAGATGGTACCAGTACAAGAGTTTCAGGTTTCAGCAAGCATAAATGCTTAACTATACTGCTAACTATAAAATTCCTACTACTAACTATAATGCTTGATGTACAAGATTCAGACAGAACATTCTGTCAACTACATTAAGTTTTCCATCAAGTCTAGCATTAATCCAGCAACTACATCCATTAATATGAAATGCTGATAGATAAAAGTACTGAAGCTAATAAAGATGTTGATACCCTCTCTGTTTCTATTTGCTGATCTTGGCCATGGAACAAGACTTGCTCTGTTACTGGTAGCCTAATTACTTTGATCACTGTCAGAGGCTAGCTACTACTACCAATAACACACCATCCATTTCTAGCAAAGCTACTGCTACCTAGACACTGGTAACAGAAGCAGCAGCAGCACCTGTACCATCATATCCATGACTGAATGGAATTTAAACATCATCAAATCAACCTAAACCTAAATTTTTTATTACTGAACTAAATTTCCGGCATGTCCACCTAAATCTAAACCTAAATCAACCTAAACATACAATGAATTAATGCCTAAGCACTATTTTCTAGTTGCTGGTAACACTACTGCTAACCTAATCCTCTGGACCTAACACTACTGCTACCCTAACAGTACTACTACTAGCACTAGCACTACTTCTAACACTACTGCTAACCTAACACTACTGCTAGCACTAGCTACTGCTAACACTAGCTACTGCTAACACTAGCTACTACTACCCTAATCCTTTGAACCCTAACCCTAATCCATGGCCCAATCCAGGAATGGACGCAGAGAGAGGCGAGAGAGGGAGAGAGGGGAGGGGCGAGGCACACCTCTAAGATGAGGACGACGGCGGGCTCCTCCACGGCCTCCTCCTCCTCGAGCAGCAGCGGCCTTCTTCTCCTCGAGCGACGATGCGCGTGCGACGGCGGGCTCCTCCTCCTCGAGCGACAGGCGCGTGGGCTCCTCCTCCTCGAGCGCACGGCCTCCTCCTCGATCTCACGGGCAAGGTGGCCTCCTCCTCCTCCTGGCGTGGCTGGGATGCGGCGGCGGTGGTGTCGATGCGGATGCGGCGGTGGCGTCGATGCGGATGCGGCGTCGTGTCGGAGGACGATGGGGATGGGATGCGGCTAAGGACGATGGGGATGGGTAGGGACGACGACGTGGCGAGTTGTTGACTAGTCATACCCACTTAGGCTTAGCGCACCCTAGACAAGTGCGCTACGGTTATCCGTAGCGCACTTAGCCAGGGTGCGCTACGCCTAAGTGGGTAGGACTACTCAGATAAGAGGGATGCCACCCCTTTGCTAACACTAGCACTGTCTTATCCCATTGCTTCCGCCCACTGCTCTATTCTAAACCTGTTAGCACCCAGGTTCGAATCCTGGTGCCCACATTTTTTATTTTTATTTTAAAAATACTTTTAAATGTTCCAAAAAATTCCCAAAAGTGGTGATATATGCTACAAAAGTTTTGTTTTGTTTTTAAAATACTTTTAAATATTCCAAAAATGCCCAAAAGTGATAATATATGTCATAAAAGTGGTACAAATTAAATATGCTTCAAATATGTCATAATAATTTGTCAATGAATATTACAATCTTTTTCGACCATGCGTTTTACAATATTTTTTGAGCTCGCGTTTTACAATCTTTTTTCCCTTCTTTGTCGCGGTTGAATAATTTAGCCCCGGCACTTTAATGTTTCTTCTTTCGAACGGGCTACCTTTTTTGGGTAGGGTTGTCCTTTTTCTTCTTGTGATATATGTTGATGCATCGTATTCGTCGTCATCTTCAATCTTTGGATCGCCGTACTGGTCGAAGTCTTGCTCGTTGGCGACTCCATCCATTCCGATGATGTTTCTTTTTACTCTCCTCACGACAACACGACTAGGCTTTGTCGGGTCGGTAATGAAAAACATTGGTCCACTTTGGTAGCCAGTACCCACGGTTCATTTTTCGCGGCCACGTTTGCACCGGCGGCCTTGGATTTGGCTGCTTCTGGTATAACCATGGTTGTGAAATACAGGTCTTATCTTTTGACGCTCTTTGCCCATCTGACAGAGAACATCGGCACCTTTTCTCCATAGTAGTCGAGCTCCCAGATCTTCTCGATTCTTCCGTAGAATCTTTACTTCATGTTGTCATCGGTGTGGAATTCCGACGTTACGCCTGAGTTCTGATAATCACACTTGTTGTCCTTTTCCTCCGTGTAGAATGTGTAGCCCTTGATATCATACGCCTGATAGGTCACCAGGTTTTGCATCAGTCCCTGCGACAAGGTGAATATGATCTTTTCCGTGTCAGAAGAATGCGATCGCGGGGGATTATCAAGGAGCGTCTGCCTAAACCAACACGTGAAATATGAGTTGTGCTCTTTGATTATTTCTCCCTGCGTCCTCTGTATGCCCCGGTCACTGTACTTCTTCTCGATTAACCTTTTGTGCTTCTATACCCAAGGATCGACCAGTTCTAAATGCTGTAGCGCGACGAGGTTTGCTTGATCAAAGTCTGCGCGTCGAAAATCGAAGTCTGCATGCAGTATGCGACGACCCTCTCGGTGACCAGATCCTTTGAGCTTGCCAAGGTGCCTGTTGACGGGAAGACCGACAGGGTTCTCTATGTCTAGATAATTCGTGCAGAAAGAGATGCACTCTTCGGCCAGAAAGCCCTTGGCTATGCTTCCATCTGGACGGGACCTGTTGCGAACGTATCCTTTGATGTGTCCGTTCATCCTTTCGAACGCCATCATGCTGCGGAGGAACATCGGCCCACCTTCACCGTCTCCATCGTCTTCATCATCGCTTATCCAACGAGTGTATCCATTCATGAAACCATGGCGGAGCAGGTGCTCCTGCAGATTCCCGGAATCTGGGTCGATTACCCAGGTGAGTTTGCATCTTCTGCACGGACATCTTATATCCGTCTTGTTATTTCGTATCACGTCGGCCGTCGCACATTTCAAAAATCTAGCCACAATGTCTTCGCTCATTGTGAGCACCATTTTTGCCTGCACGGTGTACACGGTACAATTAGAAGTCTATTAGAACCACATAATCAATGCATGCATGCAATGGTGTCGATAGAAAATTTCGGCATGACCTATCCTAAAATTAGGACCTTTGCGAAATGCCAAAGTCTTGCCAAAATAGAAATGAATCAACATTTTGGCAAAAAAAATGGCAACTTGTTCACATACAAACACAAGAGAAAGAGACCGATCCATACACACATGAACATATCATTATCCTCTCCATACACACATGCATGAGCATCATCGATACTCTCCATATACACACACATATGACCATCGATCCTCTCATACACACATCATGAGCATCGATCATCTACATACATATGAGCATATCATCCATATACACATGAACACATGCTTACATGGACAACTTACCGAGATGAGAGACCAATCGCGAGAAATATGGAAAGGAGAGGTGCGTGGGAGACCGGAGAAGGAGATGAGAGACCGGAGACCTTCCTCTATTACTTATGTAACATCCAAGGCAAGTTCTACATGCTAAAAATGGTGAATGGGTGGAGAAATTAAGGTGGGAAGGAGAAGATCCCGACTAGATCTAAGGAGGAAGAAGAAGGGGAAAGTGAAGCGTGGGGTGGTGGATGGTCACACATGTGCACATAAAGTGCAGCTGCCAAAAAAATCGACACATCCGTGGCGCACTCGGCCCCAGTGCGCCACAGGGAGTAGTAACATCCGTGGCGCACATGCCATAGTGCGCCACAGATGTGTCTGGCCATTTCACAGCAGAGAGGGGCATGCGCTTAGGTGTAGCTCACCCCCTCCCTGTGCGCCACGGTTGACACTAACAACCGTAGCGCACTTGGGCATAGTGCGCCACGGATGTCTGGCGTGCGGCCAACAGGGCCCTGGCCCACACATATCGGTGGCGCACTATGGTCAAGTGCGCCACGGTTGTTCTAGTTACTAGTAGGGCAATGTCCATAGGCGAGCCACGCCTGTTTTAGCCGTGGGGCACTTCAACCATGTGAGCCACGGATGTGCTGATTACCTATAGCCATTTTTCTAGTAGTGGGCGCTACTAGGTGGGGAGGGGTGGTGTTGTGTGGTCTTGGGGCATCCCCTCCCCTCTATTTATTAGAGGGATGGCAGCTTGGGAGAGGGGAGTTTGAATCCTTCCCCAACTCCCTCTCCTAGTTTGATTGTGGTGGAGGGAAAGAAGGATTCTTTCCTTCCTCTACTAGGAAACCATTGTTCCAGCTTGACTTTTCAAACCTGCCTTTTGACTTTCAATTTGGAGCTTTATTTCTCTCTTGCAAATGCCCAACCAAGTGACCTAGGACATGATCCAATCATTCCACTTAACCATGACACATTCATGTACCATTCCCCATTCCGGTATGGTGAACCTTCTATACCCTTCTAGAACCTCTCCGATGAAAACATCAAAATAATTCCCGAACTCCGGAATTGGACTTTCATTATATGAATCTTATTCTCCAGACCATTCCGGATCTCCTCGTGATATCCCGGATCCCATCCAAGACTCCGAACAACATTCGTTCTTTCTACTTATATTCCATATCTACTAAACAACATCGAATCCTTAAGTGTGTCTCCCTACGGTTCGTGAATTATGCGGACATGACTGAGACACTTCTCCGATCAAAAACCAATAGAGGAATATGGAAATTCATATGGATCCCAAATATTTTTACGATTACTTTGCGATCAAATGAATCATTTACATACGATACCAATTTCCCTTTGTCTCGCGATAGTTTACTCGTCCGAGGTCTGATCGTCGATATCTCTGCATACCTAGTTCAATCTCGTTACTAATAAGTACTCTTTTCTCGTTCCCGTGATATGTGATCCCTTGTGAGCCAGTCAAATGCTTGCAAGCTAATTGGATGACATTCCATCGAGAGGGCCCAGAGTATATCTATCTGTCATATGGATGGACAAATCCCACTCTTGATCCATGTGCCTCAACACATACTTTCCGAACACTCAATGCCACCTTTATAGCCACCCAGTTACGGTGTGGTGTTTGATGTCATCAAAACATCCATCTAGTGATGGTGAGTAGCATGATCTCATGGTCGAAGGAATTAGGTTACTATGTATCAGAAAGCTTATAGCAAACGAACTATTGAAATGACTTGATCTTTATGCTACGCTTATCTATAGGAGTATCTCCATCACACCATTCTCCTAATGATATGATGTTATTGTTAATAACATCTCAATGTTCATGATCAGAAAACCATGATCATATATTAACCAACAAGCTAGTTTAATAAGAGGCTTTACTAGGAACTCTTACATGTTTACAAATCACACAAGTATTAATATTTTCGGTTAATACAATTATAGCATGGTATGTAAACATTTATCATAAGCATGAAGATATGATAATAATCTCTTTATTATTGCCTCTTGGGCATATCTCCAACAGTCTCGCCTGCACCCGAGGAGTGCTAGCAGGTAATTTCTTCATGGGATTCTCTTCGTCTACGGCATGCATCTAAACCAGCTTGCGCCAAATTCCATGCTTCACATTGTTTGTTTTATCACTTTGTGTCGGTGTTTTCTCGGGATTTATCACCACAGGGGATTCTTGAATCGCCTGTACTTTGTGAGGCGTAATACGAAGAAAAACACCGTCTATGATGTTGGCGGCATCATCATTTCCATTCTTATGTATGTCGATTATTTCGACTTCAAGATGGGCTTGGTCCATTCGATCCGAAGAAAGGCGTGAAGGATCTCAAGTCGATTATTTACTCGTGAGTATTCCTCATTAGTTTTACCATGAATATTTTTATAAACATTGATATATTTTAAAAAATAGAACATATTTTATAAGCATTGTTAAACAGAGAAAACACTAGCAACAACCGATCATAACTTGGTCAGGCTCAAATGCTCAAGAGGGGTATTTCTACACTATGCGCACATTAATAGGCTCCGTTCACACGGGCGCGTGTTGGGCCGGCCATATATTATTTTTTCTTTTTACCTTTTATTTTTATGCTCGTTTCCTGTTCTTATTTTTTGTTTTACTGTTTATTTTTGGTTTTATTTTTATTTAATTTTTTTATCTGAACAGTTTTTCAAATTTTTAGATATGAGCGATTTTTAGATCTGAACACACTAGTGGAAACGAGGTCTTTTGTTGATCCCGAAAAGGGGCTTTAACACCGGTTCTTCTACGAACCGGTGTTAAAGGGGGGGCCGTACCAGCGTGGCCCCTGCGGCAAAAAAGGAGCCCCCACTTTAACACCGGTTCGTGCCACGAACCGGTGTTAAAGGTCCCTGCAGCAGTGGCCCGCGCACCCCCCCCCCCTTTAACACCGGTTCGTGGCATGAACTGGTGTTAAAGGGGGGGGCTATATAAGACACCACCCCAGCCCACACACACCCCACTCTTCCATTCTTTCACATTTTGGAGCCTAGCAAGAGGGTGTGAAGAGTGCTAGTTTGTGTTTTTTTCATATGCACTAGAGGTGTTCGGTGAAATGCCCGAGAGCTCAAAATAAGCTTTCTTGTTGCTCTTTCCGTCTCGGTCGAGGTCGGCAACTATAGTTTCATGTGCCATTGATGTACTATATATATAAATGGTCATCTTCCTATTATTTTTTGATATATACTACATATTAATGCAGATGAATCAGCAATGGATGTACGGTGACCGCCGCACTTCCGAGTACATTACGGGCCTCCAAAATTTCATCGTTGTGGCTAATGCAAACCATGGTCACAATGGTTTTATGTGCTGTCCGTGTGTTCACTGTCAGAATAAGAAAGACTACTCAAATACCAGAACCATTCACGCCCACCTGCTTCGATCCGGTTTCATGCCCAGCTATAATTGTTGGACCAAGCACGGAGAAAAAGGGGTTGTGATGGAAGACAACGAAGAACAAGAGGATGATGAAAACTATCATAATATGTATCCTGAATATGATGATAATGCAACGGAGGTAGATAATGAAGATCAAGAGGGAGCAGATGGGCCCGCTGATGACGATCTTGGTCGGGCCATTACTAATGCAAAGGAAGAATGTGAAACTGAAAAGGAGAAGGAGAATCTGGAGCAGATGTTAAAGGATCACAAAACATTGTTGTATCCAACTTGCGAAGATGGCCACAAAAAGCTAGGTGCCAGACTGGATTTGCTGCAATGGAAGGCAGAGAATGGTGTGACTGACAGCGCATTTTCAAAGTTGTTGGTAAAAATGAAGAATCTTCTTCCAAGAAATAATGAGTTGCCCGACAGTACATACCAAGCAAAGAAGGTTGTCTGCCCTCTAGGATTAGACGTGCAGAAGATACATGCCTGCATTAATGACTGCATCCTCTACCGCGGTGAGAAGTACGAGAAATTGGATGCATGCCCGGTATGCACTGCACTGCGGTATAAGATCAGACGAGGCGATCCTGGCGATGTTGAGGGCGAGGCCCCTAGGAAGAAGGTTCCCGCCAAGGTTATGTGGTATGCTCCTATAATACCACGGTTAAAACGTCTCTTCAGAAATAAAGAGCATGCCAAGTTGTTGCGATGGCACATGGAAGACCGTAAGAAAGACGCGATGTTGAGACACCCCGCTGATGGGTCACAGTGGAGAAAAGTCGAGCGAGAGTACCCGGACTTCACACGTGACGCAAGGAACTTAAGGTTTGGTCTAATTACAGACGGCATGAATCCTTTTGGTGAGCAGAGCTGCAGTCACAGCACCTGGCCTTGTGACCCTATGTATCTATAACCTTCCTCCTTGGTTGTGTATGAAGAGGAAGTTCATTATGATGACAGTGCTCATCCAAGGCCCGAGGCAACCCGGCAACGACATTGATGTGTACCTAAGGCCATTAGTTGAAGAACTTTTATAGCTGTGGGCCAAACCAGGTGTACGTATGTGGGATGAGCACAAAGGGGAGCCATTTGACCTACGGGCATTGCTTTTCGTAACCATCAATGATTGGCCTGCTCTTAGTAACATTTCAGGGCAGACAAACAAGGGATACAATGCATGCACACACTGTTTAGATGATACTGAAAGTGTATATTTGGATAATGTAAGAAGGTTGTGTACCTAGGGTATCGCCAATTTCTTCCGAACCTGCATCCAGTAAGAAAGAAAGGCAAGCATTTCAAACGTCTGGCAGAACCCCGGAGGAAGCCTGTCCTCCGTACCGGTGAGGAGGTATTTGGTATGGTCAAGGACCTAGAAGTAATCTTTGGAAAAGGTCCTGGCAGTCTATCTGGTCCGAATGACGATGCCGGACACGCTCCCATGTGGAAGAAGCAATCTATATTTTGGGACCTACCCTATTGGAAAGTCTTAGAGGTCCGCTCTTCAATCGACGTGATGCACATGATGAAGAATGTTTGCGTGAACCTGCTAGGCTTTCTAGGAGTGTATGGGAAGACAAAAGATACACCGGAAGCACGACAGGACCAGCAACGTCTGAAGGCCCCTGAAGAGCCTATGCATCCTGAGAACGAGAAGGGTAAACGATGCCACTTAACTCCTGCCAGCTACGCTCTTACCAAAGCAGAGAAGGAAATCTTTTTTGAATGTCTGAGCAGTATCAAGGTCCCGTCTGGCTTCTCGTCGAATATAAAGGGAATAATAAATATGGCAGAGAAAAAATTCCAAAACCTGAAGTCTCATGACTGCCACGTGATTATGACACAATTGCTTCCGATTGCATTGATGGGGCTTCTACCTGAAAATGTTCGAGTACCCATTGTGAAGCTATGTGCATTCCTCAATGCAATATCTTAGAAGGTAATCGATCCAGAAAGCCTACCAGGGTTACAAACAGATGTGGCCTAATGTCTTGTCAGCTTTGAGTTGGTGTTCCCACCATCCTTCTTCAATATTATGACGCATCTCCTGGTTCACCTAGTAGAAGAGATTGCCATTCTCGGTCCTGTATTTCTACACAATATGTTCCCCTTTGAGAGGTACATGGGAGTCTTAAAGAAATATGTTCATAACCGTGCTAGGCCAGAAGGAAGCATCTCCAAGGGCTATGTAACAGAGGAGGTCATTGAGTTCTGTGTTGATTTTATTCCTGACCTGAAGGCGATTGGTGTTCCAGAATCACGACATGACGGGAGACTGCGTGGAAAAGGCACCCTAGGATGTAAAGCAATGATATGTAGGGACGGGCATTCTCTCAATCAAGCACACTACACGGTTTTACAAAGATCTATCTTGGTTGCCCCGTATATAAATGAACACAAGAATTTAATACGCCTCAAACACCCGGGGCAGTCTGATGAATGGATTATAAGTGAACACATGGCGAGTTTTGGCGGCTGGCTGCAAAGACTTCTCACGAATAACACCACTGTTGGGGATCAGTTGTACTTGTTGGCCAGGACACCATCTTCGACTGTATGTACTTTCCAAGGGTACGAGATAAATGGGAATACATTTTACACGATAGGCCAAGATAAAAAGAGCACCAACCAAAACAGTGGTGTCCGCTTTGATGCAGCAGAAGACAATGGGCAAAAGACCACGTATTATGGGTTCATAGAGGAGATATGGGAACTTAACTATGGACCTAATTTTAAGGTCCCCTTGTTTCAATGCAAATGGGTCAAGCTAACAGGAGGAGGGGTTGACGTAGATAAGAAGTACGGAATGACAACGGTGGATCTCAACAATCTTATGAAGATCTTAGACGAACCATTCGTCCTAGCCAATGATGTGGCTCAGGTTTTCTATGTGAAGGACATGTCCTCCAGACCAAAAAAATAAAAAATATGCAAACGAATACATCATATGATGAGCCAAAGCGTCACATAGTTCTTTCAGGGAAAATAAACATCGTGGGAATCGAGGACAAGATAGACATGTCAGAAGATTATAATAAGTTTGATGAAATTCCGCCCTTCACAGTGAAAACTGACCTAAGCATTCCGTTAAGTAAAGAAGATGCTCCATGGTTACGTCTGAAGCGATCATAAGGAAGGACATATGCCAAGAAGTTCATGCTCATATTATGTAACTCTAGTTCATGTTTTTAATATTAATACATGTCTTGAGTGTTAGTCATGTTTTGTGGATGGACCGGGACTATGAGAAGAAGTTGTCCCGATTCGTACTTACCATTAAGATCTGATCTCCAAACGCGCGCGGTCACATATTAGGGAGTGCCTCTATGACCAGTTTCTTGGAGATGCCGGAGGACTAGGCTCCGTCGGCATCTCCCTGAAATTGGCCGTAGTGGTGTCCCTGCTCTCGAAAACCATCTTGCAGCTTTGTAACTTCTCTAACTAGATCAATACACCTGGGAGCTAACTAATTTCACATATTAGGGAGTGCCTCTATGACCAGTTTCTCGGAGAAGCCGGAGGACTGGGCTCCATCGGCATCTCCCTGAAACTGGCCGTAGTGGTGTCCCTGCCTCAAACTGGCTGGAGGACTGGACTCACAAGGATGCCTATTTATAGTACAAGCAGCTCGACATAGTGTTGACACTTACGAAATAATGTCGACACTCACCCCTATTATTAGTGCTGACTCGTGTTTTGTCCCGGTTGGTGTCTCCAACCGGGACTAAAGGTTCATCTTTAGTCCCGGTTGGTGTCTCCAACCGGGACTAAAGGTTCATCTTTAGTCCCGGTTGGTGACACCATCCGGGACAAGGTACACGCCGCACGGAATAATTTCGACACTCACCCCTATTATTAGTGCTGACTCGTGTTTTGTCCCGGTTGGTGTCTCCAACCGGGACTAAAGGTTCATCCCGCCATTTTTCTTCCCGCCAGTTCTTCTTCCCGCCATTTTTCTTCCCGCCATTTTTCTTCCCGCCAGTTCTTCCCTCCAGTTCTTCCCGCTAGTTCACTATATATATATGTAGGGGGTTGGCCTCCATTGTCATTGCACATATCTAGACTCATATCTGCAACCTCATCACTCTTTCCCATGGCTTCCACCGTAGCACTAACCCCCAAGGAGGCGGAGGCGCTTTGTGCCTCGAACTACCCCTGCCCGCCGGGCTACTGTGTCCCCGTCGGCTGGATGCTGAGCGTCGGAGGCGTGCCGGTTCCTCCTGTCCCTCTAGGTGTGGCGCGCCGGATGGCCATCACGAACCACTACTACTTCGAGCTCACACCAGAGCAGCGGAGGAATCCCAGATGGCATCCCGACTATTTCCCTACTTGGGAAGCCTTCTTCGTGGATCGGCATGAGAGGGCGCTCGCCAGGCACGAGGAGGACGGCCCACCTCCTCCTAACTTCAACGAGGCCGTCCATCGGCTATGCTGGCGCGGTCGGACTCTCCAGAGCGTCATGGCCTATGACACTGCCGCCGACTCTAACCCCCGTCTGCGTTACCCTCAAGTCCAGCCCACGCGCTACCCTCAAGTCCAGCCCACGCGTACTCTCCAGAGGTTCAATTACGGCGACCCCGACGATGACAGCGATGACGGCGGCGACGAGTACGACGACTACAGTGGCGAGTATTACAGGTGTAGGCAGGAGCATGACTGAATCACTCCAACATTCTGAAACAAATTCGGCCGATTGTTACTTAATCTGGCCATGTATCTTAATTTTCAGTTATTTTATGTATCTTAATTTTCAGTTCCAGTTCGGCCGATTGTTACTTAATCTGACCATGTATCTTAATTTTCAGTTCTTTTATGTACCAACAGGGGGATCTGAAACCTTTCCGTCCACCTCTGGTGAAAAAGACAAATTCCTACCGAATCGGCAGGAAGTGGGTCAGATATGAACTACAAGTACATGATACGATGCTCATGATTTTTTACAAAAATCATTTTTAGGTTCATAATATGCTATTTTATCAAAAAACAATGCAAGTTGAGCGAGGCTTGGTGAGATTCAAGTGTATACAAAAGATGCGACATTTAAATATCCAATCAATTCAAAAATGTTAATACAAAAGATGTGGCATTAAAATATGATTTGATCTAATAAAAATCATTTTTTAGATGCTTAATATTTCTTATGTTCAAAGTTTTAGGATTTAACAATTTATTTTTGTTTGAATTGAATAATCAAAATTTATATGTAAATGTTTTAATTATTTTGAAAATTTTCATGTAAAGTAAAAATAAAATGATTTACATGAATGGATAGATATTATTTTTCTGAAAATTATGATATATTATTCATATTTTTCTGAGTTGAAATGAAAAAGATATGAATTTTCTAAATTCATATCATATTTTTTGAATTAAAAATGCCCCTTTAATGCATGAAATAAATGCCCCCCCCTTTAACACCGGTTCCTGTCTGGAACCGGTGTTAAAGGGGGGGGCATTTATTTCGTTTCCCGCGCGCACCACCCCCCCCCTTAACACCGGTTCGTGGCTGGAACCGGTGTTAAAGGGGGGGGGTAATAAATGCGTGCGGGAAACGGATCCCCCCCTTTAACACCGGTTCGAGCCACGAACCGGTGTTAAAGGGGGGGTATTAATTCACCTTCCCCTCCTTTCTTCCCCCTAGAGCAGCCAGATCGCCAAGGCCGCCAACGCCCGCGCGCAGAGAGAAGCGCCGCCGCTGCCGCCCGCGAGCGTCTCGCCACCGCCACCGCCACCGCCAAGACCGCCACCGCCACCGCCGCCGGCGCCGCGTCCTCGCCCTCGCCGCCACCGCCACCGCGCGAAGACCGCCACCGCCACCGCCACCACGTGCGCTGCGCGCGCAGAGAGAAGCCGCGCCGGAGCCCTCGCCGGAGCCCTTGCCGGAGCCGCCGCGTTCACCCTCGCCCCTCGTCGGAGCCGCCGCGTCCTCGTCCTCGTCCTCGCCCTCGCCCTCGCCCTCGCCGGAGCCGCCGCGTCCTCGCCCTCGCCCTCGCCGGAGCCGCCGCGTCCTCGCCCTCGCCGGAGCAGCCGTACGTCGGATTAGCTAATATATATGTAATCTTGAACTTTTGTCCGACGCAAGCTGGACGATGGTAACGCTCTCGGTCGCTTTGTATTGTGCAAGCTGTCGCGCACGCCGCACGAGCCATGCATGGTAGCAACGGTAGCAATAGTAATACTTGTCTTAGAACGAAGTCTAGCTCAATTAGATAGATGGGCACAATTAACCACGCATGCGTTAGAATAGACATGTGCGCAAACACGATTAGAGACAAACTACTCATTATTCAACAACGCTCAAATAAATTTATACTATAAGACACACACACTATTTGTGATCCAGCAACAATACTATCAAGTATATGTTGGCAGGATCGGAATGGAGGGAATACTCGTGAGTATAAAACCAATTAAAAATAGTGAAGTAATCTTCATCTGTATCAAAGAATAACAAGCGGAATGTAAAAGGCCAAGCAGGACATATATGGATGCACTTGTTGGCACTTGTGTAGTACTTAATTTTTTTTGGTCGCAATATGTCGGTGATTATTTTACATGCGCGCTCTCATCGTTGCTAATATATGTAATCTTGAACTTTTTTCTTCATATTTAGTATTTACAGTATTAAGAACTTTATTGAAATCAACACCAACTATTAAAACCAGTTGGTGCGAATGCGTCGAAATTGAAGATTATCTTCATCCTAAGAACACACCGACGTGGTCAGTCACAAGCGATACGAAGTAGTTCCCCCATGTCGTCAGTCCAACAGGAGCAACCATTTCCCCACCAGTCTTGCTTGTCTTTTTTAATATAGTGTATCATTGCACATCTCACTAACATCGGGAAACTCGAAACTAAGATGGCATGTAATTATGGAGGGAGTAGTAGTATAGATAGGGTGTCAAGCGGGGCGGGTTCGCGGGCAACATAGTTTCATCCTGATTAGGGTTTCGACCCCTCGGAACTCGTTTAAAATGATCAAGCATCCTTAGGGTTTTAATTTCATTTGTGTATTTTTGTATGAATAATATGTATATTTGTGTATGAATCCAAGTCCACTTGAATGTTTACACTCTTACTCTAGATAATATTATTGTTTTAGAAACTATGGATCCACTTAGTAGAAACCTTGAAGAAGAAGAAATAATGGAGAACATTATTGATGAGGACACCTCACAATATCTGAACTTGGAGGGACATGATGATGACAACTCAAGTACTAGTCATGGAGAAGATGAAGACTCCGGTGAACGCAATTTAATGGTTACAAAGTCCGGCGAGGTATATGCATTGATTAAGCCTCTGCTGACTTCCACCAACAATCTTGTTCTACATATATTAATTAATTAACGCTTCTTTCTTCTTTTAGCCCTCTGGATCGACCAGCCAGCAACCATCTTCTTCTATGAAAAAGAGCAAGCGAGGCGCGAGCCAGCGGTTGAAAGATCGTGCAAAGTTCACGATCGAAGCAGTCCGTGTTGATGGCAGGCCGATGGAGCCCAAGAAGGCCGCAGACAAATTTGTACGTCAGGCTGGAGTTCTTGTTAGGGACCAAATCCCAATCATAATTGAAAATTGGAATAAGCCAAAGAAGGGCGATGGTACCTTTGTCGATGACAGATCCAAAGAAACGCTTTGGAATTCGTTGTTGGTAAATTTCACCCTTCCGCCAGAGGAGGATGAAAACAACCCGGTTATAAAGGAAAAGGTCAAAGAGTGGACTCTAAAGAAGATGGCTGACGCTTTCCGCAACTGGAAGACAAAATTGAACAAATTTGTCAAAGCTGGCGAGACTCCAAATTTCGAAGACGCATATTATGCGAAGATAAGACCTCACTGGCCCGAATTTGAGACATAAAAAAAAGTGCTATAGCTAAAAAGAGGTCAGAAACCAATACGCTTAATGCCCTGAAGAAGGAATATCACCAGAGGACAGGGTCAGGTGGCTACATATCTCAGAGGCCTAAGTGGGAGGAAGCTGAGAAGGCCCTGCGCGAGAGAGGGATCACACCCCAGACAGATGGGTGGGACCTACGTGCAAAGACTTGGTTCTACGGAATCGGGGCAAGGTTGGACCCAGAAACAGGATTGTGTATCTTCCCAACCCTCCTTGCCAAACCCGTCACTGAACTCATCACGGCATACGAGGAAACATCCGCCAGGACCTTCCATCCCGACAGAGAGAATGACCAGCTCACACGCGCCATCGGTAAAAAAGAACACCTTGGACATGCACGAGGCATAGGGGGTATGACGTGGAAGGATGGGTTTGCCGACTGGAGCGACTCTTACAGATGGCGCGACAGAAAAGAAAAAGAGCGTACAGAGCGGATGACACAGATAGAACATGCACTTCCGGCGCTGCAGGCGCAAGTGAATGCACAACAGAGCCATCAAGCTACCGGCCCATCTCAGCGGCACGAAGAGCCTGCATTGGAAGCTACCCGTGGCCCAGACTCTACGCGGAAAAGCAGTGTGGCTTCCACGGGGAACGTGCAGCCCATGCTTGAAATGACGGGTCCTCGATACCCCGTGGATGAGATCACGGAGAGCAAACACGCTGAGCTGCATGTGAGATTAATGGGCTTATCCATTAAGGTGGTTGTCGGCTATGCCTTACCTCCTGTAGCTAGTGGAACTTACCACTGCCGACCGATTCCAGATGGCTATGCTATTGTCGGGGTGGATGAGGTTGTGAAGGAATATGAGGAAGCACAGCTTGACCATGCTACAGGTGAAGGGGAAACTCAACTCAAATTTGCAGTGAAAACAACCATTCTTTGGAAGAAGGAACACATTGTGCTTCCAAATTGGAGGTCACTGGTACCCCCGCCGTCTCCGCAGCGTCAGCAGTCTGAGCCGCTTCAGCTATCTCCTGCGCGGCAGCCATCTCCGGCGCGGCAGCCATCTCCTGCGCGGCAGCCATCTCCGGCCCGTCAGCCATCTCCTGCGCGGCAGCCATCTCCGGCCCGTCAGCCATCTCCGGTGCTTCAGCCATCTCCTCAGCGTAAGCGGAAGAGCACTGCCACGAGGAGCATCAGTAGCACTGCCACAAAGAAATCCGCAGGAAACCGTACGCCAAAGAGTTCAAAAAACTACGTCCCGCAGCCTTTCGCCAATCCATTGCCGGTTTTACCGTGGAATCGCAGCGACTAGGAGACCAATAGGATCTCGGAAGAACAGGTCAAGAAATTCTTTGCACCTAGACGGGCCGAGCCAAAGGAGAAAATAGATCCGGCGGTGGTGGAGAAGTTTTAAAATAATCTTTTGAAACCTGAAACCCCACTTGTGACGGACTACGAGCGCCAGATTTTGAAGGCGGATGCAAGGCGCCGTAGGGAGACTGAAAGTCGCAGTCGTGAGGCACCCCAGAAAACAGTTCCCATGCTCGGAGAGCAGGAAAACCAATCATGTGCCCCGCTCCAAATGTTCGACACACGGGACGCTCCTCCCGTAAATGATTACGAGGCAGAGCTACAAAGAAAGGCCAATGAGATGGGGATGACTTACATTGCATACTTGAACGTCATGGGAGACAACTTGCCCAAATGCGATGCCAACCCCATACAGCCATGGAAGTATGGGAATAATCTCGTCAAGAAAGAGGAGCTCAAGACTCTACCAACAAAGATGCGAAAATTGCACAAGTGGTACCTTCATTTCTGCAAGACGAGAAAGGTAGAATGGATCACGACGCTTATAAGAGATGATATTTTCTTCTGCGGAGATGACGCGATCGACTTCAACATTCAAGACTTGCATTTTCTATTCAATCAGAAGGAACTCGACAAAGCTGCCATCAGCCTTTATTGTGTGTAAGTACTATTTCTATAATTTATATCTCATCTCATTCACTTTATTAATTGCATGTATATATATATGCTCACCATATATGTATATACTACTATGCAGGAAAAAGGTTATGGAATGCAGGAAAGGAGGCCCTTTTGACATTGGGTTCGTTGACCCAAATAGAGTTCATGAAGAAGTGGTAGAAACCAAACCCGGGAAAACAGAAGATTACTTGCTAACGTCTTTACTGAGACAACAAACCAAAAGGGAAATACTATTGCCTTACAACTTCTCGTGAGTACTGTTACCCTCTCTCTTGTAGACATTCTATTTCAGCTTACTCGATGTTAAGTGTAACTGATGATGAGTTATGCGTGCGTAGGTTCCACTTTATTCTGCTAGTCATTCAACCCGACTCAGGAAAAGTCCTTGTCATGGACTCGTTACGAAAAGAAAAAGAGATATGGGCAAACTTTAGAGAGATGCTCCAGAGGTAATTTCAATCATATTATCGCACTAGATCGGCAACTTTCATGACAATAAGTAATTAATTACTCCTTTATCCATTTTCTTTGTCGGACAGGGTTTGGAAAAGGTTCACGGGCAGGGACGTGGTTGAATGGTCAGAAGAACTAAAATTTGTAGACCAAAATGTAAGTAATACTAGCTAGCTTCCAATTCCATTATATCATGCTTTATTGATTATTATTTTGATTGAACTCTCTATTCTCGTCAAGTGCGCGCATTAGGGACACGGCAATAACTTATGTGGGTACTATGTTTGCGAATTTATTCGCAACACGATATGTGCGACGGGCCAAGCCGCACTAGAACAGCTTAGAGTAAGTAAACAAAGTCCACAACATTATTTTATTACCATCAATTGTGTTGAATTTTATTCTTATATATATATTGACGGCCCATTCTTCATATATATTCAGATCGAACGGATGCGAGACCAACTCCTACCATTTGAACGCATACGAGCCATTCAAGAGGAATTGGCGGGGTTCATACTTGATGAGGTCGTCACGCCTGGCGGAGAACTCTTTATATATCCACCAAAATGAACGATGACGATGTATGTGCCGATGACGATGTATGTGCCGATGACGATGTTTGTGTATAATAATAGTTGCTTAATTATTCATGTACTCGTATGTACCGATGACGATTTATGTGTATACCGCTCCCGATCGATTTCCCCTCGCTCCCCCCTCCCGCAGAAATACGCCCAGAACGGGGCAGAGGCAGAAGTCTGCCGCGGCAGAGATTTAGGCCGTTTTCCTACCGCGGCAGGAAAACAGCCTAAATCTCTGCCGCGGCAGAAGAACCTTTAACACCGGTTCCAGATACGGACCGGTGTTAAAGGGGGGGGGGGCTGAGGCCTGCGGCAGCCCCACGTGCGCCACCCTTTAACACCGGTTCGTATAAGAACCGGTGTTAAAGGCCCCCCCCCCTCTAACACCGAACCCTCAACAGCGGTTGGGGAACCGCTGTTAGAGGTCCCTCCCAACCGGAGTTAAAGGGGGGCCTGCACTAGTGACAGTTTTCAAATTCAAACATATTTGAATTTTTGAACATATATAATTTCCCCAGTTCTTGGGCCATGCAGTGGTGGGTGTCGTTTTCACTCCATATCCAACTATAGTACGGCCAGACAAACGTCTACACCGCGTCATCCTCTCTTCACCTCCGCTCTCTCCCCTCCCCATGGTTTGAGAGTCCACCGCTCGATATTGGGCCGACCTTGACCCGTCTCCGACGGCGCCGCCGACCCGACACGGTGAAGGGATGGCGCCGGAGTAGATAGGGCTAGTAGATCTAGGTTTTTGGCTTCTTGTCGGAGTTTTGGAGTAGGTTTTCGGGTTCTTTTGGCCAGATCCCGATCTTCTCGTGTTGGTGCCTCATTGTCGCTTGGCTCCGTCGGCAAGAGAGGGTGATGGTGCTCTGCTCGAGGATCTCCATTAATAAGGCCTTATGATGTCTCTCGATCTGCTCCATCATTGTGTTGTTTCTTCTCCTGCTGACCGGTCGTAGGGGTGAGGGGGAAGAGAAGTGCAGTCTAGCGATGGACGGATCTAGAGGTGGCTGGGGACTCTCTGCCGTCCTGATGCCTTGGCGCGGATCTGGATGGTCGTCGATGGAGGCCACTACCCTGCTTCCAAGGAGGAAGAGGATGGTGTCCGTCCTGGAGGCGAGTCCCCTTCATAAGCGCCTTCGCCAGCCTCTTGATGGTTTTGTGGTTGTCTCCTTCCTCCTGGCCGGTCGTGGTGGCGGGGCTGGGGGAGAGAAAGGGGCAGCCCTGTGGCCACATGTGCAGGTTCCCGGCGACAAGGGTGGACGGCGGATCCAAGATTGATTCTGCTGCCGTTCGAAGCTGCCCCCGTTTGTGCTTCCCCGCAGTGTCCCATGGGCAATGGTGACTCTGCCGGGCCTCTGCTTGTTCTGGCCGAAGGGCGGCCGTGGGTTTCAACCTCCTTTGGAGGCCCCTTCCCCAAGCTTGGATCCAGGGCTTGTCGTCTCGATGTTGGCAAGTGGTTCGTCCCCGTCGACGCCAAGATGGTTGTGTCCTCGCTTCTTCTCCGGTTTGATAGGCGTAACGAGCAAGAGACCTTAATCTCGCTGGTTCTCGGCTAGAGATCGCCGGAGTTCGGTGGCAGAGGCACCCAGGATTCGGATTGTCATCTTGTTTTTTGTTTTGAGGTGCTTTGTGTAAAGTGGAGGCCCCTTTTCTTTTCTTCTAGACTGGCTAGGGTGTTTCTTGCTAGAGGTCTCCCTAATCCTTGTACCTGCCACGTCTTTAATCACAGCTTCTAGGGTCGTCGAGGCCCTTTTACCGTTCAAAAAAAAACACTCCATATCGAACTACGTGCACGCCGCCGACATCATTTTTATGAGATATTTTAACTTTTATGAAATAAATATATCTAGGTGGCTTTTAATACGAAAACATTCTGCACGTCGTGATGTCAGGCATGACCTTTGCAAGTTGTGCACGATGGAGTGCTAGAACCGAAAAAAAAGGCTGATTAGTGTTGATCGAAGGGTGTGCTGTGTGTAGGACGGACTACAGATGATCTGTCGAGATCGATCAAGCGACGGCAAGGACTCCGACGCACAGGCGCGATGCAGACGCCCGCCGAGTTATTGATCGAGGGGGCGTGCAGCAGAAACTACCACCACGTCCCCTCTAGTTACCCACCATAAATTGTCCGATGAGTACGAGGCTGAGACAAGCACGACCTCCCAACCAACATCCTAGGACCCGAGTCTACCTCTATTCCAGCTACTAGGTGTACGAGTAGAGTGATATATGTCAATATATATCTGCCGAGAATAGACGAGTGTACAGTCCTTGAAGTTGCCAGCGAGTTCTAAAACAGTTCTGGAACTTATTAGGATCTAAAACAATTCTGAAACTTAGGATTTATATTATGATCGATGACACCATGCAGCCAACATACCCTGACAGCCCTATTAGGGTATTGTCGTAAGAGCATCTCCAATAAACGTGGGTGCGAAAAAAACCATCTATTTAGCGTGAGGAGTCAAAAACATAACAAATGCTAGCTATAATATACCTCACACGATGAAACTATGTTAGTGCATGCACCAAAAAACGCTATACCAAACTATATATTTGAGACACGGCCTACCACGGGCTGCAAAATCGGTCCACCCAACTGCCGCCCGCAAATTTCACACGCATTAGCGGGAAATTACAGACCGATTGCGCGTCAACTGCATGCAGGAGACGGATTGCTAAAGTAAATGTAGGTTCTTTCTTACAAAATCTAGGGGCTTGTTTGTTATACATATGTTAAAGAAACTAGTTTGTGGTGTTATATTCTAGTTAACTAGCATGCGAGGGTATAAACCTTATTTGTTTTTTTTATAGAAGAGCATCGCTCTCTGCTGTGTCAAAACTAATGAGAAAATACCTTTTGAAATTCAGAGACTTAACATTATATGATGCAGTGTAATACATTAAATAGCCACCATCTGTACATATATATGCTGAATAGATATCACATGTTTAGAAGAGAAATAAATTCATATTTTCCTAGATATTTTCATTTTGTGATAGCAAATAGTACATGTCTAGAGCCACCTCATAACAGTTATGCTTCTAAAATATAGTACCATTCGTAATATTGGATGTTTTGTGGCCATCTAATTATCCCTGGTCTTTAGGCAGACTTGAAGATCTACTCTTCTTCTAAATACAACAAAAATAGGATGTTTATATTTAACTTTTTAAGCATTTCCAGTTTAGCCTTTATTACCTTATTATGATTTTACTACATAATTTATAGATTCGAAGATTTATAGACTATGGTAGATGAATAGATAATATATTAGATCTTTTGCTAGACAAAAAAAATGAAAGTGCCGAGGATACAATGGTATGCCTAGAGTCTTCATTTAATAAATATAGATAATCAGATATGTTTTTGGAAATTATTTTTGTGGGGTCTGAAAACATGCGGTTGTGTATATAGTCGACTATTGTTCCACCTTCGTTTCCCTCGTATTCAATGAATGTGGACCAAATCTCTTGAAATTTAGATATCTAATTTCTTGGGTACATATTTTTTCTTACGACACATGTCCAAATGGTCGAGATGGTATTGTGTGAAATAAGGTTCTCACCCGTTTTTCTTTTGAACCTTCCAGCTTTTAGTTTAGTCAAAGACATTCGTTATTGTTACTCAGATCCGTTGTGTGCTCATTTTGCATATCAATACATGTCATTTTGAACGGTTTTCCAACACAAAATTTTGTATGTTTATTACTTTTAATATTTATATGAAAATAGTGATAAAAATAAATATAATATTTAAATACGTTTTTAGGAAAATAAAAGTGTATAAGAATTTCATTAGCAACATGGACACTTTTAAATAAGTTAAACGTTAATGTAATATAAGTTTGATTTTCTGGTAAAGCTATAGAAGAATAATATGAAGTGCATGTGGACAGAGGGAGATATTTATCAAAAAAAGCTCTGTGGATCCTACTAAACAACTATAGTAATGGAAAAAATGGATGATTTTTTCAATGAAATGTATTGACGGACAAAGATAGAGACATTATATTTTTTGTTCAATGGTAAATATTCATAAACACTAATAAAAAGGTGCATGCAAATTGATCAGAATATTTCAGGAAATAGATTATTTCAGGAACCCACATTTTTTGGGTTCCATGGCAATTTGCATGGTCCATAAGACCCCTCACATGTGTGAGAGATATGTCAAAAAACTCGTCGTTTCCGCGTTTTATGATCGTTTTCATAAGCTATTGCCCAATATTTTGATGTTCTAAGGTGATTTACAAGGAAATAGATTTTCAAAACTTTTTATCCTTTATATCACACGCTAGTGCAGTTTCCTGACATATATATCCTTTCTAATGCACATCGATCCTACCATCACATGCGTGCATATCTTGACTTCTTGAGATTAATTTTATTTACAGAAGCACCTGGATTTGTGTGCACGTTCGAATTTTTTTTACATGTGTTTGCACGTTCGTATTTGTCCCCGACTTCAAGTCTGGACTCAACTTCCAATTGAAAAACAATTCCCGTGTCCTTGTCCAACACTACTTTTGCTGGACTCTAATTTTTTATTTTTTAATGGACTGTACTCTTTTACTTTCAAGCGGACTCACGTTTTATCTTTGGACGTGCTCATGAGCTATTCTGTGCAAAAACGAAAAACTTTGCACAATTTAGTTAGTTATTACGGGAGTCCATCTTGTAAAGGAAAAAAAAATGGATCGTGTGTCGAGAGTACATAACCATGTAGATATGATACCTCAAAAAAAAAAAAACCATGTAGATATGAGACGTGACAGACCGACCTACATTACGTAATTAATTTTTTTTATTAGATCCTAGCCCACATTATAGATTTAACTACCAAAATAAATTTGGATGATGTGGCTTAACCTGATGCCTGGAAAAACAACATTATATTGCTTTTAGTATATATAATAGTGCGTTTGGAAAACTGCTACTGGCTGTGGTGCCAAAAAACTGCGCTAAAGTGACACTGTAGAAATGGGACCCATTCTCCCTATCGCGGCTTTGAGAGTCTTCCAGGAAAAGAGAGCCTTATCCCCGAGCCTTATCCGCCGGCGTCGCCGGCCGAAGACGGCGGAGGGATGGTTTCGCGGTAGGTAGGAGTAGGTTGTTGTGCAGTATGCCGGCCGTGGGCTGTTTGCGCAGTAGTTGGAGCAGAGTTTTGGGTCCTCCCGCCAAGATCTGTGGAGCTTTTGTTGGGGTTCGTAGCATAGAAAACAAAAAATTTCTACTGCATGCAAACAAACAAGCCAAGATCTATCTACTAGATTGTAGCAACGAGTTGATAGAAGAACTCACCCTCGAAGATTCCAAAGTGTTTAACGAGAGCGGATTCTCGTGGGTGATGTAGTCGTACACTTTCCAATCTCAAGATCGCGTAGACGATCCTTCCGGCGCAGCGTTCCGGCAGCGCTTCCGCAGTCGGTCACACGTTTGGTACTCGACGAAGACCTTCCACTCCCTTGTTCCAGCAGGCAGCAGAGGTTGTAGTACTCTCCTCGCGATTCCGGCAGCACGACGGCGTGGTACCAGAAGTAGAGGGGAGATCTCGCAGGGCTTCGCCTTAAGCCGGAGCAAGTATGGTGGACTATGAGAGAGGCCTTGGCGATCTAGGGTTTAGAGGCACCAAGGGAGGAGGCTAGGCCGGCGGCTAGGGCTTGGGGAGAGCCCCAACTCGGCGGCTAGGGCAAACCCTAGGGCGGCGGTGACTTGTGGTGGCCGGCGGTTAGGGCTAGGGTTTTGGTGGAGAGAGGTGTAGGTCTAGAGGGGCACCCCTGCCCCTCCTTTTATAGGTGGGAGGGCGCCGGCCAAGGGGAGGGAGTCCTCCCCCAAGTCGGCCTCCTTGGCCGGCGGGTGGAGGGAGTGGAACTCCTCCCCAAGTAGGTTTCCTACTCTCCCTCCACCAAGCAAAACTGCCGTTTGACTTTTTCAAATTGGCGTTTGACTTTCAAACTAGGATTTGATTTCTCCCTTTATTTTTCCCAGCCAATATACCTAGTACATGATGCAACCATTCCACATTGTCATGACACATTCATGTACCTTCCCCTCCGGAGTGCCGGACCTTCCGGAACCTTCTAGAACATTCCCTATGAAAACATCAGAATCATTCCCCAACTCCAAAATAGGACTTGCCTTATATGATTCTTATTCTCCGTACCATTCCGGATATCCTTGTGATATCCCGGATCCCATCCGAGACTCCGAACAACATACGGTCTCTTTCTCATCATTCCATAACTACTCAACAACATCGAATCCTTAAGTGTGTCTCCCTACGGTTCGTGAATTATGCGGACATGATCGATACACTTCTTCGATCAATAACCAATAGAGGAATCTGGAAATTCATATGGCTCCCACATATTTATACGATTACTTTGCGATCGAATGAACCACTTACATACGATACCAATTTCCCTTTGTCTCACGATAGTTTACTTATCCGAGGTTTTGATCGTCCGTATCTCTGCATACCTAGTTCAACCTCGTTACTGATAAGTACTCTTTTCTCATTCCCGTGATATGTGATCTCTTGTGAGCCAGTCACATGCTTGCAAGCTAATTGGATGACATTCCACTGAGAGGGCCCAGAGTATATCTATCTGTCATATGGATGGACAAATCGCACTCTTGATTCATGTGTCTCAACCCATACTTTCCGAACACTCAATGCCACCTTTATAGCCACCCAGTTACGGTGTGGTGTTTGATGTTATCAAAGCATCCTTCCGGTAATGGTGATAAGCATGATCTCATGGTCGAAGGAATTAGGTTACTATGTATCAGAAAGCTTATAGCAATTGAACTATTAAAATGACTTGATCTTTATGCTACGCTTATCTATAGGACTATGTCCACCATACCATTCTCCTAATGATATGATCTTGTTATTAACAACATCTCAAATGTTCATGATCAAGAAACCATGATCATCTATTAATCAACAAGCTATTATTAAGAAGAGGCTTTACTAGGGACTCTAATTTAGTTTACAAATCACACAAGTATTAATGTTTCTTGTTAATACTATTATAGCATGAATGTAAACATTTATCATAAACACAAAGATATAATAATAACTACATTTATTATTGCCTCTAGGGCATATCTCCAACAGTCTCCCACTTGCACTAGAGTCAACTAATCTAGTTTACATGGTAATATACCGAACACCCATGGCAGTTTGGTGTTGGTCATGTTTTGCCCTTGGGAGAGGTTTAGTCAACGGATCTGCCACATTTAGATCTGTGTGTACTTTGCAAATCTTTATGTCACCATCTTGTACATGTTCTCGAATAGCTTGAAAACGTAGCTTGATGTCTTCAACTTCTTGTGTGACCTTGGTTCTTGCGCATTGGCTATAGCGCCCATGTTATCACAGTTGATAGAAATTGGGTCCAGCGTACTTGGAACCACACCGAGATTTGTAATGAACTCCTTCATCCATATCGCTTCTTGTGAAGCCTCCGAAGCAGCTATGTATTCCGATTCAGTTGAAGATCTCGACACAACGCTTTGCTTTGCACTCCTCCAGCTTACTGCTGCACCATTCAAAATAAATACGTATCCAGATTGAGATTTACAATCGTCTGGATCGGTGTTCCAACTAGCATCGGTGTAACCATTGACAACGAGCTATTCATCACCTCCATAAGAAAGAATCATATCCTTAGTTCTTCTCAAGTACTTAAGGATGTTTTTTTGACCACTGTCCAATGATCCACTCCTGGATCACTTTGATATCTGCTAGTCAAACTAACAGCATATGCAATGCCGGGTATAGTACATAGCATGGCATACATTAGAGATCCTATGGCTGAGGCATAGGGAGTGTTACTCATCCTTTCTCTATCTTCTGCCGTTGCTGGACTTTGAGTTTTACTCAAGGTCGTATTGGGCAACATAGGCAAGAACCCTTTCTTGCTATCTTCCATTCCAAACCTCTTTAGAACTTTGTCCAAATATGTACTTTGTGACAATGATATTAGATGTCTTGATCTATCTCTATAAATCTTTATGCCTAATATGTAAGCTGCTTCGCCAAGATCCTTCATTGAAAAACTATTATTCAAATATTCCTTGAAACTATTAAGAAGGTCTACATCATTCCCAATCAACAATATGGCATCTACATATAGTATTAAGAATGCTACAGAGCTCCCACTCACTTTCTTGTAAATACAAACTTCTCCATAAGTTTGTATAAAACCAAAACTTTTGATTACCTTATCAAAACGTTGATTCCAACTTCGGGATGCTTGCTTCAATCCATATATGGTCCGTTGAAGTTTGCATACCTTGTTAGCATCTTTAGGATCGACAAAACCTTTGGGTTGCATCATATACAACTCTTCATCAATGTCTCCATTGAGGAACGCCGTTTTGACATCCATCTGCCATATCTCATAATCAAAATATGCAGCGATTGCTAACATAATCCTCACAGACTTTAGCTTCGCTACCGGTGAGAAAGTCTCATCATAGTCAACTCCTTGAATTTGTCGAAACCCTTTTGCGACAAGTCTAGCTTTATAGATAGTAACATTACCATCAGCATCTGTTTTCTTCTTGAAAATCCATTTATTCTCGACAACCTTCCGGCCATCCGGTAAGTCCACCAAAGTCCATACTTGGTTTTCGTACATGGATCCAATTTTGGATTTCATGGCATCTTGCCATTTATTGGAATCTGGGCTCATTATCGCTTCCTCATATGTCGCAGGGTCATCGGTGCTGTCAACCAACATGACACTCATAATGGGATCATACCAATCAAGAGTGGTACGAGTCCTCGTTGACCTGCGAGGTTCTGTTACAACTTCAACAGAAGTTTCATGATCATCATCATTAGCTTCCTCTCTTACTGGTGTAGGAGCCACAGGAACTACTTCCGGTGTTGCGCTACTCGCAAGTTCGAGAGAAGGTTCAACAACCTCGTCGAGTTCTACTTTCCTTCCAGTCACTTCTTTCGAGAGAAATTCCTTCTCTAGAAAGGATCCATTCTTGGCAATGAAGATTTTGCCTTCGGATCTATGATAGAAGGTATACCCAATAGTTTCCTTCGGGTATCCTATGAAGACGCATTTTTCCGCTTTGGGTTCAAGCTTGTCCGGCTATAACTTCTTTACATAGGCTTCGCAAACCCAAACTTTAAGGAACGACAATTTAGGTTTCTTCCCAAACCATAATTCATACGGTGTCGTTTCAACGGATTTAGATGGTGCCCTATTTAAAGTGAATGCGGCTGTTTCTAATGCATAACCCCAAAATGGTAGCGGTAAATCTGTAAGTGACATCATAGAATGAACCATATCTAAGAGAGTTCGATTACGACGTTCGGACACACCATTACCCTGTGGTGTTCCCGGCGGTGTCAATTGTGAAAGTATTCCGCATTTCTTCAAATGCTCGCCAAACTCGTAACTTAGATATTCACCTCCACGATCAGAATGTAGAAATTCAATCTTCCTTTTACGTTGATTCTGTACCTCACTTTGAAATTCCTTACACTTCTCGAAAGTTTCGGACTTATGTTTCATGAAATAGATATACCCATATCTACTCCAGTCATCCGTGAAGGTAAAAACATAACGATAACCACTGCGCGATGCTACACTCATTGGACCACACACATCGGTATGTATGATTTCCAATAAGTCCGTAGCTCGCTCCATCATACTAGAAAATGGAGTCTTAGTCATTTTACCCATCAGACATGCTTCGCATCTCTCAAGTGATTCGAAATCAAGTGATTCAAGAAGTCCATCGGAATAGAGTTTCTTCATACGCTTCACTCCAATATGACCAAGACGATAGTGCCACATATAGGTCGAGTTATCGCTCAATTTCAAACGTTTAGCTTCAATGTTATTAATATGTGTATTTACACTATCGAGATTCAATAATAATAGACCATCTATCAAAGGTGCATGTGCATAAAACATATTACTCATATAAATCGAACAACCATTATTCTCGGACTTAAACAAGTAACCGTCTCGCAATAAACAAGATCTCGATATAATATTCATGCTTAACGCAGGCACCAAATAACAATTATTTAAGTATAAAACTAATCCCGATGGTAGATGAAGAGGTAGCGTGCTGACTACGATCACATCAACCTTTGAGCCATTTCCAACGCGCACCGTCACCTTGTTCTTCGCTAGCTTCCGTTTATTCTGCAACACCTGTTATGAGATACAAATATGAGCAACCGAACCAGTATCAAATACCCAGGCACTACTACGAGTACTAGTGAGATACACATCAATAACATGTATATCGGATATACCTTTCTTCTTGATGTTGCCGTTCTTCAAATCCGCCAAGTACTTTGGGCAACTCCGCTTCCAGTGACCCTCTCCCTTGTAGTAAAAGCATTCAGTATCAGGCTTAGGTCCAGCCTTGGTCTTCTTCGCCGGTGCGGCAACTTTCTTACCACCCTTCTTGAAGTTACCCTTTTGCTTAGACTTGCTTTTCTTGAATTTGGTGGTCTTATTGACCATCAACACTTGGTGCTCTTTCTTGATCTCCAATTCTGCAGATTCCAACATGGAGAAGAGTTCTGGCAACTGCTTGTTCATGCTTTGCATATTGTAGTTCATCACAAAGTTCTTGTAACTTGGCGGCAGTGATTGGAGAACACGGTAAATCCCCAAAGCATTAGGAATCACAATACCCAAGCTTTGGAGTTTGTTGGCGTGCCCAGACATCTTAAGCACGTGCTCACTGACGGAGCTGCCCTCTTCCATCTTGCAGTTAAAGAACTTTTCAGAAGCCTCATAACTCTCAACTGCCGCGTGAGTCTCAAATATCAATTTGAGTTCACGGACAATATCATGTGGGTCATGGTTCTCAAACCTTTTCTGAAGCTCCGATTCCAAACCATATAAGATAGCACACTGAACTGTGGAGTACTGATTCTTCCGAGCGAGGTAAACGTTCTTTACTTCATCGGTAGCATCAGCTGCAGGCGGGTCACCCAGCCGTGCATCCATCACATAGGTCAAATTACCAGCATTGAGGACAATCTTCAAATTGCGGAACCAGTCCGCGAAGTTGCTTCCATTGTTTTTCAACTTTTCTTTCTCTAGGAACGCATTAAAATTGATGGTAGGGGCCCCCATTGATCTACAACATATTTGCAATAGTTTAGACTAAGTTTATGATAAATTGAGTTCTAATTAATAGTTAAATTAATCTAGGTGAACTCCCACTCAAAACAATATCCCTCACATAGTTTTAGTGATCACACGAACCAAATCCACTACATCAAAACCGATCATCACGAGAGTTGATGTAGCTTCAATGGCGAACAATCGACATGTTCATCATATCTACTATATGACTCATGCTTTACCTTTCGGTGATCCGTGTTCCGAGACCATGTCTGTACATGCTAGGCTCGTCAAGATCAAACTTTAGCTTCCGGAGCAAATCTGGCTTGCTCACGTTGTATACACTTGCAGAATCTAACACACCCTATCATCACGTGGTGCTTCGAAATAACAAGCTTTAGCAACGGTGCTTACTAAGGATGAACACTTTAAAACTTGAAATTTGTGTGCTTGAGGGATCATCTTATAATGCTAACATCGTTAACTAAGCAATACAAGATGCATAAAGGATTAACATCACATGCAATTCATAATATGTGATATGATATGGCATTTCTTCTTTGTGCTTCCGATCTCCATCTTCAAGCACGAACATGATCTCCATCATCACCGGCATTGCATCAAGGTCAATGATGCCGCTCCATGGTTGTCGTCCACCATCTTCAACTATTACAACTACTTTGAATAGACACGCGGGTCTTAACAGAAATTAAAAACAACCATATGGCTCCTGCCGGTTGCCAACTTACAATAAGGAACATTGCATACATCAAATATAATCACAATCATGGCAATATCACATCGCAGCACACCCCTGCAAATACAAGTTAGACGCCTCTAATTTCTTTGCATATTTTACGTGGTTTGGGGCTTTCAATAAGTGTCGTTCTAACTTACGAACAAAAACCACAACATTGATGTTTAAACTATCAAGTTCCCATTGTAAATTGGATCTATACTATAATGAGAGACAGACACCCGCAAAGCCACTTATGCAATACAAGTCGCATGTTGAGCGTGGAGCAAGTCTCATGAACGCTTTCATGTAAGGTTAGCCCGGGCCGCTTCATCCCATCATACCGCAAGATGCAAAGTACACAAGAAGCAATTGATAATAAAATCACCACCGCCCACAATGACCATTGTGTTCTACTCGTGCAACAGATCTACATATAAACCTGGCTCTGATACCACTGTAGGGGTTCGTAGCATGGAAAACAAAAAATTTATACCGCATGCAAACAAACAAGCCAAGATCTATCTACTAGATTGTAGCAACGAGTTGATAGAAGAACTCACCCTCGAAGATTCCAAAGTGTTTAACGAGAGCGGATTCTCATGGGTGATGTAGTCGTACTCTTTCCGATCTCAAGATCGCGTATACGATCCTTCCGGCGCTGCGTTCCGGCAGCGCTTCCGTAGTCGATCACACGTTCGGTACTTGACGAAGACCTTCCTCTCCCTTCTTCCAGCAGGCAATGGAGGTTGTAGTACTCACCTCGCGATTCCGGCAGCACGACGGCGTGGTACCGGAAGTAGAGGGGAGATCTCGCAGGGCTTCGCCTTAAGCCGGAGCGAGTATGGTGGACTATGAGAGAGTCCTTGGCGATCTATGGTTTAGAGGCACCAAGGGAGGAGGCTAGGCCGGCGGCTAGGGACTGGGGAGAGCCCCAACTCGGCGGCTAGGGCAAACCCTAGGGCGGCGGCGACTTGTGGTGGCCGGCGGCTAGGGCTAGGGTTTTGGTGGAGAGAGGTGTAGGTCTAGAGGGGCACCCCTGCCCCTCCTTTTATAGGTGGGAGGGCGCCGGCCAAGGGGAGGGAGTCCTCCCCCAAGTCGGCCTCCTTGGACGGCGAGTGGAGGGAGAGGAACTCCTCCCCAAGTAGGTTTCCTACTCTCCCTCCACCAAGCAAAACTGCCGTTTGACTTTTTCAAATTGGCGTTTGACTTTCAAACTAGGATTTGATTTCTCCCTTTATTTTTTCCAGCCAATATACCTAGTACATGATGCAACCATTCCACATTGTCATGGCACATTCATGTACCCTTCCCCTCCGGAGTGCCGGACCTTCCGGAACCTTCTAGAACATTCCCCAACTCCGAAACAGGACTTTCCTTATATGATTCTTATTCTCCGGACCATTCTGGATCTCCTCGTGATATCCCAGATCCCATCCGAGACTCCGAACAACATTCGGTCTCTTTCTCATCATTCCATAACTACTCAACAACATCGAATCCTTAAGTGTGTCTCCCTACGGTTCGTGAATTACGCGGACATGATCAAGACACTTTTCCGATCAATAACCAATAGAGGAATCTGGAAATTCATATGGCTCCCACATATTTCTACGATTACTTTGCGATTTAATGAACCACTTACATACGATACCAATTTCCCTCTATCTCATGATAGTTTACTTATCCGAGGTTTTGATCGTCGGTATCTCTGCATACCTAGTTCAACCTCGTTACTGATAAGTACTCTTTTCTCGTTCCCGTGATATGTGAGCCAGTCACATGCTTAGAAGCTAATTGGATGACATTCCACCGAGAGGGCCCAGAGTATATCTATCCGTCATATGGATGGACAAATCCCACTCTTGATTCATGTGTCTCAAGCCATACTTTCCAAACACTCAATGCCACCTTTATAGCCACCCAGTTACGGTTTGGTGTTTGATGTCATCAAAGCATCCTTCCGGTGATGGTGATAAGCATGATCTCATGGTCGAAGGAATTAGGTTACTATGTATCAGAAAGCTTATAGCAATTGAACTATTAAAATGACTTGATCTTTATGCTACGCTTATCTATAGGAGTATGTCCACCATACCATTCTCCTAATGATATGATCTTGTTATTAACAACATCTCAAATGTTCATGATAAAGAAACCATGATCATCTATTAATCAACAAGCTAGTATTAAGAAGAAGCTTTACTAGGGACTCTAATTTAGTTTACAAATCACACAAGTATTAATGTTTCTTGTTAATACTATTATAGCATGAATGTAAACATTTATCATAAACACAAAGATATAATAATAACTACATTTATTATTGCCTCTAGGGCATATCTCCAACAGCTTTAGGGCGGTTCTTTTTTCTCCTTCTTCTCCGATGGCCGGTGGAGAGGAAAGGGGTTGCCAGCTGCCCCCCTGAATAACTTTGAGGTGTGGTGTCTCCTAGTGATAGTTGACCGTCATGTGTGTTGTGTTTCCCCGGCCGGCCGTAGTGGCGTGGGGGGAGGGGGGGGGGGGGGTAGCCGTTGCTCGTCGACGGCTGATCCTGAAGAATATCTCTTGGCCGGCCGTGGTGGCGAGGAGGAGCGGTTCTACGGCGGTTCATATTCGACTTCGACCGGGGGATTTTACCCCAACCCCCTTCCTGGTAGCGCGGTGCCGCTGCTACTTCTCTCGGTCGACCATGGAGGCGAGGGAGAGGAGTTCAGCAGTCCTGCTGTTTCTGGTGGAGGTGGTTGTTCGTGGCGGCCAGCGTGCTGTGGTTTTCTGTTGCGTGTTCGGTTTGTCAAGCTGCAACCTAGGAGCTTTCCAAGAAACATCGATGAAGACGAAGCTATCTTGGCCGAAGAGCGGTCGAAGGTATCAACCTCCATTGGAGGCCCCTGTCCGAAGCTTGCTGCCAGAGCTTGACGCCTTGATAAAGGCAAGTGGTTCGTCCCCGTTGTTGCCAAGATGGCTGGCAGTCTGCTTCTTCTCCGGTTCGGAAGGCGTCACAAGCAAGAGACTCGACCTCGCTGGTTCTTGGCTGGAGGTCGCCGGAGTTCGGTGGTGGAGACGCCCAGGGACTCGATTGCTTTTTATCCTTTAATTCCAAGGTGTTTTTTTGTAAAGTGGAGGCCCCTTTTTATTTCTAGCTTTGCTAGGGTGTTATTTGCAAGGGGCCACCCTTATCTCAGTACCTGCCACGTTTCAACATGCAGTTTTTAGTGTGGTCTCGACCCTTTTATTGTAAAAAAAAAAGTGGCGCTGAAAAACGTATTTAGAGCGCGACATTTAGCTAGCTGCCCACCATAAATTCTTCGATGAGTACGAGGCTGAGACAACCACGACCCACCAACCAACATCTAGCTAGGTGTACTAGGAGACTGATGTATGTCGATATCTATCTGCCGAGAATAGAGGAGTGTACAGTCCTTGAAAGTTGCCGGCCGCGATGTCTAAAACTATTCTGAAACTTAGTAGGATCTAAAACTGTTCTGAAACTTAGGATTTGTATTATGATCGATGGCAACGCCGAGGCCTCAAAGAAAATCACTGGCTATGCGAAACGATATGCGGAACTGTATATTTGAGATGCGGCCTATCACGCGCTACAAAATCGAGTCCACCCCAACTGCCGCCGCAAAATTTAACCTCGCGGAGGGAAATTCAAGATCGATTGCGCGCGCCGACTGCATGCAAGAGACGGAGCTAGCTCGACCAGTTTGGACCCTGATTGCTTTTCCAAAGAAAAGATAGGGCCTTTCTTACGAAATTCAAGGGCCTGTTTGTTGTATATGTGTTCAAGAAACTAGTTTTTGTTGTCCTATTTTAGAGTCTCGAAAACAGCTGCAGGCTGCGCGCTGCATTTTAGTGCTTTTTGAAAATTGCTACAGTCTGCGGTATCCACATTAGTAAAAATAGTGCCTCTAGTTCTGGGCCATAAGAGCCTCTAGTACCGGATTTAGAATCGGGACTAACCAAGCGGGACTAGAGGTTCAAGCATACATGTTTGAGATATATAACAAAAAACTTGTCGTTTTCGTGTCTTAAAGCTGTTTTCATAAGTTGATTTTTTACAGTTTTTGGGTTTCAAGCGAATTTCCTAAGCCTATAAAACCTTATATATTTTGGAGAGATATAACAAAAAACTTATCGTTTTCACGTTTTATGCCCGTTTTCATGAGTTATTGCCCGCTGTTTCTGTGTTCTAGGGTGATTTACAACGACCTTAAGACCAAATACATGTTTGAGAGTTATGACTAAAAACTCGTCATTTTTGTGTTTTTTGTCATTTTTATGAGTTATTTTTCATAGTTTTTGGGTTGTAAGCGGATTCGCAAGTCCTTTAAGACCCGTTACATGTTTGAGAGATATAACTAAAAACTCGTCGTTTTCGCGTTTTATGGCTGTTTTCAAGAGCTATTGCCCACTGTTTTTGGGGTTTCAGGGCGATTTACAAAGACCTTAAGAACCAATACATGTTGGACAGATATGACCCAAGGCTCGTAGTTTTCACGTTTTATGGCCGTTTTCATGAGCTATTGCCCATTGTTTTATGGACCAAGGTGACTTACATCAACCTTAAGAACCGAGATATGTTTGAGAGTTATGGGAGTTATGGATGTTTTCATGAGCTATTGCTCACATTTTTGGGGTTCGATGGTGATTTGCATGACGAATAAGACCCGATACATGTTTGATCGATATGACCAAAAACGCATCAGTTTCACATTTTATGGACATTTTCATGAGCTATTGCCCTTAGTTTTGGGGTTCTAGGGAGATTTAAAACGACTATAAGACACGATACATGATTGGGAGATATGACCAAAAACTCGTGTTTTTCGTGTTTTATGTCGGGTTTCATGATCTATTGCCCTTAGTTTTTGGGTTATAGGGCTATTTACAACGAACGCAAGACAAGATACATTTTTGAGAGTTATACCAAAAACTCATCATTTCCATGTTTTATGGCTGGTTCCATGAGCTATTGCCCATATTTTTGGGGTTTCATGGTGATTTGCATGCCGTATAAGACCCAATACATGTTTGAGAGATATAACCAAACTCATCTATGTCGCGTATTATGGCCATTTTCATGAGCTATTGCCCTTATTTTTGGGGTTCTAGGGAGATTTACAATGACCGTAAGACACGATACATGATTGGGAGATATAAGCAAAAACTCGTGTTTTTATCGGTCTATGCGATTTCATGATCTATTGCCCTTATTTTAGGGCTCACAGAGCGATTTACAATGAACGTAAGACCCGATACATGTCTAAGAGTTATACCAAAAACTCATCGTTTTCATGTTTTATGGCCAGTTTCAAGAGCTATTGCTCATGTTTTATGGCTGTTTTCGTGAGTTATTGCCCACATTTTTTGGTTTTCACGCGGATTTGCATGGCTCATCAGACCTGTTACATGTTTGAGTGATGTTAGCAGAAACTCGTTATTTTTGTGTTTTATGGCCGTTTTCATGAGCTATTGCCCTTAGTTTTGGGTTTCTAGTGTGATTTACAATGAACGTAAGAACCAATACATGTTTGAGAGTTATACCAAAAACTCATCGTTTTCACATTTTATGTATCTCTCCAACACGATACATGTTGGAGATATATGACCCAAAACTAGAAGTTTATGCATTTTATGGCCGTTTTCATGAGCTATTGCCCACAGTTTTATGATTCCAAGGAGATTTACATCAACCTTAACACCCGATACATGTTTGAGAGTTATGACCAAAAATATGCATTTTATGGTCGTTTTCATGAGCTATTGCCCACAATTTTGGGGTTCTAGGGTGATTTAAAATGACCTTAACACCCGTTACATGTTTGAGATATATGACCAAAAACTCATCGTTTTCGTGTTTAAGGTTGTTTTCATGAGTTGTTTTCCACAGTTTTTGGGTGCTAAGCAGATTTGCTAGGCCTGTAATTCCCGATACATGTTGGAGAGATATGACGAAAAACTCATCGTTTTCGTGTTTAATGGCCGTTTTCATATGCTATTGACCATGGTGGTATGGTTCCAAGTTGACTTACATCAACCTTAAGAATCGATACATTTTTGAGAGTTATGACCAAATACTCGTCGCTTTCGTGTCTTATGGCTAATTTCATGAGCTATTACCCATATTTTTGGGGTTCCATGCCAATTTGCATGGTCCATAAGACCCCACACATGTGAGAGATATGTCAAGAAACTCGTAGTTTTCGCGTTTTATGGTCGTTTTCATGAGCTATTGCCCACTATTTTAGTGTTCTAGGATGATTTACAACGACCTTAAGACCCGATACATGTTTGAGAGTTATGACCAAAAACTCATCGTTTTTGTGTTTTTTGCCATTTTCATGAGTTATTTCCCATAGTTTTTGGGTTGCATGCAGATTCGCAAGGCCTTTAAGACCCATTACATGTTTGAGAGATATGACTAAAAAATCATTGTTTTCTCGTTTTATGGCTGTTTTCATGAGCTATTGCCCACTGTTTTTGGGGTCTCAGGGCGATTTACAAAGACCATAAGACCCGATACATGTTACAAAGATATGACCCAAGACTCGTAGTTTTTTCCTTTTATGGCAGTTTTCATGAGCTATTGCCCATGGGTTATGGTTCCAAGGTGACTTACATCAACATGAAGAACCGAGACATGTTTGAGAGTTATGACCAATAACTCGTCGCTTCCGTATTTTATGGCCGATATCATGAGCTATTGCCCACATTTTTAGGGTTCCATGGAAATTTGCATGGTCCATAAGACCCCGAGATATGTCAAGAAATTGTTGTTTTCACGTTTTATGGTCGTTTTCATGAGCTATTCCCCATAATTTTGGGGTCCTAGGGTGATTTAAAATGACCTTAAGACCCGTTACATGTTTGAGATATATGACCAAAAACTTACCGTTTTCGTTTTTTAAGGTTGTTTTCATGATTTGATAGTCCTGTAAGACCCGATACATGTTGGAGAGATATGACCAAAAACTCATCGTTTTCGCGTTTTATGTATCTCTCCAACACGATACATGTTGGAGAGATATGACCCAAAACTAGATGTTTATGCATTTAATGGCCGTTTTCATGAGCTATTGCCCACAGTTTTATGATTCCAAGGAGATTTACATCAACCTTAAGACCCGATACATGTTTGAGAGTTATGACCAAAAACTTGTTGCTTTCGTGTTTTATGGCTGATTTCATGAGCTATTACCCACATTTTTGGGGTTCCATGGCAATTTTCATGGTCCATAAGACCCCTCACATATGTGAGAGATATGTCAAGAAACTCGTCGTTTTCGTGTTTTATGGTTGTTTTCATGAGCTATTGCCCACTATTTTGGTGTTCTAGGGTGATTTGCAACCACCTTAAGACCTGATACATGTTTGAGAGTTATGAACAAACACTCGTCGTTTTTATGTTTTTTGCCATTTTCATGAATTATTTCCCATAGTTTTTGGGTTGCAAGCGGATTCGCAAGGCCTTTAAGACCCGTTACATGTTTGAGAGATATGACTAAAAACTCGTCGTTTTCACGTTTTATGGCTGTTTTCATGAGCAATTGCCAACTGTTTTTGGGGTCTCAGGGCGATACATGTTTGAGAGTTATGACCAAAAACTTGTCGCTTTCGTGTTTTATGGCTGATTTCATGAGCTATTACCCACATTTTGGGGGTTCCATGGCAATTTTCATGGTCCAAAAGACCCCTCACATGTGTGAGAGATATGTCAAGAAACTCGTCGTTTTTATGTTTTATGGTCGTTTTCATGAGCTATTGCCCACTATTTTGGTGTTCTAGGGTGATTTACAACCACCTTAAGACCTGATACATGTTTGAGAGTTATGACCAAAAACTCGTCGTTTTTGTGTTTTTTGCCATTTTCATGAATTATTTCCCATAGTTTTTGGGTTGCAAGCGGATTTGCAAGGACTTTAAGACCCGTTACATGTTTGAGAGATATGACTAAAAACTCGTCGTTTTCATGTTTTATGGCTGTTTTCATGAGCAATTGCCCACTGTTTTTGGGGTCTCAGGGCGATTTACAAATACCTTAAGACCCGATACATGTTACACAGATATGACCCAAGACTCGTAGTTTTTGCCTTTTATTGCCGTTTTCATGAGCTATTGCCCATGGTTTTATGGTTCCAAGGTGACTTACATCAACCTTAAGAACCGAGACATGTTTGAGAGTTATGGGAGTTATGGATGTTTTCATGAGCTATTGCTCACATTTTTGGGGTTCAGTGGTGATTTGCATGCCGAATAAGACCCGATACATGTTTGATCGATATGACCAAAAACTCATCAATTTCACATTTTATGGACATTTTCATGAGCTATTGCCCTTAGTTTTGGGGTTCTAGGGAGATTTAAAACGACTATAAGACACGATACATGATTGGGAGATATGACCAAAAACACGTGTTTTTCGTGTTTTATGTCGGGTTTCATGATCTATTGCCCTTAGTTTTTGGGTTATAGGGCTATTTACAACGAACGCAAGACAAGATACATTTTTGAGAGTTATAACAAAAACTCATTATTTCAATGTTTTATGGCTGGTTTCATGAGCTATTGCCCATATTTTTGTGGTTTCATGGTGATTTGCATGCCGTATAAGACCCAATACAAGTTTGAGAGATATAACCAAACTCATCTACGTCGCGTATTATGGCCATTTTCATGAGCTATTGACCTTATTTTTGGGGTTCTAGGGAGATTTACAATGACTGTAAGACACGATACATGATTGGGAGATATAAGCAAAAACTCGTGTTTTTATCGGTCTATGCGATTTCATGATCTATTGCCCTTATTTTTGGGCTCACAGAGCGATTTACAATGAACGTAAGACCCGATACATGTCTAAGAGTTATACCAAAAACTCATCGTTTTCACGTTTTATGGCCAGTTTCAAGAGCTATTGCTCATGTTTTATGGCTGTTTTCATGAGTTATTGCCCATATTTTTTGGTTTTCAGGCGGATTTGCATGGCTCATCAGACCTGTTACATGTTTGAGTGATGTTAGCAGAAACTCGTTATTTTGTGTTTTATGGCCGTTTTCATGAGCTATTGCCCTTAGTTTTGGGTTTCTAGTGTGATTTACAATGAACGTAAGAACCGATACATGTTTGAGAGTTATACCAAAAACTCATCGTTTTCACATTTTATGTATCTCTCCAACACGATACATGTTGGAGATATATGACCCAAAACTAGAAGTTTATGCATTTTATGGCCGTTTTCATGAGCTATTGCCCACAGTTTTATGATTCCAAGGAGATTTACATCAACCTTAAGACCCGATACATGTTTGAGAGTTATGAACAAAAACTTGTCGCTTTCGTGTTTTATGGCTGATTTCATGAGCTATTACCCACATTTTTGGGGTTCCATGGCAATTTGCATGGTCCATAAGGCCCCTCACATGTGTGAGAGATATGTCAAGAAACTCGTCGTTTTTGTGTTTTATGGTCGTTTTCATGAGCTATTGCCCACTATTTTGGTGTTCTAGGGTGATTTACAACCACCTTAAGACCTGATACATGTTTGAGAGTTATGACCAAAAACTCATCGTTTTTGTGTTTTTTGCCATTTTCATGAATTATTTCCCATAGTTTTTGGGTTGCAAGTGGATTTGCAAGGCCTTTAAGACCCGTTAGATGTTTGAGAGATATGACTAAAACCTCATCGGTTTCGCATTTATGGCTGTTTTAATTAGCTATTGCCCACTGTTTTTGGGGTCTCAGGGCGATTTACAAAGACCTTAAGATCCGATACATGTTACAGAGATATGACCCAAGACTCGTAGTTTTTGCCTTTTATGGCCGTTTTCATGAGCTATTGCCCATGGTTTTATGGTTCCAAGGTGACTTACATCAACCTTAAGAACCGAGACATGTTTGAGAGTTATGACCAAAAACTCGTCGCTTCCGTGTTTTATGGCCGATTTCATGAGCTATTGCCCACATTTTTAGGGTTCCTTGGCAATTTGCATGGTCCATAAGACCCCTCACATGTGTGAGGGATATGTCAAGAAACTCGTCGTTTTCGCGTTTTATGGTCGTTTTCATGAGCTATTGCCCACAATTTTGGGGTTCTAGGGTGATTTAAAATGACCTTAACACTGTTGGAGATATGCCCTAGAGGCAATAATAAATGTAGTTATTATTATATCTTTGTGTCTATGATAAATGTTTAAATTCATGCTATAATAGTATTAACAAGGAAAACATTGATACTTGTGTGATTTGTAAACTTAATTGAAGTCCCTAGTATAGCCTCTATACATCACTAGCATGTTGGTTGATAAATGATTGTGGTTTCCCTATCATGAACATTGAGATGTTATCAACAACAAGATCATATCGTTAGGAGAATGATATGGTGGACATACTCCTATAGATAAGCGTAGCATAAAGATCAAGTCATTTCAATAGTTCAATTGCTATATGCTTTCTGATACATAGTAACCTAATTCCTTAGACCATGAGATCATGCATATCACCTTTACCGGATGGATGCTTTGATGACATCAAACACCACACCGTAACTGGGTGGCTATAAAGGTGGCATTGAGTGTTCGGAAAGTATTGGTTGAGACACATGGATCAAGAGTGGGATTTGTCCATCCATATGACGGATAGATATACTCTGGGCCCTCTCGGTGGAATGTCATCCAATTGGCTTGCAAGCATGTGACTGGCTCACAAGGGATCACATATCACGGGAACGAGAAAAGAGTACTTATCGGTAACGAGGTTGAACTAGGTATGCAGAGATACCGACGATCATAACCTCGGATAAGTAAACTATCATGAGACAAAGGGAAATTGGTATCGTATGTAAGTGGTTCATTCGATCGCAAAGTAATCGTAGAAATATGTGGGAGCCATATGAATTTCCAGATTCCTCTATTGGTTATTGTTCGGAGAAGTGTCTCGATCATGTCCGCATAATTCACGAACCGTAGGGAGACACACTTAAGGATTCGACGTTGTTTGAGTAGTTATGGTATTATGAGAAAGAGACCGAATGTTGTTCGGAGTCTCGGATGGGATCCGGGATATCACGAGGTGATCCGGAATGGTCTGGAGAATAAGATTCATATAAGGAAAGTCCCGTTTCGGAGTTGGGGAATGATTCCAGTGTTTTCATCGGGAATGTTCTAGAATGTTCCGGAATGTCCGGCACTCCGGAGGGGAAGGGTACATGAATGTGTTGTATCAAGTTGGTATGATTGCATCGTGTACTAAGTGTCCTCTCTGTTCCAAATAACGGATTAAATTGAATCCTAGTTTGAAAAAGTCAAATAGCTAAATTGAAAAGTCAAATAGCTAAAATTGGAAAGTGGAAAAGAGGAGGAGGGGGGGAATCCGAGTTGGGGAGGAGTTCCCTCCTCCAACCGGCGGCAACCCTCCAAGCCGAGAGCACACAAGTCCCTCACCTCAAACCCTAGAAGCTGCAGCCCTCCATAGGCGCCGCCACCCCCTAGGGTTTTGCCCTAGCCGCCGACTTGGGGGTCCCCGGAACCCTAGCCGCCGGCTCTAGCATCCCCTCCTTGGTGTGTCTAAACCCTAGAACACCGAGGACTCTCTCATACTCCACCATACTCGCTCCGGCTTAAGGCGAAGCCCTGCGAGATCTCCCCTCTACTTCCGGCACCACGCCGTTGTGCTGCCGGAATCACGAGGAGAGTGCTACAACCTCCGTTGCCTGCTGGAACAAGGGAGAGGAAGGTCTTCGTCGAGTACCGAACGTGTGACCGACTGCGGGAGCGCTGCCGGAACGCAGCGCCGGAAGGATCGTCTACGCGATCTTGAGATCGGGAAGAGTACGACTACATCACCCACGAGAATCCGCTCTCGTTAAACGCTTTGGAATCTTCGAGGGTGAGTTATTCCATCGACTCGTTGCTACAATCTAGTAGATAGATCTTGGCTTATTTGTTTGTATGCGATAGAAATTTTTTGTTTTCCATGCTACGAAACCCTACAGTGGTATCAGAGCCGTGTCTATATGTAGATCTGTTGCACGAGTAGAACAAAATGGTCATTGTGGGCGTTGATGCTTTTATTGTCGATTGCTTCTTGTGTACTTTGCATCTTGCGGTATGTTGGGATGAAGCGGCCCGGGCTAACCTTACATGACATCGTTCATGAGACTTGCTCCACGCTTGACATGCAACTTGTATTGCATAAGTGGCTTTGCGGGTGCCTGTTTCTCCTAGCATAGTTAAGATCCAATTTACAACGGGTGATCAACAATACTAGTATCAATGTTGTGGTTCTTGTTCGTAAGTTAGAACGACACTTATTGAAAGCCCCAAACCATGTAAAATATGCAAAGAAAGTAGAGGCGTCTAACTTTGTTTTGCAGGGGTGTGCAGTGATGTGATATGGCCATGATTGTGATTATATTTGATGTATGCAATGTTCCTTATTGTAAGTTGGCAACCGGCAGGAGCCATATGGTTGTCTTTAATTTATGTTAAGACCCGCGTGTCTATTCAAAGTAGTTGTAATAGTTGAAGCCGGTGGACGACAACCATGGAGAAGCGTCATTGACCTTGATGCAATGCCGGTGATGATGGAGATCATGTTCGTGCTAGAAGATGGAGATCGGAAGCACAATGAAGAAAGGCCATATCATATCACATATTATGAATTGCATGTGATGTTAATCCTTTATGCATCTTGTATTGCTTAGTAGACGACGGTAGCATTATAAGATGATCCCTCATGCACATGAATTTCAAGTCATAAAGTGTTCACCCTTAGTTAGCACCGTTGCTAAAGCTTGTTGTTTCGAAGCACCACGTGATGATCGGGTGTGTTAGATTCTGCAAGTGTATACAACGTGAGCAAGCCAGATTTGCTCATGCGGAAACTAAGGTTTGATCTTGATGATCCTAGCATGTACAGACATGGTATCGGAACACGGATCACCGAAAGGTAAAGCATGAATCATATAGTAGATATGATGAACATGACGATTGTTCGCCATTGAAACTATATCAACTCTCGTGATGATCGGTGTTGATGTAGTAGATTTGGTTCGTGTGATCACTAAAACAATGTGAGGGATGTTGTTTTGAGTGGGAGTTCACCTAGATTAACTTTATTATTAATTTGAACTCAATTTGTCATAAACTTAGTCTAAACTATTGCAAATATGTTGTAGATCAATGGCAGCCCCTACCATCAATTTTAATGCGTTCCTAGAGAAAGAAAAGTTGAAAAACAATGGAAGCAACTTCGCGGATTGGTTCCGCAATTTGAGGATTGTCCTCACAGCTGGTAATTTGACCTATGTGCTGGATGCACCGCTAGGTGACCCACCTGCAGCTGATGCTTCCAATGAAGTAAAGAATGTTTACCTCGCTCAGAAGAATCAGTACTCCATAGTTCAGTGTGCTATCTTGTATGGTTTGGAATTGGAGCTTCAGAAAAGGTTTGAGAATTCATACCCATATGATATTGTCGAGGATCTCAAATTGATTTTTGAGACTCATGCGGCAATTGAAAGTTATGAGGCTTCTGAAAAGTTCTTTAACTGCAAGATGGAAGAGGGCAGCTCCGTCAGTGAGCATGTGCTTAAGATGTCTGGGCACGCAAACAAACTTCAAAGCTTGGGTATAGTGATTCCTAATGCTTTGGGGATTTACCGTGTCCTCCAATCACTACCACCAAGTTACAAGAACTTTGTGATGAACTATAACATGCAGAACATGAACAAGCAGTTGCCAGAACTGTTTGCTATGTTAAAGTCTGCAGAAGTGGAGATAAAGAAAGAGCACCAAGTGTTGTTGGTCAATAAGACCACCAAATTTAAGAAGGGCAAGTCTAAGCAGAAGGGACACTTCAAGAAGGGTGGTAAGAAAGTTACCACACCGGCGAAGAAGACCAAGGCTGGACCTAAGCCTGATACTGAGTGCTTTTACTACAAGGGAGAAGGTCACTGGAAGCGGAATTGCCCAAAGTACTTGGCGGATCTGAAAACGGCAACATCAAGAAGAAAGGTATATCTGATATACATGTTATTGATGTGTATCTCACTAGTACTCGTAGTAGTGCCTGGGTATTTGATACTGGTTCGGTTGCTCATATTTGTAACTCGAAACAGGTGCTGCAGAATAAACGGAAGCTAGCGAAGAACGAGGTGACGATGCGCGTGGGAAACGGATCAAAGGTTGATGTGATCGCGGTCGGCACGCTACGCCTTCATCTACCATCGGGATTAGTTTTATACTTAAATAATTGTTATTTGGTGCCTGCGTTGAGCATGAACATTATATCGGGATCTTGTTTATTGCAAGACGGTTACTTGTTTAAATCCGAGAATAATGGTTGTTATATTTATATGATTAATATGTTTTATGCACATGCACCTTTGATAGATGGTCTATTCTTATTGAATCTCGATAGTGTAAATACACATATCAACAACATTGAGGCTAAACGTTTGAAATCAAGCGATAATTTGACCTATATGTGGCACTAACGTCTTGGTCACATTGGAGTGAAACGTATGAAGAAACTCCATTCCGATGGACTTCTTGAATCACTTGATTTTGAATCACTTGAAAGATGCGAAGCATGTCTGATGGGTAAAATGACTAAGACTCCATTTTCTGGTATGATGGAGCGAGCTACGGACTTATTGGAAATCATACATACCGATGTGTGTGGCCCAATGAGTGTAGCATCGCGCGGTGGTTATCGTTATGTTCTTACCTTCACGGATGACTTGAGTAGATATGGGTATATCTATTTCATGAAACATAAGTCCGAGACTTTCGAGAAGTTTAAGGAGTTTCAAAGTGAGGTAGAGAATCAACGTAACAAGAAGATTAAATTTCTACGTTCTGATCGTGGAGGTGAATATCTAAGTTACGAGTTTGGCGAGCATTTGAAGAAATGCGGAATACTTTCACAATTGACACCGCCGGGAACACCACATCGTAATGGTGTGTCCGAACATCGTAATCGAACTCTCTTAGATATGGTTCGTTCTATGATGTCACTTACAGATTTACCGCTATCATTTTGGGGTTATGCATTAGAAACAGCCGCATTCACTTTAAATAGGGCACCGTCTAAATCCATTGAAACGACACTGTATGAATTATGGTTTGGGAAGAAACCTAAATTGTCGTTCCTTAAAGTTTGGGGTTGCGAAGCCTATGTAAATAAGTTACAGCCGGACAAGCTTGAACCCAAAGCAGAAAAATGCGTCTTCATAGGATACCCGAAGGAAACTATTGGGTATACCTTCTATCATAGATCCGAAGGCAAAATCTTCGTTGCCAAGAATGGATCCTTTCTAGAGAAGGAATTTCTCTCAAAAGAAGTGACTGGAAGGAAAGTAGAACTCGACGAGGTTGTCGAACCTTCTCTTGAAATTGCGAGTAGCACAGCACCGGAAGAAGTTCCTGTGGTGCCTGCACCAATTAGAGAGGAAGCTAATGATGATGATCATGAAACTTCGGTTGAAGTTGCTACAGAGCCTCGGAGGTCAACGAGAACTCGTAACACTCCAGATTGGTATGATCCCGTTATGAGTGTCATGTTGGTGGACAACACCGATGACCCCGAGACATATGAGGAAGCGATGATGAGCCCAGATTCCAATAAATGGCAAGAAGCCATGAAATCCGAGATTGGATCCATGTACGAAAACCAAGTATGGACTTTGGTGGACTTACCGGATGGCCGGAAGGCTGTCGAGAACAAATGGATTTTCAAGAAGAAAATAGATGCTGATGGTAATGTTACTGTCTATAATGCTCGACTTGTCGCAAAAGGGTTTCGACAAATTCAAGGAGTTGACTACGATGAGACTTTCTCACCAGTATTAAAGCTAAAGTCTGTGAGGATTATGTTAGCAATCGCTGCATATTATGATTATGAGATATGGCAGATGGATGTCAAAACAGCATTCCTCAATGGAGATATTGATGAAGAGTTGTATATGATGCAACCCAAAGGTTTTGTCGATCCTAAAGATGCTAACAAGCTATGCAAACTTCAACGGTCCATCTATGGATTGAAGCAAGCATCCCGAAGTTGGAATCAACATTTTGATAGGGTGATCAAAAGTTTTGGTTTTATACAAACTTATGGAGAAGCTTGTATTTACAAGAAAGTGAGTGGGAGCTCTGTAGCATTCTTAATACTATATGTGGATGACATATTGTTAATTGGGAATGATGTAGACCTTCTTAATAGTGTCAAGGAATATTTAAATAATAGTTTTTCAATGAAGGATCTTGGCGAAGCAGCTTACATATTAGGCATAAAGATTTACAGAGATAGATCGAAAAGCCAAATATCATTGTCACAGAGTACATATTTGGACAAAGTTCTAAAGAGGTTTGGAATGGAAGAAAGCAAGAAAGGGTTCTTGCCCATGTTGCCCAATACGACCTTGAGTAAAACTCAAAGTCCGACATCGGCAGAAGATAGAGAAAGGATGAGTAAGACTCCCTATTCCTCAGCCATAGGATCTCTAATGTATGCCATGCTAGGTACTAGACCCGACATTGCATATGCTGTTAGTTTAACTAGCAGATATCAAAGTGATCCAGGAGTGGATCATTGGACAGCGGTCAAAAACATCCTTAAGTACTTGAGAAGAACTAAGGATATGGTTCTTTCTTATGGAGGTGATGAACAGCTCGTTGTTAACGGTTACACCGATGCTAGTTGGAACACCGATCCGGATGATTCTAAATCACAATCTGGATACGTATTTATTTTGAATGGTGCAGCAGTTAGCTGGAGGAGTGCAAAGCAAAGCGTTGTGGCAAGATCTTCAACTGAATCGGAATACATGGCTGCTTCGGAGGCTTCACAAGAAGCGATATGGATGAAAGAGTTCATTGCAGAGCTGGGTATGGTTCCTAGTGCGCTGGACCCAATGTCTATCTACTGTGATAACATGGGCGCCATAGCCAATGCGCAAGAACCAAGGTCACACAAGAAGCTGAAGCACATCAAGCTGCGTTTTCACGCTATTCGAGAACATATCCAGGATGGGGATATAAAGATTTGCAAAGTACACACAGATCTGAATGTGGCGGATCCGTTGACTAAACCTCTCCCGAGGGCAAAACATGACCAACACCAAACTGCCATGGGTGTTCGGTATATTACCATGTAATCTAGATTAGATGACTCTAGTGCAAGTGGGAGACTGTTGGAGATATGCCCTAGAAGCAATAATAAATGTAGTTATTATTATATCTTTGTGTTTATGATAAATGTTTACATTCATGCTATAATAGTATTAACAAGTAAACATTGATACTTGTGTGATTTGTAAACTTAATTGAAGTCCCTAGTATAGCCTCTATACATCACTAGCTTGTTGGTTGATAAATGATTGTGGTTTCCCTATCATGAACATTGAGATGTTATCAACAACAAGATCATATCGTTAGGAGAATGATATGGTGGACATACTCCTATAGATAAGCGTAGCATAAAGATCAAGTCATTTCAATAGTTCAATTGCTATATGCTTTCTGATACATAGTAACCTAATTCCTTAGACCATGAGATCATGCATATCACCTTTACCGGATGGATGCTTTGATGACATCAAACACCACACCGTAACTGGGTGGCTATAAAGGTGGCATTGAGTGTTAGAAAAGTATTGGTTGAGACACATGGATCAAGAGTGGGATTTGTCCATCCATATGACGGATAGATATACTCTGGGCCCTCTCGGTGGAATGTCATCCAATTGGCTTGCAAGCATGTGACTGGCTCACAAGGGATCACATATCACGGGAACGAGAAAAGAGTACTTATCGATAACGAGGTTGAACTAGGTATGCAGAGATACCGACGATCATAACCTCGGATAAGTAAACTATCATGAGACAAAGGGAAATTGGTATCGTATGTAAGTGGTTCATTCGATCGCAAAGTAATCGTTGAAATATGTGGGAGCCATATGAATTTACAGATTCCTCTATTGGTTATTGTTCGGAGAAGTGTCTCGATCATGTCCGCATAATTCACGAACCGTAGGGAGACACACTTAAGGATTCGACGTTGTTTAAGTAGTTATGGTATTATGAGAAAGAGACCGAATGTTGTTCGGAGTCTCGGATGGGATCCGGGATATCACGAGGTGATCCGGAATGGTCCGGAGAATAAGATTTATATAAGGAAAGTCCCGTTTCGGAGTTGGGGAATGATTCCGGTGTTTTCATCGGGAATGTTCTAGAATGTTCCGGAATGTCCGGCACTCCGGAGGGGATGGGTACATGAATGTGTTGTATCAAGTTGGTATGATTGCATCATGTACTAAGTGTCCTCGCTGTTCCAAATAAAGGATTAAATTGAATCCTAGTTTGAAAAAGTCAAATAGCTAAATTGAAAAGTCAAATAGCTAAAATTGGAAAGTGGAAAAGAGGAGGAGGGGGGGAATCCGAGTTGGGGAGGAGTTCGCTCCTCCAACCGGCGGCAACCCTCCAAGCCGAGTTGCGGAGGGACTCCTCTCCCTCCCCTTGGCCGCCGGCCCCCTCCACCTATATAAGGAGGGGCAGGGACCCCTCCTAGAGCACACAAGTCCCTCACCTCAAACCCTAGAAGCTGCAGCCCTCCATAGCCGCCGCCACCCCCTAGGGTTTTGCCCTAGCCGCCGACTTGGGGGTCCCGGGAACCCTAGCTGCCGGCTCTAGCATCCCCTTCTTGGTGTGTCTAAACCCTAGAACACCGAGGACTCTCTCATACTCCACCATACTCGCTCCGCCTTAAGGCGAAGCCCTGCGAGATCTCCCCTCTACTTCCGGCACCACGCCGTTGTGCTGCCGGAATCACGAGGAGAGTGCTACAACCTCCGATGCCTGCTGGAACAAGGGAGAGGAAGGTCTTCGTCAAGTACCGAACGTGTGACCGACTGCGCGATCTTGATATCGAGAAGAGTACGACTACATCACCCATGAGAATCCGCTCTCGTTAAACGCTTTGGAATCTTTGAGGGTGAGTTATTCCATCGACTCGTTGCTGCAATCTAGTAGATAGATCTTGGCTTATTTGTTTGTATGCGATAGAAATTTTTTGTTTTCCATGCTACGAAACCCTACAAACACCCGTTACATGTTTGAGATATATGACCAAAAACTCATCGTTTTCGTGTTTAAGGTTGTTTTCATGAGTTGTTTTCCACAGTTTTTGGGTGCTAAGCGGATTTGCTAGGCCTCTAATACCCGATACATGTTGGAGAGATATGACGAAAAACTCATCGTTTTCGTGTTTAATGGCCGTTTTCATGAGCTATTAACCATGGTGGTATGGTTCCAAGTTGACTTACATCAACCTTAAGAATCGATATATTTTTGAGAGTTATGACCAAATACTCGTCGCTTTCGTGTCTTATGGCTGATTTCATGAGCTATTACCCATATTTTTGGGGTTCCATGCCAATTTGCATGGTCCATAAGACCCCTCACATGTGAGAGATATGTCAAGAAACTCGTAGTTTTCGCGTTTTATGGTCGTTTTCATGAGCTATTGCCCACTATTTTAGTGTTCTAGGATGATTTACAATGACCTTAAGACCCGATACATGTTTGAGAGTTATGACCAAAAACTCATCGTTTTTGTGTTTTTTGCCATTTTCATGAGTTATTTCCCATAGTTTTTGGGTTGCATGCAGATTCGCAAGGCCTTTAAGACCCGTTACATGTTTGAGAGATATGACTAAAAAATCATTTTTTTCTCGTTTTATGGCTGTTTTCATGAACTATTGCCCACTGTTTTTGGGGTCTCAGGGCGATTTACAAAGACCCGATACATGTTACAAATATATGACCCAAGACTCGTAGTTTTTTCCTTTTATAGCAGTTTTCATGAGCTATTGCCCATGGTTTTATGGTTCCAAGGTGACTTACATCAACATGAAAAACCGAGACATGTTTGAGAGTTATGACCAATAACTCGTCGCTTCCGTATTTTATGGCCGATATCATGAGCTATTGCCCACATTTTTAGGGTTCCATGGCAATTTGCATGGTCCATAAGACCCCGAGATATGTCAAGAAATTGTTGTTTTCACGTTTTATGGTCGTTTTCATGAGCTATTCCCCACAATTTTGGGGTCCTAGGGTGATTTAAAATGACCTTAAGACCCGTTACATGTTTGAGATATATGACCAAAAACTTACCTTTTTCGTTTTTTAAGGTTGTTTTCATGATTTGCTAGTCCTGTAAGACCCGATACATGTTGGAGATATATGACCAAAAACTCATCGTTTTCGCGTTTTATGTATCTCTCCAACACGATACATGTTGGAGAGATATGACCCAAAACTAGAAGTTTATGCATTTTATGGTCGTTTTCATGAGCTATTGCCCACAGTTTTATGATTCCAAGGAGATTTACATCAACCTTAAGACCAGATACATGTTTGAGAGTTATGACCAAAAACTTGTTGCTTTCGTGTTTTATGGCTGATTTCATGAGCTATTACCCACATTTTTGGGGTTCCATGGCAATTTTCATGGTCCATAAGACCCCTCACATATGTGAGAGATATGTCAAGAAACTCGTCGTTTTCGTGTTTTATGGTCGTTTTCATGAGCTATTGCCCACTATTTTGGTGTTCTAGGGTGATTTACAAGCACCTTAAGACCTGATACATGTTTGAGAGTTATGAACAAAAACTCGTCGTTTTTATGTTTTTTGCCATTTTCATGAATTATTTCCCATAGTTTTTGGGTTGCAAGCGGATTCGCAAGGCCTTTAAGACCCGTTACATGTTTGAGAGATATGACTAAAAACTCGTCGTTTTCACGTTTTATGGCTGTTTTCATGAGCAATTGCCAACTGTTTTTGGGGTCTCAGGGCGATACATGTTTGAGAGTTATGACCAAAAACTTGTCGCTTTCGTGTTTTATGGCTGATTTCATGAGCTATTACCCACATTTTGGGGGTTCCATGGCAATTTGCATGGTCCAAAATACCCCTCACATGTGTGAGAGATATGTCAAGAAAATCGTCATTTTTGTGTTTTATGGTCGTTTTCATGAGCTATTGCCCACTATTTTGGTGTTCTAGGGTGATTTACAACCACCTTAAGACCTGATACATGTTTGAGAGTTATGACCAAAAACTCGTCGTTTTTGTGTTTTTTGCCATTTTCATGAATTATTTCCCATAGTTTCTGGGTTGCAAGCAGATTTGCAAGGCCTTTAAGACCCGTTACATGTTTGAGAGATATGACTAAAAACTCGTCGTTTTCATGTTTTAGGGCTGTTTTCATGAGCAATTGCCCACTGTTTTTGGGGTCTCAGGGCGATTTACAAATACCTTAAGACCTGATACATGTTACACAGATATGACCCAAGACTCGTAGTTTTTGCCTTTTATGGCCGTTTTCATGAGCTATTGCCCATGGTTTTATGGTTCCAAGGTGACTTACATAAACCTTAAGAACCGAGACATGTTTGAGATTTATGACCAAAAACTTGTTGCTTTCGTGTTTTATGGCTGATTTCATGAGCTATTACCCACATTTTTGGGGTTCCATGGCAATTTTCATGGTCCATAATACCCCTCACATATGTGAGAGATATGTCAAGAAACTCGTCGTTTTCTTGTTTTATGGTCGTTTTCATGAGCTATTGCCCACTATTTTGGTGTTCTAGGGTGATTTACAACCACCTTAAGACCTGATACATGTTTGAGAGTTATGAACAAAAACTCGTCGTTATTATGTTTTTTGCCATTTTCATGAATTATTTCCCATAGTTTTTGGGTTGCAAGCGGATTCGCAAGGCCTTTAAGACCCGTTACATGTTTGAGAGATATGACTAAAAACTCGTCGTTTTCACGTTTTATGGCTGTTTTCATGAGCAATTGCCAACTGTTTTTGGGGTCTCAGGGCGATACATGTTTGAGAGTTATGACCAAAAACTTGTCGCTTTCATGTTTTATGGCTGATTTCATGAGCTGCTACCCACATTTTGGGGGTTCCATGGCAATTTGCATGGTCCAAAAGACCCCTCACATGTGTGAGAGATATGTCAAGAAACTCGTCGTTTTTGTGTTTTATGGTCGTTTTCATGAGCTATTGCCCACTATTTTGGTGTTCTAGGGTGATTTACCACCACCTTAAGACCTGATACATGTTTGAGAGTTATGACCAAAAACTCGTCGTTTTTGTGTTTTTTGCCATTTTCATGAATTATTTCCCACAGTTTTTGGGTTGAAAGCGGATTTGCAAGGCCTTTAAGACCCGTTACATGTTTGAGAGATATGACTAAAAACTCATCGTTTTCATGTTTTATGGCTGTTTTCATGAGCAATTGCCCACTGTTTTTGGGGTCTCAGGGCGATTTACAAATACCTTAAGACCTGATACATGTTACAGAGATATGACCCAAGACTCGTAGTTTTTGCCTTTTATGGCCGTTTTCATGAGCTATTGCCCACGGTTTTATGGTTCCAAGGTGACTTACATCAACCTTAAGAACCGAGACATGTTTGAGATTTATGACCAAAAACTCGTCGCTTTCGTGTTTTACGGACGATTTCATGAGCTATTAGCCACATTTTTAGGGTTCCATGGCAATTTGCATGGTCCATAAGACCCCTCACATGTGTGAGAGATATGTCAAGAAACTCGTCGTTTTCGCGTTTTATGGTCTTCAATTTTGGGGTTCTAGGGTGATTTACAATGACCTTAACACCCGTTACATTTTTTAGATAAATGACCAAAAACTCATCGTTTTCGTGTTTTAAGGCTGTTTTCATGAGTTGTTTTCCACAGTTTTTGGATTCCAAGCGGATTTGCTAGGCCTGTAAGACCCGATACATGTTGGAGAGATATGACCAAAAACTCATCTTTTTCGCGTTTTATGGCCGTTTTCATGTGCTATTGCCCATGGTGGTATGGTTCGAAGTTGACTTACATCAACCTTAAGAATCGATACATGTTTGAGAGTTATAACCAAAAACTCGTCGGTTTCGTGTCTTATGGCTGATTTCATGAGCTACTACCCACATTTTTGGGGTTCCATGGCAATTTGCATGGTCCATAAGACCCCTCACATGTGTGAGAGATATGTCAAGAAACTCATCGTTTTCGTGTTTTATGGTCGTTTTCATGAGCTATTGCCTACTATTTTGGTGTTCTAGGGTGATTTACAACCACCTTAAGACCTGATAGATGTTTGAGCGTTATGACCAAAAACTCGTCGTTTTTGTGTTTTTTGCCATTTTCATGAATTATTTCCCGTAGTTTTTGGGTTGCAAGTGGATTCACAAGGCCTTTAAGACCCGTTACATGTTTGAGAGATATGACTAAAAACTCGTCGGTTTTGTGTTTTATGGCTGTTTTCATTAGCTATTGCCCACTGTTTTTGGGGTCTCAGGGCGATTTACAAAGACCTTAAGACCCGATACATGTTACAGAGATATGACCTGAGGCTCGTAGTTTTTGCCTTTTATGGCCGTTTTCATGAGATATTGCCCATGGTTTTATGGTTCCAAGGTGATGTACATCAACCTTAAGAACCGAGATATGTTTGAGAGTTATGGGAGTTATGGATGTTTTCATGAGCTATTGCTCACATTTTTGGGGTTCAGTGGTGATTTGCATGCCGAATAAGACCCGATACATGTTTGATCGATATGACCAAAAACTCATCAATTTCACATTTTATGGACATTTTCTTGAGCTATTGCCCTTAGTTTTGGGGTTCTAGGGAGATTTAAAACGACTATATGACACGATACATGATTGGGAGATATGACCAAAAACTCGTGTTTTTCGTGTTTTATGTCGGGTTTCATGATCTATTGCCCTTAGTTTTTGGGTTATAGGGCTATTTACAACGAACGCAAGACAAGATACATTTTTGAGAGTTATACCAAAAACTCATTATTTCAATGTTTTATGGCTGGTTTCATGAGCTATTGCCCATATTTTTGGGGTTTCATGGTGATTTGCATGCCGTATAAGACCCAATACAAGTTTGAGAGATATAACCAAACTCATCTATGTCGCGTATTATGGCCATTTTCATGAGCTATTGCCCTTATTTTTGGGGTTCTAGGGAGATTTACAATGACTGTAAGACACGATACATGATTGGGAGATATAAGCAAAAACTCGTTTTTCTATCGGTCTATGCGATTTCATGATCTATTGCCCTTATTTTTGGGCTCACAGAGCGATTTACAATGAACGTAAGACCCGATACATGTCTAAGAGTTATACCAAAAACTCATCGTTTTCACGTTTTATGGCCAGTTTCAAGATCTATTGCTCATGTTTTATGGCTGTTTTCATGAGTTATTGCCCACATTTTTTGGTTTTCAGGCGGATTTGCATGGCTCATCAGACCAGTTACATGTTTGAGTGATGTTAGCAGAAACTCGTTATTTTTGTGTTTTATGGCCGTTTTCATGAGCTATTGCCCTTAGTTTAGGGTTTCTAGTGTGATTTACAATGAACGTAAGAACCGATACATGTTTGAGAGTTATACCAAAAACTCATCATTTTCACATTTTATGTATCTCTCCAACACGATACATGTTGGAGAGATATGACCCAAAACTAGAAGTTTATGCATTTTATGGCCGTTTTCATGAGCTATTGCCCACAGTTTTATGATTCCAAGGAGATTTACATCAACCTTAAGACCCGATACATGTTTGAGAGTTATGACCAAAAACTTGTCGCTTTCGTGTTTTATGGCTGATTTCATGAGCTATTACCCACATTTTTGGGGTTCCATGGCAATTTGCATGGTCCATAAGACCCCTCACATGTGTGAGAGATATGTCAAGAAACTCGTTGTTTTTGTGTTTTATCGTCGTTTTCATGAGCTATTGCCCACTATTTTGGTGTTCTAGAGTGATTTACAACCACCTTAAGACCTGATACATGTTTGAGAGTTATGACCAAAAACTCGTCGTTTTTGTGTTTTTTGCCATTTTCATCAATTATTTCCCATAGTTTTTGGGTTGCAAGTGGATTTGCAAGGCCTTTATGACCCGTTACATGTTTGAGAGATATGACTAAAAACTAGTCGGTTTCGCATTTTATGGCTGTTTTCATTAGCTATTGCCCACTGTTTTTGGGGTCTCAGGGCGATTTAAGACCCGATACATGTTACAGAGATATGACCCAAGACTCGTAGTTTTTGCCTTTTATGGCCGTTTTCATGAGCTATTGCCCATGGTTTTATGGTTCCAAGGTGACTTACATCAACCTTAAGAACCGAGACATGTTTGAGAGTTATGACCAAAAACTCGTCGCTTCCGTGTTTTATGGCCGATTTCATGAGCTATTGCCCACATTTTTAGGGTTCCATGGCAATTTGCATGGTCCATAAGACCCCTCACATGTGTGAGGGATATGTCAAGAAACTCGTCGTTTTCGCGTTTTATGGTCGTTTTCATGAGCTATTGCCCACAATTTTGGGGTTCTAGGGTGATTTAAAATGACCTTAACACCAGTTACATGTTTGAGATATATGACCAAAAACTCATCGTTTTCGTGTTTAAGGTTGTTTTCATGAGTTGTTTTCCACAGTTTTTGGGTTCTAAGCAGATTTGCTAGGCCTGTAATTCCCGATACATGTTGGAGAGATATGACGAAAAACTCATCGTTTTCGTGTTTAATGGCCGTTTTCATGAGCTATTGACCATGGTGGTATGGTTCCAAGTTGACTTACATCAACCTTAAGAATCGATACATTTTTGAGAGTTATGACCAAATAATCGTCGCTTTCGTGTCTTATGGCTGATTTCATGAGCTATTACCCATATTTTTGGGGTTCCATGCCAATTTGCATGGTCCATAAGCCCCTCACATGTGAGAGATATGTCAAGAAACTCGTAGTTTTCGCGTTTTATGGTCGTTTTCATGAGCTATTGCCCACTATTTTAGTGTTCTAGGATGATTTACAACAACCTTAAGACCCGATACATGTTTGAGAGTTATGACCAATAACTCATCGTTTTTGTGTTTTTTGCCATTTTCATGAGTTATTTCCCATAGTTTTTGGGTTGCATGCAGATTCGCAAGGCCTTTAAGACCCGTTACATGTTTGAGTGATATGACTAAAAAATCATCGTTTTCCTCGTTTTATGGCTGTTTTCATGAGCTATTGCCCACTGTTTTTGGGGTCTCAAGGCGATTTACAAAGACCTTAAGACCCGATACATGTTACAAAGATATGACCCAAGACTCGTAGTTTTTTTCCTTTTATGGCAGTTTTCATTGGCTATTGCCCATGGTTTTATGGTTCCAAGGTGACTTACATAAACATGAAGAACCGAGACATGTTTGAGAGTTATGACCAATAACTCGTTGCTTCCGTATTTTATGGCCGATTTCATGAGCTATTGCCCACATTTTTAGGGTTCCATGGCAATTTGCATGGTCCATAAGACCCCGAGATATGTCAAGAAATTGTTGTTTTCGCGTTTTATGGTCGTTTTCATGAGCTATTCCCCACAATTTTGGGGTTCTAGGGTGATTTAAAATGACCTTAAGACCCGTTACATGTTTGAGATATATGACCAAAAACTTACCGTTTTCGTTTTTTAAGGTTGTTTTCATGATTTGCTAGTCCTGTAAGACCCGATACATGTTGGAGAGATATGACCAAAAACTCATCGTTTTCGCGTTTTATGGCCGTTTTCATGAGCTATTGCCCATAGTGGTATGGTTCCAAGTTGACTTACATCAAACTTAAGAACCGAGACATGTTTGAGAGTTATGACCAAAAACTCGTCGCTTCCGTGTTTTATGGCCGATTTCATGAGCTATTGCCCACATTTTTAGGGTTCCATGGCAATTTGCATGGTCCATAAGACCACTCACATGTGTGAGAGATATGTCAAGAAACTCGTCGTTTTCGTCGTTTTCGCGTTTGATGGTCGTTTTCATGAGCTATTGCCCACTATTTTGGTGTTCTAGGATGATTTACAATGACCTTAAGTACCGATACATGTTTGAGAGTTATGACCAACAACTCGTCGTTTTTGTGTTTTTTTCCCATTTTCATGGTTTTTTTCCCATAGTTTTTGGGTTGCAAGTGGATTCGCCAGGCCTTTAAGACCCGTTACATGTTTGAGAGATATGACTAAAAAACTCGTCGTTTTCGCGTTTTATGGCTGTTTTCATGAGCTATTACCCACTGTTTTTGGGGTCTCTGGGCGATTTACAAAGACCTTAAGACCCGATACATGTTACAGAGATATGACCCAACACTCGTCGCTTTATGGCTGTTTTCATGATCTATTTCCCATGGTTTTATGGTTCCAAGATGACTTACATCAACCTTAAGAACCGAGACATGTTTGAGAGTTATGACCAAAAACTTGTCGCTTCCGTGTTTTATGGTCGATTTCATGAGCTATTGCCCACATTTTTAGGGTTCCATGGCAATTTGCATGGTCCATAAGACCCCTCACATGTGTGAGAGATATGTCAAGAAACTCGTCGTTTTTGCGTTTTATGGTCGTTTTCAGGAGCTATTGCCCACAATTTTGAGGTTCTAGGGTGATTTAAAATGACCTTAAGACCCGTTACATGTTTGAGATATATGACCAAAAAATCGTCGTTTTCATGTTTTAAGGCTGTTTTCATGAGTTGTTTTCCACAGTTTTTGGGTTCCAAGCGGATTTGCTAGGCCTGTAAGACCCGATACATGTTGGAGAGGTATGACCAAAAACTCATCGTTTTCGCGTTTTATGGCCGTTTTCATGAGCTATTGCCCATGGTGGTATGGTTCCAAGTTGACATACATCAACCTTAAGAATCGATACATGTTTGAGATTTATGGCCATTTTTATGAGTTATTGCCCACGGTTTTTGGTTCCAATTGGATTTGCAAGGGATGTAAGACCCGTTACATTTTTGAGAGATATGACCAGAAACTCACCGTTCTCGCGTTTTATGGCCGTTTTCATGAGCTATTGCCCACAGTTTTGGGGTTCTAGGGAGATTTACAACGACTTTAAGACCCGATACATGTTTGAGAGTTATGCCTAAAAACTCGTCATTTTCGTGTTTATGGCCATTTTTATGAGTTATTGCCCACGGTTTTTGGTTCCAATTGGATTTGCAAGGCATGTAAGACCCGTTACATTTTTGAGAGATATGACCAGAAACTCGCCGTTCTCGCGTTTTATGGCCGTTTTCATGAGCTATTGCCCACAGTTTAGGGGTTCTAGGGCGATTTACAGTGACCATCCGACCTGATACATGTTGGAAAGATATGACCAGAAATTCGTCGTTTTCTTGCTTTATGGCCGTTTTCATGAGCTATTGCCCACAGTTTTATGGTTCTAGGGCTATTTAAAGCAACCTTAAGACCCGGTACATGTTTGAGAGTTATGCCTAAAAACGCGTCGTTTTCGTGTTTTATGCTCATTTTCATGAGTTATTGCCCATAGTTTTTGGGTTCATCCGGATTTGCATGTCTCGAAAGAACCCTGACATGTTTGAGAGTTATGACCAGAAACTCGCAATTGTCGCGTTTTATGGCCGTTTTCATGAGCTATTGCCCACAATTTTGGGGTTCTAGGGCGATTTACAATGACCTTCCGACCTGATACATGTTGGAAAGTTATGACCAGAAACTCGTCGTTTTTGCGTTTTATGGCCGTTTTCATGAGCTTTTGCCCATAGTTTTATGGTTCTAGGGCTATTGAAACCAACCTTAAGACCCGAGAGTTATGCCTAAACACTCGTCGTTTTCATGTTTTATGGTCATTTTCATGAGTTATTGCCCACAATTTTTGGGTTTCAGGCGGATTTGCATGTCTCGAAAGAACCCTGATATGTTTGAGCGATACGACCAGAAAATCGCCATTCTCGCGTTTTATGGACGTTTTCATGAGTTTTGGGGTTCTAGGGCTATTTACAATGACTTTAAGACCGGATACATGTTTGAGAGTTATGCCTAAAAACTCGTCTTTTTCGTGTTTATGGACGTTTTTTATGAGTTATTGCCCACAGTTTTTGGATCCAATTGGATTTGCAAGGCCTATAAGACCCGTTACATTTTTGAGATGTATGACTAAAACCTCATAGTTTTCATGTTTTATGGCCATTTTCATGAGCTATTGCCCACTGTTTAGGGGTTCTAGGGCGATTTACAGTGACGTTCCGACCTAATACATGTTGGAAAGAGATGACCAGAAACTCGTCGTTTTCGCGTTTTATGGCCGTTTTCATGAGCTATTGCCCACAGTTTTATGGTTCTAGGGCTATTTAAAGCAACCTTAAGACCCGATACATGTTTGAGAGTTATGCCTAAAAACTCGTCGTTTTCGTGTTTTATGGTCATTTTCATGAGCTTGCCCACAGTTTTTGGGTTTCATCCGGATTTGCATGTCTCGAAAGAACCCTGACATGTTTGAGAGATATGACCAGAAACTGGCCGTTCTCGCGTTTTATGGCCGTTTTCATGAGCTATTGCCCTCAGTT